>CM048933.1:24096714-24724675 GCA_026686955.1 Epinephelus cyanopodus | reverse complement strand
AGTGAATATCAACTTATGCTTCTGGTTTGGTCTGGGTGTGATGATGTGCGTGTTTGTGTGTGCCTTGGACGCAGATGAAAAGTAAACTAAGATGTAATAAGCTAGCGCAAGAGAGTCTTAAAGTCTTTGGTAGAAAGCCGGGGTCTTGTTTCAAAGTGCAAAATCTGCTGTAAGCCCCCACAGACGCAGACTAAACACAGCATCGGCCCTATTGTTGTTCTGCACTGTTACAGCCTCCCTGGAGATTTAGCAGGAGCCATAACCCTCTGCTGCTGCGACAGGCAGCCAATAGCCACACTACTTACTAATGACCTGGCCACTGAGGTCACACCACAGCCTGATCATGAACATTTATAGAGCGCTAGATTGGAAAATGATGGGATTGGAGTTGTTTTGTTTTTTTGACAGTTTTCAGGTATGCCGGTGAGACAAATCCTGACTAGTTTCAATTGCTTTCCCAGCATAAATACAAAGTAGAGGCAGGAATATGGCATGGTTTCCTTTTATGACAGAACAGTTGGTGATAATCGATTCAGCATGTTCATCATTTCTAACCATTGTATTTTAAGACCTGGACAAAATGTTTCACGTCAATTTTTTTCCAGCTAATACATGACTAGTCACTCCATCTTCAGAATTTTTTTTCACATCAGTTTCCATCACGTGTCGTTCTGTGGTTTGAAGACCATGTATACACAAAGTTACGGGAAGGAAAAGGAGAGAGTTTACTGGAAGAGGTGGCCCATTACTGAAAGCATGGAGTTGGATCTGTGGATAGGTTGAAGGTCAAACAAACCCTACGCATTTGTTCCGTCCATTATGGTGGACGTATAGGACGGTTGCACACGCAGTTAGGCTTGTATGCATTTGTGTATATTTAGAGTGTGTGTGCATGTCGTCTCCACCTGGCTCTGGGTTTCATCGCCATTTCCCACTGGCGTCTCTGAATCATGTAATCTACCATGTTAACTCAGTGATTACCTATCATTACGCAGAGGTCCGGTTTCAGTGACACCATTCAATCCAACATCTAATCTGGGTGTTTACCACGTGTCAGCAATGACTTCTTTTCCCAGTGCCAAGTCTGGGTTGAAAATAAACATCTTCTTTTTACTCAGAGCACAAAGTAAGATTAACTTTAACTAACAGAGGCAGATAGTGAACATGATATGGCTATAATTATAGACTGTCTGGTAGGAAATGGTGAGATTTGACTTGGAGTTTTAAAGGGCTGTTGTGTCAACCAACCACAGACACTGGGAGTCATCAGTGCACTACTAAATGTGTGTGTGCAAATGCTTGTGCTGGAGGTAATAACTTTTGTAATTTGCCTTTGTTTGCCTAGTCACCATCCATGGAAGCCAGGGAGGCCACATTTACACTACAAACTTAAAGCTGCACTAATCAGTCAATCAGTCAATCAATCAATCAGTCAAATCAATCCAATAGGTCAGATGGCAATGTGAATATAAAAGGAATAATTTGTTGCAGTGAACCTACAGAGAATTATCTCCCACAGTTCCTCTCAGGTCTTCAGTGCATTTTGGCTTATTTCAGCTTGTTGTTTTAGTTTTACATCCTGTATCTTTACTGTTTTGGTTCAGTCTCACTACTTTTATCAACTCTGGCTCCACCAACAATAGGCAGCGATTTCCAAGAAAAAACTGTGATAAACCCACTGTACTTCAAAGTACTGTACATTTTTTTGTTATTATGTTTACCAAAAGACCAGGAAATCAGTTAATGCTGCTTTAAAGCTAGCCTGTGTAACTTTTGTTGACCAGTGTAGCCATTAAGGAATAATAATAAAGCCTAAAACATGGAGTATCTTTAGAGAAGAATCATAAAATTAGCAACTGACTCAGTAACACAACATAATTTATTTGCTAACATTAGCTAAAATTAGCTAACAAAAGCTATTGTCATACCCAGGCCCCTAGGAAGTGCACAAGGCTTTGAAACCAGTTTTTGCAGTGGCCAAGCAGTGGTACTGCAATTTTCCAGGGTCCATCACGTGATGCGACTGGGCCCAAAAATACTTGTTCCCATACACTAACATTGGGAAAGAAACGTCTATAAATCAGTGGATACATTTTTTGAGCATCACAACTCATGAAAAATGACTGGTTTACTCTTATGATTTAATCCATTCGGTCGGAAAACATTTGGAAAGCCTAAAAGAGCTGCAAGATTAAGTCAGCCACTTGGCTGTGCTCAGCGGCTGTAAGTCTCTAGTGCACCTCCTTTATGGGTCCAATGATCATCCACGTAATTTCGTACCGTGAACATAGAGGGATTTTGGCTTCATGTGCCACTGAGCAACTTTCATAGGGATGAACAGGGCCCCAATGCTGTTTCAAGGTACCTTAATACATCCATAGTCATATCAGACCAAATATCGATTTTTAGCAAGGATGGTTTTTAGCATTTATAAATTAATCTTTTTTTCTTTCTTTCAAAAGTTTCACAGTCTCGATTCATTGTTAATTATCTTGAAGTAATCAAGCAGCAACTGCCAGAAACCTACAGGGGATGTCACAGATTACATGTCCATGTTTGTTAGCATGCTAGCCAGTATAGCTAGCTTCCTGCTAGCTTTGGGGTAGACCATAGATGTTTAACAATAAACTAGATATTGGATCCCAAGATGCCGCCTATTCATTCCAACTGAGTTGCTCACCAAAAAAAGTTTTCCAGCTTCTGGGTTTACTTTTGCATTATGCAGCCCTATGAATATGCGCAGCAGTGTTTCTCCTGCTGGCCCCGTCTGCGCGTTCCTGTTCAGCTTATAGACTTTAACGTGTGATGACATCACAGATTTTAAATCGCTCTTCTTGGCCACAGGAAAGTTTTACAAATATAAACCTGTCATGGATCAAAAATTCACATTGACTGCAGTTTGATGAGTCCTGTCAACAGTTTTACAGACATCTCTTTTATAACGGTGGTCTATATAGAAAATGCTTTTGGGCTGCAGGAGATTTTTCGCTGCAATACTGCGAGTGGGAGAAATTGGATGCAAGACAGCGTTCCTGGGGGGCTGATTTGAAATATCTTGACAATTATAAGGATTTCTATGAAATTTTGGTCCCCCAGAGCATAGATTCCGTTTTCTTAACCGGAGGTTACTAATCCTAATTTTGTTCCTTTCTCTCTTTTGCTTTAGTTTAAGTCAATTTTGGCCAGCTACATTTAATTGTGTTTGCCCAGGTCTTTGTTAATTTGAAGTATCTCCACAAATACCTGTCACATTGTCTGTTTTTTACCTTTCCATATTTGTGTGTTCCCCTAAAGAAGTCACATCATGGTCACTTAGAAAGCAGGCACATGGCTAAAGATTTACTTGTCCCATAAATGTTAAATTCAGTGTGAATAAAATTAATGTTGAAAATCTTGGCTTCCAGTTTAGTATCAGAAATCCATACGCTGAATGTGTATTTCTATATATTTTCTACAGATCTGAAATAAAAGTTTTATTCTATTTCTGCTGTTGAAAATAATTGGATAATATGTATTACAGAATAAACAAATCAGAATTGAGATATTTTCAGTTGCAGTGTGAACACAACCATTATTGGAAACAGTGGATTCCACTGTAGATCTTATGACTGCTCAAGTTACTACCTACACAGCGGGTGGTCGTTTTTCTGGATCCTCTTTAATACCGTGTGTTATCCTGCCAGATTATGTTCCATGTGTGCGTGCACACACCAGCGAATAAACTTGAGTATAAAATACACATGCACACTAAATCCCCCTGCTTTAGTCACCTTGTGAGTCAGTTATCACACAAAAAAATCAATGGGGGATGTCTTGACGTCTGCCACAAAATGAACACCAGCCCCCAGTGGCAAGAAACACAACTCCCAGCATGCTGAAAGGATAAGAGGGTAAGGAAGGCTGGGATTATAATGAGAGAAGGAGGGCAGACAAGATGACTGTGTCATGTGGCCGCCACGCTTTTATACTTAACAGGCACCGGTGGACCCCTGGGTTTAGAGAGAACATTTCTTAATGCATAATGCAAAACCTGAGTGTATAATAAGTTATATTTGAATTACCAGCATTTTTGAAGACGTTGAACTGCCCAGAGGAAATCCAACAACACAGACCATTGCTTCTACAATGTGCAAAATTATGTATGGAAAAAGTCTAAAATGTACATTATTCTACTATAGAACTCCTGTTTCACATTGCCCATGCATGCATGTTCCCTCTGTTCCACTTCCACTTCACTCTGAACCCCTCAAGACCTGGATTTCCACCTCATATAATGTCCTTCACTAACAGGAAGTTTTAGCCTCATTCTCCACTGGCCACTTCTTTCTTTTGGCTTAAAAGAAGCCAGTTTAAAGCACTGGTAGTGCCTGTCGCTGCTGCTGTTGCCAAGCAACTATTGAAAAAGAACTTAAAGTGTGTTTTTTTTCTTTCCTTTTTTGTTAAACATTAAAGTGTTTTTAACTTATTGCACTTGGCAGGAAACAGATGTAACAGAACACTATTGCCATTGAAAATAATGAGGCAAAATGAAGCCAGGGCTCTAAAAACAAGGACCGGAATAATTGTAAGAGGTTCAATACATTTAAGAATTAGCAGTGACTCTCCAGGTACAACAAATACAGCAGATGTTGAACTCCAGGGGAAAATTGGTTAGTCTGTGAATTGAAGATAAAAATGGTCCATATCTGGTGAGTTGTCTACCATCACTGCAATAATGGAACTAGATGGCACTCGGCTAATGGTGCTCAAAATGCCAACCCAACGGGATACAGCAAAAGCATAATATAGCAGTTAGCCCCACTGGTCGTCAAATAAGAGGGGCTTAGTGCAATGAATACGTCACCTTGTTTTTTGCTCTGATTGGCTGTCATGCTATCCAGTTGTGTGTGGCGGCATTTAGTATGCCTCAGTTAGTGCTGCCCCTTGGGTAGGAAGGGTTTATCGGTGGAAATCCAGACTCAAGTCTAGAGAGATTTTGAGTCTGGATTTCCAGGCTACTATTCCAGGCAACTCTATCAACGCATAATCACTCCTAGCTCACCTAGCACCACTGAGCTAGCTAACGTTATAGTTCAGCTGAGGAGGGATGCTACATCTCACGCTGTCACAAGCACGAGCCTCTCTCGCTGTGTGGTAATATAGTTGACAGGAGTGCCAGTCTTGTTCCATGATATTTGAGAGAAGTCAGATATCTCTACGGCCTGCATCACCAACCCTCAGCAAGTTGCACCAAAACAATCTGAACAGCACTACAGGAAAGTGGAAAAGTATGAATATTTTTATTTGTGAGTGAACTGTGTCGCTTTAAGTGCTTCAATATAAAGAGTAACCCCCATATAACAAGTCGCATTCAAATAATTATCATTTAAAGACATTTCATTTGTTTACAGTGTGTAAAACTGACATTTTCAATGTGAGCTGACCCACTTTATTATATGATGTTTCATAATATTCATTTTAAAGAGGCAACAGATAGGATTCGTTTTTTTTTTTTTGCTTGGCGCCACCTAGCGTCAGCGGTGTTGCTCGCACTGTCGCAAAGACCGAATTGACCGTGGGGATCAGAGATAATCACTAAAATGTAGGCTGTCCGAGGGCTGCCGTAGAATGGCAACGAGGATGTCAGCTGATGCTACCTGGTCCCTGGATGCGGCGTTTTGCGATGCTGGCCAGCTAGGAGTTAACTAGCAGCCAGTACAGTACAGTCCTCTCTCGTCTAGCTAACATTTGGCCGTGTTACTTACTGATCCATTAGAGAGAAAGCTAGCTGGATATCGGTGTTGAAGCCTCTTTGGTCACGGAGCTCCCTCCATCTCCTGAACGCCTGACTGAGGTTTACTCTTGTTTTTCCTCTTCTTTTATCACTCTCCTTTTTGTGCATCCTCGCCTCCTCAGACAGATTAGCTCGTTTTCTTTTGGGAGGCCGTTTTTCACTTATCTCCAAACTTTGTCCGTCTGCCATTGTGCTCGTGACTCAGCTATCTCATGCCCCGGCCAGTTCCTCATAAGGACCAGCTCCAGTCCCTGATTGGCTGACCAACCAGTTTGGCAATACATGAAGCATTTCCTGCCGTAAAGCCGTAATGTGACATTTCAGTGGTCGCCATTATAGAAAAAACCCTTCATGTGTTTGTTAGTATAACATTAATGACAATAACACACACTCTTCCTTGCTGAATAGCTAAATAAGGATGTTGAGTATTGTAACACACAAGACATTTCAAGTAATTTCACAAATAGCAATAAAAGGTTTTTTTAGGACTTTGCACAAGGCAGAAATGTGGCCGATAGTTAATGTTTCCTCTTGATTCAAGGACTACAGTAGTCACTGAAAACTGCTAAGTAGTTTCAGAGATTTCCGAGTGGCTAACAGACAAAACCTCACCTCCTTGGTAGAGATCACTAGGCTTTTGTACCATTTGAAATTGAGATTCATAAAATTAAGTGAACTTTATCACCTCATGGGATTCCATTTATGAACTTCCTCTTGAAACATAAGTTCTGGTAGCTGAGAGCAAGAGATTAAAAGAATAAATCAAGAGATGTGCTTTATAATGGTAAGAGGCTATTCTCCTAAATGTCTAAAGAGGATGCTGGAAAAGGAGGAGGAAGTGAGAGAAACATTGATAGGAGGATATGTAGCAGACTGAGGAGAGAAAAACGGAAAGTACTTCTCTGTTTTGTTGTGTGACTGAAGTTTTAGCTTTTTAAGGATTATTATTTCTGGCTGTGGTGTGACCTTATCCCAGCAGTACCTCCGGCTCAGTCGTGTGTTCCAGCGAGCACAATTGGCAGTTTGATCATCATTCTCAACACTCAGACTCCACACAGAGAAGCCAGTAGATGGGAATCCAGGACCTTCTTGCTGTGAGGTGACAGCCAACCACCATTTCTGACTTCCGCTATTGCTTAAACTATTGAGGGATGTTTATATCGCTCAGTGATGTGATATGGTGGACAATGCCGCACTACTGGCAATTTTTAGATGTTCAGAAATACGCAACAGTGTTAAACGAGAAATGGGTGTTGCAAGGCATTTGAGAAGCTTTACTCTCAGTACAAAGGGTGTGTTTCATAGAGATGCAAAAAGGTGCCTTCACTGCGTTGGTATCACACACGAGGGCATGAGAAAGTGACAGTATTTAACAACATGGACTTAGAATGTGTTGAGTATTGGTATAGAATCACATGTATTCAAAGCCCATTTCATTATTGATCTTTGTTTAAATTAGTAAAGTTAGAAGAAGACAAGAACAGTGACCTTTTCATTCCATTCCCCCATAGAAAAAACACACAGTTAGCAGCATATTCAAATTATCCATAAGTTGTCTTATTCAAATTCAAGTCCTCTTAATTGTTGTATTAAGTAAGCTTACCTCTGATATGTTTATGCAGGTAGGCAACTGAAAAGACTCCCCTTACCGGCAGCAATAAATGAAGCCACTTGTATTCAAAGTCACACAGTCAGTTTGGAGACACTGAAACCTTCTGACGATTCAGTAGGCCACTTTGTTGACAAGTGATAGTGTTGGGTCATTTGAACTGTTTTTTTTTAGCTTTCACTGAAGTACTGATTTCTTTTGTCCTGCATGTGCTTTGTACAGGAGCATGTGTTAATGCAGTTTCCATGATTCCCCTATGTTACTGTTATTGCTGCAGTCTAAATGTCCCTCACCATCTCCCACATGACTTTAACCAGAGCTCCCAGCAGAGATGCACAACTAAACACAGGAGAGGGAAAACCTTGCCAGCATGTTGCTAATGTGTGTGATTTATTTACATGAGAGTGCAATTAAGAATCAAAGAGGCACTACGTTACGTCCTGGCTCAGATCTTTCAGTGCTGCTCTCCCACTTTGTTATATTTAGTGTGTGGAGCTGGCTGAGGGCCAGTCACATTTACACCCTGCCGATGTTTGGCTACAGAAGCTACTGTGTGTGTGTGTGTGTGTGTGTGTGTGTGTGTGTGTGTGTGTGTGTGTGTGTGTGTATGCGTGTGTGTGTGTGTGTACATGTCTCCCTCTGATATTCACACATAACAGAGGTGCTAAGCGATAACTTGCTAAGTATATAATATTTCCAATGCAAAGTTGTCATTGAGATGATATATGCATCTTATGATTTCCTTCAGCTTTTTATCTGTATTGCATTTTCCTGATGTTAGTATTAATCAGTAACTGTACAAGCAGTCTCTATCAACAGTCTGTAGTGTCAGCCCAGTTGCCAAAAAGAAAATTTCATATTGCTCATATCAATGTGACGTGATATTATGAGATAACTTCTGGAGGTGGAGGGGACGATAGATGGTATATCACTGAGGCGAGAAGCCTGCTAAGTGGCAGACCACTGTTCAAGACCAACAAACAAGACGACTGGTTGTGTTTTATCGCTGTGTTTCATCACTGTGTTTCCATCAGCTTTTTAGGCTCCATGCATGAGTGTTTTTGAATGACCCGTTGACGTTTCCAGTGGCTTTTGTGGCTCCAAACGTGTTTTGTAGTTACCAGTCAGTGTGTTTCTAGTGGATTTTAGGCGTTTTGTAGTGGACCATCTGTCTCTCCGGGGGCTTTTTAGGCTCCACAAGTTGATGTTTTGTAGCAACCTGTCTGTGTGTTTCCAGCAGCTTTTTATGCTCTACACGTGGGTGTTTTGTAGTGATCTGTCTGTGTATTTCCAGCTGCCTTTTAGCCTCCACATTTGTGTGTTTTGTAGCAACCCGTCAACAGTTTCCAGTGGCTTTTTGGGCTCCAAATATGGATGCTTTGTAGTGACCAGTCTGTGTGTTTCTAGCAGATTTTTAGGCTCTGCATGCTGGTGTTTTTTAGCGACCCATCATTGTTTTTCCAAGGTTTTTTTTTTATCTTCCACACTTGGGTGTTTTGCAATGAACTGTCTGTGTGTCTCCAGTGGCTTTTTAGGCTCTCAAGTGGGTGTTTTGTAGCAACCCCTCTGTGTGTTTCCAGCTGCTTTTTAGCAGCACATGGGTGTTTTGTAGCGAACTGTCTGTGTTTTAGGCTCCAAAATTGGGTGTTTTGTAGCAAACTGTGTGTTTTCAGTAGCTTTTTAGGCTCGACAAGTAGGTGTTTCAAGCAATGTTGTAGGCTCCACATTTGGATGTTTTGTAGCAAATAGTCTGTGTTTCCAGCTGCCTTTTAGCCTCCACATGTGGGTGTTTTCAACAACCAGTCGTCGTTTTCCAGCGGCTTTTTGGGCTTCACACGTAGGTGTTTTGCAGCGAAAAGTTGATTAGGCTCCATGCATGGGTGTTTTGTAGTGACCCCTTAGTGTGTTTCCATAAGAAAATCAGTTGTTTTTAATTGGGACATTGCTGCGTTTCCTGCCGGAATTGTGCCCCAAAACTGGGTATTTAGAGCCAGAACATGTTCCTTTTCTAACCATAACCAAACAGTTTGGTGTCTCAACCCAACTGCAGGTCAGCGACAGCATTCGAAAGTTTCAGAGAATCTGCTACATAATAATGTGCAATATCTTTTGTTTACAGAAATGTTCAATGCCAACATTTTTTTTTTCTTACAATTGGGTTGGTGGTGTGCATGCATGCCTAATAATGTGCACGTGTGGTGTGTGTTTTACTGTTTATGTGGAGTGGATCAGTTACATAGTCAGCTGGATTTGCTGTTAGACAGCATGTAAAATCTGACCTCACTGTCTCCAACCTGTTTTCACATCTAAGAGCCTCAGAGCTCCACTTCCATCTGTGTGAGTAGGAGTCTGTATGAGTGTGAGTGACAGTTTGGGAAAGAGAAAGCGTGATGACGTGTATATTCGAAATTTACAGGGCAGCACAGACTGTACATCTTGCAGACAATGACAACATCTCAATGCGATTGAGGTTAAACAAAGCAAAAGTTTGACAAACCCAACATTTTATCAGACTCACAAGTTTCTAAAAGAATTACTTTGGAAAACGGACTTGGCTACCATTGTCTGCTCTGATATGCTGAGTTGTGTTTAATCAGAGCGGTCTCACACAGCATTTGCTCAGCATCATCTAGTTATGATTTATTGCTATGGATTAACCACGAAGAATCAGGCTGGATCCCCACGGCTGAAACATAGAAATATCCAATATGTTATCAGCGGGCGGCTAACCTCAGCACATACCTGGCATGATCCCCGCTTGCGGAGGAGACGCAGAGGTGCAGCAATGGGATCTGACTGCATAAATAATCAGTTATTTACAACCTGATCAGACCTTTCCTGGCCATAAAGCTCAGAGTGAAGGCTTCTTAAAGTCATCAAATGAGTTTATTTTTGGAGGGATACAAGAATGAGACGCTGGCAACTACTCATGCTTCAGGATTCACTTATGCTCTTTGTTCCAGTTTGTTTCCCCAGATGACAAATGAATATTTTGAGATTCATGACCTGTCTCTTGTTATTAAGGGATGAGACGTGCATTCTCAACTACCTCTGTCTCGCTACTGTTGTCTTTATTTTCTGGGTCTGGCTCTTTTAAGCTTAACTGAAACTAACATTCATGTCTGCTGAGAAATTGATGCTGTAATTATAATACTGTTGTGTATACAACCGTTGCCATGGGAGACTCCAACCCAGAGGCCTGAAGCTTTGACTTCTCGGTTTTCTGAAATGTTTTGTTTAAGATAGAGGCCATCTGTTCGGTAAATATTATCAGTTTGCAAACTGGGGCCACAGATATAAAGATGAAGCTTTCACAGCCTTGGTACATTTTAAAGGATTCTGCTTCATATGTAGACCTACATCTTTTATTTGTAGATTTTAGGTCAAAATTTTAAGCCCAGTTCAGACCAAAGATTTGCAATGAGACAACCATTTTAGAACATTGCAGCAGTGTGAAGCTGCTGGTCTGAACTTGACTCAGGCCGACTGATGATGTCACCTGTAACTCCACTGGTCAAATCACTGGCAGCTGGTTTTAGAATGTAAAGCATGTCAACTGTTACAGCCAACCAGCTTGTGGAGAAGTCCGCTGGTCAAGTCAAAATGACCATAGACGACGTGTTCGCTTGATGTGGCAGGTGCTCTGTCCCTGCTCAGCCCTGTTTCTGTACTCACGGTGTGCCTGGTGTCGGACGCTGGGTCTCTGCTCCTGCTTGCTGTAAGTGATGACACTTAATATCCAAAAGGTCAAAGCTCAGCTTCACTGTGACATAATAATGTTCTGCATAAAACACTTCTTTGGCCATTGCTCAACTTCATATCTCAGGAACAGAAGGGGAGACATTTGGTGAGCTATTGAGTTGGTGACACTAATCTTGGGTGCCCACCTTGTAACTGTGCTGATTGTGTAGATCTGTGCTGCCGGGGAGAAGATGTGTGTGAAGCATCCATGGTTTCACAGACATGGATGTAAACTGTAAGACAAACGTGACAAGCGTGGAGGCATACAACCATGGGGTGGTAGTTCTAGTTTCCACCAGGAGCAGGATGGGAAATAGTCCAGTTGTAGTCTTGCGAATCGTGACCCTGCAAGATTCCCAGTCTTTATAAAATCTTATATTGTGACTAAAAAAGTCATATTGTCTTTGGATGACAGAGGGTGTCAGACATTAGTCTTTTAAAAGTCATTTCAGAGTCTTCTCGTGTATGATAAGCATATTAGTACCACATTGTCATTTAAAAATTGCCTTTGTCCTGCGTCCATAAAAAGTATCTAAATAAGTTACATTCTTACTTATTTATTGACTATTTTCCAGTTGCAGCACTTGTTATAGGTTTCATCTGGTATTT
Source organism: Epinephelus cyanopodus (assembly GCA_026686955.1). Classification (NCBI taxonomy): domain Eukaryota; kingdom Metazoa; phylum Chordata; class Actinopteri; order Perciformes; family Serranidae; genus Epinephelus; species Epinephelus cyanopodus. The sequence continues at coordinate 24,712,943 of CM048933.1, read as the reverse complement.
TAGCGTCAGCATATCTTTTAATATTATGTTCTTGGATATGTTTCTTGTTTCCTGCAGCTGTCTTACCCTTCTCTTTTATGTGTGGGGAAGGTTTTTATGGATGCAGCATGAGAGGAAGCCCAATCCAGATTTCCTACAATGTGGGACAATAAAGTCGGTCTTGATCTTGAATGAAACTGGATTTGGACTCTGTTGAAAAATACTAGAAGTCGCAGTATTGTCATGAAATTTCTACAAAGGCAAGAAGAAAATCAGGTTTTATTTTGGCTTAAAAAATTTTACTTGTTTTTTAATCTATAAAATAGGAGAGCATTTTAGAAGAGGATTTAGTGGGATCTTTGTCCCATTCCTTTTCTCTGCAGCTTTCCAGGTAACATAATTTCAAAAAAACATCAAACATAATAATTAACTTTTCTGAACACTGTGACAAGCAGAATTCCCTCATTTACCTGTCAGACACACACTCTGACACACACACACTTGAGGAAATCCAGGGGGGGATTTGAGTCTGACCACAGAAAAACATGAGCAACGTTGACGTGACATATCGAACTAACTGATGTTGTCACTGGCCTCTACCGCCCGGACAAAGTGGTGTGTGTGACTGTGATTGTATTTGCGTTGGTGTGTGTGTGTGCGAGCAGTAAGGCCCATTAGTGTGCAGTAATGGGAGGGGATATTGGTGGTGTATAGGTGTAATTACCTCGAGCTAACATGGAGCTCAGGCCGCGTGGCGCCTCCAACACAAATATGAACTGCAGAGCATAGATACCACTTTGTCCTCCTTCACCGCTTGACCTGGGGAGGAAAGTTCAACAGGGCCTGTAGTTGTGCAAGTGTGTGTGTGGGTAGAAGCGGAGAGCCCTGGGAAATAAAGATCCCAAAGAAAAAGCACGAAGAGAAAAAAAAAAGAAGAAGAAAGTGTAGGTGTTTTGGTCTATGTCTGCATTGACTGTTATCTGCCGCTCCTCTCCTGTTGTTCTCCTCCTCCATGATAATCCGCAGAGCTTTCAGAACCCTCCGTTCCCATCATCTATCTGCCCATCGATCCACTTCTCTGGCACTCTGCGTACGCCCCCCTCCGATCTTTTCCTTCCCTTCTACAATCCATCAATCTATCCCCCTCCTCCCTGACACAGAGGTTGGACATCTCGCCATTATATTTGCTTTATGAGAACATCTGTTTAGCTTACTGGCTCAACCCTGTGGCCTTGGAAAAGCCTCCAGTAAAGCCTTAACTCGGCCTCCATGTGGAGCACCACCACTCTGCTGACTGGGGGACAGCAAAGGCATTAAGTGGCCACAACTCAGTGACCATTAAACTCTGCAGTATGAAGCTGATGTAACTGAGACAACTAATAAGGACTTTTGGTGATGTAACATGGCCTGTGCACTGGAGGTCCTTGGCAACAGAGGCTGTGACAGCTCATTGCATGAAATGTACAACTTGTTGTGGTTACATTGTCGCCTCACGCTTGTCTGACAAAGCAGATTCACTTCAATTTTAATCAATACAGCTACAATCTGCACCAGCTGCTTCACCCGAAATGCCCTTTCACACTTGTAGTTTCTTTCAACTTCTGTACTCAACTGGATTGATTGTGTTGTTAGCTTTGTCAAATGCTTCAGTGGTACTGTGAGTGAATGGATCCAGACACTGACAGAGGAACTGATTCCTTTGTGCTGCTGAAGTTTTTCATGTCCTGGCCAGTAAATAAGCTGCTCCTCTATTTAAATGGAAACCCATGCTAATGCATAAAACAAGCACAAATTCGCAGAGGCCGTGGCCACATAGGCGCATGCATCCATGTGTTGCCCATTTTTGCTAATTTACATGAACAGTTAATCAGTAGGGGTGTAACGGTACACAAAAATCTTGGTTCGGTACGTACCTTGGTACACAAGTCACGGTTCGGTTTTTTTCGGTACAGTAATAAAAAAAAATAGACAACTATGAAATATCTTTTACTTATTGGTAACCTTATTAAAACATACCACCACAGCAGTTAACTGTTTTTACACAATTTTTGAATGAAACAAATATATATAAAATCCTGCTTTTTCACATTGTTTGAATGAAAATAGAAATATAAAAGTGAAAAATAAAATCCTGCTGTTTTTTAACACATTTTTTGAATGAAAAATGAATATACATTTCTGCTTTAACAATTTTACTCAATTAAAATAAAAGTATAGTGCAGGTGGTCAGCTTTTAAGCCTGCTCAGATTCAGTTTTACTAGGAACTTGCTTAGCTTTCCCACTTTGTTAAAGTGCAGTAAACAAAACATGCTTATATCTAAAGTGCAGCTTAAACAATTTTACTCAACTCCAATGGCGTTGGTTATTTCTTTAGCGCGATGGTCAGGGAAACGCTATTTCTTTTAAACGACGACGATATCGTAGTTTGCACCAGATTGCTTTTTCTAGCGTGCCGGTTAACGTTCAAACTCGGGTGGTGTCGCTTTAGATGCGTTAGCATGTTAGACGTGTTTCCAAGTACATACCCGCCCGCTGTTCTGCAGTGTCGGCACACTGCTTTGTCTTGTCAACTTGTTTATTTCCATCTTCGTATTTTATCCTGAAACCAAAGTGTTCCCAAACGGAGGACTTAAGGTTTGCGGGTGGGTCTTCAGGTTCGTCAGGCTCACTTGCTATGTCGTCAAAATGCGAGAATGCACTGCACAAAGTGAAAGTGGAGATTTACGGGACTCGGTCCGTCACTCAATTATGTCCATCAGGGAACTAGATATTTTAAATGGTTCGGCTCGCAAAAACGGAATTAAAATAAAACAAAATAAAATAAAATAATATCTTGTGCCCAATAATTCGGTACAGGGTTGTGCCGAACCTAAAGACGCGTACCGAACAGTTCGACACTAATACATGTACCGTTACGGCCCTATTAATCAGCTTTGGCTCATGGCCAGTCTGTCCACTAATTCTTGGGTAAATCTGTGTATCCATTTGGAAGTTTGAAAGTGCATTTTTGCAGTGGGCCACTCCCTTTGCAAACCACCCATCCCAACCTCCCTTTTAGCCAGTTGGCATGAACCCAAACACACACGTTTGACGTCCAACTCTTCAAACTGTGGCCACCAAAGGGTGGGAAAACTTTTGGATTGACCAACCAACCAAAAGGGCGACCTACAGGGCTGCTGGTCACTGCTAAAAATTTGAATAAAGGCTATTGTGGCTGCAGAGGGAGTTCTGTGTAGTCTGTTAGTCCTCAGTGATGTTACTTGAGTCATCATCAGTCGAGGATGAAGATTACAAGTTTGAAAATGAAAAAAATCTGGATGTGTGGAGTTAGAAAGAAGTAAGCTTGGCAGACCTCTGTAGTAATGGCTGAAATTCAAGGAGGTTGAATTGTGCTGAGGGACTGTTCCAGTGTCAAGGATCCTTTGAATTCTACCTAGGGCCGAGTGTTTCCTTCAGAGAATTTTAAAGGATGCATGTGTGTGTCCTTTGTGGGCATGAAGTCCCCACGATTCTTTAGGCACGAGTTGCCTAAATTGAAGTCTGCTGAATTGAAGTTCTCTGTTGTCAGCCATTTTGTTTTGTAGGCCAAACGGCTCCTTGATCACCACACCCGCCTTTGTCTTTCTCTTCTTTCTCTTTCTCACACACACATATACACACAAGCTTGTATATAGTTAGTTAGAATTTGTGTGATTTGGTTTGCTTTGCTAGTTTGTGAAAAAATACAATTCTTTGGAATCATACCTGCTGTCCGTTTAATGTTGCACAAGAGTGAATGAATAGTCAACCTCTGCTGCGTCAAGAACTCCAAAATCCTAATGTGTTGACCCCAATACACACATCCTCCAGCATTCATCCCGCCCCTGGGACCCCTGTTGTAGAAATTTCAATGAAGAAATACTTTCAAAAAATTTAGATATGGATCCTCAGCCAAGTCATTTTTTGGGCCTAATTTGTAGCAAATTTCAATGTACGCTGTTAACTTTTAATATCTAGCTACTTAATAATATACACTTACATATGTGCTTACATCATCTTACAAATTGTTTTGATGGGAGGGTCAGTGGCGTGCATTGCATTGCAATCTGCCTCAGGCTTTTACACTTTCACTGTTGGGCACCAAAATTGGAAATACCAAACTATACTTCAATAAACTTCCTGGATTTGCTTTGACTCTCAAAGTATCAGTTACCCATTTCACATCGTGATTCATGTACAGTATCTGTTCTTTGCAGTTGCTATATATTAAACTATCTCTTGTGTGTCCTCCATTTTCCAATGGATGCTAATAATGACATCAGTTATGCTTGCGAGAGAAATGATGTAAGTCATTATTGAGGACCTCACTGAATGGCGATGATTGAAGTTATGTACCGTATAGTACGTTTGGCCTGGAGATAGTGTTAGATTTTATCAAAGCCAACTTGTTACCGTAAGGTTTCTGGTTCCTGGAACAGTTGACTAAGTTTAAACAAGGAAAGCTGATGAGCAATGCTCATGCCTCAATGAACTGGAGGTAATTTTCTGTTTCTGTGCAAGAAAGACAAATTAGTGTTTGCATTGACGCATGTAGTTACCGGGTGTTAAATTGTGTAAAGCATGCTGAGAGCGACCATGTGTGCTTAGTCTGTGTCCTGTAGGAAAATCAAGGCTAAAACACAACAACAACAGTGGGGGATGGAAGGAAAAGAGGAAGATGGGGGTGGGGGTGGAGGGCTATCGAGAGATTTGTAAAGCATGGTGATGTCATGTTAGCGGTTTGGGACATTTTATCACACATGGTTTCGATATCAGTGGGCCGCTGCTTGGCCTGATGCATCAGAGTGGACTGGACAGACCTCAAAATCCAGCAAGGAACACATCTGCAGATACACGCTGACCTCTGGCCAAACTGGAGATTTGGCCAGAGGCTTTTGTTGGTCAGACTAATGGTTCAGAGTGAGTGAGTGATTGAGTGAGTGAGAGAGAGAGAGAGAGAGAGAGAGAGAGAGAGAGAGAGTGTGTGTGAGAGAGAGAGAGAGAGAGAGAGAGAGAGAGAGAGAGAGAGAGAGCGAGCTCATATTTGCGCGTGTCCTTGTATTTTTGTGGCAAACTACTTTTTTGACATGTTGTCATCCCTTAGAATCTGCAGTTCATTTTGCAGTAACCGAAACCACATTAATACCAGAATTGTCATTGGTATGTTTCTGTGCCGTTTTATTCGGCTTCCAAGAAAGTTCGTACAGCTATGTAACGTTGCAAATAGTAGTGACAGCTTTATCCCCCTTCTTAGAGCAGAATCAGTCGATGTTTTTGAAAACTGGAGGCAGTAGAAAAAGCTGTGGACACAGCACTGACATATTATCACCTTTTAAAGTTATGGCTGTTACAAAACAACTGCCTATTTACACATCCAGCAAACACTGAGCAAGAAAAGCATTACAGCGGAGTTGTATTTCTGTCGGGGGCTGCCTGCGGGTCGGAAACATAAAAGTGAAAAAGTAAATAGTCCTCAAATCTGCATTCTTTCTACAGCCCAGCAGGGGGCGACTCCACTGGTTGTCAAAAGAAGTCCGATTGTATAGAGTTCTATTAGAAACTGATCCTACTTCTCACTTGATTTATTAAAGGCTAAGTTCGGTTTTTTGACACCTGGGCCTTATTTTTAGGAATAAATACGCTCGTAGACTCACCCAGACGATTTTGGTGGAGCTCGGAGCCGTTTTCGAGCAATTTAGATCCATCCGACGGCGTCTTCTCTCATGCCATAGAAGCGGACGGGGCCAAAACATCGAAGCCCCTAAATTAGACATTATCTGCTGCGAAACTCGCTCATTTCACCTACATTTTATAAATGAATGGCCAGTGTTATCACCATGTCCGCTCAACTTCCTTGTTATGGTCATCCGGGGCTTTACAACGATGGGTCACTTTTGGTGACGTCATAGACGTGCGCCGCAGGAGCGCAGTCCAGCCGGCGCTAGGCTAAGAGCTACACGGGTACAAACATGGTTTGTCATTGCGTTTTTCCACTTTGTCCAAACAAAATGACTAGTTGGACAAATTCCACATTCCACAGGCTTCCTTTGAAAAACCCGGAGTTACTAAAGCTCTGCTTGTTGTCCTGAAAATGGACCCGAATATTGCTATGGAAGAACTGAGGAGGGTCAGTCACCGGGTCTGCAGCGCTCACTTCGCTCCAGAAGACTTCATTACGAAGACGACAAAGATAAAAGGCCAGGAAGCTCAGCGTCAGTACCTCAGGAGGAATGCCATCCCGATTGTTTCAGAGGGCAAAACAGACGCAGCGGAGGTAATGCATTTCTTTTGAAGATGTAATAATATTGGTCGATAACCAGTGCACGTCGGCCAGCGTATAAAGCTCCTTGTATAAAATGAATAGCTATCTTCACGACCTATGTCTGAGCAGGAGTAGCCTTCTAAAAATACATTCCTGCAAAAGAATACTGCACTGTAACGCAATATAATGTACTCTAGTCCATGCTAGTTTTTGAAAAACTAACTCGCAATGCATATGATATGGTTTTTCTCTGCAGGCAATAAATTGTGACTCGAGCTGCAATCACCGCGGGTCTGCATTGTTAGCGCACACTTACAAGTAGTCATATGCTTTCTCCAAAACTAATTGTCAGTTGTTTCGACCGTTATTTATTTATAAAGCAAACACTCATAGAAAATATACCCTTTTTGCATTTGTATGGGCTACTTACTCTATCGAAAGTTGTCCGTTCGGTCCTGCTGGCTTCGGCTGCGTCTGCCAGTTGACTCTCGGGACATAAAAAAAGTCTCTACCACAGCCCGGTTTGTCATGGCAGAAAAATCTTCCAGTGTAGTGAGACACGTATTTTGGGGGGCATCAATACGTGTTTCCTCTGGTCTCAAGTCCCACTCTGAGCAGCAAAGGCTCTCCTCTTCTGTTGTCCACACAACAAACACCAGTTAGCCCCCATTCGTGGACGTGCAGTGGTCGCTTGTTCTCTGGCCAGCTGTTCGGCTCTTTCCCTCTGCATCCTCCTTTCAAATAGCTCCTTGTTGGTGTATTCTGGCTCAAAACGATACTGGCATCCATCATACTCAGAGTCGTCATCAGACACGTCTACATCGGATAAATATTCCGTCATGTTTGCACAAGAATAGCTGTGTAGCTGTATAGCCTAGCCTAGCGCCGGCGGAACTCAGCTGCGCTCCTGCGGCGCACGTCTATGACGTCACCAAAAGTGACCCATCGTTGTAAAGCCCCGGATGACCATAACAAGGAAGTTGAGCTGACATGGTGATAACACTGACCATTCATTTATAAAATGTAGGTGAAATGAGCGAGTTTCGCAGCAGATAATGTCTAATTTAGGGGCTTCGATGTTTGGCCCCGTCCGCTTCTATGGCATGAGAGAAGACGCCGTCGGATGGATCTAAATTGCTCGAAAACGGCTCCGAGCTCCACCAAAATCGTCTGGGTGAGTCTACGAGCGTATTTATTCCTAAAAATAAGGCCCAGGTGTCAAAAAACCGAACTTAGCCTTTAACTCAGCAATTATTTTTCTAATGAGTTTATGGTCTCAATTGCTAGATTAAAGTCTTCTTCAAAACAGCATGATGCTCATTTAGTAAAACATTTAGAGTAAAATAAATAATAAAGCAGGGTATGCTCTAGGGCATGGCTGCCTTGTGGTTGACAAGTACTACTACTACTACAGCCTGTCAATCAGGTAGAGATGTAGCAATGCTTCATTGACAGTGTGTCACTTAGCTCCACCCTATCCTCCAAATATGGTCACTTATGGCCTTAAAAAACCAAAATGGAGATCGCCAGAATGCCAAATTCCAGCAATCCCCAGGAACAATGGTAGTGCTAGTCCAATTTAAAGTAGTGGCCAAACCTTTGAAGTACAACTCCGGGTCCATAACGTGATGCCACTGGGCCCAAAAAGACTTTTCTCACAGACTCGCATTGTGTAAGGGACGTCCTTAAATCTGTGGATTTGTTTTTTAAACGTCGCAACCACCGCAAAATGGCTCATTTCACTATCTGGATTTTATCCAATTGGTGCAATAACATTTTGAAAGTCGAGAGCCACATGATAAAAGGAGGGAGAGGGAAAGATCTAGGATAGGGTATGGTTTGAGTGTTTTCCGATATCGGTCCGGTATGAAAATTAATATGACTCATTGTTATGAAGCTTTAATTTAAACAAAGTGCAGCACTGGATTTACTAGCTGGCACAGTCAGGCGAGAAATTATGTTAAAGTACTATTTCTTATTGTAAGCTTATTGCATGCATGAAGTATTATCTAGTCATTGTATTGCCCTTGTTAATTATCATTTTATTCATGTCTGTATTTTGTTATTTTTACCTAATTTCTCACAATTTCTTCCTGATATATTACCACCTCAGTCGCTTTGGAGAGAAAAGACTCATGCATGTGAGTTTTGAGTTGCACCTACCTGCATACCTGTGTCCATGACCAATGAACAGGGGCCAAACAGGCTGGAGATAAGACAGAAACCAGAGGGACAGAGGGATAGGCAAGGCTGTTTTCGCTCACTCCTTCATGCGATCTCTATTATTCTACTGCCTGTTTTTGTCATCACATCATGCCCTAGCTCAGTTTCAACGTGCTGTTGTCTTTATGCGCATAAATGTGAGCCTGTAACTCATATTCATAAAGACGGGGCTCCAACAGAGGAGGTTATGTCATGCCCTCTGAGATTCTGAACATGATTGGTGATGCTGGTGATATAACGTCAAAAACAGAGGAAGCGAGCGGTGCAGACAGAGATATATGAGGTGAGTCAGACGGATGGAAGGACTGCAAGAACTTCTACTACTGATGGAGAGGGAAGAGAAAATGAAAAAGTTGTAAAAGTTAATTTGATATGAATGAACTTGGTGAATATGCAGAGTTGATTTCAGCTTGAAATTAAACAAAAATACTTTTACAGTCTTCCTCTAAAATGGCTACCACTGCACTCTGCCATATACAGGTCACACAAGGACAGGGGTTGTTTTGGGTGACTTGTTCCAACAACTGGTAAATTTCAAGGCCACATCCCTAACTTTGCAAAAACATGGGTGTGCATATGAATAGCCTATTCACTTATTCTTGCATTAAAACCAGGGTTGGGCATTTTCTAGCCTGCAGAGAGAGAAGGTTAGCAAAACCAGCTGACCCTCTGTTTCCCAGACTACCACTGTTTACATAACCAAACTACTCGTATGTTCGTGTATGTGCAATCACAGGGACTGCAAACCTCTCCGGCAGGCTTTATCTGCGGTAGAACAAATCAGTCATGTGTATGCATTTGTGTGTGTGTGTGTGTGTGTGTATATTTGTGTGCCTCCATGAGTGTTTGAATATGCAACTGTAACAGTCATTTCCCTCCAGCTTTTGAATTATGGATTATTGTATTAGTAGGCTGAACTATCATGAAGTCAGGCAGAGCATGCTGTGTGGAATAAATTGGCTTGGCCTCAAGAAAGCAGCACTGCTCTACAGTGTTGAAGTTCCAGTCACCTCTACTTGTAGTCTCCATGTTTGTGGATTCATCTGTCCCTGATTGCAGAATCATCAGAGGCACCAACAGGGCTTATGCCTGGTCTTAAGCTAGGTTGGTAGTCATGTGGCACTCTAAGTCTGACCTAATAGTGACGCCGGGTGCGCCATCTCGATATAAGCCTTCCTTGCGCTAAGACATGGCGCATAGTCAAGAAGAGGCTTTAAGTCAAAATTTTAGCTGTTCACTAGCAGCCTCAAACACAAGAGCCACAAACTTTAAACAACCCAGCTTTCCTGCTAAAATCTCCTTTTTATCTAGCCAACAACAAAACATGAACACAGATCATGTCTTTCACCTCAGCTTCTTGAACGAGTGACCAAACATTCACCAACAAACATTCACCAGTAAAAGTGCACTGCCAATGTTAGTTATCAATCTAGATAACTTAATTACTGTAGCTGGTCAGCTGCCGCACAAAGAGTAGTATATAAATTTAACTGCAAATGTCACTTCGGTCCATTTTGGAAGTTACTCTGTGATCCATAAAGCCAAAAAAGCTACATTTCTGCAGTACATAATTTCACCATAGAGCAAGTGTACTAGAGACTTTCGGCCATGGAGCATGTCCAAGTTGTGCTAAGCGCAGCTGCACAGCGTTTGAACTACAGTTTCATGCTCAGCTAACTTCAGCAGGGATACAATGATTTAATCTTGCAGCTTTTCCCGACTTTCAAAATGTTACTGGACCGCATGGATCAAATCCTGAGACAAGTCATATCACGAGGGTTGTGATGCTCCAAAAAAATGTATTCACTGGTTTACATACGTCTCTTTCCCAATATAAGTCTATGGAAAAAAGTCCTTCTGGGCTCCATGGCATCATGTGATGGACCCAGTTATTGCAAGTGCACTGTTTCAGAGGGCTTGGTCCATTCAGACACTGGTGTGGTCACAAACTTGGGGCTACAGCCAAGTTTACTTTTTCTCTCCTTTCACGTTACCTTAAACAAAGATGTACAGCTCTATTATTGTTTGTATCTCTATGTCTGTGAAATTTGCTTTTTTCCCTCTGACCCTCAATTATAATGTCACTATGCTTTAGAAAGACAGCAGGGGATTATTAACAATGTATCCCTAGCAACACATACACTGTTAGCAATAGCCAGAGTGGTGTAGACATTCACATGAACTCATATTGCTGAGACCGGCTGTAGTTAAAAACCAGGCTTAAGTTTGGTTGGTGCCACCAATTTAAAGACTGTTCTAAAAAGTCGTCTTAACAAAGACCAACTTAGCAGTTAGAACCAGGCCTAGTAAAGACCAGTTGGTGCAATCTGCTCAGGTAGGCCAGTCTGACATCCCCAAATTGAAATGAGAGCATTTAAAGTCACAAAAATTGGAATTACACTGAGATTGGTTTAGTCAGTTACATCATTTATAAAAGCTAGCATTCCTAGCTGAAAGCTGCTGAGTGCAGCTCTGCAGCTTTCTGACTAACAAATAGTGACTTTTTAGAAGTGCACTTTCATTATTCTTCCTCCGTATTGCACCTGGTTCATTACAACGACGAATTGCTTGCTAATCACAGTCGGGTTCAGTGGCATGTTTTCTTCTTCCAAATGTTGCTGTGTTCCTCTCTGTTGTCATAGAGAGAGCAGGAGGTGGGTGGGGAAATGGTTCCCACATGTTTGAATATTACTCTGTTCATTAGCGTGGTGTGTGTGTGTGTGTGTAGGTGTGTGTGTGTGTGTGTGTGTGTGTGTGTGTGTGTGTGTGTGTGTCAGAGAGAGTTCTGATTAATTGGTTCTATCCACTAAGCTCTGGAAACACCAGGGTTCGGACCAGGCCACTAATTGTCATAATCCACCTTTGTTTGTTTCTACTGCTCGACCAGAACCCACCAGCTGAGTGTGTGTGTATGTGTGTGTTCGTGTGTCACCTACACTTTCAACAGCACATGACTTGGCATCAGCATCTCTTCCTCCTCTGTTCCTCTCTGTGTCTAGACTGCAGCAAAGAGAGCAAGAGGTAAGCCGAGATGCAGAATGAAAGACAGGCGGACAGAGAGAGAAGAAATTACAGAGAAAATATGCTCTGCTCGGCCTCGTTGTGGCCAGAGATATTGCCAAATGGATCCCAGTGGATGCTCCATTCTCTATAGATGGTTTAAACTGGTGTGCTGCTCACTGAGGCTCTTTAAAGCCCTTCAGCATATTACGTTTTGCTGATTTTGCATGGCACGGGGCCTCTCATGACGACTTGCACCCCCACTGAAAGGTAGCCTGCTGAAGTGTCTTTGAGCAAGACGCCAAACCTCCAGCTGCTGTCGTCTGTAAATAGCATGCCTGATAGAATGCCTGCCTGAATTTACCCTTCACTTAGTCCCGCCCCTTGAGTGCAGACTGGCCTGTCATAGCATTGTATTGGCCAACTCTGGCAAGGGTCCAACAACTACTGGCCGGCTGCGCTCCATAGACCTTCAGTCGTTTTAGATTTCCTTCATTTTTAGGCTGGTTTTGTGGATTCTAAGCTAAATGTTGTGTTTGGGACATGTATTAATGAGGGACTGGAAGGAAATTTGTGTTTCCTCCCTGTTCCAAAACCACAATCAAAACCTGAAAAGTGTAGGGCTGGCAATCTAGCTACTGAAGATATAGCCTACTGAATGTATACATGCGCTACTTTTGCTTTTTATTGATCACAACATGAATTAAGACCCACACTGCTGTACATGAACCATTGAAGGGAAACAGGAAAACTGCCAATAGTGTTTGTTGCTTGGTTACCCCCGGAGCCCCCTGCCCGTCTGCAAGCGAAGGTCCAGGCACCAGCAGCACAGAGGGAAGCCAAACACTGTTTATCTGCGCACAATGGGATGACACATAGCTGGTTGAAAATCAGCAAACTTTCCCTTTATATTCATTGTTTTCTTTGGCGATCACCAGTGAAAGGTGGTTCACTTTGACACTGTGATCTGTACCCTATAGTTCGGCTTTAGCTTCTAACTAACTTTGTCTTTTTACCTGTTTGCTGTTGAGTCAGTTTCACATCCTGGATATATCCTTCAAACTCAGATTGTAGACCCCTCTGTCTGCTTCTCTCTAAAATTGTTTTTTTTGGTTTTTGAAAAATTGGTAATATCTCTTCGGGAAAGCAGTTATTTACAGTGTGGGCCTCATCCTTGATGGACTGTCACAAAGGGGTGGAGCTAAGTCAAGGGTCAGTTGCCCTCAGACCCTTCTGCAGGTCTCTGATTTTCAGTATAGTTAGTAAAGGTAGCTTGCTACAGCTAATAATATCTCCTAGCAACAGTTCATGCTTATAGAAGCCTTTGTCTAGCTCTATCTCAAGTCAAGGCCTCATTGTTTCAAAAGCTAATATTATTACAAATATTGAGTGGTAGACTAAATTTGCCACTGTTGTAAACAGCATAAATGCCATGAAAGATTGGCAGGCATAGCAACAGTATACAAGGGGGGCAAGGTTAGCGAACGGTCAATTTAAATAGAGAAGAGACAGAGCAGAGTTTGTGCAAGTGAGACTGCACTTTAAAACAGAGTAATCCTAGAGGCATGAATGGTTTTGTTGGATGGGTTAGATCACAATGGGCAAAGCCAAAGGAGTCAACCAAAGAGATTATTCCTCCCTACCAAACAACTCCAAAAAATATTTCTGTAGCTAAGACTTCAAACTGCAAACAAATACAAAGTGGATAATACTGATGCAACAGGGATTAGTCAAACACACGCAGTAAGTGATGACATATTATTCATCGGTGTATTCTTTATTAGTCACAGGATCTCCCTTGTTCATCTGCTGAATGGTTTGTTGCAAGTTCGTCAGGCAGGAGGTCTAACAGTCTCCAGCAGCCCCGCAAACAGAGCACTGAGCCAGGGTTCAACCATGAAAAATATGCCTCTCCCCCTGATAATAGGACCTCCTCTTAGAAATAAGGAGAAGTCCCAATAAGAGCCATCCTCCCTGTCTTGTGGCACTCCATCTTCTTCTGTGTTGTTGTGGAATCCTGGTGTGACCTCTCACCCCCATACCCACATGCAGGAGATACACACATGTCAGCAGTGAATGTGAGATACTTGTGTGCTTGTTTTGATACTGACCACAGCCCACCTGCAAGGGAAACAAATACGTCTCCAGAAAGCCCTAAATTCTCCGAGGTTGCAGCAGAGCTGTACACATGGGGAAGAGAGTACCAGAGGGTGAGAGAGATAAAAATAGGAGAAAGATGTGCGCTTCAGAGCAACATTTGTAGTGTTTTATAGCATCATGTACAGCAACAGCTGTGTGGCAAAAATCAACATTTGTGCAGTCTGTCTTGAACTTCTACTGCAAGGAAGGTCTGTCGCAACTGTTGAGTAAGCATGTGTGATATAATGGCAAGATAGCGTCATCGCTGCATTACTGGTGGACAGAAAACACAAAAGCTTTTCTTTGAGTGACATCGTTTGAATTAAATAATTTAGTTGGAGTTACAAGCTAAAGTAGAAAATGGACCATTAATCTGCACCTGAATCAGTGGTGATTGGTTGATGGTGGCAATTATTTTTTAGAGAGGACCTTGGAATGTATTAGATTAACAGAGTTTTCGCACCATATACACTGAAAAGAAAGAGGAAACTTAAAAAGAATAACTTTGATCGGTAACACACATGTGAATTAAGTTTTTTTAAACTCAGTTTTTAAGCAGTTATGTTAATCTAGCTTGTTGTCTTAGTTTGAAAAACTTAATTAATTTCTATGTTACCAATTAAATAGTTATCTAGTTGGTTAACAGTTCACTTTTTCGGGGTAAAAGTCATAAAATTTCACAAGCTTGGAGCTAATATGGCCACATGGCTGGTGAAACTCTCCCTCCTGGCTCTCTTACAGTCAAGATGGTGGTAAAGAAAACAAAAATAGTGAATATCTGTTATGAAATGAATCCGCAGATAATCCAGTACAAAAAAAAAAGACCAAACTTTTCTAAGGATGTCAGTTTCAGCCAAGATGGCAACCAAAATGAGGCCTGCAACAGACAGGGGTCAGCTGTCAGTGAAGATATAAAACACGTTTTTCAGCTATTATGATTCACTGAAACCACAGGAGGTCCTTGCACATACAGTCATAAATGTGAACACAAAATATTAGGCTGATTGGCCCAGTAGTGTTTGAGATTAGCTGCAGACAGACAGATTCACACACACAACCAAATTTTATTTTCTTACACCTGGTGAAAATAATAACAAGACTAAAGCTAACAACACATACCGGCACTGCCGCTGTGCAGCAAGCCATGTGATGCAGATAGATAGATAAACTTTATTTCGGTGTCACTCCACAACACGCATTAAAACATGGGGGAAAATATGTCAAATTCAGTGGAGCTGAAGCTGGAAATAGGACAGTGGCATAAAGTGTCACAATTGGCGTTTTGTGAGCATGTCCACGAGATGTGGGGCTGTACATAGAAAACAATAGGGGCGGCTGTCTTAACACGTGCCATGTGGCGCTGGTGTGTTTTAGCCTTAATAGTCTATACACATAGCAGCTCTGTGATGTCATATGTAGAACAGTTCTATGTGCTAAATGCTAATGTTAGCGTTCTAATATGCTCATATATATAAGCATACTGCCATGCTCATATGTGTTAGCATGCTAACATTTGATAATTAGCACTAAACGCTGAAACTGATAGGAATGACATAAGTTTTGTAGGTATTTTTTGGTCATAAACCAAAGTACTTGACAAATGAAACATTTCCCTGTTGATGGCGCTAGATGATAAGTAAAAGACTTACCAAAGTAATCACAGTCTATCCTAAAGGGGTCATGAATGCCTGTGCCGAATTAATAGCAGTCCATCCAATAGTTGCTGTTTCACTCCAAGACAAAAACTAATATGCTCTTTCTTGGCTCCTGACCTAGCTTTTCTTCATTGGAAGTAGTAAAGTAGTGTTTGATATGTCTCAGTAACAAAGAGACAAGCAGAGAAATAGGGCTGAAAACATGACCTCATGGCAGAAGTAACAAACAGTCACAGCAGTTACAATGATCAGCATCATTTCCTCTGTTTTATGGAGCTGTCCTCTGGTCAGCCCCCTGCTCTCCCTCTGCTTGACCTATGACTTTGACCCCGCAGCGTAACAACAGGCCTGCCTCCCGTCCCCCTGCCACCTCGTAAACATTGACAACAGCCCTTAACTAGCAACTAATCGCCGGCCTGCACTGGTGCGGACGTGCGACGGGGAAGCTTTAATTAAAACTTTCCCATGAACAGCCAACCGGATGAGGCACCTGTTAATGGTGACATGATGTCACTCTGTTACCACGGCTACCGGTCCAATTAGTAAACAGAAGTGTTTTCCGAGCCTGTTTTTATTGAGGGCCACCAACAAGACTTGTTTTGCTGCTGCTGTATTTACTCTAGCAGATGTTTGTGATGGCTAGCAGAAACATGGCGCGACTTTCACCTCCCTGTGGCTGGTTTCAGTTTCTGACACTGCTTTTAATGAAACTGACATGAAAACCTACTTTGGGAACTCAAACAAAAAGGAAGAAAGCAGTCAGCACTGTAATCTTTGCAGAGGAGTCCCCACTGACCTTGATAGAGTCTGGTTCACAGTCTGGAAGTGTCCCCATTTAATTAGGGCACCCGGGGTGTCATTTGATACCTAGGCTGACTTAACTTTAAAAGACCCCCCCTTTTACTGCCCTGGAGGTTACTCTAAGAAAACACTGCACTGAAACTACAAAAAGCAACTAAATGGCCAGCCACCACTCACACACATTGTTCTAATGCTGGCCATGAAGGTTCACTAACAGTTCACTGCCTGCTATCCACAGATCGAGTGTTAAATAAGGCATTAATCTCACCCTGGACCCTTAGCGAGCCTCTTTAACTACCCTAAACCTTTCTGGCCACCCTTCCCCCAGCCCCCAGCCCCAAGCCTTTAGGTGAGGCCAATAAAATACACCTCCATTTTGCACAATAATCAGCCCTTTTAATCATGCATATCAGTCCTCCAATAACTTTAAACGTCATCTAATCCCCTAAAAGAGGCTGTGAGAGAAAGCCGGCCCTCATGCTTAATTTTACCCAAGTGGTTTTAGTCGGGCGCCTGGTCTAATTCAAACTTTACGTGGCCCCAACACGTCTGAGAACAATGTGGAGGCCTTTAGGGAGCAACTACGGTGACAAATGAGCCCAAATAGGCTTGTTGGTCTGTGACTGTCGCTGAGTTAAAGTGGCTGATCTCTTGAAGTTTTCATGTGTTTCAGTGTGTGTGTGGTTTTGGACTTAAGCATGCATGCTTGTGAATCTGCAATTGAATCTAAACCCCTGAGGTGAATTTAAACTCTCCTTTTTTTCTCTTTTGCTTGACCTTTTATGGAACTTTGTGTAAATCGTGAGATAAAAATAAATGGTTTTGGTGTGTGAGCTTGTGCGGGCATACACGGGTAGCCATTATAGAAGGTACAGGGATGCATTTATCTTGCCGGTGATATGAATGTAAAGTAGATCCAAACGATTCAAGCAGAAAATAATGCAAAAAACTTTGACATCCATACATTATCTATAAAGAGATGGACACAAGCAAAAATAGTATTTCAGCATAAATACAGTACTGCAGAACTTCAACAGTAGCTCCATCTGTTAGAAAGCAACTGACGGTGTGCAAAATATGTGTGTGCGCCTACAAGTTATTTTGCACATTTGCATCTGAATAAATACATATTTTCTAATGGTTGCCTTAACCTTCATTCCTGCACAGCTTTTGTCCTCTTTCCTTTCAATGTCTCCAAGTTCTGTGTCATGCAAATAAATGCAGCAGATGTCAGCGCTTCTGCCTGAATATACAAACTCCTGCACACTCACTTCCACTCCACATTCTCTACAGAGGTGGATGTGTTGCTTGTGTGTGATGTAAACGACATTATCTCCAGTAACAGGGCACTGATGCAGCTCCAGGAGTCTCAATTCAAGAAACTTTCTGTATGGGCACATAACACAGATGCATACCCATAAATGTGCAAGTGCAAAAACAATTTGACTAGTGGGTAAACACAGTTAGAGATACAACATGAGGCATTTCATAATTCCAGGTTTTAGCTGAATTACTAAATTTTCATTTTATATTGTCAGAGGATCAGATTTCGCAAGACAACTGCTGGATGTGCTTAGTTTACAAGGAAATTGATTTCATTCTAGAAGCTTCATTAGGTCTGAATGCATGTTGTGTGTTTTAAAAGGCTGATGTCGACAGTAACAGTGCATTTATCTCCCTCTGTATCCAATATTGTAGAGTTAATTTTCTAATTGTTGTAATATTTTCATATTAACAGTGATTTAACTATCATGTGAAAGGGGTTGTCTGTAGTAATGAAGCTACATAGAATTATCACCCATCTCCTTTCAGCTCAACTCTGTGCAGCATTTTAGCATCTTTCAGCTCATTTCTGGGGGGGTTTCCAGCCACAACTTGACTGTTTTAACTTCCTCTCACAGCTTTCATTGGCTTGTTTGCAGGAGTCGATAAACCCACTGTTAAGATATGTTCAAAATGGCTGCCAGAGTTTTATTTACAGTTTCTTGTACTGCCCCCAAGTGGCCATAAAATAATTGTAGGTTTTAATTCATTTCTTCTGTAAATTAATATGTCTTCTATTGAAATATGATGCTGAAGTACAATTAACAGCCGGCGCGGTATCTTTATTTCATGGAATTGTTAAAAATCTGTGATGCAGCCACCAAAGAAAATCTCAAAGTATGGAGATTGTGTGTAAAATACAATATATTTTGTAATGATTGTTAAAATTATTGTTACAAAACAGTCGAGATCCATCAACACTTGGTCCATCTATTCCTCTCTATCACCAACCTGGCTTCCGGCTTTACCCAGCCTCGGAGCTCCCCCGCTGTGTCCACGCTGATGTACTTTATTGCGCTCACTTTCACATACATCCCTTACTAAATAACTATGCTTCCTCCCTGATCCTCTTTCCACCTCACCTCCTCTCTTTTCCCAAGGAAATAATTAAAAAGCCCCGCTGCTCCGTCTGATATTCCCCTGCTGACCCACTGCGCTGAGGCCAAGCATGGAACTTTTGTTTTATGTGCTTGTAAGGTCTTGGCATTAAGAGGAAGCACCGGGCTTGCCAGGGGTATATATCTGTCTCAACACCGCGCACACATACTGTACAGTGGTCGTCATTGTAACAGCCACAGTTCATGCATTAATCATGCGTCCATCCTGGATTATTGCTACGTACAGGAGAAGAAACATGAGCATCAGACAGCGGATGTTTTCAAGCAGTTTGTTACATGTACCGTCCTGAAATGTGATCATTGAATATATGCAAACAACTGACTCCAGACTCTTCTCTAAGCCTCACCACACAGGGCACGCTGCTTCCTGCAGTCACAATGAGCATTTAGTGCAGAGTCATCCATTTGGACGTATATCCTAGAATGTATCAAAAACACTTTTGCCGCTGTTGTTCTGATGTCAAAATCCATTTCAGAGCATGTTTGTTTAATTTGTATTTAATTTCTAAAAAACGTTTTGACATACTTGTGTACAGTGACCCATTTATAAATGAGAATAAAGGTCTACAGCAGGGATACTCAACTGGCTCTGCCACTTTTGCAAAATGACATGAGGCCAGGGGCCAAATAGTAAACAATCACTTTTAATATTACTAATATATTACGATATACTACGAATATACTAAACCAAAGTAAAATTTGAACATGATGATGGCGCAGCCCAGTCGCCAGAATAAAATGTTGGCATTGTACATTTATTCAAATCATGGATACATTTCATGTGTGCATTTCATATGTATCATATCAACATTTCTTCAGTAAAATAGCTCTGGTTACATGTATTTGACCTGCGTTTCTCATTAGTTGCAGGAAATGGTGGATGGGGTGAGACCTAGGTGAGATGGCTGCCAAGCATCAGGCAGCAGCAGAGAACTGTTCAAGAACAGCAAACAACCACATGCAGTATTTTAAACAACAAATCCAGACATTTATGACCATAGTAGTTGCGAAAAACAGGTATTTTTCCAACCAAGTGTTTTCTGTACGTAAACCTAACCATGAATTAACCACTCCATTGTTACAAAATAAATGTGAAATTTAATGAATTGTAAGAAATTTAACATAAAATTTACCAATTTGACATAGATATGGTTTGCAGAAATGTACAAAACCAACATTTGCCTTGTATGATTTAATGTGACAAATAAATGGATTGATTAATTTAGATATACCTATATTTTACCATTTACTGGGAAGTGATGATCATTCAGAACATGAACACACTGGCCAACACTGATGCAGTGGATTGTGCTGCAGGAATAGCCTGAGACTCTGCTCTATATCTCTAAAGGCCTTTTTATGTATTTTTTTTCCACTATGATTTTGGTTCACCCTTTCATAAAACTGTTCTAGACCATTTTCAGTCTAATAAACATGTTGGCAAGCTTCCCTGGATGCTTGGCTTCTGTAGGAAATGAACATCTTCCGATGATGTGTTTCTTACAGTATGAACGCAGGGCCACACACATACATCAGTGCTGTCAGGGCTTCTCAGTTACCCATCCTAAGCACTTTCACTGTGTGTCCAGGCCATCTCTTCCCAGGCACTCAGATCGGCAGGATGAGCTCATACTCAGCCAGACCAAAAGCACTTAAACATGTTCTTATAAAAAGATAACTATTCTCTGGGGACTTCCGAGCCAGACTGACTGTGTATATGTGTATATGAACTGCTTATAGTGACCACAGTCTGCCACATGCAAGGCTAGGCAAGGATATCGATATATCAGACACAGCTCATTTGTTCTTCAGCTTTCTTTTTGAATAAATCCAAGATGTTGTCTTGGAAGTTTGTAGCATCAGCACTGTATGAAAGGCTTAAAAACCTTCACCACCATCCACTTATTTGTTACTCTGCTTTTACACTCATAATAAGATACTGTGGTTGAAGAAAATGTAAAATTTGCACTGATCTATTATATATTCACCTCAGCCTAGTAAGCAGTTCATTGGTTGCACCAAAGGTATACTTAAAAGCTGCGGTAATAGATTTTCTCACCACTTGGAGGTAGCGGAACAATCTATAAACACAACACTGACATATTATTACTGCATAACACTGCTGTGCTAACAGAAAGTGTTAGCAAACTGATGCTATTTACACATTCTGTTTTTAGCTTTGGTTTGGTCTCCACCAACTCCTGAGAAAAGTCTTCCTTTTAAGACTACTGACACTAAACGTTCAACACCTGGCCACACATTGCACATGCAATGTCTGTATAAGCAACCTCATTCACATTGGGCATAGTCATTTGATCCATTGTTCATATGAAAAATATTGATGTCTGTAGTTGGAAAATCTTGGAGAGAACATCCTCTGCCAGACTCTTTTGTCACCCTACTTGCAGATTTATTTAAAAAGACAATGGTAATTGTACAGACAAAAATCATTTAGCAGCTTTGGAAATGTCAGAAAAAAATTACTGATAATATGTTTATATGGCAGAAATGATTTTTCTCACTTTCCAGCAGTTTGAGTACCACCGCTACGCACCATAACACAGACTCAGTGTCCCTGCTCACTCAGCCATAAGGCCTCTGTGGTGTTTTATAAGAGTGTTGAATCCCAGCCAAGACCGTTCTTGTGGGACTTCTACTACTCAGAGGGTCCCGTCATGGTTCCTCTCCGACACTGGCTCTTCATTAACCCGAGCAGTCAGTGGGACACACACACACACACACACACACACACACACACACACACACACACACACATACACACACAGACATATTCTGGCATTACTGTTTGTCTTCTCGTCAGCTGCAAACACGTAAAATCCCAAATTCAAATTCAGCTTTAGGGAAATGTAAATTCTCTGCGTGCATGTGGATTTGAGTGTGTGTGGATTTA
This sequence comes from Epinephelus cyanopodus, assembly GCA_026686955.1. Lineage (NCBI taxonomy): Eukaryota > Metazoa > Chordata > Actinopteri > Perciformes > Serranidae > Epinephelus > Epinephelus cyanopodus. Next base: position 24,691,513 of record CM048933.1, on the reverse strand, counting down.
ATGAGAGCCACGCAGCCGTAGTGCCTTTGGCTTGTTTCTTTTTTTTTTCACTTTGAACTCTAATTTACACCACCGTGAAGACTCATGGGGGATTTACAGATTCAGTGTTTGAATCTCTGGAGATCTTGAGTTTCAGAGTCAGAGGGCACATAAACACAGAGAGCTGATCCTTTTCTAAAAGTTTGCTTTTTCACAGTATCTTTCCTCCACTTTTATTTCCCACACAGTTCACATGATGAGCTGAATTGTAGTGCGTAGTCTGTCATTGCAGCATTGCGGTGCTGAAGTGCTGTCTCACACTCTCTAACCTTCAGCCTCAGTGTCCTGAACTTTCAACCAATAACCAGCTTTGAAAATGTCTCTCATTCAGTTATACAGTCAACCTGTACATGTAAAGAAGTTAGCCACAACTCCCAAGGAGCAATTTTTAGGAAACAGCAAGCACCACTAACAACTAGTTTACGCATTCTGCAGTTCATGTTGCTTAACTTTTGGATTCTGTGTCAGATTGGTTGAAATTGGCAACTACTATTTGATATGCAGGGCTGTAGTCACCAAGAAAATGTTGATCGACTGAAATTCTATCCACTGTTCAATCTGTTAGTCAATGGGTAAGAAAGATCTGCGTGTTAACTCTAGATTAGCTAAATTGGCTATAGTGCAGTGGGGACATCTGCATATTTACACTGTGCTGCAAACACCAGCAGCATGACATGGAGGTGTGCTCAGCTTTGTACTATGGTCACGGAGGGTGGTCACTTTATACTCAGCCACCCAACCAAAGTGGACGAGGGGTGGAACAAATGCCAAATAGCAAGTACTCTACCTTGTGCCAACATTTTGACTTCCAGAGTTTTTTTTTATCATAGCAACCAAATGCAACCAAACCCCAGCTAACACCAGACATCAGTGTGATGTCAGAAGGACATTGGACTTGTATGCCAGACAGATGTAAAATTTTGGTTAGAATGAAAATTGGGTTGAGGATATTTTAAATGTCTAATAACAGTAGAATTTTACATTGTGTGGATGTTAACATTATGATGTTTGTAGACGTTGGGTTTTGTTCTAGACACCTTTTGACTAAATGTCGTTTTTCTTCGTTTGCATGAGACCTTTGGAAGACAATGGATTTTGATAATTTACCAAGAGAATTTAAAGGCCCACACAGTCCCATCATGAAAGTAGCACCAAGAATTGTCCAACCAGTGAGAACTAAGTCAGACGAGCATATCGACCAACCGACCATAAGGTGCCAGGCCAATATTGCCTCGAAAGTTACTGGAGCTCTGGTGTGGGCTTCTTAGACCCCCTTTCACCAACATGGAACTGGTTCTGTTCTGATTCCTACACCTAATTTTGAACTGCATTTGACCAAAAATAAATTGCTTCATAATGAGAAAAGTTCGGGATCTCAGCTGGAACCAAAAAAATTGAGGTTTTTCTTGACCTGAGGTGTGAAGCATGACAACATCAGAGGGTGTGTCATATTCTACAGGTTGGAAAGAAAGGATGTAGAAGGCAACAGTGGAGGAGTCTAGTGAGAAATTGTAAGAAAAATGAGAATGTATAAGTCTTATTAATAGTTGGTCCATGCTTGTTTTTGGATGAAAACAAGTGTCTGTAATCACAGAACATACATTTGCGGGTAAACAATGTAATCACAATTTTGCTACCATTTTTTATGTCTGTTGCGCACTTTGCAAAACCCTCTGTTGATGACACATCCTTAATTACAATGGTTCCACTCAGAACCACATAGCAAAGTTTCGAGAATTCTGAGCAGAACCAGTTCATGAACCAACGCTGCTTTGGTGGAAAAGGGGTATGTCTGGCTTCAGCTTAATGCAGCTCATTGATATTGTAGTATTTGGAGCATTCTCAGAAACTTTCCAGGAACAAAAGTTTGAGTGACTAAAAGTGCTGATCCTAACATAAAAAAAATAATAATAATAATAATAATTATCAACAAAAAGCCCAATATGAATCATTACAGCAAACATCCGAGAACAGCATACATTCATGTTGAGTGACAAAGACCTTCAGCAGCTGTAGGAATTATGATTCTTTTCCATACTGAGCAAAGGAGAAAAAATATGTAGTTGTAGAGCCACAGTGTCCACAGAGGGAGGAGGACGGAGAGGATGGATGGGTCAACAAAACATTTCAAACCATGATGGAACCATGATTGTTCCCTAACCAACTCGTCTTTGTGCCCAAACCTGACCAAACTTTAACCATTGTGGTGCCAGATGAGAAAGGGCTTTTATATTTGCAACAGTGATTTGTTAGAGTCGAAGGTGCTGACAAATGATGTCACCCTGTTGATAGGGGCGTCAGCTCAGAGAACGCCTTTGTGCCACTCTGAAAGGCAATTACATCAATTTTGTCATTCAATTCAAGAGGATGTTTCTCTTCACATTGTAACAAGATGTAACATGATCAAATCACTGTACGCTTATCAGCTAATTGCTAAACATCCCTTTTTTTCTCAGACTAATTTTTTTTTATGGAAACAGGCCTTACTGAGAAGTGTAAAATGAACTTTTAAGGTGTTACTTTTATGATATGTTTCACCTGAAAAGAACAATACCTAAAATTGATTATAGAAAAGCAGGATTAATCATCCATAGTTGATGCTATGATGTCATTTTATCAAGTTTAAGTCTGCTTTAATCAATGTTTATTTGCTATCAAAACCATACACAAACATTAGAGGAAATAGCAAAGCACCAACAATTATGAATGGACAGATTATTTTTCTTGGTCAGAAGATTGTAGCTACAACCAAGTTCTTTGCTCCGTGCAGCAGTAAAGTCCTGCCCAAAGTAAATTTTCGCCTCTACTTCTGTGCCTTTGCAGACCTTTAATTGTTCCTGCTGTGGCTTGAGCATACAGTTGGCTCCACCATGCAGAAATAATGAGATACCAGTGCCAAGCCTGCGGTCAGCTCTACCAATCAGGAGTGACCCAGTGACAGGAGAGTCAGTCCCAATTCTGATGGCTCAATCCAAGAAGGCAGTGCGCCAGTGAAACATGTTCTACTGCCTGAATCGTTTTGTGAGCCATTACAGTATGTAATTTTGACAGTAAACATGAACCCCAAAAGATAAATTAAATCAATTTATCACAGACAAATGTTGAAAATTACTAATCTGCTGATTTGAGATTTTACAGGCATTTGATTTGAATGAGTATGTGCTGGAACACAAGACTTTCATGGCTAGTACATCACCCACTTCAATATGTAGCCAACTTGGAGGATACTGTTGGATGAGAATAAACAAGAAATTTGCAAGAGCGAGTGATCATGATGGATGAGGCCTCAGCTCTAGAGACACTTGAACCTCCAAAACAAAACGATGATGGTTGAAAAAAAAATACAGAAATGATAGATTCCAGAAATACTGTGTCACACAATATAACCCAATAAACATGGTACATCATTTACTAAATCTTCTTTTACACAGTATGGGATCAACATCATAACTGTGAGCTTTAATGATGAAAAATTGGTCCGAAGTGAGTTTATGTTTTATGGCAGTTGGCCACTAATGATTCAGTTTTTTCAGTAAAACTCACATGTAATTACTAATGTGGCGAGGTGTGAAACATAAAACAGACATCCTGTTTTCTTGTTGCTGGCTTTTCTGTCTTCTTGGCTTGTCCTGTGTGGGAAAGCTTAGTGGGTGAACGTACTACTTGCTGTAATTGCATATAAGAGCAGGAGTGTAAAACTCTAATAGAAGTGACAGTTATGAAAGCAGTAATCAACCTTTTTGAACTGCAACCACTGACAGTAAACAGGTGTCCACTCACAGCCTCTCTGTTCATTTGTGAAACAACAGAATGGTAAACTTTGACCATATTTTGACAAAAATAACAACCAGAAATAATCCTTGTTCTGCAACAACTGTGCTTCAGTTTCCTCCCAGGAAGGAACCCTAGAAAATGAGCATTAAATAATAATTGTCCATCACTGACCTCTGTCAACCTGTAAACACAGGGTAATAGCATTTTATCATCATGAACATGTTAGCAAAATGTGAAAAATGTACACATTGAGCAGACATGGATAATGTTTTCTGTGTCTACCTCACAAAGATTCAGTCTCTTGTTGATTTTATATGGTCTCTACCAACCCCTGAAGGAAATATGCAGCTTTGTAGTTGCTAAACTCTTCATGATGTTCATTAGATAATCGCTAACTTTGCTGGTGTGCTTGGTGCGAGGCAGTTAGCATACAGTGGATATATAGAGCTTTTTAGCTGAAAACAGCTGCCTTGTTTGAGAGCCCATGGTGTATAGCTGCAGCCTCATTGCCTTTGGAGCCTCATGACCCACCCCTTACAAACTGCCTCCACTACCTGTCCAAGACAGACCTACCAACACGCTGGTTATTTGAGCCTTGCTACAACGCAACAATGTAATGAAATATGAAGCCAAATGTAGCAGTAATCAACACTGTAATTCATTATTCATGAAGACATAGTTCACCTTAAATGTAACGAGACGTAACCCTTTCCCTTAATCCTAACCTTACCTGCCTCTCTTAGATAAATTTATTGTTATCATTAAAAACAAAAATAAAAAATCTCAACTTTTACGTCAACGTTAGCTAATTAGCCATAGATCAAAGAAAAGGTGCGAAAAATATGCTGGAAATACAGTCAGATTATGTCTTGAGAATCAGTCTTCAGAATGACCTACCCTCAAAAAAACTAATGGTTTGCCCCTTTAAAGGCCCTGACAATACACTTCCTCATGTGACCAGTGGAGTCATAAATAACATGATCTTACAGTTTTGGTTATCTCACATAAGTGATTTCTGTATTTGTGTTTTTGTCTTTCCCCTTCTTGCTGCGTTTAAGTGGGCGGGGCTCGGTTGGAATTTAATTTAAATGAAATCTGATGGCAGATGTTTATTTATTTCCCAGGCTGCTGTCAATCAAATCTGATCAAACCACACCTACACAATCATAAATTGCTGACAGTTTAACTCTTATTGTATAAAACCGACAGCGTTTTTACAAAACGTAAACTGATAAACAGTAGGGACTTTATGGGTGGCAGATACTGCGCTTCAAACTGAGTGATGTCTTGAATCAGGCATGTCCTGGGATAACTCACCGCCCTCCAACTCAGGATCTGTGCCACACTAGAAGAAATATTTTCGTCTCCGGCGGTTACACTGTTTAGTTTGCTGGCCTAAAGTAGAAGATGAGAAATATTTTAGATTTATAGCCCTTGTTAACCCACTCTCACTTCATCACCTCCCGGCAGCGACTCCTAATCCTGGAACATCTGTCTCTGTCTCTGTTTAGAAAAGACAAGTCACATCTCCTGTTGTCTTGTTTCTGTTCACTGTTGGCAGGTTGGTTCACCTACGTGTGTGTATGCCTGTATGCGTGTGTGTTTGGTGAGCACTGAGGCCAAAGGGATGTTGACTGTTTTTTTTATTGTTATCTGCAGCTGGAAGACAAATATTGTCGTCTTGCGGGCCTGTTTGCTCAGACTTGGTAAGAGAATGTCTGAATTTCTTGTGGTACCTTTCAGATGTTAACTGAGAGTGTCCGTGGCCAACTGTCTGACTTCAAGGCTTTAAAACAAAGATGCGATTGCATCATCAACCTCCCTGTGTCTAGCTCTTGTACTCATATGATTGTTTGCTTAAGTCCAGCTCTCAGAGGAAAACTCCCCCTCAGATACTCTTACACTGTTAAGACAGGGTTATTTTTCATGAAGAGTTGTAATTGACTTGCTTCTGGCTCATCTGTTTCATCGAGTTCACTACAGTTCCCGGAATTTCTCTTTACAACCCACAGAAAATGGAGTGATGGTAAGAAAAGGAAACAAAGATGATGTTCAACTGTAGAACAAAGTCATTTCTTTTTCATTTTGATGTCATTACCGGTAATGCTTCAAAATATTCCTGCTATGGCTCTTGAGTGGCCCACACCACTGACCTCAGACCTGGAGCTGCTTCCGAGCCTTAATTACATTTTGGCTATGCGCTTTTTAAAAAGTTCGGAGGGGTCAAAGATAGAGAATGAATTTTCCCACATAAATTAAATGAGATAAGAATTTACATTAGCCGCTGTGAGGCTGCCTTGCGCTAACTAGTAACGTCAGCATGCTAAAATGTTGTTTAAAAGATAAGGTTTGCTGTGTCCATCTTAGTTTAACCTGTTAGTGTGTTAATATTTGCTGTCTGGGGGATCTGTTCAGGGAAGGCATGTCAATTTTCATGCATTGCAATGCATTGTGTCTTTTCAAAGTTGACTTCCAGTTTCACAGGATATGTTGGCTACAGTTTGTTGTTGTTGTTAAATTCATCGAGTCTCTTTACAAAATAAGATTAGCAAGTAGTTAAAAAACATTTTTCTGTCTACTCCTTTAAGTTTAGGCAACAAAAGCATGTGATTAGTTTCAGAAAAATATATCACTGTATGGCTGAAAATAAGTACAGTTGAAACTAATGTGATGTAAAGTCATAACTAGCACAGTATGCTACACATACTAGCATACTACTGGGTTGACTCTTGATTTCACACGGGACACAAACAGCAGTCTCAGGTGAAAGTTTTGCGTTTGTTTGACCCATCCATCTCCCTTACCACACACTATGTGGATTTTTTTTTTTGCTCTTACTATGGCAGTTGCTTGGAGTGTCAAAAAAAGGCAGCTGCCAGTCCATCTCATACTACGGTCTCATACACGCGATCAGAAGTGAAACTGACTTGAAACTTTTAACCTGAAAGGCCAGCGAAACATTTGTTGTGTTCCATTTGCACTGAGAAGTTAGAATAGTCAAGATGGCTGCTCTCTGCATCAACTATAGTGAAAACTGTGGTAATGTACTGTTTATTAGCACGTTTGTCTCATTTGTGTCTTATTTAAACAGTCCTACACACAGTATTGTCCAACTTCTATTTTGGACATGTTGATATGTTGTTTGTATTTTAATGGTTTAATGCGTCGTTATCAACTGGTATTGCTAACAACATCTTTGCTGTCCAACTTGTATTGGAGTGCGGTCAACTCAGGTGTGATGTCATTCCCAGCTCCGACCTTTGAGGTTAATGGAACGCAGCAACTGCTTTTCAGCCAACACATTCTCTCTGACCTTTTTCCACGGCGAGATATGACGTGCAAGGTACCCTGGGTGTGTTGGTTGTTAATGTTCAGGGACCCTGTGTCAACTTCAGCCTGTTACATGCATTGAATGTTTTCAAAATGCACCTACATTTTTATCAGGAAATGTCCAGATTGCATTCACTCTCTTTCCAAGTAAATGCACTAAGTTGGAACAACACTGCAAATTGGTGGGGTTTTTTTTTAAGCTGGTTGGGTTTGGCCAACAAAAGCATGTGGCTGGGTTTAGGGAAACAGAACAGGGTTTGGCTTTACATTCATATGGGAAGTGAACACTGGCCTCCCGGGTGAAAGTTGGTGGTTTTTGGACCCATCCACTCCCGCCCGCTCTACTTGGACTTTCGCCCCACAGCTTATGTTGTTGTCCAGCCACGTTCCCCCCTGACGCCAATGGGCGGCATCACATAATAACGGCGACTGGCCTCTCACCGTGCGGGATGTGAAAGGACGGCTTTTTTTTTTTTTTTATCGGTCTCTGACAGTGAGTTACTGCCCAAGTGCTGGTATTCGACAACTTCAGAGTGAGACCAGGTTGGTTCAGCCTGGTGTAGATTCACTCTTTAGGGTGCATATATACACTCTGTCAGTTTATTAAGTACACCTAGCTAAAAGTATTGCAATCTCATACCACAGCCCTGCAATACAGCTTAAATTAATGATGGTTATATTGTTCAGTTTTTGTTGAAACTGTTTTTCGACAGGTATTGATTTAAGACCATGGTCGCCAGCCACCAACCAAACACTTAATGGATGTGCTGTGCCACAGCCGGTCCAGTGCCTCAGTCTTAAAATGTTTTATGGTGAATTTGAGTCCTGCACTCACGGTCAGAGCACATTCCCTTTGGATGAATATACAGCAGAATACCAAAATCAAGCAATACGGAAACATTAAAATATGTTGTCTGTATGCATTTTAAGTGCCCTCTCAGCTAATTCTAATATTCTACTGGAAAAACATCAACCACTTGCCTCACCCACTCACTTTCTCAAGCTCTGAACTTCTTGGCGTGCCTGCTGCGCCTCTCCCAACAGGGGCTGCAAAAACAGCATTAGCATACGTGGGAGGGGATTTTTTACCATTACTCAGAATCAGATAGCGCACAGTTGACCGTGACATAATTCTATTTATAATGGCTCGAGACCGAGGGCTGTATAAATGTCATATCCTTCTATCTGGGCTATCTACATGTCTGCCCGCAGAGCATGAAGGGAGAAGGCGTGGAGGTGGATAATGCAACCCTGGCTGGGCGAGGACTGACCCACGACTGGCCATAATGTAAATGTAATTATACAGTGGGTAGTCTCAGCCAAACAATCTGATTGGACAATAGTGCGGTCAAGCAGTGGTGATAATTCCCACGGAGCACAGCTAACCATGCCTGATCAAGATTATTGGTTGTCAATTCAAAGTGCAGTGATATCAGTAGAGCTATGGATCCAACTGTCTTATTTCACATACATCTTTTTCCTTTCTCTGTGGCCTTCCTTTTTCTTTCTTTCCTTTCTCCCTCTGTCCAGGCATGGTGAAACCTGGGTAGCACATGTGTTCGATAACATCATTTGAGTTACGGATCAGGCCTGGGTCTGTGCTGCTTACGTAAAGCCAACAAGGCCCATTTAGACAAACAAAATGAGGTAAATTCACCAAAGCCATTTTCTATTTATGCATAATTAGACTAATTTCTTCATAAATGGTAAAGTAAGAGAGAAAAAAGGCACAGATTACATTTTGGATCTCTTTGTGGGTTTAGATCTAATTGCAGATTTACAAGTGGTTGATACGCCACAGCGGCACACATACCATACAGTGCCACATTAACATGAAGTCACAGGAAGAGTAACACAGTGCAATTCAGTTGAAATTTACTGTCATTCCTCTTTTGCACAAAAGCATTTTATGTTAGTTTCAGGATAAGTCTCTTAAATTAAAACAAAAGCAGAACAGTGCATTGTAAGTAGGTCAAGATTTACTATTATGCTCATGGCTCAATATACTAAAAGAATAAAAACACACACACTGCAGTTTGTCATTAAGCCTGCATTCATTTTTTTACTTTATAAAGATGAAAAAGAATTGTTTGCAGTATTGTTAGAGTAATACCATAGAAGCATTTAAGGATAGACTTGGATATTTTCAAGGATTCACCTGGTCTGTGGCTCATGGGAAATGGTGTTCATGAAAGGCAGAAAAATACAGAAATATTAAGAAACAATCATTTTAACTTATACTTTTTATGTCTCACTGTGGGCAAGAGCCGTGGCAGGAGGCATTATGTTTTTTTGTTTTTTTTGTTTTGTTTGTTCGTTCATTCGTTCTCCTGCATCCATCTGTCCGTCTGTCCAGTTCACGTGAACACAATATCTTAATAAGACCTCAAGGGAATTTCTTCAAATTTGGCACAAACATCCACTTGGACTCAATGATGAACTAATTAGAATGTAGTGGTCAAAGGTCAAGGTCACTGTGACCATAACTCAAGGATTCATACACTGATTAAGACAAAATTTCACATCACTATTGAAATAGGATAAATGATGATTTGTCGACATTTTATATTCAAAAATGTCAAAGGTCAACTTCATTGTGACATCCTGAAGTTCTGTAAAAACACGTCTGAACATTGCTCACCATCATAACTCCAGAACTGAAAGGAAGATATTTAGTCGAACATTGAATTGGTGACATCTTGAAACTGTGGTGATTGTGTAGATCTTATTTGCTGCTGCGTTGAAGATGTTTGTGAGACATCCAGGGTTTCGAATTTGCAGCTTCTTCTATTCTGAGGTTAGATTTTTAGTGATTTATGTTCTTGCAAAGCCCAGTGTGATTTTTGACTGATGTTTTCTTACTTCCTGAATGCAACCCTGAAGTTCCAGTTTTACACCGGCTCTATGCATTGGCATTAAAGCAGTCCATTCTACACTGTAAGAGACAAAATGTACTCATTTTGTCCTGCCAAAGCTTATATAAGGCCTCAGCAGTCTGTGTCATCCAAATCAAGTGGTTGTCTTCCAAGGTTACGGTCTTTGCAGTACAGAATGGGAGTCAGGCGATTTTCCTTGTCCCACTTGAGAATAGATGTTGTTGAATGCTGTACAGATTGCTTGCAGATTACAAAGCTTGCAAGAAACCAGACAAGATTTAGATTTTGGGATATTGCGTGGTATAAATCATTAAAAGGTTTTGCACTCTAGACAGTCTTATAAACAGATGAATGGGATCCTAACCTGACTGTCAAAGAACCAAAAAATTATAAATGCTGTCAAGCATGATCCTCACAAACAGTGTTTCCTTGCTGACTCGTAGTGAAGGAATGCCTCCTAGTAGTTATTAGTATTATAGTAGGTTTGCTGTCAGGACACACCAGCAATAATTTTGCATGAGAAGGATTCGGTTTCGAGCAGGTATTGCAATGCATTTCCATCCCAGATTGTCAGATATTAATGCTCTCTCATGCCCTGCGCATTAAATACTAATACTGAAGGCACCCTTTCACATATGAGACACACCCTCTAATGTATGTATGTGACGGGAAGCTGTCTCCTGGGTGAAACTCATGGTGACGTGGTTAAAGTTGCGTCATGGCCGTGGTTCGGTTTAGAGTAAAACATCATGTCATGGGTTAAAATAAAGATATAACATGTCATAAATACATAACAGATGGATGCAAGTTACATAACATTACATTAAAACGGCACTGGCTCTTGGTTTCAGACAGTGATCTCTTGGCAAACTCAAGTCTGTGTTTGTTTGACCCATCCACCACCCCATCCTCCCACCTTACATGCACTTTCTCGCTCTTTATACTACAACATTTGCTCTGAACATCAATTATTGCCACAGATGGGTTTGGATTTAGTTGTAAGACTGGCGTGTCTCAGGGTGCTTTCACACCTGCCCTGTTTGGTTCGGTTCAATCGATCTCAAGGTCATTTGCCCTCTAAGTGTGGTTCGTTTGGTCAAGTGTGAACACAGCAATCATACTCTGATGCGCACCAAAACAACTGGACAAAGATTTTCTTGAAGAGGTGGTCTCAGTCCAGTTACAAATGAATTCTGGTGCAGTTCCTTTGTGGTGAGAGCGTGTTCCGACCTCAATCCGAACCAGCTTAAACAAGCATGAGCATGTTACAGTCCTGGAGGAGTATTAATGTGCACCTCCTCCTGTACTGCCTTAATATGCACATTCGGCACATCCAGTGCATCAAAACATTGTTTTCTAGTTGGAGCTGCGCCTCGTTTTCAAACTGTATGGTTTGACTAAAATGAACAATGCAAGCAACACAGTACACGATGACCAGTACTAAAGTCAGCCCGTGTAGTTGTCCCTCCATTGTGACATTAGAAAGTGTTGCATTTTTCTTGCAAGTGTACTCTTCATCAGCGTTTTGTTTACTTCCTGGATTTTTCCTGCATGGAAACTCCGACCAATCAAGCATAAGGCATTTTATCTGGTCCGCTTGTAAATGCTGTAGTGAGAACACAAACTATCTCTAGGCAATTATGCAACCTTGTAAAAAAAAATTAGTCGCTAATTCAGACCACGACAAGTGAACTCTAGATCTGAAAGCACTCTAAGACCAAATCCTAATAAATTCCAAGAAGCACTTCCTCAGTAGCTGCCCCTGTGTGAGCCAGCCTTCTGCTGCTACTGCAGCTTCATATAGGTCACAGGTGGTTGCATGTCAGGGCAAGCAGCTCCAGGTGGAAGTCAAAGGACACATCTGAATTTCACAACTCACCTCTGAGGTAAGTCAACACAGCAGCGAGAGGAAGGGCAAAACTGTCAGTGAGGGAAAGAGGAAACTCCCTGTTTTATCATTGTGTACTTCTGTCTTACTCTGGCTGCACTTCATACACCACGTGTGAAACGTCATCATATTATCCCCTTTATGTTCTCATCACTAAAGTGTGAAGGGTTTTTTTTCTCTTTCAATTCCAGTGTTGAACTTACCAAAAAATACTGACATTTAATGGTACAATTAAAGAGGTTGAGAAAAATGATGTGGCCTATTTTTCACATCACTGTCAGCTGACACTGATTGGTTGATGACTCTTGTTACAACATCAAGCCTTTTTTTTCCTGCGTCTTGTCTCTGTCTGTTTCTTTTACTCCAAACTTTGGACTTTTTCATTGGAATTCAACCGGGAAATTCCCTCTTTTGACACTCTGACAGCTCTGGTTTGTGTTGTTGAGGATAATCAGTGAATTCTAGAGTGGAGCCGATCCTGTAATTACAAGGGAAATTAGCAATAGGCAGTAATTTGTGTCTATATACAGCCGGGCTCTTGACAGGAGGGCGAGTTCATTCTGAACTTTACCAGAGTGAGTAAATTGCAAAGGGAAGATTGGAAGGGATGCTGCCTGTGCTTCATAGTAATCCTCAAACATTTGAAGCAGAACTGAGTATTTTGTGTTACAGTTTATATTATGGGTTTAATCTAACATTTAATCAGTTAGCAGAGATTGCTGAGACAGAATCAATTTGCAATGCCATTCCTGCATCCCTTTCGTTTCCCACTTCCTACCAAATTACGTCATGCAAAACATTGTTCCGTAATAAAGCCTTTGTTGAGCTCTTGAACAAAACCACTAAATTCTCTCTTTAGAAGCACCAAGAATTGTGCTGTGACGCTGGTAATCTTGAAGCCATTTGGCCCAAGGAGATTCCCATTGCCCAGAACACAGTTAAAACACATTCAGTCCGTGTGGTTTCAAAAGCTCAAACCGTTTTTTAAATGCTCCGATGTTGCTGAATCACTACCAGCTGCCACAGTCTGCATCCTGCCAGGTTAGTCACCCACTGATGTGCTAGCAGCTGGCTCTTACCCAGGCTGCTGCTGCTGCACACGGTTAAGGTTGGTTTGGATGCAGAAATAATAAATAAAAATAAACAGTATTACATGTTGCTGTAAAACAGAGGGAAAAACACTTAATTCATGATGGCAATCAGAGCCAATAATGGCATTATAAAACCAGCTCGGTCTCAATGGAGACCGAAGTAGCATTCATAATTTAACCATACTGGAGTTGCCATGCACAAATATAAAAATGTATTCTAAAATTATATTGAACACAATCTTTGGTATCAGAGAATCATTCAATACCAATTTTCTGTTAGAAGATAATTAAGTTTCATGGACCATGGAAAAAAATGTCTTTATCTTTGAAACAAAGCTGTAGGCTAATATGTTTTTTTGCCACTTGGGGAAGCGGAACAAGCTGTAAATGCAGCATTGACATATTACCACGTTGTTCAGTAGGTATGTAAAATGTGTTCGCAAGATCTGCCTATTTTCTCATCAGGCAGACATGGAAAAACATAAGCATCCGTTTGAAGGCGTGTGTCTGGTCACCTTACAAACATAGATCCAGTATTCACTTTTATTTTAGCAATAGTCTGGTTGCCACAAACTCCTGAGGCACTGTCTTCGTCTTTAGCCGCTAAATCAGGGGTGTCAAACATACGGCCGTGGGCCAGAACCAGCCCTTTAAGGGGTCTAATGCGGCCCACTAGATGACCAGACTAAGACGTGCCATGTTTCAGGAGCAAATTAAACAACGCGTTGCCAACTTCATGTTAAATTCTGCTTCAGAGGCTTTTCCACCCTGACCAGGATGCAGTTCTGTAATATAACAATGAATACTTCCTGTGACCATAAAGATATTGAACATTTTGCAAAATGTTGTCAGCAGCTTCAGATCAAAAGAATCTGTATCAGGTAATGTATGGATGAATGCAAATGTAATGACAGTGAGAAAAAACTTAAATGTACTGATGGTACTTATAGGTCGTTATGCATGGTTTTATTGGTCAGAACCATCTGAGATCAAATTGGGCTGTATGTGGCCCATGAGCTAAAATTAGTTTGACACACCTGTGCTAAATGTTTCCCTGTAAGCTAGTTGTGCTAACTTTGTGTGTCCGCTAGTTGGTGCTGGGAAGATAGTGTGGCTTTATCTAAGTTGTTCAATTAAAACAGCTACCTGTTGCAACTGTAAACAAATTTTATGAGAGCTGTGAGACTCAACCAAAATATTTAGGTTATGGGCTATAAAGCCAAAACAATAAGCTTAACGGTGCTAAAACGCTCCTTTGAACCATAGACTGTGTATGAATAATACATTTAGCTACATAGATGACACCCATTGGTTTGTGGACTCCCAGTTTGAAGCCTTGAGTTTGGCATTTTTGCTGTTGCCATCTTGGTTTTTTGGAGGAACTACATTTGGATGAGAGGGTGGAGCTGCGGAGGAGCAAGGGGTGGATCTGACTCATAAACTGCGGTGATGATCGCAGACTGCCTGTCACTCAAAGACGCTACGCCTTTAAATATACCGAACGTTAAGCCTTAATAAAATATTGATGGGTTCGTAATGAAAAATTCATATTGACACAGTTGTCACGAAGGGGGAAATTAGCTACAAGGAGCAAAAAAAAAAGTTGTTTTTTTTTTTTTTTTTTTTTTTATCAGGCTGTAAACATGTTTATTTCTGCTGTAATGTTGGGTATTTTAACAAGGTGCCTTTAGGGACTGACTCACTCTTGGAGCCAGCCTCATGTGGCCATTCAAAGAAGTGCAGTTTTTGAGACATAGTTTCATTTTTCAGCCCCGAAATTTGCTGCTTGCATAGAATTGAAGGAAACTGCAGTCTGATGTTAATTCTGTGGGGATGTGTTGCTGCAAGTGATACCCTTCACATTTCACATAGTCCTTTACCCATTAATTATGTAAAAATATTGATTTTTGCACCCTAAATGTGAAATTACTAAACCGTACATCTGGGTTTTGGTTTACAATTGCTGTTGGTTTCACAACAGTTTCCTACCAGGGTTGCTATGTAATGTTATTTGCAAAATGCATTTTAGTTTTAGCATTTTGATATACTGTTTAAAACTTAAATGGTTAAATATTGTACTCATTATATGAGTAAAATATTTTAATGGGGACTGTGGAAAAACAATAAAAACAGGGATACACTGATTACAGAGAACTCAAAGCAATGCATCTTCTGTCTGATAGTCTGCCTTCAGAATTTAAGCACTCTTTCTACTCGTTACGTTTGTTGACTTGTGTTTTGTCTCGTCCTACCTCCCAAAAGGTTGCTATGATATTTGCCTCGGCTCAGGACACCTGTGTGGGGGTGTAAGCACCTCTATGTGAGTGTGTGTGTGTAGATGAGACAGCTGCTTGGGGGATAACCGCACCATGTGATGACAGGGCAGCCAGGTCTAATTAGAGAGGTCTTCCAAAAGCTGCAGCGCTGATGTCAGTGACACTGCAGCTGCGAGGGTCATCACACATTCACACATACACACAGTGTGAAAACAACCGATGTTACACACCTGGTAGAGGGTGTGAGTGGGGTATTGGAGGGAGGTAACTGAAGTGTCAGTCATCTGCTGTAGTAGAGGGAGATTACGTGCTGACTCAGGCAAACAGCTGATCAACAGCAGTCATTAGCTCAGAGCGGGGCTTCCCCACTCGCTAGCTACTTGGATACAAGGCCAATAATACACCTGTACACTATATTTACAAGACAGCCTTTATTCTTCAATGAGCTGCAAGGGAAAGGAGCTTAAGTAACACTCAACTTTACAATTACCTTATTTAAGTTTATATGGAACGTTTCCATTGTTTTTTTTATGTTTGAAACATTACCTGGAACCATTTTCTCATCAAATTCTTAAAATAATAGTCTGACATTTTGAAAAAAAAAAAAAAAAAAAGCTTATTCTCCTACTTGCCAGGAGTCGGATGAGACCAAAACCTCTCTCATGTCTCTGTGTTAACTGGCCTGGGGCACTGGAGTCAGGAGGCGGTTAGCTTAGCCTAGTATAACTGGAGATAGGGGGTAAGCTAAGCTGACTTCCTCCAAAGTTCAAAAATAGACCTAAAACTTTACTTTTCTTCATGCTGGTGGGCTTTAAAGGTGTCGGTAGGGGTCTTTTTTTTTTTTTTTACCTCAGGGAGAGCTGGGTTAGTCCATTTTCCCCTGCTTACAGTCTTTAAGCTAATTCACCTTGTGGCTCTAGCTCCATACTTACCACACATGCATGAGTGTGGTATGAGTCTCAACAGTGTGTAACCCAAAGTGTGAAACTACTCCATTAAAGCCACAGTTGGTAAATTTTACGAAAATAACATAACATGTTCACATGAGACATATGGTCTGTAAAAATGAAAACCAATTGGGAGCCAAGGAATCTCTAACTGCTGTAAATTATGTCAATCACTGCTGGTAAACTGCAATCATAGTAGGCAGCGCTGATCAAATCTGAATTAAGATTTTGTCACTGCATTGCCTATTTCTCCCTTCACATATTTTCAGACGCATCCGGTTGGCGTGGTTTGGTTTTCGCCTGACTATTTTCAACATGGCAGCAGGGGAACAAACTTTCCCATGATAAATGAGAATCATGGCAGCTGAGAGTGGTGATCCAAAATGTTTTCATAGCAAAACATTGAAATTAGAAAGCAACAAAGTTTGATGTTAAGAAGTATCATCTGCTGGATGATATAATCATACAGTATTCCGTGCTGCATACTGCGTTGAACTAAATAATTTTTTTGCACCAGTGCTTGGTACACCGTAACTTTGTTTAGCATTATTCCAACCATCAGTACTGAGCAACAATCACCACCATGTCTGACAAGACAAAGAGAAGAGCTTACAGAAGGTGCTATAGAAAATTAAGGAGATGCCATGGCCACAGTCTCATTTATTCTCAGACAGTATTCTGTGTCAGCCTCCCACATTGTGCCCATCCTCCTATTCCCACCCACAGAAACCCAGACTCTTGGAACAGTGTGCGCCACCACAGCCAAGTCTCCAAAGACTGACTTCCTCCAAAAACAAAGTAATCTTATTTGTACTGCCAATTTAGGGGTTAACAACACGATTCTGGTGTTTAACTAAAGGCCCTTTATCATTCCTCGACTGACCTCAACATCCCCACGGGGACCTAATGATGACATCATTAACAAGCGCCAAGGATTGCTGGCTGATAATCCCTGAGATCATGTACTGTAACTGACGAAGGCAGATTCTGACGGCAAGCGTGCGTGTGAGAGAAGGGAAGGATAAAGAGAACAAGACAGATGGAGGCAACGCACTGCCAAAGAGGCTTATAGGTTTTAGTTCATCCAAACTACAAAAAAAATAGCAACAACAAAACAAAATCTCACTTACCTCTGTCGTCATCCAGCCGTGCAGATAGTTGCCATGTCTCGGATATCTGTCTTTGAGAGTTCTGCCACCATAATACAATTAATTTGGATGGGATTTCATGGTTCCCACAGGACTGGAAAATTACATTTGAAAAATTTTGCGGCAATATGTCTTTCCAAAATCAGTGCTCCTGTTTCTTTGGATAATACACAGACTGTGAACAGTTTTCACTGAAATAGTCCATGTAAAAAGAGCTGATAGTAAACAATCAACTGTGTCTTTAATGATGGTAGAACTCCCACAATTTGATGCTACAATGATTTCAGAGCACTCCTTTCAACACTGTGGACAACGCCTCCGCAGAAGAAAAATTATATATTTTGTCTCCAAAATTCCACCAAAACACAGTTTATTTGAAAACTGTGTAATGATACAACAACACCAGCTGTAGCTACAGTCCGTGGATCGAAAGCTTTGGTTGTGTTTCACTGGACGGTAGTCAAAGTCCTGAACTACCCGTTTCAGATGGCTGTCACTGACTTTTGCCCCGCGGGAGTTGGTTACAGTAGTGCTTATTCACACTTGTAGCCACCAATTATGTTTGGCCATCTTTATATTATCTTTTATATCAGCGTTTCCAACGTGCCCAACTGAAAACTCTTGTTGTGTGTGTAGAACACAGCATTTTCTTTGCTGGGTACTTTATGAAGGAAGGAGTAAGCCTCCTGGAGCTGTTTAGAAAAGAGCAACTTTCTTTTTGGCACAACAGCTAATTGTTAGCATATTGACAGGATCTGCCAAAAAAAGCTATGCATAGCGACAGCCTTGACAATGACACAGTCACTGACATACATACAAACAAATCAGTGTTGAATTCAGATGCATGGGGCATTGTTTATATTTTTATTGGATTATAATAATGAGTGGGACAGAACATGATCAATTTCTACGTAGGCACTGTAAACAAGTGATCTTCAAATTATTATTTTATTTGATGGGAAACATGGGACATTATAGTGTTTTACAAGTATTTGTTCAGACTCGGGACACCAAACTTGAAGCCATGACAATACCACACAAACCCGGATGCCTGGTTACTACATGACTGACAAACTGACTGTTACCTAACAAGACTAATGGTGCATTCACACCTGCCCTGTTTGGTGCAGACCAAGACCTTCTTGAACAAAACAAACACTAGTACGGTTCGTTTGTGGTGAGAACGTGTTCTGAGCATGTTACAGTCTTGGAGGATTATTAATGTGCACCTCCTCCTGTACTGCCTCAGTATGCGCCGCGCCTCGTTTTCAAACTGTATGGTTTGCCTAAAATGAACAGTGCAAGCCATATAGTACATGATGACCAGCGCTAAAATCAACCTGCATAGTTGTCCCTCCATTGTGACATTAGACAGTGTTGCATTAATCTTGCAACATTTTGTTTACATCCTGGATTCTGGATTTTTCCCACATGGAAATTCTGACCAATCCAGAGCAGCTTTCTTGCGCAAGGCATTTTATCTATTCTGCTTGGAAATGCTGCCATAAGAACACGAACCAGCTCTAGGCAATAATGCAATTTTGTAATAAGATTAGTCCCTGATTTGGACCAAAGCAAGTAAAGAGTCTACAGTGATGCTAGAGGCTCTGTGAGGTCATGTATAGGCTACACAGTACTTGGGCCCTTTTTTGGCTCAACGCTAACATTAACCTCCTAACGTACTCAAAATGACAATTTACCATGCCAATGTTTTGCACGGCATAACATTTACCATGTTCATCACTGCAGATTAGTGTTAGCATGCTAACATTTGCTAATTTGTGCTAAACTCTAGTTTGTACGACTGGGGCTGATGTGAATGTCATAAACTTTGCAAGCATTAAGTCAAAAACCAAATATTTGGAGAGTGAGTTTTTTGACCTGTTGATTGAAGCTAAAGGATTACCAGTTATTAGAATTAATCCTGTGGGACACAAACTAAATTTCATTGTAAATCATCCAATAATTGTTCAAAAATTTTACTCAAAACCACAAATCTGTAGCTCATGAAGGCATCAGATGAAAATTCAGGAGATCTCCAGTCATTATAATTTATTCTCTCTGCACCATTAATGTCTGTACACATTGTAACAATGATCTACCAAACAGTTGTAGAGATACTCCAGTTTGGATCAAAGAGCTGGACGAACTTACCGATACTGCCATCACTGAACGCTGTTGTTGCTCAAAAGCTGGCTAGCACACTAGTAAACAAACAGAAGAACCATGCTAATCCCAAACAGCACAATCGCAAACAGATGCACTGGACTATGACTTTGCTGGAAAAAAAATGGCGAGCTCCAGGACAGACTGAAAGAATGACACATAATGTCTGAACAGCATCATAATCTACGCAACTGCACAGAGCTGCTGGAAAATGATGTGCAGCTGTGTGTCTACACTGATTTGTGCAATGTCATGATTGTAGTTTTTCTAAGACAGTCTAATGAGATCTTTCACTACAAGCAAAACTGTTATTATGTCAGTCATATAAAGCCAACATACCGGCCTGCCAAGAGATCACATTTTCTACAGAAATAACTTTCTGGAACTATTTTCTTCAACTACTCCTCCAGTCCAGTATCATGACAGTAAGATTTTATATTAAGTTATTCACATCTGTTTTCTTCATGGAGAACAGTTCGCACCATTATTCTAAAGTTCTTACTTGTAAAAAGTAAAAAGCTGTTTCTTACAATCTATATGGTGTCTGAACATATGGCTCCGCCTGAGTCTCTTCTCAGAACATTATGGATCTTGGTGTTTATTTCAAAACATGCTTCCCACTCAGAAGGCACATGCGTGTGTGTGTGTGTGTGTGTGTCGGAATGTCGATCTTATCTCGGAGCTATTGGCCGACACACACAAACATGCATTATCTTACTTTCCAGTGCTTGTCAGTTCCTCCGGGCTCAGTGGGCTCCATGATGAGCTGCTAAGAACAATAGCAACTCATCAAGCTGTGAATGTGAATAAGGAGTTTTCGAGAAGGGAAAGGGTGGCTCTGTTTGGCAGCTGTAGGGTTCATTCCCCTCATATGCTGTGTATTCATGCATGACGGTGAACACCTGTACCTGTTGCATCTTCCTGGGGACATGAACGTCTGCTAGAGGTGTAAAGCTGAGAAAAGGAGCTGTAGAGAAATGGAGAGCATATGGTGTCAATACTTTGTTATTTATTGCCTCTAATTATGCCTTTCCTGTAACAGACGTGCTGAGGCACACATCTCCTGCTGCTGAGAGGTGTACCTGGCTTTTGCATGGTCCTTTACTACCCCCATCAGGTCAAATTGAAAACTGCAGCTTTAAAAAAGAGATGACATTTGAAAATGAAGATGTGACATTTTTATACAGCGATGGTGAAAATGTAGACTGATGAGTTAGAATTGTTTTCTAAAGCACTTGAAAGTAACAGTAAGTCACAACACAACAGGGAGTTGAGGAGGAAAATCATCACCTCACCATGCAGAAAAAAGAATGGGGGGGAACAGCCAAGATCGTCATTATTATTCAGAAGAAATATGGACTGAATGCCAGGAATTAGAATGACTGGGAACAAACAGGAGTTCTTACACTGGAGCTTAACCAAGGGTGTAATTTCCGCTGGGAGCAGAAACATGTTCTCTGCAGTTTTTCACAGCCCCATTTTTGCAGCCAGATTTGCCTCCCAGGTTTCAGAAGTTGCACTCCCTTATTTGTGGAGGTTGCTGGGACTCTAGAGGCCTGAGAAGACGATAAGTAGACACTTCTCAGGGCCAAAAAAGTTCTTTGTCCTCCTCTTCCTGGTTATTCTCATTCACACTTAAGATCTTTCAAAGATAATAAATATGGTTTTAAGGTAGATTAATGCATTAACAGTAAAAGCTACAGTAAAAGCTATCTACTGCTAGCTCACCCGGCACCACTGAGCTAGCTAACATTACAGCTCAGCTGAGGAGGACGCCAGTAATGTTTAAATCTTGGCTGTACCGAGCACAAGCCCCTTGTCCATGGGTAGATGCATGCTTCCTTCTGTGTGATGATACAGTTGGCAGGTGTAGTTTGGTAGAGAGAAAATAGTTCCCACATGAAGCTGAGCACAACAAGTGTATTGTTTTTGGGTACCACAAGTGTGATCCAGTTCCATTGTATTTGAGGGAAGGTGGACATCTCAATGGTCTCCAACATTTTGCCACTCACACCAAAACCATCTAGATTGATGCATAGCCTATGGGAGGTGTGAATGGGAATGTAGGAGGACATGGGGTGAACATGAGAACACTGCACAGAAGAGCACCGTCTCACTCACAAGTCATCGAATTCCAGCGCATGGACGTCCTTTAATGTTGGCGTGATACCAGGGTGGTTAACAGCGCCGGGCACGTCAGGGGAAAATGCAGCGGTACAAGGATGAAAGTTAAGGCAGCGAAAGTCAAAGTGGGGCGGCTGGGAGAGGTGGGGTATGGGTCCAACAAACACCGACTTTCACCCAAGAGAGTGATGTTCGCATCCCATAAGATTCTAAAGCCAAACCCTGTTCTTTTCTCCTAACCCTATCCACTTCATTGTGTTGCCTTCAACCTGTTGTTGAAGGGAAAAAAAACATCAATTTGCCGTTGTACCAACATGATGTGTTTATTTTGCATGAGACTGTATGTAAATGTAAAATTTCCTGTGAAAATGGAAGTGTATCATGAAAGAAGGGGAACTTGACACCGTGTCCCAGGACGTCAACAACCAACACACCCAGGGTACCTTGCACGTCGTATGTGGAAAATCCATGACCAAAACATCAATATGTGACGAGGTCGGAGTGAGAATGTGTTACAGTGTTGTTTTTCATTTATTGCTGCCAACATATTCACAAAAATACAAGCTGTCATCTCAATGCATTCAGCCCCTTTTATTATAACAGTATTACTCCCAGTGTAGTAATTGCTCTCTGTGTCTTTTCTAAGATGGATTTCTGCCTGTAGGGCTGCTGACAGAAGTCTCATGTGATGAGAGCATTTGACCATAATCATGAGATCTTTGTTATGGAAAATACATTATCTCTCCCGTTCCCCTGTAAAGATAGTTGTAGGAGCCAGCTGGACACGCCAACAGATTACAGACTTTGGGTCCTGAAGGCCCATAACACTCATTATATATCAGCAGCTATCACAGGCCCGCTCTCTGCTAGACTCATCCACCTGGCAAAGGAGAGACAGATGGAGAGGAAAATTTTAAAAAGACAAAAAAAAAGGTTATGAGAAGGAGAACTTATAGGCAGCTGTGGTGAAATACTTTAAGTAACATCCACCAATTCCAAAATATAGGCTAGTTCTTAAATGTCTTTACTGCATTTTTCAGAAAATGTAACCTAGAGAGCAACAAAAAGGTAAACACAGACCTCATGAAAAGGATCACATGAATTGATAGCTTCTCGCATCATGTGAAGCTGTTCCAATACAACTTGGTTGTCAGTGCTTCTTATCAATACTTGAACACACCAGTTTAGCATCTCGCCATGTTTTCCAAATCAGTGCTTACTTTCAGTAGCGTTAAGACACAGAGAGAACCCTGACTAACATTAAAGAGGACCTGTTATGCTTTTCTTTATTTCCTGTCAAATTTATATTATGTTACACTATGAGATGTTCTGTGGACAAAGTTACATATAATGAGGTAAATGTATGTAATAGTAATCCCTGTGAGCAGAACCTCAGGATTCAGACAAGTCTGAATACTCTGTTTCTAGTGTTTTTTTTTTTCTACTTTGTACAAGCTGACGTCAGCTCCTGACAGGTTTCTTTGTACGGTCATATGCACACTGCTGCAGGTGTTTACATTACGTAGCCTACACTGCTACATACAGCTACATGCTAACACCAAGGAAACATGTAATCTTGGTTGCTGATGTTGTTAATTTCTCCCAATTTTGGACCATATTCCTGCTGAAAAATGTCCGGTTCTCTTTAGAGCCTTTATCTGAGATTTTTCACAGTATAAAGTGTCACTGTGTACATTGAGTTACATGCTAACTTGAAGGAAACATGTGTAGTCTTGAGGATTTCATATCAGATTCCTGACTGAACATGTAAAGTGATGTTAAGACGTTTTTATTGATGACTTTTCACAGTAGAGAAATGCTCCATTACAGTCACTCCCTGTCTGCCTGCTAATGTGCATTTAGCTACATGCTAATGTCAAGGAAACATGTAATCTTGTGTGCTGATGTTGTTTATTTCTCCCAGATTTGGGTTCATATTCCCAATGGAATTTTCCGGTTGTGTTTAGAAGCTTTCACTGGTGATTTTTCACAGTAGAACATGCTGCTATACGCCATTACAGTCATTTCCTAGCTGTAGATACACTTCTTATGTGCATTGCGCTACATGCCAACGTAGTTTTTATTGGCGATTTTTCAAGGTAGAAAGTGCTGCTATTCTCCATTACAGTCATTCCCTTAGCTGCAGCGATGGTACAGACACGGCAAGATGCACAACACCCGGTATTGCTGACCAATCGGAGCAGATAGGATGTCTTCGGGAAAGGGGCTTAAAGGGACAGGCATTACAACCAAGCGTTTTAGACAGAGGTTGAACACGGGTTTTTCAGCACAGACACTGTGAGTTTTTTTATTTATTTGTTTTTTACCATTAAAGCACGTAAACATGGTTTGGTAGAAACCTCAAGTATGAACCTAAACATTAGCACAATGTGTCTTCTTTAAATAAATCTCAGCTGTGATGGTTTACTTCTCAACAGTCTAAAACTGAAATCATTATGCAACATTTTTATGTAAATTACAGTGATTCAACGTGTGATGCAACAAAAACTAAAAGTAATCAACTGCTTTTTTCTGAGTTCCTGTTGGTGCAGATGCTCCTCATGTGGGAGTGCATTTTAAAGACTGTGCACATACACACATATATTCCTCTGTATAAAATCTGTACAAGGCACTAACATCAGAAACCACGCTGCCTGCAGACATACTGTGGGTTACACACCAGTCACGACTCATTAGGATAAATCGTTGCAGGGGAAGTATCTGTGTTTGTGTCTGGGCTGATGGGTGAATGCAAACATGGACTGGGTGCTGCTGGTCTCTGATGCCAGTTTTAGTGAGGCCTGGGGCGATCAATCATCCATGATTGAGCTCTGTGTACAGCTCTGTATTTCACTGTGCAGAAGTTAAACAACGATGTGGGGATAATGATAAAAAGTAATTTGAGCTCAGTCGTGGTGCAGACTCAGCCTCAACGATGCATCATTTTGAGTTGAGTTTCTTGTGATTTACTCATCAGTGTGCCATTGCTCATTGAGTCAGTAAGCTAATATGTGCCCAAATCCACTCTATTTTGCAGTGAATCACTGCCTGCTGACTAGTTAACACACCCAAAATATCACCTAAGTTGTAAAAGAACTTCTGTTTGTCCATTGAAAAGCTGCAACAGCTCACTTTAATCTTCTTCTGTTTCTACCAAACAAACCAGAAACATGCATCATATCCTGTGCAACACAAGTTTACTGGGAGACACCTACCTGTTGCAGATGGGTGGGTTTTTTTTCCAGCATGGTTGTGGGTGACAGTTGGAAACAAGTCATGTTCAGGTTGAATGTTTCAGTGGGATTAACAATCATTAGTCACAGCCTTCATCTGCCATTAAAAAATACACAACATTTTGCTTGTTCATGATTCATGCCAACATGAAGCCACATCACATCATTAATTATTCATGTTTTCCACTGCTATTCTAGGAGAAAAATGTCACACCTGACACTTGTCAATATATATACCAAACATATATACCAAACAGCAGCTTTTTCCTCCGAAATCAAATCCACCTCTACTATCTCCTCCCAGTGATTCACTCTAATATTAATATAATGTGAATCTGTAATTGTATCCCCTTGATGTCTTTACTGCGATTTGGCTAAATATTTATATATTTTCTTCACTAATCACTTTTATATGTCATATTTTTTAAGGAAACATAATTCATTGGATTTGTAATATTGGGATGAAAAAGCACTTTTGAGCCTGGTACAGCAGGTCCACAGGGAAGGGCGAAGTGTTGTGTGCTGTTAACACTCACTGTGAATTGTTCTGGATAAGGGCAATCAGAAAACCGCTTGAGTTCTCTCTCCCAGTAGTTGGAACAAAGCAACAACAACAATGCTCAAATCTTCTGCCAGATGTAAAATGCAGAGGAAAGCCGGAGCAGATGTCTGATGGGAGAAATTTCATGAATTCTGCCAAACCTTGAGGGAATTTCTCACTGACAGAAGACATGAGACGCCAGACAACAGAAAGCGAGGAGGGAAAGATGATAGAAACGTGAATCATGGATTAAAGAGAGTATCTACAGCATCTTGATTTCACCTGTTGATATCACCTCACCAGTGCAACACGTGTATGATCAGGCCATGTCATGCTCTATATTCCCCACAGTAGCTATGTTTACATTCTTTCATTTACTTTAGCGACAGAGAGCTACACTCACAGAACGGAACAACATGGCAGGTAATAAAATAACTTTAATTTGCTGTGTCTCAGTACTGAGTAGTCCATCCATCCATTTTCATCTTCATCTACTTATGAGAAATGAAAAAAAAATAAAAAAAACATGGGTTATAATAATCTGCTGTTAATAGTGATCAATTTGACTCGCACAGTCGCGATCACTGTAAGCGGTTGCCACTGTACTGCTAATGAATTCAGTGTTCCATTTGTAAGATAAGGTTTGTGCTGTTTCTTCTTTTAGTCTCATTTTTAATTAAGTGGACTAATTACAACTGTGAGATCAGCTGTCGTAATTATGTTATCGTGTGTTTTATACCCAGCTTTAATTGACATTGGGGGATTTTACATTTGATGTATTTTGACTCACTCTGAGATTTTAACACATGCTATGCCGATAAATCATTCTTTCATGCTGTGCTTGGATTTCTCACCAAAAAGCTGACATGAACATTTTTGTCCCAGCTGACTGGGAGCGTATATTTACGGTAATTCCAATGTGAGCTTGACATCAGTTGGTGTGCACGCCCTATTTATGCACCTCATTTGTAGATTTTTGTTAAGAGAATGGAATTAACCATCTGTGAAGAAGTCTGAGTAATATATTATTCCTTTTTTTGCTCTTGGTGAATAAGACAAAGTCAGTGCAGCAATAGCTCATTAACTGGAGTGAAAAATGACACTGCTTCAGTGGAATGCAATCAGACAATGGTTGTTTTGATAATGATTATAAGTTATGACAAATATATAAAACTGAATTTGAGGCAGTTTTTGTGGGGGGAAAAAGAGCACACATGCTCTGGAACTGTCCCTGAGCTACGTGATTTTAAAAATGAATTCAAGAAGCCTGTGCAGTTTGTTTATATTGTTCTTGGCACTTTTTGCCTTTTAACAGAACCGAGAATAAGCGGTGGGCAGGCACTCTGTACTCCAGCCAAGCTTGGATGTCAAAGCCAACAGCGTAATATGATATCATTTGGATAAATCCTGGCATTTTGAACCTATGGATGAAAATCAAATGTCGGCTGTTTTAAAGGGAACGAATCCTCCTCAAGCCTCCGACACACAAACACACACACGCACATACAAGCTTTTCCACTCATTTTCCACATTATATGATGAAAGGTAAAATCAGCTGATTATATTTGACAGATTAATTCTTTTTGCACTTTTTATTTCTTTACAGTTATTATCAAGTGATCTTGGTATGTTTGAGGGAGCTGTTGAAAATGCACTGTATGGTGTTTAAAGCCTCAATCAGTAGGTTTTTCATCACATACTTAAAATGTGAAGTGCAGTCTATTCACACTGAAGTTGCACTACTTAATGAAAAATCTGCTCCCTCGTCAGAACCTTACTGATAACTCATGTTTTTTAAGATAAGTGGTATAAGTATCATGCAGCCAAAATCTTACTTATGTTTACTTTGACGTTAATAAGTGTGTTTGTTTTTTTTTTAATAAGCCATGCACCCCCTCAAAAATGTACAATGATGCTTTGGCAACAACTGAGAGTGGAGGAAGTACTCAAATCTTTCAGTTGAGTGAAAGTGGCAATACTATAGTGTAGAAATAGTCTGTTATGGGTTAAAGTCCATCCATTTTGATCCGCTTATCCAGGACCCAGTTGCGAGGGCAGCTGGCCGAGCAAAGCACCCAAGACATCCCTCTTCTCAGTAACACTTTCCAGCTCCTCCTGGGGGACACCAAGGTGTTCCCAGGCCAGATGAGCTATATAATCCCTCCAGCATGTTCTGAGTCTGCCCAGGGGCCTCCTTCCAGTGGGAAGTGCCAGGAACACCTCTACCAGGAGGCCTCCTGATCAGATGCCTGTACTACCTTAACTGACCTCTTTCGACACGTAGGAGCAGCGGCTCTACTCTGGGCTCCCTCCAGATGTCTGAGCTGAGCTCCTTAGCTCCCCTATCTCTAAGACTGAGTCCAGCTACCCCACAGAGGAAACTAATTTTGGCCACTTGTATGCGCAATCTCATTCTTTCGGTCACTACTCAGAGCTCATGACCATAGGTGAGTGTTGGGACGTAGATGGACCAGTAAATCGACAGCTTCGCCTACTGGCTCAACTCCCGGTGCAACACTCGCATCACTGCAGAAGCTGCACCAAACCGCCAATTCATCTCATGTTCCATTCTCCCTTCACTTGTGAACAAGGCCCCCGAGATACTTGAATTATTATCAGTGATGGATCGGCTAGCAGTCAGAAGAAAATGTGTGAAATGTAAACTATGAATACATTACAATATCACGTTTCATGCGAATCAACGTTTCTAAAGTGACGTAGTATATGAGCTCAATTTGTTGTCGAGAGTTGAAGGGGATGGTGGATGGCGTGTCACCCAGGTGAGACACCTGCCAAGCTGCAGACCACAATAAGAGACCAACTAAATACTAACCTGCTTATGTTTAAGTAGGTCACTGCTTTCTTTCCAGCAGCTTTTTAGGTTTAAAGAGTTTGTGTTTTGTAGCAGCCTGTCTGCATAGGATAGTGCCACAAACTGCTATTGTTTTATACATTTTTACATCACTGCTTTTTGTGCTCCCTAAAGGGGCATTTTAAGCCCAAACATTATTTTTTCCTATAAGGGATTTTTTTTATTTTTTTTATTTGCAAGCACTCAAGTACTCTATGTACTCTATAATATTTTGATGCAAGTACACAAATATGAAAGTTACTTAAAATGTAATCTAATTTATCATTTATGTATTAGTTGACTGAATTTTGTATTAATAATTAAATCTGCACAACAAACAGTTATATATACAAATAGTTATATTCCACCACTGGTGACTGAGACGTTAGATGAAGACCACCAAAACTGATTGGTCAGTTTGGTCTGCTTGTGTTTTCTCCTACAAGTTTCCAATGTTGGTTGAAATGGTAGTAAAGACATCATTAAGCACGCTGAAGAAAAGCTCAGTAAACTGCTTCAGTAACACACATCCAGCGAAGCCATCTTCACTGCTCCTCACCCAACGTACGTAAACACAGCAAGCAAAAGCATGAGAGTCCAGTATGCATATGCGATCATGTTTATGTGTTTTATTTAATGTGTTTCACAGTAAGGCAGCAAACCATAAGTGACTTGCCTACAGTTGGCTGACTGATGGAGCTGGATACAGAATTTTTTGGACCGAGATCCCCAAAACCCACTGATTTGGCAGGACCACGCCGGAGTAGAGTATTTGCAAGAACTCACAGAACAAGTGATGAAAAGTGGCTTCAGGCTGAATTTTAGGAACAAATAACAGAAGCTGCAACCGCTGTGTATCACTGGATCGACCAGCACTCTGAGGAACCAACACAAGCAGAGCTCCGTACCATAAATACAGAAGTCGAGCCATAAACACGACAGGAGGAGACGTTAAAATAACAAGACTGCTGTCCTGCTATGTGACGTCCACGCTGCAGGGACTCGGACTCCTCTGTTTGTCTTGGACCAGCTACAGCAACACACAGATGACCCCAGTGAACTCTACAGTTAATGATGTGGTTTGTGTGTGCTTACAAATACACTTTATCCTAAACTGTAACATAATACCTGACTAATGGCTGGGTATCATTGTGAATAAAGGCAGAAAGGTCAAGGACATTATGACAGAAAATGAGTGTACTTCAGATTAACGTTATTTTCAAGTAAATGCCATCTTGTTCGTTATCACCTCTGCAGTATAGCACACTGAGTCCATTTGGAGGGGTTTGTGTTTAGTTTGTCTTGGCTCGCGAGATCTGACATATTTCACTCTGTCTCACATTTCTCATCTTTGTCCTTTGCTTCGCCTCTTAGTTACCTTGCAAGCATTTGTCTCTCTCGTTTCATTCATACAGTCACTCTGCTCCACTTTGTTACTATAGTCAAGAGATCTCAGCACCTCAGGTGGTACTTTAAACTTCAGGTTTTACTAACAAGTATCGTCTTGCTAAAGTCCTTCTCAGACTCAGAATACGTAATGTTACTGGCTTCATCTACAGTATCTGTTAAAGCGATGAATGTTTATGCCCCCACGTCGGCAATGGCTATAGCCAGAGGTTTTATGTTGTCGGGTGATCCATCTGTCCATCCATTCGTACATCTGTGCATCTGTTTGTCTGTCCAGTTCTCGTGAAAGCAATATCTCAAGAATGCCTTGAGGAAATTCCTTCAAATTTGGCATATTTCCCCTTAAACTCAATAATAAACTCATTAGATTTTAGTGGTTGAAGCTCAAGATCACTGTGATCTTGTCTGTCTTATTCTTGTGAACACTATCTCAAGGACACCTTGAGGAATTGAAAATAAAGAAATTGGCACACATGTTCACTTGGACTGAAGGAAAAAGTGACAAGAATTTGGTGGTCAAAGGTCAAGGTCACTATGACCTTGTCTGTCTCATTGTCTCATTCTTGTGAACGCGATATCACAAGGGATTTTCTTTTTCTTTTGCACAAATGTGAACATCGACTGAAGAAAAAAGTGACAAGAATTTGGTGGTCAAAGGTTAAGGTCAGTGTGACCTCACTAAACATATTTTTGGCCATTACTCAAGACTCGTGGTAATTCTGATAAAACATCACACAAATGTCTAATAGGCTAAAATGATGATGTGAAAAATTCAAAAGGTCAGAGGTCAACTTCACTTAATCACAACTTCACATAATGTTCTGCAAAAACACTTTTGATCACAACATTGGAAAAAAAAACATATGTTTCATGTAGAAAGTGTTAATTAACGACGATTGTGAGCTTACCACCGAACAACTTCCCACGAAAATTCTCTCATCAATTTTTATTACTTGTTAGAGAATTCTGCATCTTCTTTGTTTGATATCAGACAGACTTGTCAACTAGTTACATTCTGTTTCCATTATCAGTCTGACATTGTATCCACTCTTACCTATTTCCGTTGGGAGGCAGATTCAGTTTTCCCTAACCAATCACTCGGGACCAACACGTCTGCCTGAATCCAACATAATTTTAAGTCCGTGCTGATGCACAGCCATGCCAACATACTATTTTGCCAGGGTTTTAAGAGCAGAGCTTAGCAAAATAAACTACAACGTTGGGGGATATTGAGAAGATGTGGATTTAGAAAAGCCTCAATAACAACATCTTCTTTCTTTATAGTGCTTGCTTGTTGTTATTACTCCTTGACTGTGGCATTACTCCTGCCCTTGGCACTAATTGGCTAATCGAGTCCCCCCCCTTGGGGCTCATTGGTTGTATTTAAAGTGAAAAATTGCTGTGTCATGTCACAATGCCAGACGAATCAGTTAACTCAAACTTGTTGGAGTGAGCGGATTCAAAGGTCTGAACCTAGGCAAGCATCGTCCTGTGTGTATAAGAGATCATAACTAAGTGATACATCGATCAAAGAACTCTTCAGTTTAGGACCTTTGTTATATGTCATGACCCTTCTCTACAAACTAAATTAAGGTAACGTGTTTACGATTACTCAGACAGTTGCTCATAGGTGAAGGGTGTGTGAACCCTACAGTACCGATGGTCAGTAATACCTCAAACTGTCGACTTACTGCTTGTTAAAAGAATACTTCACACTCCAAATGACCATTGGTATATCAATTTCTCAGGCTGAATTTGGGAAGAAAACTTTGATTTTCTTACCTGCCTCTGGTGACTGTAAGAATCCAAAACACGGGAAATTATTTATGATAATAATTTATACATTTACAAACTCTCACACAACTCTTGCAGTATAATACAAGTCTCATTTATCCAGTGCTCAGTACTTCCCAAACAGACAGAACTTTCTGCTGTGGAACTGAACGGGAAGTAAAACATGGGTATCTTGGCTCTCTTCAAATCCTCACTTCTACCAAACAAAAAAACTAATAAATAAACTAACCAGTCAGGGCAGTGGTAGACCAGCAGCTCCCTATTTCAGCTATTATTATTTCAGCTAGCTATTTTCAGCTAGCTATTTTTGTCAGTGGAGTCTGACTTTAAACAGAGCAAAGAAGCACTGAGGATACAACTGAATAAATGATACTTGGATTATACTGCATTAGTTGTGTGAAAGTTTGTGAACAAATGCTTTGATATTGTTTTGCTGTTGTTAAACATGGACCCCTATGACTTCACGTCATCAAGAATTTTCTCTGTTTTTGGATTCCTTCACTGGTGGCTTGCAAGAAAAACAGTGTTTCCTTTCAAAATCTTGCGTCACATGGGTTGACTAATCGATATACAAATGATCATTATGGGGGGTTAAGTGTCCCTTTAAACCACAATGTCTTGTTCTCTATTTCTAGTTTGATTGGAGTTGATTAAATACAGTATGAAGTTCAAAAGTAAATGAAAAGCATTTATTTTGCACGGAAGCCACTCTTGATGCAGAAATACAAAATTTATTTTGTTGTCAGCTTTACCACACACTTTGTTAGAAAACTTTATTTCCATTGAAAAACTATCCACATCTTGTGCAGGCGATCCAACACTCATCAGACCTCAGTGAGGTCTGTTAAATCAATAAAACAATGACGTAACTCTGTAGTCTCTCTCTACCTTTCTCAGTCTAGTTCAGTATTCACTTTTGGCATCAGCTTTAGACAGTTCTGTCAGGAAAAGAACAGATATTCGTCATACAGAAAACACTCCTCTATCCATCTGTCTCCCTCACCATCCTCTCAGCATTTGTTTCTCGACTCTCACACTGTCTATTCCATCATCAAAGGAGTTGTATTTATCCTCCTTTGAACCTCAGATTCCCATAGAGAAATCAAAAACACAAAGTCATCCCATCTTAAATCCATTTTTCAGTCATGAAATGAGCTTCTCCTGTCCCCAGGGCTCAGTGTGGGTTGTTCTCAGGACGCAGTGAGAGTGAGATGACAGCGGGGAGCACTTGGTAATGAAATCAAACTGTCTTTTTCTGGACTTCTCAGCTTTGATTTAGCTGTAGCACTTCTGTGTACCATTCTGTTTTGTTTCATTTTTGTTTTTGCATGTGAAAATGTGGAAGTAGGTTACATTTTATTGACATCTGTTTATTGGTTTGTCAGCATTTTTTTTTTTTTTTTTTTTTTTTTTTTAGAAAATTATCAACATGATTTGGTTGAACTTCACCAGACATTTCCCACTTAATTTGAGAATTAAATTGTGGTGTTGATTAGACGATTTCCATTTTGTAGTTTGCTGGTATATTGAAATGTGCTGAAGGGAGTCAAACATCTGGGACTACAGCTTGGTTGCTCAACAGTTAATACATCCATATGCTATTTAGCTGTAAGATTAAACACAGATGAACGACAAATGTAAACCATTACAGTCTTTCACTTCACCATCCTCAGCTGGTGAGAAATATAGTGTATGCTATTATTTTTAAGTTCGTTATCTCTACAGTAACAGCTCACTGTGAGGCAGCAGACCATTATTCATTTTTCTGCTGGTGTGCTGCCAGCGTGGACCAAGCCGGCCAAGCTTCAACTGAATATTTTATCTTATCTCCTAAGTGACTTGACCTCAGTGTAACACTGGCTGACAGTGTTAAGTACCACCGCCTGACTTGCATACCATAAATGCAGTTGATATGGCAGGAACAAGCCACAAAAGAGTAGCTATAGACCGAATCACAATGTTTGTTGACAGTAACGTCTGGGTAGAAAATCACTGCGTCACATACATAAAATGAAACAGTGCTGAGCAAAGGCTTCCTCAGTTGGTTAATTTTCAGCCACCTAAAAAAAGTCCACTTATAAAAATTAATATCAGTTTAAGTGTATGCTATATTAAGAATATTTTTTACAAGACTCCACTGACAAAATTGGTCATTTTACTTCGCAGAACATGGGAGTTGCTGGTCTACCGCTGCCTCATTCAGTTAGTGTTTGCTGTAAAATAGTGACAGTATTTCAGATATAGCATACGCATACACTGATATTTATTTTTTGAGGTGGCTAAAATACATGTTGCTGCATCCCCTTTCCACAGCAATGCATTGTTTAGCTTTTGTGCTTGTAGATTTGGTTTAGCAAATATGATGGCAAAGCAACACAGTACATAAAATAAGCGCAGCAGAAGCATCAGATGGGACCACAATGTAACTTTAAATGTCGAAGTGGCGGCTGAAAATGACAACAAAAATAAAGAACTTTGCCGATTTCACAAATTTACGCAATTCAAATCAGGTGGCTGTTGGCAGTAGTTGATTCACTGTGTGTTCCACTACCCATATTACCATACTATATAGTGTGCCAAGAAAAGAGTTAGTATATCCCAATACATAGCATGTAAATGCAGTATGCCAAAAATACCAGGATATTTTACTACATCCAGTCAGATTTTTGGATGACAGCGCATTCAGATGACTGGTGGCCAGTCAAATAGTCATAACAGGAATATTAATTGTTCAGCTGAGTAAAATAATCATAGATATAACCAGCAACAAAATGGCATAAGTATTTAAAAGCAATGACAATGAAATGTATAGCTTTTGCAATTTTACTATCCTGAATATAATATCTTATAATCTACAATGTACACAGTTATTACTTATTGCAAAAGAACATAATCAGAGTTGTCCGGGGTGACCTCCATCTCTAGTGAGCTCGGTGAACATTCTGTTTTTATCTCCATGGCAACGGTCATATAAGTAAAAAGTTCAGAGTTTAGGGCTTAATGTGATGAGGAAGTGGCGTGTCCCAATTGTGTGCACACTACATGCAACCCTACAAACGTTTTAAGGACAGCTGCAGTACCTACTAAAAGTAAAAAGAAAATGTGTGTGATTCAGAACACACTCTTTGTCCGTTGGGATCCCCATTAGTTGTTGCCTTGACAACAGCTACTCTTCCTGGAGTCATATTCAAATAAATACATTTAATTGACAATGTTTGTTCTTACACTTCAAACAGTAAATCAACATTAACATTGAAACCAACAATAAAATTACATGAACAACATACATATATACATAAATCATAAAAGCAACAGTGTTTTAACAGGTAAAACAAAACAACACTATTAACCTAAAAATCAGTTAATTCCTCAGTTTGTTATTTAAATCACCAAAATTAGTTTATGACATATACACAGTGATGTTGTTTAAAACAAGTGGCACGTCATTAATACATTTAGAGAAAAGACATGGCTCTAATTAGCCTCCCTGGGGGACTCCATATGTTTCAATACTTGGTTTAGAAAAATTATCATTTAATGAGAAATGAGAACGAGTTGATGAGGGACACATTGGAAGATAAATAATTTAGCAAACAACACAGTATTAAGGTTGATAGAAAGCGGCCTATGTTGAAAAAAGAGGGTGTAATGAGCTGATGTTGAGGTAAACCAAATGCTCTCGATTAAAATCCATCAACGCCACCACTCCCTAAACATTAGTCATAACGATCATCATTAGGTTAGATTAAAGCCATGTGCAGACTGCCAGAATTACAAGCTCCCTGAGCTGCTGTGCTACTCACAACAAGACATTTTTGGTCTCAACAACAAACTGCAGAACTGATCTCAGACCAGATGGACTAAATACAAGTTCCCATATGAAGAAATCCAAATATGGATTAAATTATTGAGATACAAGACAATCATGCGAGACTTCTGCAGTTTTTCAGGTGCATTCTTCCAAAGATATATGTGGTGTATGTATCGTACAAAAGACTGTAATTAATTCAGTGCTGGACTGTGCCATCAGATATATGAGCACCATCTCACCTACACCTGCTCTCACCTGCACGTTCTCACTCCCAACTCCTCAAATATGGCAGCTCGGTCAGTGACCCTATGTTTCAAACAATGAGGCTTTAGCTACTCTTTTAGCTACATGCTTAACAGTGTCTTTGTAAAATAGACTTCAGTGTTCACATAAAATGTTTAGGCACAAAAACTACTACGTTCAGTTCAAGAAAATATCATGGTTTAGGTCAAAATTACGTTAACTTTTGGCTTCGGGACACAAATGGCGGTCTCCTGCGTAAAAGTCTTGTGTTTTTAGAACAATCCATTCTCCGACACCACCTCTCTCTTTACAGTACATCCATTGTTCTAACCATCTAATATTACTACAAATGGATTTACATTGGAGTCAGGTAAAAGTGTGGTGCGTCTCATACACATGGTAATACCTTGTTTCCACTTACTGTACATATGTGTACGGTGGCGAGGCAACTGGAAGTCCATTCATTCCTATAGGAATATCTGTGATATCCAATGTGCCTGCGAAACTCTTCCCTTCCACAATATTTTGGTCCTGAATTGGCTGCAAGTAAGTTAAAAAAAAATTGAACACTTGCGGTGGGTTTGGAGAGACCGTATCACAGTGTGCTAGTGAAGCTAACAGGCTGCTAACTGGCTAAAATGCAATTTCCTTCAATTCAGTTGTATGTTGATTGTTAAGTGAGTTTGTTTGATTAAAAAGAACTTGTTTATCTCCTTTAAACACATTGTGAATCTGAGTAATGTTATTCTCCTAAAATAAGGTTATACATTATATACAGTCTGATTGTTCAGCTGTTCCTTCCCTATCCCTATGTCTCCTTCCCTACCCCTCCTCTTTCCTGTGCACTCACATTAGATGCTGGTCTTTTCTCTTTTCAGTCTTGTTTCCAGGTTTCCAATTTTTTGGTTTATACCACCACCCACTTTTACCAGTGTGCAATCAAACATGGGTACCATATACAGATATTCTTGACTGTGTCAATACAGTTATGAGCTTTGCTTTCCAGATTCAGATTTTATTGGCATGATACAAGCAGGAATGAAATTACCATAAATTGCTGGATGAAAGGTAAAATTCAATAAGGCATCAAATACCCTCATAACATTTTACTGTGATTACAAAGTAATGCAAAACATAGATGGATGGTCTAACAGTCCTTTGGCGGGTACTTTCTTTGCTATTTCTTACATTCAAACATACTTGTGTCCCATTCAGTTAAAAAGGAAATAGAGCCTCCGATTCTTATATTTAAACCTTTTTATCTTCCGGTTACTGTGGGGATTCTGATGTTGCTAATCCTCATCTTAAAATAGCCTCTTTTCCAATTTACACTTATTAAAATTCAACAAGAACACATGCTTACAAACCTCGGTGTTCGCTATGCCACCTCTTTTATCCTCTATGGACAGCAGATACTGCAGTTACGTGAGCCATCAATACAACCATAGAAACAGAGTGGATAGAACTGACATTGAACTGTTTATAGAGTTCATTTGATGAGAACAAAAGAAATTGGGGATTGTTTTTAGTTGTTATGGTGATAACAAACGTCAGTGGGGCAGTAAAGTATGTCACACATACTAGTTGTAGAGCTCCATTTTGGCCTGTTGTTACACCTTTTCTCCTCATTAAACAGAAAAATACAACCAATTTTCTCTATCACAGAGCTAACATTAGCTAAATTGCCTTGTTAACTCATCGTAAAACACAGTTTATTCAAACTCAACAGAAACAAAATAAATCTCAGTTAGTCTTGTTAGTCATGTTTTTAGTTAGTCCGGAGTTCCAAAAATCACCAGCTCTGAATTGGTAGAAACAATTTGCTGAGTTACATGTGAAACGTGCTGATCTGCACAATGTTTATCCCCACTGTCTCTCTCATCCTCTTAGCTATCCACTGAATAGTGGATCTCCCCCTTTCTTCAACGACAGCTACATTAATTCATTTATCACAAACAGAATGAATGGCAACAGAAGAGACAGGGAAACAATGATTAAGATGATATTTTAAGGGATTTTAAGTAATGAATAGCTTATTTGAAAATGCGCTATTCCACCGCTCATTTACTCTTACTGCAAAACCTCACTTCCATGTGTTTGCAACTTACAGCAAGTTGGTTTGTTAATACAGTTTTTACCAACACATTCTCACTCCAACCTCATCACATATCAACGTTTACCTGGATGCATTGGTTGTTGACATTCTGGGATACCGTGTCAAGTTATTCCGTAACATGCATTGTCTTTTTCAAAATACACTTCCGTTTCACAGGAAATTTACCATTTACATACGATGTCTTTCAAAATAAATGTACAGCAACACAAATTGACATTTTTTTCCCTCCTACAGCTGGCGTACTTGGTCAGGTTTACACAGTGAAAACACGTGGTTATGTTTAGGGAAAAAGAACAGGGTTCGTCGTATAATAAACTTACAGGACCAGATGAGATTGTGTATCATCGCTATACAACAACTCTCTGTACCTCCATTCTGATTTGCAGCTTTTCAGGCTTACTTTGTGTCTGAATATAATTTGTAGCTTCTTAGAATATGAATGAGGATAGTGATAGTGAGATACTGGCTACTTTGCATTAGTAGCAGTGATGAAAGGGAAAAAAAAACAAACAAGCACAGCAGCAAGCAGCAGCAGCAACAACCCACCGTGCGACACTGGCACACCACAAGGACATAAAATAGAGGGCTTGGTGCAGCAAGTGTCCAAGCTGCCGGCTGTCATTTGACTTGACCATTGGACTTCACTACAATCCGATTGGCTGTAGAAACAGGTGACGAGCTCTACATTCTAAAACCAGCCACTGGAGATTTGACCAGCTGTGATGTTACCTCTTGTTGTAAAACACTGATGCATTTCAAGATTTCTTGATATTGAATGAAGCCTTAATGTAATAATTCACATTATTTATTTAAATAAAACATCAAATCAAGTGGGAATAAAAGGGGTGTTCTTTGTTGATTTTTGGCTTTAAGTTTCATTCCCTCAACTCAAACTTGGCTGTGATGTTATTTTAAAAAAAAGTCTAAAAACGTTAATTTAAGCGTCCAAGGTCATTTTTCAGTCATTGTTTGTCAGTAAAGAAATTGTGAAGATTAAACCATCATACAGACCTAATTCGAAGTTTCTTTTGTTTAAATAAGCTTAATGATCGTCACTCATTAGAATTTCAACAGCTTCAACACTCGATCTACGCTGCCCCGCAATCTGAGTGCTGATAAACATTCCTACAATGTAATTATCCATTAAAGAAGAAGTCAAATAGCAGTAGCTGTTCCTAAGCCAGGCCTCACACCTCGCCCTAACTCATGGATGTCTATGTATGTGCATGTGTGTGTGTTTCCATAAAAATTGGGGTTGGCAGTGGCAAAAGAGTTTTTGGTCATTAATTAAATGTAATTGCAGTAAAACCGAACTGTTATCAGCTTCTCCTCAAACAAGCATTTTGGTTGAAACTCTTTTGCTACATTTGGCCTCAACTGTCCCACTCACACTTTATATAAACACTTTATAAATCCTTCCAACTATGAGTGTCCACACACACACACACACACACACACACACAGTATCTTCTAGTTCCAAGCAATCGAGGCACTTATTTATAAATGAGGCCTGTCTCAGATTGTTCATGGGAGGCTTTGCAACAAAACCACAATCTGCCTAAAGCGAAAAGCCAACGAGGTAAAGGGCCTTGGCTGTGATCTTTCTTTTTCTTTTTCTTTTTTTTTTAGTTTTTATCTGAGAGGGGAAAAACTTGTATAAAAGAATTTTAGTTTCACATGTTCTTTCATTTTAACGTTTAACTCTTCTTTAGTACATTTTGGAAAATTTAACATTATGTATGTATCCTTATACAACAATTTAATGTTCCACAAGACACCATTGTACAAGATAACTTTAACTTTTTTTTTTTTTTTTTTTTTTACTTTACTCTTTGATTTTGAAAGCACAAACCTTTTTTTCTTTAACTTAACCTTACAGTGGACATACACACTGCTATGTGGCTATGTTTCTGGCTATGATCACTGCACACTTGTATATTTATTATCTGTCTGACCTTATTCTCTCTTGATGCTGTTTGCTTCTCTTCTGTGGCCAGTGAACCCCGTTGACAGGGTGGCAGTGTGGCAAGCTCCACAGTAAACTTTTTGAGGAAATACCTTATTAATTTAGTTATTGTCTGGGCTGTCCTCGTTAGATGTCTTGGTTTGATTCTAAAGGCATTTGCAAAATGGATGGATGGTGGACATATAAAGCACAGGTGTGTGACACTAGAATCCTGGGTTAATGTCCAGACTTCTGTCTGTGGTTAGGCTTAGACAACAAAAGCACTTTGGTTAAGGTGAGGCAAAGATCATGACTTCAGTTCAATGTTAATATTAAAAGTAATAATTTAAAAAAAAACTTTGATGAAAAAATAAATTAAATATGATATGATATATTTGGTATCAACATTTTTGTGACTTGCCAGGTACATTCGTCAGCAACATTTCCTCATCATGTTGATGGAAAATGTGATTAACTTGGCATTACGAGACAGGGCTGAGCCATGTCAGCAGTGGATATTGAGAAATACAACAGAGAAAGAATGTTTTAGATGGCACATCTCTCCGTCATTATGCAGCAGTATAAGTGTGCATACAATTGTAAATCTATGAAAAGCTTTTAAACACACAACAGGTTGATCAGAGGCAAACCTGTCATGAAGAGATCAACACTTTGTTGTGTGACAACATGTTTTGGTCTCTCTTTGACGTGGCAATAATGACTTTATACTACAAGTGCTGCTGGAGTTTTGACTTTCTACCTTCTTCATGCACCTTCGAAGTACATTGGCTTCCAGAAAGTTTTACTCTGCAGATATACACAACATCACATTATCAAAGTAAGGCCCTGTGTCCACCAAAGTGTTTTTTTCCCAGCTGAAAACGGCAAGTGCTCCTCAGAAAAACGCCCAGCTGGGAGTGTTTTTTACAACAGAGGTGGTTGCATCTGATTGCTGTAACACGGAATATCTGCAGAAGTAAACATGTTGGCACAAGATAGAGTAGTTGCTTTGGATAAGTGGAAGGGTGAAGCGTGCAGGGAGAAAGGACTGACCCACCAGTCTGTGTGGGTTCATGAGAGGAAACATAATATACGTATATACAGTATACTAATAGATTTCTCCTCCATTGTTGTTGTCGTTAAGCGGTTTTATGTTTTGTCTGTCTTTGAGACGCGTGCAGCATTTTTCCCCAAAGTTGAACATTTTTCAACTCTCGCTGCTCAAAAAAAAACAAAAAACAAAAAAAAAAACACAACTGGCTTAGCGCAGAATTCCTGCCCAGCACCTAATCACGGTACTGCCATTTGTAGCGCAGCATAAATACATGATGCTCCCATTGCAAAGCCTTACAAAACTACGCTGACCTCCGAAAAAAAAAAAAGCTTTGAAGCACAAGGCCCCTTAGAGTCGATCTCTAGCTGCCCACCTACTGCAGATGGGCTAAGTAGATGACTTTATGAGCCAGTTAACCGACATCACCTTACACGATTTCTGGTTATTGAAACTCGTTAAGTCTTAATGCTATGGCCTCGTGTCGTTTAAAGACACTTAAAAAGACGAGCCATTCCCAAAGTCATGATCCTGAAAGAGTGCAGAGCATCTGGCGTATAAATGGCCCACCGGTCTACCAGAGTCCCATTAGGAACTCAGCACAACAATGGAGAAAGGAGAGGAGGGTGATGATGAAAAATGGATGTATGTGGTGGATGCGTTCCATATGCCGCTCTCCTCTCAGACGGGAGCAACAGGCCTGGATCAGGTTCCCCATCCCAAATCCCAATCCTAGACCATCAGCAAGAAAGCAGGAAAACTGACCACAAATCAGCATCTAAGGTTTCTTTATCCTCTGCCATCAAGCTTTTATGTATTACATTTATACATAGACTTGAAACTTTTACTCAAGATGACACACAAAAGAGTCACTAAGCTTTTGCGTGTGGACAAGCTGACGCTGTGAACAACTAGGCCCTGTCACCCCATGTCCAGCTTTTTCACATACAAAGAGGAATGATATTCCACAACTTTATCTCTTCTTTAAAAGACATACTTTATACAGTGGCTCATCCTAACTACTTTATTTCACACTGGTAGTCATTAGGTGCCTCTTTATGCACTTCTTGCATTAGAACTTTGGATAGGTCTTTCTTTAAAGACTCACAAAGTAATATTTGGCTGTGGTGCAGAAACGGAGGGTTTGCAAGTGTTTGTTCATCAATGCTAGTCACTTCTTTTTCCTCACTGATGCTGAAATATCAAATTTGTGAATGAGCAGAGCTGCTGTAGCTCCCTGAAACAACCAACCATGTACACTTAGATTCGTTTTTTCACAACCTGAGAAAGTGCAGCATTATAAATGTAGACTTTTTTGAGACTCTGAAAAGCTTTAATACTGATACAAAACTTTAAATGTCTGTGAGAAAACGGAAAATATTTATCAGGTGCAGCAGCCACATTTCTAACACAGTGTAGAGTTGTTTTGCTGACATGTTTCTTATTTCACATATTGATTAACTTTTTTCTGACATTTACTTGTCAATATAATTTGTCACATAGCACATCTTCTGTTATTAAAGGAGACCACTGAGACAACACAAGGTGGGTCTTGGGCCGCCTCCAAATGGACGCTGGTGCGCTTTGTTTGTGGTAAGAAAGAAAGCAAACCAACCACAGGATTTAAGAATGGCAGAAATGTGATTTTAGCAACAGCTAAACCAATAATAACTCCATATGCTGATTGTGAAATATGTCCACAATCTCATAATTGATCCTGATAAAGGCCAAGTATATCCCATAACCTATTTATGCCAATGAATACATGTAACCATGGTAACACATATCCATGTCACTGAGAATATTTTCCCTGCTTAAAAAGTCTAATAATAGCCTCCTAATAATGCTTGCAATCAGTAATTTCTCTATCAGCTCTTTGTGACACTAAATAATATCAATATAAACACTTAAAAAGCATTAAAGTGCTGCTGCATAAATGTCTGTCAGTCACCATAATT
Source organism: Epinephelus cyanopodus (assembly GCA_026686955.1). Classification (NCBI taxonomy): domain Eukaryota; kingdom Metazoa; phylum Chordata; class Actinopteri; order Perciformes; family Serranidae; genus Epinephelus; species Epinephelus cyanopodus. Next base: position 24,648,904 of record CM048933.1, on the reverse strand, counting down.
TGATTACCCCATGTGGGCCCTGATGATGCAGGATGATAAATGCCCATTCAGCAAGTTACCTTTCAGTGGGTAGAACTTCTTGTTTGCTGTTCTTGGTTAGTTTGCCAAAAGTCAGTATGAACAGGAACCAATATATCACTTTCTCCCTCTGGTACGGACCAAATGAAGCCAACTACAGGTGTGAAAGCACCCTGAAACACCTTATGAATGCACCTCAGGAAAGCTCAGAGTCCACCTCGCAGGACTCTTGTGCTTGATGCTGATCCATTTTCTGACACAATTATTTGAAGTTGATTTGCAGCATCTTTTAACTCTGGCAGCGGCATGCACCAGTGACACTGACTTCACCAGTGTACTGATTAATTCCACTTCTGTGCAGCTTCTATGATATGGACATAATAATGTTCTGCAGGGAGCCACATACAGCCAGCAAATCATCTGTTGTTTTAAGTGGTCCAGTGAGCTCCCTCAGAGCTTAGTATAGTTGGGTTTCAGCTCTAAGGCACCGATGATCAAATTATGATTGTCTTTTTTTTTATCAGTAACGGTTAAATCACACAGTGCTGTACGACTGTTAATCGTTTTTGTGGTGTTTTCTTTTGCGGAGCTATTTTATGATAGTGCTCACCTCAACAAAACAAGTTCATCCCCGATACTATTTCACAAGGATAGCTGCATCCTCGAACATAGAATGCAGTAATCATCAAGCTCTCTTCCAGGTCCGTGGGAAGTTTATCCCAGCACGCCACACTGACTGACCGAGACTCCCTGACTAGCTCGAGATTTGTAGTATGAATGAAAACCCTCTGTACTGTGTGTGTACTCCGCTATAGGTCTTTTAATCTACAGTATATCCCAGCCCAAGGGTTTTGGTCCTGTGTGGGTTTGGTCAGCTGTAGCAATTCAACTGCTGAGAGACAGAAACAAACTTTTTTTTCCCTGTGTTTTTCCTACGGCTAAAGTCTCAGATACTGCAGCGGTGCGGTGAAGAAAATGGAAAGAACAAATTGAAGCAGATAGGCAAAGTTCCAGATTTCCCTCGCACCATTTGTGATCAACGTTTTGCAAACCGCTGACCAGTTTATGCAAATAAAGAACACAAAAAGGGAGCAGGAGATGTGTGGTTCAGATAGCAGACCTCAGTAATAATGGGCCGGTAGTATGATGTATGAGCCAATTTAAATAACATAAACCCTCACTTCATCTGGAAACTTGACACACATGCATATACACACACACACACACACACACACACACGCATGCATATAATATCTGAATACGAGCTCAGTGTGGTGCAGCACATATGGAATTAACAAACAGTTGCTACTCCACGTGCCTGGATCCCTGGAGCCACTGGAGCCATAGCTACAACAACTGGGCTACTTCAGTCTATTTGGCCAGTCCACCTTAATCTACATCAGTCGAGCTGCAGGAGCCAAAGGATGTTGGCACATTATGAAAAAGGGAGAGGGAGAAGTGCAGAGATTTCCCTCCTGCTAACCGTCCCCTTCAACACATCCCAGTCCTCCATTTCTCTAACATCTTTAACTTCTTCATCTGTCTGACTGTGAAAAATCACGACGATGCACTTTTAAAGCTGCATCCAGTCATTATTTGGGCACGGGGGGGGGGGGGCGCTGGAAGAGCTGAAAATACAACTATGAGATACTGACAGTTTACGTATCATCAGATATGGAGCAATATAAGCGTCATGTTTCATCTCCACTTGACAGATGTAAGTCTGACATCAATGCTGATATAAGTTTTTGCTGTCTTTTTTGGCACTCTAACCAGCTAGATGCTGGTCTGTGTTAACCAGTTACTCATTATTAACTTTGTCTGTCTGCCATTTCTCACTGAGCAGGACATGTACAGTGGGTTTATTAGAGCTTTTTTGCCGGAAAATAACTGCTTAATGCTTTGTTCACAAGGAATCACAGAGATGGCAGATGGCAAACTGGATATTATTTTAGTAAACAAGAGCAGGACGGTAAAATGAGTTGAGGTTGGCAGAGAATACCAGCAACAGCAAAGGCAGGCAACATTGCCATTCAAAACTAAAATGTTTGAGCTTTTTGCCGCCCTCCGCAACGAAATGTACAACTAGATGTTGTGTATTTTGTTCACACAAGGAGAATACACAGCGATCTTAACAATTACTGGACATTACAAGACATGTTGTAAGCCCATTTTGGAATATTTTGTACCATTCTTTGTAAACAATACAGCAAACTATCGCAACATATCGACATGCATGTCTCGTTTTATGCATGCCTGATTCCATGTGAATGCAGCATAATGCTAGAAAACTAGTCAAGCAGCAACCTGTGGGCCTGAAAAGTCCCAAAAACTGCAGTTCCTCTAATGGTCACTTGAGGCTGGTTTCAAAAGCAAGTTATTCCCCAAAGCCCCCCGTGTTAAAATACTCAAATAAACATGTTTACAGCTTGGTACATAAAAACACACGTCTCTATAGCTAATTTCAACATTCATGACAACTGCAGGAGGGTAATTTTTATATAACTCACTCGTTTACATTTTAGTCGAGCTTAAAGTTGCACACGTTCAAGGGCGGTCCGCTTTAAGTGACAGGCTACTTTGCTACAATCTGAGTCAGATCCATCTCTTGCCCTTCCAAAGCTCCACCCTCTTGTCTGAATGTGGTCACCTCTGGCTCCGAAAAACCAAGATGGTGACGGCCGAAATGCCGAACTTGAGGCTTCAAAGCAGGAGTCCATTAACAGATGGGTGCAGTCAAGGTAGCTATGAATATTTTTCGTTTGCAGTCTATAGGCAGAGTTCACTGGCCCGAAAACCAAAACGATGAGCTAAAATAGACTTTGCAGAGCTGAGTGGAACTGCAAAGATGACAAGAGTCATAATTCTCAGTGGGTTTTTCACTACAAAAACCACATTCATATTACACATATTCACTTGATCTATCGTTTGTATCAAAGATACTTATTACTGCAGCTTTAAATTCATAATGAAACAAAATTCAAGCTCATAATCTGCCTAGCTTATCCTTACTTTTTTTTTTTTTTTACATAATATTTCATTTTTTTCCTATATTGTGGTACTGTTTCACTTTAGTGCCTCTGCAAGTATTTTAAATTGAACTGAAACATAACAGTCAGTTGTAGGCAACTGATCAATGCTAGCAAATACATTTTTTAAATGTCTGCTATATATCTCCTACAGTGTTTTATGGTTCTTTTAATGTTTGTATATTTTATTTGTTTGGTTAGTTCTTTATATTTTTTCACCGTGTTTATGATCGAGTTTAACTAGCAGGAAAATGGGAACTTTAAATGGCAGATCTTTCCTCATTAAAACTGTCCAACCACTCACTGGATCCCAGATTTTGTTTCTTTCCACTCCTATTTGCCGGTAAGTTATTGCTCACTTTAAAATGAATTGAAGTCATCATCCTGCTTTTACTGTCACTTTGTCATTTGTTTGCTTTACTTTTTGTTTATAATGTTGTGCAAACACTTCCAGTCTGAGCATGTCATTGGCAAATTAGTGATTCATTTCTCTCTGGCTCCATGCGTAGAATCTGCTGCTGTTGTGATTGGTTTAAATAAAAATGTTTGGACACTGATGCTCCGGCCAGGCTTTAACCACTTCATTCTGCCTTTAATCTACTCCCTCACTCCCTCCTTTCATCCTCCTGCCACCAATTTACTCAGTCTTGGCCTCCATTCCTCCATCACTGGCACCAAACTGGCTGAACACATTGGCACCGGATTATTTGCTGTCAACACTCAAGCATTGTTTTTGGGGGGAAAGTCCTCTGACAAACAGGAAGTATTGCATGTCCAGTTTGTAAACAGAGGAAGGAGAGAAGCAGACATGAGCGACACCTACTGAAACTCAAACATCATCAGCAGCAAAATTATGGTCCCACTAAAGAGACTCCAGCAATGAGAGCTTAGCAACATAAACAGAGGCTAAATATCAAACATAAAGAACTCCTGGACTACCACTTTAGCAACACACACGGTCAAAGCAGGGCAGACACACTTATGCAATCAAATATGAATGTATTACAAGCAAACTCTCACACGCACGCATTCACAGACCATGCAGGTGGCCGACCATGATAACAAACAGCATAATTAGGAACAGGTGAATGTTATAAGGCAATTTCTACCGCAAATATTGGACAAATGAACACAGAGCAATGAGGGAAACAAGTATGTTTCAGCGATCAGGAATATCATCTAAACCACAACAATTTGCTTGATGAAGTAGCGTCTGGCTGACTTAATGACAGAAAGGTGAGGTCGCCATACGGAGCAGGAGGTGGGGGAAACGGGATGTAGAGTTTAAAAAAAGGAAAAAACATAACTGGTCCACTGCCACATACAATACCGCTGCCTCTGGAGCTGGAGCCAAGACGAAATGTTCTCTCTGTTTCTCCATTAGCTGCGATTTGAATGAGATGAAAGATTGAATCAGACAAACCGCTGAGAAAGGAGCGAGAAAGGAGTGAGACGTTGTTCCTCTGTATTTCTAGTGCAGTAACAATATTGCAACATGTGGCTTGACATTTTTGGAAATACACTGTCACTACACTGTCTTGCAAGAGTTACGTGAGAAGATCAATACCATTAAAAGCTAGAGCCAAGGAGCAATTGGTTTAGCCTGGTATGAAGACAGGAACCAGGGAAACAGTTCGCCTGGTTTTCTCCTTTCATTTACATTTCCACACGTATTAAAAGAGAGCTCTGGAGTTGCTGCTAGACAGGGGTCTATATGCTGCTGGAGATGATCCATTGTTTTGTCAGCTGTTTAGATGAAACCACACCCACTTCCACATGATGAAAGGCTTGATGATTGACAGCCAGTCTACTGCTCGCCAGCGCCGTTGAAAGACACTGCTGCTAGCTAGCTAGCACAACCATGGAGGTAACCCACAGTCCCTGCATCTCACTCAGGCTTCCAGAAAGTGCGCCAGGTTTTGAAGTCAATATTCACAGTGGCCAAACAATGTAATTAATTTAATTCCAAGCAGTCAGCCCAAAAAGTCTTTTCCCACAGACGCACTACACTGGGAAAGAGCCGTCTGTAAATCAGTAGATACATTTTTTTGAGTGTCACAACCCCTACGAAATGACTGGTTTTGATACCTGGGTTGGATACATTCAGTACAAATACATTTGGAAAGTCAAGCAGAGCCACTAGAGTAAATCTTTTTATCCCCATTTAAGTTAGCGGAGCACTAAACCAAAAGTAAGAACGTGAGTAGAACACAGCGATACTTCTTTTTAACTAGTAGCAGTAATGCGAAAGTTTACCATATCTAGCAACTGCTGCATGGGCCGTCACTGTCTCAGGTAGACTATCCAGTCATTTCACATCAGTTTGTGGAGATAGTAGGCTACTGTATTCCCCCGCCGTACTGTGAGAGCTTTACACTTCATAACTGACACATTTGAATGCAGAGATCATTTTATTTTGAAAGTCACTGACCGAATATTGAAGTCAGGCTTCTCTCTAATGTCAGTTTTGACAAATCACCATGTGCATCGAAAGCCTGGATCGCTCTGAAACAACTTGACAAAAACTGTTCATAGGTCTGTTTCAGCCATTTATGTACTTGGTCTGTGCGTCTGTGTCCATGGCAACCAGTCTCTTTAACACATTAAAAACTGAATGGAGATTAGGCTCTCTGCTTTTGTCATGGACATAGTACCGGCATACTCACATTACTCGTACGTTAATATCTTTTCTTAGGCTTATATCCAGACATGTTTAAAGAGGAGAGTAACAGCTTGGCCGCACGTCTGGACGAATAGAGGTCAGAGAGGCAACAGGGTGTCCTACAACTGTTAACATAGTATATTTGCAAATATGATTTAATGCTCTGTGTCACGGGTCAAATGTCCCAGTTTTTCACAAATCAAATGTGGCAATCCAACGCTGGAGGGAGAGGGCCTTTGCCAATTACTTTAAAGGGTCAGTTCACCCAAACTAGGAGAAATAGATATTTAAAACACCAGTGTAACCAATGCCTGTCTTTTTATCCCTTTTTAAAAAAATTCTGAGAATATTTTGATGTTTAAATATATCTTTTCATAGACGGTAGTCATGCACAGATATGCTCAGGCCTGCTTGCACAGAAACCACCCATTTGCACAGTTTAACTTTTGGGCATTCTTCCATCATGAAAATGATATATTTAGAAGGCGAGCCAATTCTTCATTTATGGAAAGATGAAGCAGGAAGTCCTCTAGTCTCTACCTGACCAGTACATACACTCCTACTCTCGTCAGCTCTATTGGAGCTGAGGAGGATATCCTCTAGTCATCCTAATGGCTCCAGTGAGTATTAATGTAATACTCCTGTCTCTAGCATGGCGATGGAAGCTTAGAGAAACCTGGCTGCTTCAGTCTAAATCTTCACTTCTCTGCGTCTCGCTCTGTCTTTTCCCTCCATCTTAGTCTGTCTTTTCTGTCACTGCCTATCAATGTCTGTCATTTCTCTCATTAGCCCTGTTACAGAATGTCTTTCTCTAAACACTCTCATTTTCTGCTCGCCTTACTGCAAAATGTACTTAAATTTTATTTTGACGTTTTTATGAAGCAGAGATTTAGGAGAAGGTTTGTCTAGATTGACCTTAAAGGGAGTCAGTAGAGGGAAAGGGAGAAGGAAAATGTGTAGGATAAAAGGGCAGGCAAAGAAACGACACACGTCTTACAGCATATTGATGTTTTTGCAATCAACGCACCCGCAGTGGGCGTCCTGTAGTAATGCTCACTTGCTTTAAGAACAGTTTTCTCCATCTTAAAGATTTATATGCATTTGTGTCTCCCATGTCCCCCCCCCCCCCCCCCCGAAATGTACTTCTGTGCTTGTAATGATGCACCCATGGCTAATCTACAATAGCAGCTCTCCCTGCTCTTTAACTCAGGGATACTGTATGCATAGAGGTCAGAACGATGAGTGATAGTTGGACTTGTGCTTTTAGAAGACTGGCTTTTCTGGTTTGGGCAGTGTGCATCAAAGGCTATGAAGCATGCGATGATGATTACAGTGACCTGTTGTTCCTGGACACGTTTGGAAAAGAAAAATATCTCTTGATGATCTCCCTCCGCAAATGTATCGGTGTGGCTCTTTTGTAATTGCACTCCCTGTACCCTCTCCATAACTAGAAAAATAATCAAAATAAGAGGAAAGACTTCGTGTTTGACCAAAATTAAATTAAGTGTCTATGTGACTGAGATTTATCCATAATCAGAACAAATGTAGCACAGTGCATTTCAAGGGGGCCAAATACCCATTGTCTGAATGAAAATATATTGAATTTAGCCTGTTAACCCCCTGAGGAAGTGTAAAAAAAAAAAAAAAAAAAAAAAGGTATTTATAGCCTCCAAATTTTTGACTTTTAAGGGAAATTAAGACTGGAAATAAAACATTTCCTGTATTCATGGTGATGTCTTTGTATTGTGTAAAACTGAAATCACACTGGCAACGCTTCAAGTGCCACCCTTAGCACACACTGGTTGCTGCAGCACATAAATAGACGACCACACAAAGTTATTGCTACTTTTACTGAAAGATCTGTAATTCTTCCACCTCTGCATCTAGCGTAAAGTTGATTTTAAGTTGATTTCTCACCTGAAGAGCTGATCTCTGGAGCTATGATTCCCCATGTAGTACCTTTTTTAATGACGGGATTGTGGGACCTTTAGCTTAGGATATTTCTCGACCTCAACAACTCTCTCCGCATCCATTCTTCATCACACACGAGACACAGCAAAAGCTACAAAGTTCTCTTTATGCATCCATGGTGAGAAGAGGAGTCGAACTGCCATAGGAGCAGAGAAGAGCTGCTATGGGAGCTGGTATGTACAAGCAGAGCACAAGTGGGGGGAAATGTGTTTAATTCCAGAGGCGGCCAGGCTTGAAATAGGACAGTGGCATGAAGTGCTGCAGGGCGGCGCATCCAGGAGTGCCGATGTGCATCTAGCTGCTGGTGTGGGGTTGTACACTGAAAATAATAGAGCCATTTTTTTTTTTTTGACGTGCAGCGTTTGCCACCAGTGTGTTTTGGCCTTAAGTCTGATGCTAATTTACGGTCATTGACCTGTTATGCATCTAATGTTTTTGTTTTTTTAAGCTATCTAGTTATCCAGCTATCAGCTATCTATCTAGCTATGTTATCTAGATACATTTCTAATAGTTTTACGCCCACAGTAATCACTGTTTATAAGCAAAAATAGAATCTGTAAATGCACATTTTAGTTTTACTCTTTCATTTTAGTTTTCCTTATTACTTTAAGATTTGATTTTATTCTCTGAGCTATGGACCATTCATTTTTTGACGCGGTTCACTTATTAAATTTAGCTTTGTTTTGTATTAAACACAATTTAGAAAAGAAGATAATGCGGCATTTTGATTATGACGTTAAACTTGTCAAACCCCAGTTTAACAAATCAGCAGTGTGGCCTCTCTCCTCTTGTTCCTCCTCTTGATCAGCCTGTTCTCATTCCCAGGTCAAACACCGCCACTTTGTCACATCCCTCTGCATGTGATATTCATACTACACGCACCCTTTAGTGTCTTTATGAGATGCACTAACTCCAACTTAAACCCATCCGCAGCAATAAAAACTTTACTACAGAGAACCACAGTTCATCACATTTGTAACATAACCTTACGACACTGGTATGGTTTTCGCGCAGTGACATCACTCACATGACGTATTGATGTGATGTTACACAACATAAAATGTTGATATTTGACAGCCTGGAAATGAGAGCGAGTTAGATCTAACCTCAGCAGCAGCTAGCCAACAGATGGTTGACTGCTTTAGCTAAACACTTTTCTCCCTCTTGTGTTCTTTATTATCTTTGGTACATTTCTAGATTAAGTTTACCTCCATCTGTTTTAAGGATTCTGTATTCATTTAAGTGAACAAACCTGACTGTCAGATGAGCACTTACTGTTTTACTTTCTGTTTTATATTGAAAGCAGGTTTGATGGATGAATAATGGTATGTGTGTCAACAGAGTCATGTGACTGAAATGTTTTATGTAAGGAGCAAGGTGTGAGCTGCTCAGAGACATAGAGCTTTGTTTATTAAGTGAAAGTATTTTATGAAAAGGCACAGACTATGGAGAGGATGAACCATCATGTAAGTCATTTTAATTCAGTTATTATTGTCTCCTGACCTTTATTATCAGCTAACTTACCCAATTACATTACATTACATTTCTGTAATTAGTTGCTGGCTAAAATAAAGTTAGTATGTTTGGGATACATGATATGATTTTATATTTTATTTGATTTAAGAATGTATAAGTATGTTTATTAATGATGAACAGGAATCTTAGCAGGTTGGTGAATCAAGTACTTTTTAATGGCTTTGTGGCATATCTATTGTCTCTTCTTACCTCACCTAGATTTCTGTGTCAATGATGATTATCTACTGCACTGAGGATATCTATTTTTAACTGCTTCCTTGTCCTCCTGAGAATGAAGAGATGGCATTGTGATAAAACAATTTAGACATGACAACAACAAGGTAATATTTACCTCGGACTGTTTTGTTTACTTTGCACTTTGCCACATTTTTCATCTACATTACCATTTTTAAATGAAATATTGATGCCATCTCTGATGTCTGTTCTGTATTTTATCTTTCAGCGTTCAAAGGATTGCAGAAAAAAGAACATCTGAAGCAGCAGTGTGAATATCGAATGCAACATAACTTTTCTCTGTAAGTCTAAACCCATGAAAGCAGTTATACCACTTTTGTTGTTGTGTATTCTTTGTTGAATTGTGTTTGATTGTACTAAAAGGTGTTTGTATTTTTTCTCAAAATATGTGCGAAATTATAAAAATGGTAGCTGCATATTGGTGAAAGTGTAACTAACAGCCCCCTTTCAAATTGCAGGCTGGTGCTGTGAAGGCCCTGAACAACAATCAATACAAACAACCAGCAGACTGAAACACAGGCCTCTTTCACCTGTAGCTCACTGAGTATAACCATTTACAGATCTTTGGTTTTGACACTTCATTGATTGGAGTCTTCCCGAAAATGGCCTCAAGAGGCACCAGACTACCATCTTTTTTGTCTGATCTCCTACGGAGACTAAGTGACAGTGGGGGATTATTTATTGAACAGTATGACAAAAAGAAAGAAAGAATGCAAGCCATAGCAGACGAGCTAAGTGCATTAGTTAGAGAGGTACATGAGATTCAGAAAACCACAAACACAACCAGAATGATGGGGGCAGTTTTGGGAGCTCTTGGCATTGTGGCCGCAACTGCAGCTTTAGCAGGAGGATCATCAGGAGCTCAAAGAATGGCAATAGTAGGGGGCGCTGCAGCAATTGGTGGAGGTACAGCTGTCATTGCAGCAAATGCAACCCAGTTACAGACAGAGAAAATAAGTTTAGAAACTGTGGAGAGGTTGGGAAGAGAATTCATGACAGTCGTTGAACTACTAAAGGATGTCCTGGAAGAAATTAAGGCGTTGTCTGAGGAGTTGGAGGAAAAATCATCCGCATTATTGACTACAACTAGAGAACAAGCAAAAAGAGGTCTGTCGGAAACGAGACAACTTCAGCAGCTTCTCAAGCAAATAGCTCAACACGCAGGAAACAGCAGGGAAGTTATGGGTGTGACTCTGACACAAGTGAGGGAGCTATTAACCTTCATTATCAGTATCACCCGAATCACTTCAACGCCTGAGAGTGACGCAAAGTTGAGAACCTGTATCACAGATTCCGCCTTGCAGTGTGAGAAAACTGTTCATGAGTTTGCAAAGATGAGAAATACGCTCAAGGACTTTGAGGAAATGCAAGCAAAATAGGAATATTCAAAATAGAGTCATTGAGAAAAGGACAAATATCAGCCATCTAGTTTATTGGTTGGATACAGCATCAGTTTTAGCACAACTGGCTCTAAAAGACTTAAAGTCCAACTAAAGTCATATTCAATCAAAGTAGTGAAAAAATAATGGAAACGTGTTTTGTAAATGTATTGATAGTCTTCAGGATAAAAATCAGGAATTAATCTTTTTGTCTCAGCTGGGTCGAGGAGTGTGTCATGTCTCTGTTTGATTGACTTAAGCCTGCTGGCTGAGCCCCAGCAGGAGAACCAGAGACAAAGTTGATGTGTAAAGCAGTTCAATGTCTTCCGAAAATGCAGATTAAAAAAATTATCGCAACCTTCATGATTACTTGGTATACACTAATTACTGGCTCATAATTACGTGGGTTATGTACAAATTGTGTTGCATTACTTTTTATAGATAAATGTATGAACAGTGCAAGAGAACAGCCTGACAAAGTAAACAAACTTGCACTGTGGCCTACATGTCATGGACAGATGGTGTGTTGTTAGTGGTGCTGAGGAGTAAGGACCACACCAGCATCAATGTTGCGTGCCGTGAGGCAAAAAGCGAGGCCAGGACCCAGAGTGCAGAGAACAGGAGCACAAGTTTATTCAGCACAAAAGTATCAACACAAAGAAAACTGAAAATCACCACAAGGGGGAAAAAGGGCTCTGGAGGCTGGTTGGGAACAAAAACAAAACAGAAGTTAAAGCTCAAAAATTTAACAACTAGAAAAAACACAAAATCACCGTTATGGGAAAAGTAATAAGGGAAAAACAAAGTATCAACAGAAAATCACCTTAAACAGGGAGATACTTGAGAGAACAAAGTAACAACATAAAATCACCTTACTCAGGGAGATACTTGAGAGAACAAAGTAACAACAGAAAATCACCTTACTCAGGGAGTTACTCGTGACGGGAGAACAACAGGATCACAGGCAAAAACTCGAGACTGAAATGCGTGGCAGGAGAAAAGGGCAGAAGCGTGGCGAGACACAGTGCAAGACAAAGGAAATCTTCTGGCAACGAACCAGGGGTAAAGCCGGCTTAAAAAGCTACATGTTAATCAGCCTGATGAGGCTCAGGTGTGGTGAAGCCCCGCCCCCTGCCATGATCCAGCTCTGCAGAGGGAGAGTGAGAGGAGAGCAGAGAGGGGGGGGGAGAAGCAACCGCAGGCAGCAAACAACAAAACAATAATATTGGTAAAAACAGAACCATGACAGTACCCCTCCCCTAAGGAACGCCACCTGGCGTTTTACCCGGGTTTACCTGGGTTGCGGGCATAAAAGTCCCGCAGCAGTTGTGGGTCCAATATGAGGGAACGCGAGATCCAGGAGCGGTCCTCCGGGCCGTATCCCTCCCAGTCGACGAGGTACTGGTATCCTCTGCCTCGCCTGCGGACATCCAGGATGCGATCCACCGTGTATGCCGGGTGTCCTTCAATGATGCGGGGAGGGGCGGCGGCGGCTCTGGTGGTTGGAGGGGGCTGTCAGTTACCGGTTTTAGAAGAGACACGTGGAACACCGGGTGGATCTTGAGGGAGGCTGGGAGCTGGAGGCGGACGGCGCTGGGGTTGATGATCCGGTCAATGGGGAAGGGTCCGATGAAGCGAGGAGCCATCTTGCGGGAGTCAACTTGAAGAGGCAGGTCTCGTGCGGACAACCAGACTCGTTGCCCCACCTGGTAGTCTGGGGCTGGGATCCTCCGCCGGTCAGCCAGGCGCCGGTTACGCTCCGCCGTTCTTCCCAGAGCTGCACGTGTCTCCCTCCAGACTCGCCGGACTCTGCGGAACTGGGCCTGGACGGATGGAACTGCCACTCCGGACTCCTGGCTGGGAAACAGAGGGGGTTGGTAGCCTGAGGTCACCATAAACGGGACATACCTGTGGCGGTGCTGATTAAGGAATTGTGGGCGTACTCCACCCAGGGGAGGTGGGTGGACCAGGTGGCAGGGAGGCGTGAGGCTACGCAGCGCAGTGCCGTCTCCAGATCCTGGTTGGCCCGCTCAGTCTGGCCGTTGGTCTGAGGGTGATAGCCAGACGAGAGGCTGGTAGTGGACCCCAGCGCCTGACAGAAAGCCTTCCAGACTTGGGAGGTGAACTGCGGGCCCCTGTCCGACACAATATCCATGGGGATCCCGTGGAGCCTGAAGACGTGCTGGATCAGGAGGTTAGCGGTCTCTAAGGCGGTGGGGAGTTTGGGGAGGGGAACAAAATGAACCGCCTTAGAGAATCGATCAACAATCGTGAGAATAGTGTCGTTACCCTCAGATGGTGGAAGGCCGGTGACGAAGTCTATGGCGATGTGAGACCATGGCCGTGGGGGAATGGGTAAAGGGCGCAGGAGACCCGCCGGGGCTTGGTGGAGGACTTGTTGCGGGCGCAGACTGAGCAAGAGGCGACGAAGGCTCGGACATCCGCGGCCATGGAGGGCCACCAAAAGCGCTGTTGGATAAGGTTGAGTGTCCGGTGGACCCCTGGGTGGCACGCGATCCGTGAAGCATGTCCCCAGAGAAGCACAGGTGTCCTGGTGGTAGGCGGGACAAACAGCCGACCCGGTGGACATCCGTCTGGAACCGGGTGATCTTTGAGTGCGTCGAGGACTTCCTGCTCCACTTGCCACCGGACCACCCCTACCACACACACAGGAGGGAGGATCGTCCCCGTGTCGGCCTCCCCCTCCTCAGGGGCGAACTGACGGGAAAGGGCGTCGGGCTTCAGGTTCCGGGAGCCAGGGCGGTAGGTGAGGGTGAAGTCGAAACGCCCGAGGAAGAGAGCCCAACGAGCTTGGCGGGAGTTCAGCCTTTTGGCAGAGCGGAGGTAGGACAGGTTTTTATGGTCCGTCCAGACGATAAAGGGCTGAGCCGCTCCCTCCAGCCAGTGCCGCCACTCCTGAAGAGCCAGAACCACCGCCAGTAGTTCGCGGTTCCCTACATCATAGTTGCGCTCGGCAGGGGAGAGGCGACGGGAGAAGAAGGCGCAGGGATGCAGCTTCTGGTCCGCAGGCAGGCGCTGGGAGAGTACGGCCCTGACTCCTGAATCAGACGCGTCCACCTCCACCACAAACTGCTGCTCGGGATCTGGGTGAATGAGAACAGGAGCATTTACAAAGAGATCTCTTAACTGATCGAAAGCACATTGAGCGTCAGTGGACCACGTGAAGTGAAGTTTGCTGGAGGTTAAACGTGTGAGGGGAGCTGCGATTCTGCTGTAGTTGCGAATGAATCGTCTATAAAAATTAGCGAACCCAAGAAAACGCTGTAATTGCTTACGATTGGTTGGGACCGGCCACCCTCTGACTGCCTCAATCTTGGAGGGGTCGGCCTGAGTTGTCCCTTTTCCACCACGTAGCCCAGGAAGTTAACAGTGGAAACATTAAACTCACACTTCTCGGCTTTAGCGAACAACTTATTCTCCAACAACCTCTTGAGAACATCCCTCACGTGGTCCACGTGCTCCTTCTGTGAGCGAGAAAAAACCAGAATGTCATCAAGGTATACAAAAACAGTCTTATTAAGCAAGTCTCTGAGTACATCATTTATCAACGACTGGAAAACTGCTGGTGCGTTGGTGAGACCAAAGGGCATGACCCGGTATTCAAAGTGGCCCAAATGAGTATTAAAGGCAGTCTTCCATTCGTCCCCTTCGCGGATTCTGACCAGGTGGTAAGCGTTTCGCAGGTCCAGTTTGGTGAACACTGTTGTGTCATGGAGGGGGCTAAAGGCGGAGTCGAGAAGTGGCAGAGGGTACTTGTTTTTCACAGTGATGGCATTCAAGCCGGTGTAGTCAATGCATGGGCGCAGGGTTTTGTCTTTCTTCTCCACGAAGAAAAACCCTGCCCCCAGAGGAGATGAGGAGGGTCTTATGAGTCCTGCTGCTAGTGATTCGTTAATGTACTTCTCCATTGCTTCCCGTTCAGGCTTGGTCAGGTTGTAAAGTCTGCGGGTAGGGAGCGGAGCCCCGGGAAGCAAGTCTATGCCGCAGTCATAAGGCCTGTGCGGTGGGAGGGAACCTGCCGAGTCCTTACTAAAAACCGCCTTTAAATCGTGGTACTCACTGGGGACATTACTCAGGTCTATTACTTCTGCGGCGTGGGCGGGGCTCGGGGCACTGGTGGGTACTGCTGATCTAAGACAGTGGGCGTGGCAATGGTTACTCCAGTTCCTGATAGTACATGTGGACCAGTCAATGTGGGGGTTGTGCAGTTTTAACCAGGGAATGCCTAAAATTACTGAGGCGAGTGGGGAGGATATTACATAAAACTCAATTATTTCGTGATGGTTACTGGAGAGAGTCAGCTTAAGTGGCGTGGTTCGGTGTGTTATCACCTCCAGGGTCTCCCATCTATCGCCAGGACCTCCCGGGGAGAGGAAAGCTGGCTCAGTGAAAGTCTATTGTTCTTAACAAAGTCAGCGTCTATAAAATTGTCGTCAGCTCCTGAGTCTATCAGCACCTGGACAGGCAAAGAACGTTGTGACTCGTGTATCATACCTGGTGCTCGTATTTGGGAGGATGAAGAAGAAGAGATTCGGCTCACCCGTGCCTCCCTGCCTACCGGTGAGCCCCGCCTTTTGGCAACTCGGAACAGCTGGTGAGGAAGTGGCCTCCCCGGCCGCAGTAGAGGCAGAGCTTGTCCCTCATGCGGCGCTGTCGCTCGGCAGGAGTGAGTCGAGCCCTCCCCAACTGCATGGGCTCGTCAGGGGAGGTTGTGCCGGGTTGGAGCTCGGGAGCGTTGACAGAAGAGGGAGGGGCGGCGTCCCTTACAGTGGCTGGGCTGGGTGGTGGGAAAGCTGGAGAACGCCGAGCCTGATCCGTCTTCTTCTCCCTCCGTCTCTCCCTGAGCCTGTTGTCAATGCGGGTGGCTAGTGTGATTAGCTCATTAAGTGATCTACACTCCTCTCTCGTTGCTAACTCGTCCTTTAACTCCCCCGCTAGACCCTTCTGAAAGATGGCTTGTAGCGCTGAGTCCCCCCACCCGCTACTGGCTGCAAGAATGCGGAAACTGACTGCATACTGTGACACTGTTTGACTGCCCTGTTGTAGGTCTAGCAATTGTCCCACTGCTTCCCTACCCCGTACTGGGTGATCAAAAATGCGTTTCATTTCATCAGTAAACTGCTTGTAATCTGTCAGCAGCTCTGATTCTTGATCAGTTATAGCAAGAGCCCAAGCGGCCGCCTGTCCAGACAATAAACTCATGACAAAGGCTATTTTTGACTGGGCTGTAGCGTATGTGCTAGGCTGTTGATTGAACACTAGAGTACATTGAAAAAGAAATTGTGCGCATGTGCCTAAATCTCCGGAATACCTAGCGGGGATCGGTATGAACGGCTCTCTGGGGGGAGACGTCTGGGAGGCGGGAGGTGCTGCAGCCGGCTGGGGAGGCGAGGGGCCTGAAGAGCTGGGTGGAGAGAGCTGGTCGCTGACGACCGCCAGCTGTGTGCTCAGCTGGGCCACGCTGGTGGAGAGTCACTGCAGGTGATCCATCACCTGCAGCAGCGTCGTCTCGTGCTGGCCGACCAATGCTCCTTGTGTGGAGAGTGCGTGCTTGAGACGCTCCGTCTCTGCTGGGTCCATCTTTTTTTTTTTTTTTTTTTTTTTTTTTTTTTTTTTTGCAGAGAACAGGAGCACAAGTTTATTCAGCACAAAAGTATCAACACAAAGAAAACTGAAAATCACCACAAGGGGGAAAAAGGGCTCTGGAGGCTGGTTGGGAACAAAAACAAAACAGAAGTTAAAGCTCAAAAATTTAACAACTAGAAAAAACACAAAATCACCGTTATGGGAAAAGTAATAAGGGAAAAACAAAGTATCAACAGAAAATCACCTTAAACAGGGAGATACTTGAGAGAACAAAGTAACAACATAAAATCACCTTACTCAGGGAGATACTTGAGAGAACAAAGTAACAACAGAAAATCACCTTACTCAGGGAGATACTTGAGAGAACAAAGTAACAACATAAAATCACCTTACTCAGGGAGTTACTCGTGACGGGAGAACAACAGGATCACAGGCAAAAACTCGAGACTGAAATGCGTGGCAGGAGAAAAGGGCAGAAGCGTGGCGAGACACAGTGCAAGACAAAGGAAATCTTCTGGCAACGAACCAGGGGTAAAGCCGGCTTAAAAAGCTACATGTTAATCAGCCTGATGAGGCTCAGGTGTGGTGAATGAAGCTCAGCCAGCGAGTTCAGCCCCGCCCCCTGCCATGATCCAGCTCTGCAGAGGGAGAGTGAGAGGAGAGCAGAGAGGGGGGGGGGAGAAGCAACCGCAGGCAGCAAACAACAAAACAATAATATTGGTAAAAACAGAACCATGACAATCAAACCAGACCCAATTGACATTTGCAGGCAAATTTACAGACTCATTCAACAAGCAAAGGTTCAGGACAAGGTGTGTGTAAGCTAGTTAAGAAGGAGACTTAAAGG
Source organism: Epinephelus cyanopodus (assembly GCA_026686955.1). Lineage (NCBI taxonomy): Eukaryota > Metazoa > Chordata > Actinopteri > Perciformes > Serranidae > Epinephelus > Epinephelus cyanopodus. The sequence continues at coordinate 24,631,621 of CM048933.1, read as the reverse complement.
TCCATTGTGTCGTAGTTAGCGGCATCTAGTGGTGAGGTTGCATAACTGAATGCTTTCCTGTGTGTAAAGCATTTAGGAGAGCTACAGGGGCTGACACGAAAATGTGACTGGTCCTATCTAGAGCCAGTGTTTCATTTGTCCACACTGGGCTACTGTAGAAACAATATAGTGGAAGAGGAACCACTCCACCCACTGTAGATAACGGCTCATTCTAAGGTGACAAAAACATTTGTCTATTTTCAGGTGATAAAAAATAACAAATACATAGTCGTAAATGTTATATACCATTCTGCCAATAGATTCCCCTAAATCATACACTGGTTTTTGATTTATTTTATCAAAATGTTAGATATGCACACTGTAGTGAGCTATTTAATTTTAATTTCACTTGGATTTTTATTCCTTCAGTCAGTTCATGCATTCAGTCTTCAGTCCTTTAGAGTTTTCGTCTTTATTTACGGCACTATCTTTTAGAAAAGATAGTAGGTAGGCCTATTAACAAGAGTTTTTTCTACTTTTTTCTGCTATTTAAATATTTGTATTGTGGGCCAGGCAGCATTAACCATTGCACATTTCGTATTTGTTTATTGTTTTATATTCAACCAGTGTGTGTAGTATTTTGTGTGTTTTAACCCATTTCTCCATGCAACTGGCACTTTGAATTTTTTTTTTCTTGTTTTGTTTTTGTTTGTTTGGGTTGTTTTGGTGGAAGAATCAGAAATTTTCAAAATTAGTCAAACGGTTTGGCAACACAGAGTTTTTCTTATCATGTTGTTTAATGTTTGGGCACATGGGAATGTTGAGGTTCAAAACATTTCCTCATCTATAGAATTACAACAAAAATTATGGAAGAAATCGTCTTCCGTCTTGGTTTGAAAAGGGCTTATGAGTGATGTTTTACTTACTTATTTTAGTGACATAAAGTATGAATGAATGTTTTGCATCCTATTCTGTTTGCTGAACATAAATAGCTGCCGTGGGTGTTAGTCAAAGAACAGTGTAATCAGCTGAGCCATCAGTGTGTTAAACCAGTTCAACCTGTACCTGATCAGAGAAGGAGGTTGTTCCTCTGTGAATGATGTTGGACAGCATTCAGACAATTCTGTCATTGTTGTGTTATGTTCCCAAAATAAAGAATACAAGAAAATATTACCCTGTCCTGTCTGATGAGCTGTGTTGTGCTGAGAGAGAATGTTCTGAATCTTTTGGGACTGTGACTGATGAATTAACCAACTAATCCACTGATCTGTTAGCCTTCAGGATTTTTGCTAAAGTATTCCACTGCTTATTCACACTGTCCTACCTGTACAAAGTGTTCTTTCACTTTCACCTAAGTGTTTGGTCCAAAACTGAGCATATTTTCATTGGATGATTGAAAAAAAAATCCTGAAAATACAGTGTAGAAAAGTGCTGCAGTCCACCCTCAGCAGAGCTAGTGGCTGCTAGCATTCCTGCCGATATGGTAGACATGCAAGGGCATCGTTATTTTATGTACGTTTTCTAAATATTGAGGGGAACGGGTCCCCTGCAGCCCTCCTGAAATCTACACCTATGCCCAGCGCACCTGAAAGTGTTAGTTTTTGTCAGTGATTCTTGTGAGTTGTAATGGAGCCGAATTTTGTAATGTTACCTTTGTTAAATGTTGCTGTTGTTCCTGGCTTCATATGAGTAGAGGAAAATTCTGCTAGCTGCTAGGCTAATTTCTACAGTGTAAAATGCCATAGGCTTGTGATAATAACATTAGCATGTTGAATTTGTGGCAAACGTGTCATTGGGAAAAAAAAGTGCTTTGTCTGTCAATGCTGCGAGTTATAGTGAAGCCGATTTGTGTACTTGTGTTTGAAACCGTTGCTATTAAGCCATGTTTAATGTGTGTTTAATGTGTGTTTTGAGTCAACTAAACTTTACAGCACTTCACAGAAACCTCCGCCGCTGACTAGTGTTTTGGAGGTGTAACTGCAGAGTGACTAAGACACACCACCACACAAATGCTAACAGCAGTGTAGGCCATGTGTAGAAAAAGACAAAATATTCCTCTTCTCCATCTGTGTGTGTGTGTTTGTGTGTGCAGAGTAAAATGTTGAGTGTATGGCATGTATTTGTCTGCATGTATATGTGTGGAGACATGGTTTGGTTTAGTTTAGTGGCATTCGCTAACAGGCAACATCGAAATTAAGATTGAGATTAGTGATAAATGGAGTCCAAGTTTTCAGAAAGTGTGACATTTGTTTTTTTAGAGAAGCAGTTATTTTTTCCATTGATATACATGTGTTCTGTCGGTAAGTTTAACCAGTGATTGATATTTATTGTTTGCTTGGTTTTCCAGTTTGTGAGGGTGACTTTCTTGGCGATAGCTAGGGCAACTAGTGTGGGTTTTGTGGGTTTTGGTCAAAGTTCAACTGATGACAAGTAGCCAAGTATGCATCATGAAGGGGAGGGGGGAATGCTGCAACCCAAGACTGAGTAAAGTTTCTGTGTCATCACGACACCGTGCCCCGCCGCCTTTGGGCCCCCTTCTGCCATTTTGAAAGCATACCACCAGAACCGGCTTGTTGTGATCAGAAGTTATTGTGTTACTGATTCCCACTTGAAGATGGAGTGACACTGCTGTGTAAAAAAAAACTGCTCAAGTGTGTCACACGATGGTCGTGGGAACCTTAAAAACCACGGGTTGCGCTTTCTTGGTTTCCCACATGGAAAAAGAAAGAAGGAGACAGTCAGACTCCTCAACTCCGAGCACATATGCCAGGTGACACTCTGAGCACTTACTGTTTTACTTTCTGTTTTATATTGAAAACGAGTTTGTGTGTCAACAGAGTCATGTGACTTTAATGTTTTACATGAGGGAGAAAGGTGTGAGTTGCTCAGAGACAGAGAGCTTTGTACATAAAGTGAAAGTATTTTATGAAAAGGCACAGACTATGGAGAGGATGAACCATCATGTAAGTCATTTTAATTCAGTTATTTTTGTCTCCTGACCTTTATTATCAGCTAACTTACCCAATTTGAATAAGTTCTTACTGTTAAATGTTGTTGCATGTTAAGCACGTATCAGTAATTAATATTTTTCTATTTCTGCTGTTCAGCCAATCACGTCTTTGTAAAGATAAGTGTGTACGTCGATGCCAGTGTTCTTCATTTTGAGAGCACACTGTTCCCCAAAGATCCAAGAAATTCAGTGGAGTTCAAGAACTAACAGATTCAGACTACTTTTTGCTGTTCTCGGATGTCAGGTGAAGCAAATTTTCCTCAAGTGTGAATTTAAGAAAATATTTTTTTGAACCACTGTGTAAAAATTATTTGATTATAGAATCTTTCAAATTATTCTTATGGTATTTGCTTTGTTTGTAAATGAAACTATCAAAGTGAAGGTTGGGGCGGTGTTTCCCCCTTTTTGTACATGGATCATGTCATTTTCGGTATCACCACTGGGAGGCATCAGAGACAGAAATTTCAAAACCTACACGTGCCTTTAATTTCCTTTTTTGCCAGAAGATAAATTTTCAGTCAAAGGATAAAAAGACCAGATAGTATGTTTCTTATTGACAGTGTTCTTTGGCAAAGTGCTGTTTGTTTTGTTAATAATAATGATTTTGAAAAAATACTGAAAATATCTGCAAGCTCATCTTTTATTTGCTCTGGCAGATGTGTCTGATTCCCGTCCTGCTCAGTCATATTCCCAGTCAGCCTGAGTCAGCTCGCACTACTCATATTCGTTTATATACAGTAATATGGGATAAGTTTGATATGATTACTGACAACTTGTAGAGCCTTTGTGCTTTACAGTACATGAAATAAGTGATTACAATATTTCTGGCTCACACACATTCACGCTGTGGACACTACGGTGAGCGTGAACCTAGCTCTGTTGAGGCATTTTTGATAACAACCAAGATGGCTGCAGCTGATGTGAAACTTTTTGCTGACGTACTATATTCAAATTCCAATGGGACAGGTCATCTCTGCACGCTGTAGTCTGTTCACATTTCCATCGCTCAGTGCTTAGTCAGATGTTTTGTTGCTCTGACTGGTTGTAGGTCTTTCAAATTGTGTCCAAAGGCACTTTGCAAACTGAAAATTAACCGAGCGGTTCCCGACTAACTGCTACTTTACGTTTCTCTTATTAGTTGCTGGCTAAAATAAAGTTAGTATGTTCAGGATATATGATATGATTTAATATTTTATTTGATTTAAGAATGTATGTTTATTAATGATGAACAGGAATCTTAGCAGGTTGGTGAATCAAGTACTTTGCAATAGCTTTGTGGCATATCTATTGTCTCTTCTTACCTCACCTAGATTTCTGTGTCAATGATGATTATCTACTACACTGAGGATATCTATTTTTAACTGCTTCCTTGTCCTCCTGAGAATGAAAAGATGGCATTGTGATAAAACAATTTAGACATGACAACAACAAGGTAATATTTACCTCGGACTGTTTTGTTTACTTTGCACTTTGCCACATTTTTCATCTACATTATCATTTTCAAATGAAATATTGATGCCATCTCTGATGTCTGTTCTGTATTTTATCTTTCAGCGTTCAAAGGATTGCAGAAAAAAGAACATCTGAAGCAGCAGCGTGAATATCGAATGCAACATAACTTTTCTCTGTAAGTCTAAACCCATGAAAGCAGTTATACCACTTTTGTTGTTGTGTATTCTCTGTTGAATTGTGTTTGATTGTACTAAAAGGTGTTTGTATTTTTTCTCAAAATATGTGAGAAATTATAAAAATGGTAGCTGCATATTGGTGAAAGTGTAACTAACAGCCCCCTTTCAAATTGCAGGCTGGTGCTGTGAAGGCCCTGAACAACAATCAATACAAACCAGCAGACTGAAACACAGGCCTCTTTCACCTGTAGCTCACTGAGTATAACCATTTACAGATCTTTGGTTTTGACACCTGATTGATTGGAGTCTTCCCGAAAATGGCCTCAAGAGGCACCAGACTACCATCTCCTTTGTCTGATCTCCTACGGAGACTAAGTGACAGTGGGAGAATATTTATTGAACTGTATGACCATAGGAAAGAAAGAATGCAAGCCATAGCAGACGAGCTAAGAGAAATTGCTGCAAAGATAAATGAGATTCAGAAAAGCACAAACATGACCAGAATGATGGGGGCAGTTTCTGTAGGTCTTGGCATTGTGGCTGCAGCTGCAGCTTTGTTAGCAGGAGGATTGTCAGGAGCTGTGAGAATGGCAATAGTAGGGGGCGCTGCAGCAGTTGGTGGAGGTGCAGCTGCCATTACAGCAAATGCAACCCAGTTGGAGACAGAGAAAATAAATTTAGAAACTGTGGAGAGGTTGGGAAGAGAATTCATGACAAAAGTTAAAAAACTAAAGGATGTCCTGGAAGAAATTAAGGCGTTGTCTGAAGAGTTGGAGGAAAAATTATCCTCATTATTGACTACAACTAGAGAACAAGCAAGAAGAGGTCTGTCAGAAACGAGACAACTTCAGCAGCTTCTCAGGCGAACAGCTCAACAGGCAGGAAACAGCAGGGAAGTTATGGGTGCGACTCTGACGCAAGTGAGGGAGCTATTAACCTTCAATATCACCCGAATCACTTCAACGCCTGAGAGTGATGCAAAGTTAAGAACCTGTATCACAGAGTGTGCCTTGCAGTGTGAGAAAACTGTTCATGAGTTTGCAAAGATGAGAAATACGCTCAAGGACTTTGAGGAAATGCAAGCAAAATAGGAATATTCAAAATAGAGTCGTTGGGAAAAGGACAAATATCACCAGCCTGGTTTATTGGTTGGACACAGCGTCACTTTTAGCACAACTGGCTCTAAAAGACTTAAAGTCATATTCAGGATAAAAATCAGGAATTAATCTTTTTGTCTCAGCTGGGTCGAGGGGTGTGTCATGTCTCTGTTTGATTGACTTAAGCCTGCAGGCTGAGCCCCAGCAGGAGAACCAGAGACAAAGTCAATGTGTCCTCATACAGCAGTTCAATGTCTTCCAAAAATGCAGATAAAACAGTTTGTATGATATTAAACAAAGTAGCACTACCAAACAGCAGTCTCTTGCAGTAAAGTCCTTTGTTGTTTGACCCACACATCACCTCAGCCTGCCTCTTCACGTGGACTTTCAGTTTATATACTACTTATTTCTTTGCCCCTGACAGCACATTGGTCACATGATCGCAACATTCACGATTACCTGGTATGCAACTGACACTTTAAATTATTATTTTTTGTTTTGTCTTGTTTTTGTTTGTTTGGGTTGTTTTGGTGGAAGAATCAGAAATTTTCAAAATTAGTCTTATCATGTTATGTTTAATGTTTGGGCACATGGGAATGTTGAGGTTCAAAACATTTCCTCATCTATAGAATTACAACAAAAAATATGCAGGAGATTTTCTTCCGTCTTGGTTTGAAAAGGGCTTTACTTACTTATTTTAATAACATAAAGTATGAATGAATGTTTTACATCCTATTCTGTTTGCTGAACATAAATAGCTGCCGTGGGTGTTAGTCAAAGAACAGTGTAATCAGCTGAGCCATCAGTGTGTTAAACCAGTTCAACCTGTACCTGATCAGAGAAAGAGGTTGTTCCTCTGTGAATGATGTTGGACAACATTCAGACAATTCTGTCATTGTTGTGTTATGTTCCCAAAATAAAGAATACGAGAAAATATTACCCTGTCCTGTCTGATGAGCTGTGTGTCTGCTTATTCACACTGTCCTACCTGTGCAAAGTGTTCTTTCACTTTCACCTAAGTGTTTGGTCCAAAACTGAGCATGTTTTCATTGGTTGATTGAAAAAAAAAATCCTGTACATGTACATTTTCTAAATATTGATGGGTCCCCTGCAGCCCTCCTGAAATCTACACCTATGCCCAGCACACCTGAAAGTGTTAGTTTTGCACTATTGGTGTGTTATCTTGCCATCACAATCTAATTCTACCCAAACACCCTGGTTGTGATTATTGAAGGAATATTAGACTAACTGTGTGAACTTTTTTACAAAGAGTTCAATGAGAGATCAATACTAATCTTATGTGCGTGTGATAAATATAAAGCGAGAGCCAGCAAATGTTTAGCCTTAAGCAGGATTCACACTTCCTCGTCAAATCGACACCGTACCTATAGCGTAGGCTCTATGACGACGCAGAGCCTACATCATACATACGGTGCCTGTCATGCAACTCCCTGGAACCTCTCCAGAAATGAAAGCTGAAACCATTTCCCTCAGTATAAATGAAGCTTTTATTTACTTTAATATAGCAAAAAAGAAACAATAAACTGTGAAGTCAATAAAGCCTACACAAAATAGCATTTTAAGTCTTACGTGTGATTCATCCTGGCTTCATATAAGCAGAGGAAATCTGTGCTAGTCGCTAGGCTAATTTATAGAATGTAAAATGCCATAGGCTTGTGCTAATAACATTAGCATGTTACATTTGTTTGGAAAACGTGTTTAATATAAGACAGTTGTTTTGTTGGTGACTGTTGTGAGTTGTATTGGAGCCAAATTTCGTAACGTTACCTTTGTTAAATGTTGCAGTTGTTCCTGGTTTCATATGAGTAGGGGAAAATTCTGCTAGCCGCTAGGCTAATTTCTACAGTGTAAAGTGCCATACTGTAGGCTTGTGCTAATAATGTTAGCATGTTGAATTTGTAGAGAAAATGTGTTTGTGATCAGAGTCCCACTGTGGATGAATGCCCAGCTGCCACATCACATGTTAACACACAGTTTAAGGAGTATATTTCCAGTAGTCTGTGAATGCTGCGAGTTATAGCGAAACCGATTTGTGCACTTGTGTTTCAAACTGCCACTATTAAGTCATGTTTAATGTGTGTTTAATGGGTGTTTTGATTCAACTAAACTTTGTAGCAATTCACAGAAACCCCACCACAGACTAGTGTTTTGGAGGTGTAACTGCACCGCACAAGTATAAATGTTCACAATCACATAGGCCATTTGCATAATTAGCAAGATACATGTTTATTTTCATCAAACAAAGGACATATGAAATGGCAAATCATGCTTTTTTGATTAGTTAAGTCATGAGTGGCTGGTAGAAGTTATTTCCTGTTAATTAGTGAGCTTTAGACGTGCTTGTAGGATGATTTTTGTTACCTTTAGACAGAGCCAGGCTAGCTGTTTGTATGTTTCCACTCTAAATGCTATGCTAAGCTACGCAAACTGCTTGCTGGCTGTAGCGTCCTTATTAGCACACAGACATGACAGTGAAAAAACCCCAAGTGTATTTCCCACAATGTCAAACTGTTCCTTTGGGCATGAAGAGGTACAACATGGTGTGTTCTTGCAATTCAGACTCGTCACCAACCATCTATCAATGACAATATTAGTTATAGTGGTGCCTCTGTGAGCTCAGCAACAACACTGAACAGACTGCTGACCCCACTTGTTTGTGGTCAGAGCCAATAGAGATGCATTTTTAAAAAATCACGGTACATCGTGGCTGACTTCGACACCCTTGTCATATGTTTCCACTTTTGCTGTGATTGTATTCCTCTTCATTATTCATTCAAACAGAGTTGCAGCAGTGGCCAGCACTTGTAGCAAATGCCTTCCATGTGTCTCTAATTGCCTCAGTAGAGGTATTTAACACAAGGTGAAGTCATTAACACATGGACACACTTGTCAGATGTGGAGCCAGGCGGCCCTGGGTGAAAAAGTAGACAACAGCACACTAAGCTAAAGCAACATCCACGAAATCTGCTGTGCATCAGTTCTCAGGGAAAAATACAGCAAGGTCACCATTTACAACAGGAGACACACAGACGTTAGTCTGTTAAAGTCCTGACACTTCAACAGCCGAGGCTAGATCAATGGATTTTAGACGACAAATGTTCAATTATACAATAAATATGAATACATGTACATGTAAATAGCTTGCCAACACATAATATAGCATCACTTTTGGGTGTTTTTCAGGTTAAAAGCTTTGTGCTGCTTTCAAAACAAACCCTACTGTTTATTTCTGACATTATCCAAACTTTGTTCAAGAAAATATGAAATCAATTTAAATCAAACAGGAATTGCATTCATGAGGTTTTCATATGGGAAGAGTAATAGTGATATCATTTTAAAACAATGACACCCTTTGATTAAACACTTAAATTACATGGCACATTAAACCATATACTGAAATATGATCATACTTATTAGCAATGAAACAGAGGATCCAGCGCCTCTTGTTTTCGCCTTGCCTGAGTCAACAGCACCATCTGCTGTCCAAGTATGAGCACTGCATTCATCTGGTAGCAAGTTAAAACTGACTAGGTGGTGTCCAGTTTGTAAGAAGCAAGAAGAAGCAAAGGACATCTGTACATTAGTCTTGAGGTTTCTAAAGCTTTGGCAAAGTAATGCTGAAATGAGATTTTGGTGTAAATAGAAGTGTAGGGGGACTCAGTGTCAGAGGAACAGGACTTTTTCATGGAAGACATTTTGACATGTCACAATAGAATAGAATAGAACAGAGACATCATTAGTGTTATTAGTGCTGGATTTAAGATATGAGAATGTACTTTTGTCAAGTGTCCGAGTTAATATGACGCAAGGTAAGCTGGTAAAATAAAGTAAGACAAATTTGGCAGTGCTGAAAACAGTGGTTGGTTGAAATTGTTCTGCTTCCAGTCGTTTGACTAGAAGGGTGCTTTCACATCTGCCCTGTTTGGTTTGGTTCAATCAGATCAGTTCATTTGCCCCCTAACTGTGTTTCATTAAGCAGGTGTGAGCACAGCTATCACACTCTGGTGCACACCAAAACAACCGGACCGAGACCTTTGTAAGAAGTGGTCTCGGTACGGTTACAGATGAACTCTGGTGCGGTTCGTTTGTGGTGAGAACGTGTTCCGACCTCGATCTGAACCAACTGCAGTCACATGACACATCGTCGTATTTATCTTGCAAGTGTACTCTTCTTCAACGTTTTATTTAATTCTGGATTTTTTCCACATGGGAATTCTAACCAATCAAGAGCAGCTTTCTCACACAAGGCATTTTATCTGGTCTGCTTGTAAATGCTGCCGTGAGAGCATGAACCAACCCTAGGCAATTATGCAACTTTTTAAGAAAAGTTTAGACCACGTTCGGACCAAAGCAAGTGAACTCTAGGTCTGAAAGCACCCCAAATAAGGATATTAGGAGGCCAATGGCAAAGAATATAGTCTGGAAAGAATATAGTCCTGTCACACCAGTCCATACAGGTCACAGGTCACAGCTCCAAAGCCACAAACTGCTCTGTCACCCCTCCCCAGTGGCTCCCTGTAGCTTTGACAAAAAATATGTAGATAAAAAATGGCTGCCGACACCTGATGAAGGTTTTTATTCATTGAATTATTTTAATATCTTAGTTATCTAAAAGTCTAGTTGGATGATTCATGGTGTTAGCTAGCTGGGTAAAGGTTTAACTTCTGATTTGGCTCCATTCAAATGAGAGAGCTGTGCTTTTCTTCCCACAGTGCTCAAGTCAGTTTGAACATGGCCCAAAACATCTAGCCTGCAATGTTTCTACAAGGACGAGGGTCAAAGCAACCCTAGCATGATTGATTTTCTTTTTGTTATTCACGACTGCTCTCGTCTCATCCGTCATTTTGAGCAGTAGGAGCACAGAGCAATCTGTTGCCGTAGACAACTGTACGGCAACAGGACCCCATGCTTTTTGATATTTCCTTTAGGGATGTTACCATACAGAGTAAAAGGGGGAAAATGATGGTGTGATACAGCAGAGGCACTTTATTAACCTGGTGAGTACTGCCATTAGCATCAAGCTAGCAAACAATGTTTTTTATTCATAATGGAGAAGATAAAGGAATAAAATTTAAAAAAAATAGAGGCGGGGCTTTTACTTACAACAACTGCAGAGGCTACCAGCTTCATTTGAAACAAACTACATTACAAACGGGCTGTTATTTATTATTCCCTCAGTATTTTTCTATTTTTACTTTCAGTACACTCCCATTTGCCTCAATTGTGACAAACTAATTCAAACTCAACACTTCCTGTACCAGTATAAAATTAAAAGCCCATTTTAATTTCGGTTGAGAGAATCCCTTCATTTTCTAAGCAGGCCTTTATTGTGAAACATTTGCAGGAACATGTTGTGGAGGAGTCAGTGACTTGCATAGTTTGCATGCGCTACTTCAACTATAGCTCCTGCCATCTAGTGGCACTTTTTTACCTTACTACAATAACATTTCAACTGGCACATGAACACACACAGTGACTGAAATCATAATAAAAGTAATAACAATAGCACAAGAATAATCCAACGACAAGACGAACGGGGATGATCGGTCATGGAGCAATGTGTAGTCTGTCATGTCTGTTGGCCGAGTCACAGCATTTTATGACTCCACAATTGGCTAATTTGACAAAGTGTCTGTTGGAACAGACACAAATGTCATGTAGAGTGAAGCAGGCATAAGTTTGACAATGTAGATATCTGTGTGCTGCTTGGTGTTATAATACAGGCCAAATCAAACAAATATGGCAGCTGTCTTGTTGTTGCTTTGATTGGTGGTGCTGGAGTTTCTTGACCTTTAGCCATGATGGGGCTCCAGCCTTGAATGTTTTCTTAAGACAAAACCCAACACCTTTAAGTTTGTGGCATTTTCCCTCAGCCCCTGATTGGACCAGCAGATCAATAGAACAAAAGTTTTATTATTTTTCTATTATTAATGCTGTTTACGCCAAATTCTTATCCGACCCATGTAATGTACCTTAAAAATGGTAACATCAGACAATTTTTACCTCTTTTTAGGCAGCAGAAGTGAACATTAGTCATCATCAACATCTGTAGTGTCATGGTTTGATGAAGACAGTTTAATTGAATTTAATTTAAAAATAACCTTCACAGGGAAATTTGTTGCCGTTTGCGCAAAGGAATTATAAGTGTGTGACTGGCTGGTAACAGTGAGGTCATGAATGCTGTCGTCAGCATAAGGGTGCCAGGCAACCAGCTGGAGGTCACCGCTCCCATCCAGGACACATTCACCAGTAAAACCTAAGGAGGCAAATTTTCCAAAATGTCAAACTATTCCTTCGACCTAAAAATGACATTGTACTGTATCTTTCTCTAAAGTGGGACACAAAATCTCCTGTCTGTGGCTCCCAGCTCCATCACACAGGTTGCTGTATATCTGTAAATTCAACCACGTGCACAAGACGCCATCGTCTGTCCTTAGCTGTTAGTGAAGCTCCAGTCTATGTCAGAGGGCTTCCCTTTAAGTCTATCTGTGATCAGCACATTGTCAGTGTAAACATTTGAGGACATCCCACACCCAGCAGCTGTCTCACATACGTTCACGTGGCAGATGTCACACACATACAGTACACAGGAAGACACACTGCCAACATGTCAGTCGTTCAGCTGTGTTTCTCTCCCCTGCACCTTTAAGTAATGGCGTCCTCAGTATCTCATTTCCACCCGAACACACACTTTTTCTTCCTGATATTTACCCTTCACTTGGTCATTAGCATTTGAGTAATCACATATATGTTTCTTGAAAAGTGTTTTAATAATAAAAAGGACATTATGAAGCATCAAATGCAGACAAAATGCTGTTTTAGCAAATCCAATCATCATGTGATGCTGGTGTCTTGTTGTTTACAGTGTTTATAGCCATAATCTATCCTGTGGCTTATCTGTCAGTGTGGCTGCTAAGTGACACAAGAGAGATCAAAAAAAGGCCAATTCACTGTGAGGGCCTTAAACATGAGTAATGGCCTCTAAATGAGGGGATCATCATTCCTGTGTGATCGCCACTAGTTTGATTAACAATTGGGGAGAGAGTGCGGGTGTTGATCAGCATGATGGTCTTGGGAATTTGATCCCTTTTGTTCGCCCTGATTGATGGGAGATCATCTCGGATTCATCTTAACGGAGGAATAAACGTGGCATTGCGATTTCGGTGTCAGCTCTGAGTCACTGTCCAAACGGACACGATGACCGGCTGCGTGTTTTGTGGGAATGTGCGCATTAACAAGCAGCTTTTGAAAACGCGCTTCATTTGCGTCACGGCTCCTCTTGTTCGTTTGCTCTCTTGCAACTGGCCTCATACTGATAACAGGCGACTGGGGCCGAGAAACACATGACGTGCAGCACCAGCGACAAAACATCATTATGGGATAACTTTATTTGGTTGGCCCGCTAATTAGGCCCATTTATAAAACAACTGTAATGCAGCAGTGTGGAGAGACAAAAAAGATCCCTTTCCGTATTTAGGGTTAGTCCTTCATATTTAATGTTGAACTAATTTATTTCACACATAGTATTGCCACATATTTATCATCAAACATGTTGACTGTTGTTTGTATTCACTATTTGTTTTTATTATTTATTTATTTATTCAATAATGCATCCCTATTGATACTATTTTAGACCAATAGTTTCCATGGTGGTGATAAAATAATAATAATAATATATTTTTATAATACCAATAATAATCATTATTATTATTGGTGTTGTAAAAAATATTAATATTGGTACTTACGTATAATATGTGTATAACTATTATTGTTATTATTATTTAATAATCATATAATATTATTGATAATTAAGATTGAAAAAAATGTATATGATACAACACAAGTATAATAATTAAAATTGTAGTGATAATAAATATTGTTATTATTTAATAATCATATAACTAATAATTAAAATTGTTATCATTTATTTTTGTTGTTTTTATAATCTTTTTTATTGATTGTATTTGTTAGTGACAAGAAAAAGAGTGAATGAGAAGTCAACAAAAATAAACTAACAAACGATAAAAAGATAAATAAACAAGAGAATATGGTATGTGCAAATTTCTTCTTCTTCTTCTTGTTTCCGTATTGCACCCTGGATGGCTTTTGTGTTTTCAGTTTCTCTTACTCATTTCCCTTATATTTAATTTTTGTTTGTTTGTTTGTTTGTTTGTTGTTTGAATGTAAAAAGAAAATAGAGCCCACCTTTGGGTGTCATCCTGGAGGACTCCATTTGGGAAGATCCGCCACTGTATCAGGAGGATTTATGATTTTATAAAGTTATGTTTTGATTGCAGTGACTTCAAACATGTCTCTGCTTCCTGATATAATAAGACAAATGGCCTCTGACCTACTTTAAACTGGAGCTACAAATGAAGCAGCATTAGCCATTTATTTATTTATTTTTATCTTTATAGCTGACTCTCGGGTCATTTTCACCTTTCCTTTGTGTGTTTCCACCATCATCACCATCAATCACGGCCCAATCATCTCCTGGTGTTAGCTGAATACAGGGACAGCCTGTTATCAAAGGCAGCGGGGTGGCCCTTATCACCCGCCGTCCCACAGCTCCACAGCTCAGTCCACGCTCACTAAATATGACAACAGGAGCTCTGCGCCTCTGGCTCGTCCTCGCTGTTCAGCTGAGATGCGTCACGCTGCTGGCCATCCCGCTGGGCAGGGGGACCTCAGGGCGGCAGGACGGGTTGGATGCGACGAGCACGGCGAGTGAGAAGCTGGACGCGTTGTTCCATCTGAAGGATTTACCTCGGGGTCCAGCGGTGGCTCCGCACAAGAAGGCTCCTCAGTTTATGTTGGATCTGTTTAACGCGGTGACAGTCTCTGATGGACGCCCGAAGAGCCAGAAGGAGATTTTGGAGGGAAACATAGTGCGGAGTTTCGAGGATAAAGGTGAGTAACACTGACATGCACCCAAAAATGTAATTTGTAAAAAAAAAAAATTAAGCCATACAGCAGCATTCAGTGTCTCGGATTACAGTGCGTAATTGTTATCCAAACGCGCAATTGCGCACCATTACGCGCGGCTAATATCCTGATTGAACAGCCTATTTTAAACACCTTGATACATGTATTCATAAAAACACTAATTAAGTGTTTCATTAAAGGTATGTTTGGTGTTTTTCCGCCTGCAGGTCATGCTGGAGAGAGGTTTCACTTCTTCAACCTGTCGTCTTTCGGCAGAGAGGAGAGAATGATCAAGGCGGAGTTCCGCTGGTTCAGAAAGAAACAGAAGTTTTACCTCGGGAAATCATTTGGGCCTCATTTCTATAAGGTAAAATATCTCGTGGTGATGATTTTTAATCTGTTTCATTTTGATATTTGAATGTTGAGTAAGTGAGCATCAGCAATGAGTTATAATAATATTTTTGATGCTAGAGAGAGATAGATAGATAGATAGATAGATAGATAGATAGAACTTATTTATCCCTAAAGGGAAGTTAAGTAGCTCATAAAAACAACAACCACACTTCCACTCATCAACAGTGACTGGATTCAGGAACCGCCATCCTAATTGAGTACCTGCAGATATTTAGGTCTCTAACTGAGGTTTGGAAGTTGTGATGAGAAAACAGAGTCTTTATGAAGACAGTTTAGTGACCTAACAGCTTTGTGACTGTCCAGGTGGATCTGTATGAGGTGCTGGACAGCCGAGTGAAGCCATGGAGAGGAAACCTCATCACCTCCAGACTGGTGCCCCTCTACACACAGGGATGGGAAGTCTTCAATGTCACTCAAACGGTAACACCCTCTCTATTTTGGGTTTAATTTGTTGTATTTTTAAAAGAGATTTAATAAAAAATATTGTAAATATATTGTCCCATTTATTCACACTAAATAACGGTTTCCAATGTGTTAACCCTTTCAATCGTGCTCTGAATGTCAGGTGTCCAAGTGGATCCGCAACAGCCAGGAGAATAATGGCATCCTTGTGGTGACCACACTTCCCTCTGGTAACTGGATGGAGTCGCAGGTGTCCTCGTCCAAGCAGAATGGAGAGCTGACAAATACAAACTCCTACTTGGTCATATTCTCAGACGATGGGAGGACAGGAGCATCAAACCAGTCGTACCTAGGTAAGGTGAAGGGTGTGATACATAGGGTGTAAGATCGTGGGCATTAGAGGTCAGTTTACTTTGCATTTCTGCAGCATAGTCATTACTTACGGAACCCCATAATGATCCATAGTAAAGTATAAAAAATGACATTAAATGGTCATGAATTTTATTTTAGATTTGATATTCATAATGGCGTATAATACATTTTATGCCAACTTTTATTCCGTAATGTCACTTTTCATGACAGTGTTGTCACCATCCTCTCCCCTTTCAGCTAATCACATGTCTCCTCACCCCCTGAAGATGGTTGTTAAGTTCAACAGCTGCTACCAAATTTAGCCAGTTAGCTCCTGTTAGCTAGCTAGCACCACAACAATGCTTTTATTTATTCATTTAACCCATATTTAACCAAATATGTCCTGTTGAGATCAACAATCTCTTTTACAAGGGGGACCTGACCAAGACAGCAGCACAAAAAAGTTACAGCCAAACTACTTATGAGATCTTTAAAATCAGGCAGAAAGACCAAGTCATGTAGTTTCAAATCTTTTTGAAGGTTATTCCAAGCGAGAGGAGCGTAAAAGCTTTCTTTCCCAGTTTAGCCCGTACACTCGGAACAGACAGTAAAACTAAACCTTGAGACTATACCAGTGACTGAGCCTACGAAAGGTCAAAGGAGGCCAACTGGCCCTGGAATAAAGCGCACAGTGATGAGTTAGGGCTTTACAATTTGTAGCAAATCTCAGTGCACAATGCAAACAATGTGCAGATGCATTTGTACAACAAACCAACGTGATCCAGAACTGGTAGAAACCACCCACAGACAGACCATTTGTATATGAATCAGTCGTGATGTGCTACCTTCAATTCATGAAGAAAACTTTGCTTTTCATGTATACCACCAACAGATAACAGCAAACATTGATTTGAGGGTTGATTGGGGGTTATGTTTCGGCAAAACTATATCAAACGTATTTACTTGGATTACACGGCACAAGTTGTGTGAGAGTTTGTGAACAGTTACTTTGAGGTAGTTTGCTTCTGTAAATGTGGTCCTCAGCCTCTGTGGAGGCACAGAGATTTCTTCACAAATTCAAGGTAACACTGTGCAACTAGATCATTTACAGATGGTCATTTTGTGGGTGAGCAGCAAGCGAAATGACTCATATATTGGCCGTGTGTCTTCCTGTGATGTATGTGATTGTATTCCTCTGTACACGTGTACTGTATGTGTGTTTGTGTGTGACATCTGGCATGTGAACGTATGTGAGACAGCTGCTGGGTTTGGGATGTCCTCAAATGTTTACACTGACAATGTGCTGATCACAGATAGACTCAAAGGGAAGCCCTCTGACGTAGACTGGAGCTTCACTAACAGCTAATACTTCACCCACAAAATGACCCATTGTGTAAAGACTAGTCATGCCTTTCATACATGAAGAAAACTGAACATGGCAAACATATTGATATGTTGATTGACTGGGGACCGTGTCAAAACATCCAAGTCTCATCTATGGAGTCACATGCCCAGTACTTCTCAAAGTATCATTAGTACTAGAGTTTGGCATATTACAGATGCTAAAAATGTGTTTCTTTTGTTTATGTTGCTATTCTGACCCAATGTGATTGCCTTCCTCTTTCTATAGGACAAGGCCAGCCTGCAGCAGCAGCCGCCGAGCTCCACGACCATCGCAGCAGGAGACGACGTGCATCTCCAGGTTTCCTGCCCCACAGCCGCTCCCAATCCTGCCAGCGGGTTCCCCTCTTCGTCGACTTTGAGGAGATCGGCTGGTCCGGCTGGATCATCTCTCCCCGGGGATACAACGCCTACCACTGCAAGGGCTCCTGCCCATTCCCACTGGGGGGAAGTCTCAGGGCGACCAACCACGCCACAGTGCGCTCCATCATGCACGCGCTCAAGCTCTCTGGTGATGAAGTGGGAGCACCCTGCTGTGTTCCCGACAGACTCCAATCCATCAGCTTGTTATATTTTGATGATGAGGAGAATGTGGTGTTGAAGCAGTATGACGACATGGTGGCGTTGAGCTGTGGCTGTCACTGACTGGGTATGCATCTCCTGTGCTCTTTAACACCGGGACAATGAGGGATTGGGAGATGATGGTTTGCTGAAGTTCATCAAAACACTTTATTTTCATGCATATGTTTAAATATTGTATTATTTTGAGAAATAAAACAACTATTCCTTAGCTTTTATCAGTGATCCTTTGTCTAGTTTAGTCCTGGGATTCCAAAACTTCTTATAAGATGATGCCCAAATGGATTAACAAGAGACTAATGCCAGAGTTTAAAACTCTTTAAGGATAAACCATGCAGGACTTTACTAAAAAACAATGCAAGGCTCATACTAAGTAAACCCTCTTAAAAACCACTTATGACCTTAGTGTGTGGCGGTGTAATTATCTGCAGAGACTCTGGCTTCTGCCTGGATTTTCTTATTGTTTTCTTATTTTTTTTAATCAGGACATTTATGTGTGTGCACCCCCACAGCCTCAGGTGAGGTGAGGTTCCATAAAAAGGTAGCAACCAGGTGCCAGACCGTAAGCAGCAGGCATCCAAGAGACACAGCACCAAAAAACGTTCAATATAGTGAGGCAAAATGCCAAATGAGAGTGAATCTGGGGTTGATTCTCACCTGTATTTTCACTGGCGAATGTGTTAACAACAGTAGCCTGTAACCCTGCATAGTATACTTTTACTTAGTTTTTGTTCGTAGTTTTGGATCAGTAATATTTAGCCATTTCCAGACGGAAAGAATCGTCCAAACAGGCTCTGTATTTGTGCACATTATTAAATCAAAGCAATACACAGGCTATCGTTCACTTCTGTCGTTACAGTAACTGACCAGCAGATGGTGAGATAGAGCTATATTGGAAGATACAAACCTACTCCTTTACTGTAATTCTGCTGAAACTGGGAGTTTGGGGTCCTCCCCCAAGAAATTTTAGGCATTTAACACTTAATTTCCTGCATTCTGTGGATTTTTATGCGTCAAGTTTTGCCTTTTCTGCATCCATTTATGGTGGAAATGTCTTTAATTTCATCAAAATAAAGTTCTCTACTACTTTGATGTTCAGGTATCTGGATCAGATGGTGATTGTATTTTGAAAAATGGACTCAAAGTACGTAAACTCTTAAGCATAAGCAATTACAGAACCACTTTGAACCTGTTTCAAATTAGAAATTTTAAGTCAAGGAGGAGCTCTTTGCCCAGTTGTCAAAACATTTGTGAACATGTGGGTTTCATTGCTTGCTAACAGCATTAAATAAAAAATAATGGCACTTTTATTTATTTATTATAAATTAATCAGCAATCTGAACATATGCTACAAATGAAGAATGTCAGTGCAGCGGCGTGAATAACATCAGCACAATAAATGTCTGTAGCAACAGTTGTTTTTTATTGGAATGGATCACAGACACAATACAGCCCTGCTTTATTCTAGTTTAGAAAAATGCCAATGCAACAAACTTGCAAAACCAATTCTCCTTCATGTCCTCTGCGTATTAAAAAACATTCATTGCAACAACACCGGTTCAAGCTTTTAGACAGTATAAATGAAATTTGTTTTGTATCAAACAGATTCAACAGGTGAAACTGCAACTTCAACTTTAGCATGCAATATGTTAATTTTGTAGTTGTGTTGTGTCAGTTCAAATCAGTAACATACAAATAAAAAGCAATACTTTGAGTGAATTCTATTTGTTTCAAGTATCTCTAATGATAAGTTAAGTGACTGCAAACTGTCTGGCAAAAGAAAGATATTTCAAGGCAACAAACTTTGCAGGTAATAAAACAAAAAGCCACAATACCTGAAAAGCAGTGGAGACCCCAATACCACTGTAACTGTGTATAATAAACTCTCAGCATTTACAATAAATATTCCACATTTACATTCAAGCTTACCCTCTCTGTTTAAACTTAAATACATTATGTACATGGATCACCCATGTCACTTCTCTGTCTCAACAATTGCACAGTATCTTACACAAATTGTTCAACTCACATTCAAACAACAGCATTCAACAATAATCAGAAATTCACAACTTCAATATCTCCTGTCAGTTTACACTTGAGTCAAACCCGTTTCTCTTTACAAAACCAGCCGAGGCCTCAGTAGCTTCACAAACCCTGCACAGCTTTTGTGTCTCATGTAAGTTAAGGCAAGTAAAGCAATACAAAGATCAGACGCTTAACTTTGAAAGAAAAATCCACCCTGACACACTTCAACACTTTTCAAAATTTAACAGGTATTGGCAGTGGGGTAGTGGAAGCTGATGAGGTGGGTATACTACTCAGTAGATTGGTAAGTTACCAAAGAGGAAGTGGGTATACCCTCCCATAAAATCTAATGACTTTCTGCTGATAGGTACTGATACTGTAAACGGCCAGAAAAAGAGGTGGGTATATCCACTTTACATGCATACACTCTCCACAGGTGGGTACACTGTTGTGGGCCAGAAAAAGAGATAGCTATACCCCGTATAACTGCGTATACCCTCCACCATTCTACTGGGTATTGGCAAAACCGCGTGAACAGAGGATGGATTATTCTTTTCAAACCTCATGGCCTATCAGCTCGGACAGTCCAGTTCCTCAGTTCCTACAAACTCCCCTAACACGTGGTCATGTTGACCGTAGATGGGCTCTAAATACGGATGCCCCTCCTGACAGTGCATTTGCCTCAACCTTTCAAGGTTTCTTTGCCCAAACCCCTCTGGCTCCATATGAGGGGCTTGAATGGTAGCTTTTTGAGCCATTGGAGACAGAGGCACCGGGACAAAACTGTGGTAAACAACCAGGGGTGGAGTCAAAACCTCCAAGGGGGATGCTTGAGGAACAGCGCCCTCTGGCGGCTGAACTGGCAGCTGCACATAGCTTCCTGTTTCAGGATCAAAGAAGGTTTTCGTCTTGACTTGTACGGGCATATCTACAAAGAAATACTGCCCAGAGTCTGGATCCTGGAGGAGCTTACGTTGGGTCATAGGAAAGGACTGCGTAACAATTGTGTGTTCGATGCTAGACTGGCGTGAAAGCTGGCTGGTGTGGCTGTTGTGGCTTGACTGGCGGGAGAGGGTGGTAGGGTTGGGGTTGGGGTTGGGGTTAGGATTAGGGTATGCATCGATACTGTGACTCCTTCTCAATGGGTTGTCTCTGTTCGCCTTGTCTCTAGCTCTGCCTCTCTGCTGAAGCTCGTCCATGATGGATTTTTCAATACGCTGAGTCCTTGGATCAAGCTTTTCATTGACTGATGTGTCTGCGCTGAGCCTGCGCTCCACTTTATCTCCTAGGTACCTATCAATGCTTTGTGATCGGTGGAATGGCTTGTCCGACATGGGTCTCTCGATGAGCTGAGCTTTGTACACCGGTACATTACTGATGACCCTATCGCTACTGTAGTGCCTTTGCTCTGGCTTATCTCGAATTTGTCTGTTGCTGGTGCGTCCTTGTCTTTCTGTAACACTTGGTAGTGCTTCATTGCTCTGGTTGTTTTCCACAGAACCATGGCTCTCTCTCCGAGTCTTGTGGCGCACATCGGTTCTGTCGTGATGCTGGTTTCCACTGTTGTGGTCTCTTCTTTCACTGGACTGTTGCTCACTCTGGTCATCACCCTTTTTGCCATGGTGACTTTCACTGTGATGATGGCCATCTTTAATCTTTTCTCTGTGATTTCTCTCACTGCTCTTGCTACTTCTACTGCTGCTGCTTTTGTGCTCAGATTTGTCACTCTTGTGTTTATCCCCTTTGTGTTTGCTGCTGCTTTGAGATGACTTGTGGGAAGACTTCTGGGCCTCCTCCTTCTTCATCCTCCTATTTGCCAACTTAATGGCTTTGAGAACAGCCTTTTCAGATTTGGGTAAGACAACTGGTGGTTTAGGCAGCCCTGTTTGGCTGTCATTGGCACTGCAGGGGGACCCAGACCGTTCACTGGGAACCTTTGACACTCCAGCACTAGTTCCCATTTCATCAGCTGTGTCAGCTGTACTGGTTGTTAGGCTCTCCACTCCCTCAGATGACGGACTCACGCCAGACAATCTGTCATCCTCCTGTGGGACAGTGAGGAACCCTCCAGCTTGTGGTTTCTTTGGGTTTTCATTTTGTAGATTTGAAGGAGACAGGAGCAGGGGAGGTGAACTGATTGATGGAATATCTTTAGGTTTGAAGATTTCAATTTGGATTGGTGCGCTGAATGGACTGTCTTTACGTTTCAAGATTTCGTCAGGGATTGGTGCGCTGAACGGAATCTCTTTAGGTTTGAAGATTTCATCTGGGATTGGTGCACTGAATGGAATCTCTTTAGGTTTGAAGATTTCATCTGGGGTTGGTGCGCTAGATGGAATCTCTTTAGGTTTAAAGATTTTATCTGGGATTGGTGCACTGGATGGAATCTCTGTAGGTTTGAAGATTTCATCTGGGATCAATGCACTGAATGGAATCTCTTTAGGTTTGAAGATTTCATCTGGAGTTGGTGCGCTAGATGGAATCTCTTTAGGTTTAAAGATTTTATCTGGGATTGGTGCACTGGATGGAATCTCTGTAGGTTTGAAGATTTCATCTGGGATTGGTGTGCTAATTCTGATGGCGGGTTCATTAGCCAGAGGGAGCTCTGCATTTTCCTTTACTTGATGTACCTCCTCTCCTTTTTCTGACCCACTCACACTCCCTCTTGGTGACCATGGTTGTACGGACTTCAACTTCAACTTATTACTGAAAGTGTTGTCTTTGACCTTAAATAAGGCAGGGATCCCCATAGGTGGTAAGAAAGTGTTAGAGGGTGACATTGGTGTCTGATTATGTTCATCATGAGTTAAGCTTTGACATGGTACTTCTGTCTCTTTTTGAGGAGACTTTACAACCTCCGGCTCGCTTTCATGATCACTTAAAGAATAATATTCTACTTCTGTCCTGTCCGAATCCTGTTTTGTGTTTCGTGAAAGATTTCGGATCAGGTCATCAACGTCCTCCACCTCTCCAATCAAGTTCTCCAAAGAGTGGTAAACATTTGACTCAGTCTCTGTATTTCTGTGCAGGGCACTCTCCACAGAGAAGTAGGATGACTTTGAGGACAAGCTGGCTTGATCAGGAGGGCTCTGATTGATGCTGACACCATTTACCAGTAGTAAGGGTGATATTATAGCTGTGGGCATTTCACCAATAGCATCAGCATCCAAATTTATTTCCATGCTAGCTCTATTTATTTTGTCAGGTTCATCTGCTACTGAATTGTTAGTTACATTGTCATCTGGTGTGTTTAAATGGTCTGGTTTTAAAGGAGCTTTCCGCTTTACCTTACATGTTTCCTGTGCCCTGGCATTGATATTTTCAAATGTTGCTTCCATCGTGGGGCTATCTGCATGCAAGTCATTTGCCTTATATTCTTGTCTTCTAGCCTCTGGTGATAAACACAATCTATTTTCAGACTGTGGGTATTCTGAAGGTAAACTGGACTCACATGATGCCCCATCTGTCACTGTAATAGATATTGAATTGTTTACCATATCCCACCTCTCTTTCACAGGATTGGTTTCATTTTGACTAGATTCTCTTGTGGACAGGTCACTACCTACTTCTTGTCTTCCTAAGCTTGTACTCCTCATTTCTTTTGAGCGAACCTCACCATTTTCATATTTTACAAATTTAGTAAAGATATCCTCTCCCTCTCCATCTTTTAAACTATCTGTGTCCATGATAAGACTTCCATCTCGTCTGCTCCCTCCCTTTCTGCTCCTGGGAGGAACGGGTGGAACATCTCCCTTTTTGCCTTCATTTTGGTTCATCAGACTCTCTCCGCTCTCTTCAGACATCTGTCTCATTATATTTCTCAAATTCACCTCTTCCGATTCATAGCTAGGATTATCAGTTGTTTCCATGCCAGATAGCGCTAACCTACCACCTGATCTGTGAGTTTCGCCAAGCCGAGGTTCAGTTTGTGACAGAATCTGTCTCATGTGATTGTGGTCTCTTAGATCACCTAACCTCTCCTTTAAGTCTTTTTCTTTTAGTGTAAGAGTGTTGCCATTTTGTTTTTCCTTGTCCTCTGTCATAGAATCTTTCATAGCTTTTTTACGTTGCTCTACCCTTGTTGCGTAACTTTCATCAGCATTCTGATCAAAAATTGGATTTGCATCCTGCTCTGTGATTTTATGCTTTCTCTTCTGCCTGTCTGAGATGATCTCTTCAAGTGCCATTTTAGCCCTGTCATAATTGTCATTTATAAGTGCTTTGTTTAATATCACATTAGTATCTGTCTTTGTGAAAGTCTCCTGCTTGCTCTGAGCCTTCTCTTTTTGTGCAAATAGGTCTCTCTTAGCCATTGTGTTTCCTCTCATAGACAGCATACCCTTCTTAATATTCCTTAGCTCCCTTGAGATCAAATCATTTTTAGCCCTTGTCTCCTCATCTATGTTTGTAACGCCAAATTTTTTCCTTGCATTATCAAGAAAACGATCGCCGAGCCTTACTCTCTCCAGCTCTTTCAAAGCATGCAAATCATTAATTATATGCTCGCTATCTCTCATTTCTCTGGGTGACATCATCTCCTCATGCGTCTCCATCCCTGTATTCACTTTCTGATCACCTTCTTCAAACTCCTCTCCTTGTTCCTCATCCGTCACTGCGTACCTCTGATATTTTATGTATTTGTTCTGTCTGGCTGAGAACATATGTTTAGATTTTCCCTGCTTCTGGGTAGATTCATTTTCGTCTGGTGGTATTTCCACTTTAGCATCCCCTGAATCACCATTAGCTAGCTTGTCAATAGTACGCGTTTGCTGTTTTTCAAGAAGGGAGAGCTGAATATCAGTTTTAGCAAAATTTCTCTTTGGAACTGGTGGTGGCTCTTTCTTGACATTACTCTTTTTGCCATCCAGGGTTGCCTCAATCCTGCTAGGAGATAAAACATTGTTATTTTCTTGTACCAAACTCTCCTTCTTGCTGCAAAACACTTTTGAATATTCAGTCTCATCTATTTCTTTCTCCCTTAGTTCATCTGTGTCTGAGGGCTTGCTGATGCTATCTGACTGAGCTGCAGATAGAGCTTTATTTTTGGCTGCATTAATTGCTTCCTTTGCTGCTCTGATCACATCCATTGTACTCATGGTTTGGCCACTGGTATCTTTTTCTTTAGGGTTGAAGTCTTTTTCTTTTATGTCTTTTGCAGGTCGTTTTGCTTTGTCTGGTACATTTGGTGCTCTTTTCCCTACTGATAGATTTGATGACAACCCCACTTTCTCAAGGGCATAGGGTGAAATTATGGGTGAACGGTCTTTGCTGACATTTAAAGTATTTGGAGAAAGCCCTGTGTTTGTTGGCAGTGCTGTTGGAGAGAGTTTGTTTAGCGTGAGTGCTGATAGTTCATCAGTTGGTTGGTCTATGTGTATAGGAGCATTGGTGCTCAGAGGGACTTGGAGATATTTCATATCACTATCAACAGGGCTGGCCTTCTTGTACAAATTCAGGGAAGGGTAGTTTTGCTTTTTAGCCTTGGGACTCCTGCTCTTTTTTGAGTGTATAAGGGAGGAGATAGGATTCTCTTCACCATGACTACCCGCAGCCTCCTTTTTAGTTTGCAGTAGATTTGATAACAGATAATCATCTGAAAGAGGTCTATCAGTATCCTGCTTTGTAAGAACAACAGTTGGGCTGCTGATAGATTCCAAAACAGGACTGCAAACTGTCTGTTCATCTTTTGAAATGGCAGGAGTACTTAACCCAGATGCATAGCCCTCAGAGCCAGCTTGTGGATATTTTGTCTGATCTGATTGTGGAGATTGGGTGCCACTCTCAGGCACTTCTAATGTTTTGAATTTAGGAGGGCTGTAGCGGCTTTTCACCCTTTTCCTGTTGTCCTTGAGGTTGAAGAGGATGCTGGAGGCGAGTGATTTGTAGCTGTCCCGCTTGATTGGAGGTTCAGGGGTCCCTTTGGCCTCAGAGTGTGGTCTCAGTGGGAGATCAAGGGCAGAGGGCGAGAGGACAGTTTGGAGGATTTCTGATGTATCTGTTGGTTGTCTGGAGGGAATAAGGGGAGTCATCAGCTGGCAGATGCTGAAGGGAGTCGATGCCAAAGAGCTGACTTCATCAATTGCTTTCACCTCTACCGATCTAGCTTCCTTTTTGACCAACCAAAGACTTTCATCTGTTGTTTTTGAACTATTGTCCTGAGGGGGTATCCCAGGCTGATTGACTGGAATCACACTTTTTGCCCTGGACCTGTTGCGCCTCCAGGGGGCAGCACTCCCATCCCCACCGTCTGATGTGCACCTCTTCTCGGCCGGAGTAGCTGAGGGCTTTGGCAGGACCTTAGGCGGAGGAGGGGGAGGGATGGGTTTAGGAGCAGTGGGAGGAGGGGGCTCAACTGCTGCTTTCTGGCATGACTGTGCCTCCTCTGTGTGCAGAACCTCTTTTCTGTGTGCCTCTGTCAGCTCCTTGTAAAAAGGCAAGTCATACCATTTAGGGATGTTATCTGTAGGGAGAATAGAGGTGTCCTCTTGGCCAAAAGGGAACTGGTTAAAATCTCTCCATGATTGGAAAGGGCTAAACTCACTATGTAGGAAAAAGTTTTTGATGTTAAGTTTCTTTAGTTTGACAGTAGATTTCCCATTTTTGCTCTTTGAGGATTTCCCTGAGGGAAGGGCAGCATCTTTGCCTGTTTTGTTTAATGAACCGTTGCCAGAGTGATGCTTATGGTGGTTCTTGTAATGTCCATCTGTGAGATTAGTGTGATAATCCGAGGAGAATTCAGATAGCTCTCTTTGGATGCTGCGAAGTGCAGACTTATCCCACGATTCCCCATTAGAGTCTGTCATACCTCCATTTTTGATCAACATTCCCTCACAGCTTTTCTCTGTGGCACTTAATGCCTTGAGGAAAGAAGACATGTTTGATATATTCTTTTGTTGCTGCTGTGTCCATGGCTGGGCATAGTTTTTATCATTTTTGTTTTGCCCTTGCTTTTTAGATTCCTTCTGATGAGTCTTTTTAAGAGGCTCCCCCGCCAAAGGTTTGTGGCAACTGAAAGGTGAGTATCCACACAAGAACTCGTCATTATAAACCGCGTCATCTCCAACGCAGAGACTTCGGAAGGCCCGATCCGTGAGAGTGCTGACCTCACGATCGGTCTCGTCCATGAACAAGTCAGAGAAGCCATTGGGGAAGCGATGGTGGAGCATGCTCCCCACCCGGTGGCTCATGTGTCGCTTTTCCACGCAGCTCATGATGTCAACAACCTTCTTTCTGTCTCGTGCATCACTTGACTTGCATCCTCTACAGCTCCTGCAGCTCTGTAGATGTTTTGGTTTTCGTCCAGCTCAGGTTGTCAGGTTGGGATATGCAAACTTCCTAAAAGGAGACAGTGAAATCAGTGTCAGTGTTTAAGAGTTTAAAGTTACTCACTCACACATTGTCAGCCATTATCATTTCAGCATATGTGCAGCTCAAAAACACACAAAGACTTTGTTTGATAATTACTATAAAAGGTTTTGAACTCCATAGTTGCACTGATGACCTTTATGTACATGACATGTGCCAGCTTCAGCCATGCTGTCACTATGCAGGGAGCAGACAAACACTTCATGCCATGCGCTTGGCTATTTTAAGCACTGTATGGTGCCTTTAGCTGTGAGCACTAAGCATACTGTTGGTAGCTGGGTGAACAGCTCCTTGTCCATTTATAGGAATGTTATTAGGGAAGATAAGCATTTCTATTGTTCAGGTGTGTGCATGTCAAAGGAAGTACCCACGCTTCACATTGGTCCCTTTCAAATTCAGTCACATCTTTTTCACTTTTAGTAGGTTGGTATTTAGACAAATACACTGGAAAGCTCCAGAACAAAATTCATGCCTGCAGGTTAACACCACAGAGGAAATGCATATAAATCATCACATCAGTCACAGAGCGCCTCAACAGCAGCTGCTCTACTGTAGCTTACTTTAGCTATCTGGGTGAGGTCTTAGAATAGCTCATTAACCCATTTATATGTCCTGACCTGGGAGCATAGCCATTGGCATATAACTCAACTCTTCAACTATCTGCATAACCATAACTCTCCTTATAAGCAGATGAATTTGAGACAAATATAAACACAGACATTCAGTGGTCCAATTGTGTGTTTGATTGTATCTGTACATTAAAAGTGTGTAGTTTGAAAGCAGTCTCAGTTGTCAAGAGATTCATCTTCACAGATGAGCATGATTTGAAGAGAGGTGGGTAGGTTCACAACAGCCAATGAGACAAATCATTATTAATATTATATTGGAACCTAACAAGCCAGGTAACATTACTAGAAATTAATGACTTTACTGTATCTTGAGCTTGACTTACAGAATGTTTTGGCTTTCCAGGAGACATTGGTTGCCAACAGTCTACCAGCTCTCATAACCAGAGATCAGTTAGCAGCCTTCGGTACTTTCCCAGCATATGCTCGTTTATTTATACCCAAGGAATGAGGTTACCCAGTTAACTATACTGTATAGGCGCAACCATTGAAATACAGTTTTAAAGTTTCCTCAAAGATGTGTTAATATTGGTGTAAATTATAAGACAGTTGTTATGTGTAATGATTTTATAGCAATAACATCCAGGAGCCCTTGTGCTGTGAGACTTTTTGGATTTTAATGTCTTGTCTAATGTAAAATTTCTTATATCTTATATTCTGTCTACTGGCCCTCATTTTTTTATGTCTATATAAACATTCACATGTTCACTCTGCTCCCTCACCTTCATGATGGGTCTTCCATGCCGACTGTAACCGTCCAGTCTAGGCTTTGGTATCAAACACAGATCCTCAACGTAGATTCCAGTGCAGAGCCACCTGCTGACAATAAATTCTTGTTAGCAGTTGTCATTCACGGTAATAGGTCTTTCACTTGAAGTTGAAGAAACAAAGGAAAACTCACCAAAGTGAGTCAAGCCCTCAGATCCATGTTCAAATGCACTGGTGTGGCTAGGGTCCTGACAGCGAGCTCAGAAGATACCAAAATAGACGCACAAGTCAGTGTGGCCAAACTGAGCAGCAACACAGGACGCAGCTAGCTAGCTCACATTGGAGCAACCAGTGGGTGTCGAGTGGCAGGGCAAGGCAGGGCAGCAGGATGAAATGGACACTGTCATTGGTTATTTTTGTAACTTAGCAGTGAGGGCTGATAGGCTCCCTCATGGACCATCTCTTTACCATTAGGCACGTTTGAAGAGATGACAGGACCTTCATGTCAGTGAAGATGAGGCATCAATACTTTAAGTCTCGGTGGACACAAAACAGACAGGTGGGGTATACTCACCATTGGCCAACAATTAGCTTGTGTCTCATTTTTGCCTCTGTCACCCAGGGAAACAAGTTTTCTGATATAGCCCATTGCATCACAGAACTCCAAATTAGCCTGACAGTCCCTGAAGTGGAGACTGGAAGCTGGAGGTGGCTGGATGTCTGCTGACTAATATGACTGTGGTGGGGCTGGGCTAATTCTTGTTGCTCAAGCTTTGTTTACAAGGCCGTGTTATGGACATGAAAGTGTGTGACTGGGTAGTCTAGTTTTAGGACCAATGCAGCTGTTGTTGCTGCGAGATGAAGCTGAAATGGAGGGAGATATTTTGTTGACTTGTGATCCTTTGTGAGTCAGAGGAAGTCAGTGGGTGAGGTCACATGTGAATTTTGACCCTGTGCATTGCCTAAATGTGGAAAGTGGAGTGTAAGAAATACTGCGTGGTTCCACTTAGTTTTATATGTCATGAGAGAACAATGTACATAGCCTACTACTGCCTGTAGAATTACTATCAACTGTTCCATCTGTTTCAATGGGGTATTGGCTAAAAAAAAAAGACTTTTGAAAGCATGAAATCACAATTTCTGTTGAGCCCTCATTGGCCCCAGCAACAACTTCATGACTCCATAGCCCCAGCATCAACAGTGTATGGCTGTGCTCCATCAAGGTGCCATATTTAAGCCGGTCTATTTCTGTCGTGTTGTATTTCAAAAGGTAACAGCCTGGCTCTCTGCAGACTGCGCCTTCCACACGAAAGATAATCAGTCAAATGCTCACCCTGCACATGTTGGTTGACCAACTTAAGGCAGTAACACGTGCTATTTTCTGCAAAAATGGTCAATACATTAGACACATCTATGTTGAATGGGAAAAATATTGTAAACCTACACCATGTCAAAGTGCACTTACAACTTCCTCCTTGATATGCAATATATATATATAAACATGTATACATATCATATTTCACTAGTATACCAGAGCATATAATGATTGCACTTGCAGATAGTGTGGTGGTGTTTTGTTTTTGTTTTGTTTTTTGACAGGGAAAAGTCCCTGCATTATTTTGGGGAGGTAGACGTAGTTGCTGAGCAATGTGGGAATATCTTGTTGTGAGCAGAGATACTGTATGGCATTTCCCTTTTACTGTCTGCATTCCCGTCTTGTCCAGATTAAGGCATGGGCCTCTCCCCTCATTGCCCTCTCACACCAGTCCTCCTCTTCAAGCCCTTTTATCCAATGCTCTCTCATGCCGTAGATGGATAGTTCAGAATTTTTTGAAGTGGTCTTGTATAAGGTACTCATTCATAGTGTATTACCTACAGTAGATGGCAGTCGGCGCACCCCAACTTTGGAGAAGCAGGCAGAGCACTGACACAGAAGCTAAGCAATGTACTGCTGTGGATGGGGTCAGGAATTGTATTTTAGCCACCTAAAAAAAGTCCCACCCAAACAATAAATATCAGTTTAAGTGTGCACTATATTCAGAGTCAGACATTGATTTCTGATCTGGATCAGAAGCCGCTAGAGCTCTTTCTTCAAAGTCAGACTTCATGGAGAAAGACAGTGATTTAATATTGCTGAACATAAGAGCATCTGGGTCTACCGCTGCCTTGTTCAGTTATTTCTTTTTTTGTGTTATTGTGTGACTTTGGTGTTTAAAGTGCTCAGTTCAGATTCACAGAAGTCGCAACGCAACACAAACAAACTAACTGACCGACTGAGGCAGAGGTAGACCAGCAGCTCCTGAGTTAAGCAAGCCAAAATTATTGTTTTTGTCAATGGAGTCTGGTGGCTTTGGATCGAGCATTGACGTGGTACTTGAGCCGTTAGCAGCCCAACTGTTGGAACAGGATGTCTGACAGAAAGGTTAAGCGGTGGAAATACTCTCAACATAGTGCACACTTGAACTGATATTATTTTTTTTAGATAGGTTATTTTAGGTGGCTAAAAAATGTTTTGCTGCTGACCCCCATCCTTAGCAGTCCATTACTTAGCTTGCATTTTGGTAATTAGCCACTTTTCCAAACTGGGGGTGTACTGACAAAAATCTTCTACTGTACGTAACACACTGGCTATGGATAAGTAACTCATGCAACCTCACTTAAAAAAATCTGAAATCCCTTTGAGAAGAGAAAAGATGATTTCCACTGACTTCCGAAAAGCCTTACATGAACAGCCCCAAAACTATATATATTATCAGTCTAACCGTTATAACAGTAACAGTTCTAACACAGATTTAAAAATGTCTTTAACATCATCAAATAGTTCTGGTCCAAAACGACATGGTGAGATTTAGGAAAAACATCATGGTTTGGCACTAAATAAGTACTTTTGTCATAAATATAACATGACATATGTCATGTGACATAGGTGACATACGGAATGTCACAGATATCATTAGCATGGCATGCTAATCATATTAGCATAGTATACTTAGTTTTTATTAGAAGAAGTCAATGTTGATTTTGGGATGCTAACGCCAGTCTCCTAGGTGAAAGTCCTGGGTTTGTGTGACCTGTCCACCTTATAGGGGTGTCTTTGATATTTGTACAACACAATGTTGTCTTAATCGCTTGTTATACTACATCACGACATATAACGTCATGTCCTCCTCTGCTCCTGCAATAACTCCTGCATTCACTAGAGCGCCATAGTAGTTATAATAAATGCAAGTATGGGTTGTAATAAGTTGTGCACAGTCAACATATGTGGCTGTTTTTTCAGTGAGAGCAAGCTTTTTTTCTCACCTATCTCATTTTGCCTCCAACCCTCCAAGACCAAATTAGATCCAGTGCTTGTGCCAACCACAGTTATTCTCTTTGTCCTTGCCAAAAAGCTCACCCACACTGTAATAGGTGTTAATGTTAAAGAGAAGTTAAAGTTTTATTGTAAACTTTAAAACTGTAACATTTATGAATCATTCTCTGTGACTCAGACATATCAGTGGGTTTGTTTGTTTGCTGTCTTATATTCCCATTCAGGAGATGGATTGGAAGATATTCATTTGAGAGACTGATCCAGGATGTGTTAGCTTGGTGCAAGGCTAAATCTGGTGGCTAACCTCCACCAAAAAGAAGGATATTCCCTTCCAGTAAGTTGTTTTACTGTGTGTCATTTCTTCTTAGCTACAGTAATGAGCTAGCAACTTGTGAACATGCAGAAGGGGTGCTGCGAAGCATTACCTGGGCTAAACTAGCTGTAGCCTATATAGTCAGCAAATACCTCCAGACTGTGGGCTAGTTGCTGGTATAACTATGATCTATTGTTTTGTGTTTCTCATGGTAAATACATTAATAATGTTATTTTGTGCCCCATAGTCCCATAGACGTAATATGAGGGTAAATTCATAATTTAGGATAGTCAACAAGTGAGGAAGGATAGAGCAGCTACTGTAGGACCAAACTTTCTCATTCGCTAATTCATGCTAATGTTATCAGCCAACACACTCTCACTCTGACCTCGTCACATATTGATGTTCTGTCATGGAGTTTCCACCTCACATACGAAGTGCAAGCTACCCTGGGCTCATTGGTTGTTGACGTTCTGGGATGCCATGTCAAGTTTTGCCTGTTACATGCATTGGCTTCTTTCAAGATACACTTCTGTTTTCACAGGAAATTTACCATATACATACAGTCTCTTTCAAAATAAACGTGAATAAAAGTCTTTTTTCTTTCAACAGCAAACACACATGGTTAGGTTTAGGCAACAAAAGCATGTGGTTAGGATTAGGCTGAAAGAACAGGGTTTGGCATTAGAAGTCGGTGTTTGTTAGACCCATCCACCATCCCTCCAGCCAGCTCCAGTCAGACTTTCGCCACCTTAACTTTTGTCCTTGTCCTGCCACATTTTCCCCTGACACAAATTATAACGGCAACCGGACGCGTTATCATGCCGATGTTAAAGGGCACCTTTTTTCATTGGTTTTTGATGCCGCAAGTCACTGCCCAAGCTAACAGTTTATAGCATATAAAATATGTACAGGAAATATAAACATAAGAGCATGCATTTGGATCATACATCACTGTGATACAAAGATAACAAAACAAAAAAAACATTGTTAAAAGAGCGAGAGAGCTGACACAAATATAAGTTGGATAACAGACACCTCAGAGTGAAGTCAAGTGCACCAGGGTCAGGATTCAGTCTTTGTTTGTGGCCTTATGACTGACACCCACATGTGTTCTGGTTGGCTGTGACACCACAGGGAGCCAGCAAGCAGCCTGGCTCATGCCCCTTCATGCCCACTAAGAACTGAGACAGACAGGCAGAGGGGATAACTGGCCTTCAGGACTGACAGGCTAGTAAACCCAGGTAGGATAAATCTAGGACAGCTGAGGCAGATCATATACATGAGGAGATATGAAGATCTAGTAATGGAGAAACTTTGTAACTTACCACACACCTGTCTGATTATTTGTCACACAGCAGCATAAACAAATTTTGCAATTTTCATTTCCTGTATGTGATGAAATGAAAGTGTCAAGTAGGTCACTGTAACATGTACATTTGAAGTGCAGATTCTACATGGTATTTAAAGATGATGAAGGTGTTTCCCCGAAGGTTGCGTAAGTGCTTTTATCTGTCTGGGAAAAAATGTATTTTTCCGATTTCATAGATATAAAATTAGAGGAGCCCAGACTGCAGCCTGCAGCGTTAACATACATAACATATCTTAATCGCACAGCCAGCCATTATTTGCCTTGTGTGAGGGGAGTGATGACAGGGCTGCAATAACTGATACACCGAGAGCTAATATAGCAGGTGGCTGACCAATCAAAGGGGAGGATTAACGCGCTGAAAATGCTGTTACATCATCATCGCATGAAGAAGTCAAGATGCTAAACATGATCGACAAACAAACTGCCAGACAAATTGGATCCAGTCCAGTTTGAGCCGAGACCTTGACCTATGATATTTTATTGGCGGTAATAAATCTTTGGAGCGTCATGGCTGCCATGGCAACATCTGGCCCCCAAATCGTTCCACCCGAACATCAGTAACCAACATTCAACCACAATCTATGTCAACAAGTATCAGTGCCAACCACTCACTGAGGCTTCTATGAGCTGTGATTGAACGTATACATGAGACGAAAACAAAAGAGACATACTTGAAACTTATTGCAGCACTTTGCTAGGTTCTGAATCACCACTTCCCTTCCCCAGAAAGACCTAACATACAGCAACCAAAGTCAAAGCTATCACGACGTGAATGTGAGGCAAACAACTGTTGTAATGTCATGGACCAATGCTTGAAGGAGAACTTCTCAATAGTCGGAGCTAACACTGAGGCATTACAGCAGCTAAAAGGACAAAAGTCAAATAGATGTGTAATCTTTCCATCAGCAAAGCTTTAAAACCCACAAACTCAGGAAACTGCTTGTCATTCTATGTGAGAAGAGACTCGTGCTTTAAGAAGTCAGCACACTACCCAGAAACAACACAAGAGATGAGAGCTTTTCAGATGAGTGGGTGTTTGTCAGCTGTTATCAGGGCTGTCCTCATCAGTGGTGAGTACTGTGGACATCTGAAAGTTGTCGTTATATTCTGTGATAACTACACATGCTGTGGTGACGAATTTGGTAGGGTGAGTTTAAAAGTATTGTGAGCTTTTTGATTATTAACAGTGAGACTATTAGAAGTCAGCAAGGCCGTCTTGACAGTTGTTAGTAATAAAGTTAACTGCCACACGAAGCCAGCAAAAACCAGCATATGAAACTAAACTAACCAAAGAACTAAAAACAAACTTTAGGAACGATATTCAAGGTTATGTAATCTTAGTTTGCACTCTCTGCCACAGCTAATGGGACAGCTAAAATGATGTATACAGTGAGACAGTCGAGGCTACACTCAGCTAAAGCTATCTAAACTTCTGCTTAAGCTAGCCAGCTAAATATCCCAGGAGCTGCTACTTCAGCCTTTGGACTTGAAATCACAATTTGGTGGCTTTAAATTACATTCTAAGTTTAATAAAAATTTGAAAATAAAAATTAACACTAGAAGAACAGAGACAAACTCTGTCTGACCAGGAGGTAATATCCTGAAGTTGATTAAAAAGCTTTTATCATAACCTAGCTGACTGAAATTAGCCTAGTGCTCTCCAGTATAATGGAACTAGATGGTACTCCACTGTTAGTGCTGAAAGTGCCAAAAAAAAATACATTTTAAAAACTCAACAGCAATGTCTCTCTCCAGAAGTCGTAGAGTGCAAGAATGAGGCCTTTGGTTGGCGGGTGTAGTTTGGTAGAAAGAAAATAGTTCCTACATGAAACTGCTCACAACAAGGTCTGTGGATTATCTTGAGTAACCAGGTCATGATTTCTAGAAGGAGACATTGATTTTGAGTTTTTAGAATGCATTTTTGGGGGAGCTTTCAGCACCACAAGCTGAGTGTCATCTAATTCCATTATATTTGAAAGAAGGCAGGCATCTCTATGACCAATACCTCCAACACTTGGCAACTCACACCAAAACAACCTAGATTGATAAATAGCAAAACAGGTTAGAAGAAAAATAGGTATTTTATATTTTGGATTCAACTCTCGCTAAATCCTCTGAGCTTTAAATACAAATGTTACACAAAAGTAATTTTAAAAAAGAAAGCTGAAAGAAAATATTGTATACTGCATTCCCCTTTATATTTAGTGTCAAAAGTAGAGTGCAGCCATCTGCATTATTGTGTAGGTTATGCTATTCTTTTAGGGTAAATTAGTCCAGCAGGCAAAATATGAAGGCATTACATCCTCTCTACACGTTGCACAGTTTGCCGATCAGCCGTAACGCCAATTCCTTTTTTCTCTGTTTCACTGCTTCTGTAGTTACTGCTGTTTGCCATTTAAGGTCTGGTTTACTGACTTTCGACCAAATCAGAAAAGTTAATGTGATATTATTTGTTGTAAAAGTTGACTTGTATTTGTGTCTTGACTCGGGCTGTGAGTTGAAACCGTGTAGAGTAGCCAGTCTGCTTGCTGGACATGACACATTATGTAAGAGGTCGCGCTGTGGTCACTGGAAACCTTATCTCTTCCAACACTCAGGACGCATTAAGATGAAATTACCATAGACTGATACATAACACATAGATTGTCCCATGACTAGTCACAGGTTCAACCCTTGCAACAGCCAGCGCTTTGAACTCCAGTTTATGACCTTCAGCAACCTGTTCTTGACAGGAAATGCATGTTTTTTCCTCCACGAGACAGTAGAGCCAAATGCTGCCTGAAACTGAAAGCTGACCACTGAAAATTTCACAGGTTACTCAGTGTTGTTTATTGATTGGCTGATTTAAGCTGAAGCTGCATATACTTCAGTTTCTGATTTAGGATCTCTTCTAGTAACAACAGGCCAGGTGCCAGCGCTGCCAGAGGAATGCGACTGAGGGTTTTAAAATGTAAGACAGCCACTTGCTGAGCGTGTATGCTCTGTTTCAGCAACACCCTGAGCCGATCTCAGTTACAGCCATGCCTCACCGCCCACAGTATCACTCCTCTGTCTTTTGGCGTCTCAACAGGAGCAGCTGAGAGCATGCCTGAAGAGTATGTTGGCATAAAACTTTTTTTTTTTTTTTTTTTTTTTAAATAAATGATATGTTGACAACTTAACCATGTGTGACACTGAAGCAGCCGGTGGATGTCAGAATATTCAGGGTGATTAAGTTTATGTGCACCAAGCCAAGGAGAAAACATAAACAGGAATCATATAAAACCATTATAATGTCTGATTATAACCCACACATTTTGTAAGGGTTATTTCATGACCTTGAATGTAATTACATTATTGTCACACTTGCTCACTATAAACTGACCCCAAAAGTATTTTCACTCCTCAGTGGACAGTTTAGCCAGTTATCTAAATGTTCATCTTTGATTTTCATCATTACAAAAAGTGCTTTAGACTTTGCTTTGCTTTGCTTTGCTTTACATGTGGAATTTAATATTGTGCTTTTAGTTTGCATTATTTTCTAGCATCCCCAAATGTAGTCCACCTATTCAATTTAATCCAACACCTACTAGGGTCTGTTTAGTTATTTGGATTTTATTAAAATAAGATCCCATTTCCCATTAACTTGATTAATTCAATTCTTTTAATACTTGTCTTTTTCCATTATCTAATTCCATATTTTTTCTGTATAATATATGTGAAAGCACTGTGAGACACATTTTTCCCACAAATAGAACATGCTATTGTTTTTAGCACAAACCTATGGCATTTTACATTGTATAAATTAGTCTAGCTAGTGGACTTTTCCTCATATGAAGCCAGGGGCAACAACAATATTTAACAAAGGTAATGTTACAAAATTTGTCTCAATTACAGCTCACAAAGTTCATGGACAAAACAACTGTCTCATACTAAACATGTTTTCCAAACAAACACAACATGCTAACATTATTAATACAAGCCTATGGCATTTTACATTGTATAAATTAGCCTAGTGGCTAGCAGAGTTTTCCTCCACCCATAATGACAACAGAATAAATCACACACAGGACTTAAAATGCTATTCGTGGGGCTTTATTGTCTTGACAATTTATTGTTTCTTATCTGTGAAATAAAAGTAAATAAAAGCTTCATTTCCACTGAGGGAAATGGTTTCAGCTTACATAAATATACAGGAGGTCTGTGTCACTGCAACGTGTAGTTACATTTCTGGGGAGGTGCACGTCAGGCTTTGCTGTAGGTGTGGCGTCAGTTTGACCCAGAAGTATAAATCCCATTTTAAGTGGTGGTGGGCATGAAATGAGTAAAAATTATGTACCAGCAACACGAAAACAAAGTCACTGCATTGTGCGTATGAATGGTCGCAGTTTGTTTAGGTTTAGGGTAAGAAAAACAGTTGGGTAGGTTAAATTAGGTTAAGTTTTTATTAAATTACTACACACAGACACCGCATGAATTAATGTACTTTGCTTAGTTACATAAAGTACATCAAGTCACGTAACTACATTGAATTCAGACGAGACAGTCTTTAGGTTGAAAGTCCATGTTAGTTTGACCAAATCACCATAACTCCCACCCACCCCACACATTCCCACGCTTTATACTGTATTACTGTGTTCACCATGACAAAAGATCCTCATTGGACTGACATTGTTTTTGCGTTTCCAGCATGTAAATTTAAGATGTTTCGTGCCCACCTGCACTTGATGGGAGTTTATGTCCATTTCACATATTTCTATGAGACCGAGCTGCAGCACCACAGTTATCAGGGCAACACAGTTATTAAGTTTTAAACTTTGAATGGGGCTCAGCGGGACATTCAGTGTGATAGTTAGTGGCATTTACGTAATATATAGTAAACAAGCTAACGACGAATCAGAAATGTGTAACATGTATTTTATCAATACTACATATCAAACAAAAGCCAGAGAGTGTCATATTCAGTGTCTGTGACCTGTGAATTCACAACTTCAAAGCAATGTTATCTCAGAGCCTTATGGTGGAAGTTTCTCCTCTGTGCCGCTGCATCACGTCCGCAGCTGTCTGTACCAAAGAGTAGCGTGAATGTCGAGAGAGCTCACTTCACAGCAGAATCTAGGGACCAAAACATCTCCAGACGCACACTGCACAGCACCCTGACTAGCTAAATAAAAACAACTGTCCGACTTGAAGCGATCTCAGTCGACTGGGGGGTCTCAGAGTGATGATTTCAATCTCCAACTTTCAAGGGGCAGCCCTAACAGTCACCATGTAGTTGTTAGAAGTCCGGCTCTGGCACGCTGTCAACATGCCTACCAGCAGGCATTTGCCAAGCTAGGTCTAAAATAAGCAAGTGAACTGTATGTGTTTACCTATTAGTGTGTGTTTGTGTGTGTTTCAGAAGACCCTCAGAGCTTGTCTTTATGTATTGCTGTAAATGTTGTGAATTGAACTGGTCCATATTTTTAATTCATTTACATTATATTAAAAGTGTATTCCAAACAATCTAAGTATGCACTGGTATAAAGTCTTAAACAGCACACGCGATATTTACTGGATGTTAATCTGAGGCAGGAGCGTTCAGAGGTTAACCTCTCTAACCACTCTGCTTGTTACAGGGTGGCTCATATACTCAGTGATGAAAATCTGAGGCTGCCACCGCTCCAGCAATGTTTAAAAAGCACTGCGCAGCGCTGCAGGTGCATGAAAGCTTCACTTAGTGATCCCAGAGTATTGTGTCACTGCTGTGCAGAACGCCGACACTGAGCTCGACATTATCTGATGTAAGCAGCACTGTGGTGTTGCCTGCTTCCTGTTTTTGTGACCTGTTAGTAATTCAGTGATAACGATGTGTTTCAGTGTGTCTGCTGACGAGTGTGAGAGGAGATGGAGAGGATTCCACAGAACAACCAGGTGGGTCAACAGGTTATGTTGAACACACAGTAATTAAAAGATTATTTCCAAATGGAAGTATAGGTCATACTGCAACATGAACCACATGAAGGTGTCATTCATTCAGCAGCGGTACTTTTTTTAATAATGAAACAGTGAAGTTCTTTGAGTTTGTTTCCAAATTCTGTGTAGATTTTTTGTTTTTCAAAGCAAAACTTTAAAGGGTCAGTTTGGCTAACTTACAGAGAGACATTTAAAGGTCCAGTGTGTGCAGATTACACATAAGAGAACTGCAGTTGCCAACGCAAAAAATGCGAATGGCCCTTCTAGACCCAGTGTTTGGTTTGACCGTTCTGGGCTACTGTAGAACAAACTCTGTGGAAGAGGACCTGCTCCATATGTAGATATAAACGGCTCATTCTAAGGTAACGAAAACCCAACAATTCTTTTTTTTCCCAGGTGATTATAACTTAATTAAAACATAGTTATGAATATTACATACCATTTCTGCCAATGCATGTCCCTATATCCTACTAAACCTTCACTTGTTTAACCTGAGTGTCATTTCTTATTGACCTTGAATAGATCAGTGTTTCCCAACTTGTGGTGAAAGGCCACAGGGGGTTACAATATGTTAGGGGTCATTAGATGATTATAAGAAAAAAATCAGTTATGTTATTTCTGTATTTTGTCCCTCTATTTTTTTTTTTTGGTAAGTAATTGGAATTTACATCATGATTTATTTTAATGCAAAAAATCATGAAAATCAGTCTTGAACTTGATTGAACTGGTACCAGTGATGGAGAGTCACAAGTCAGCTCTTCTTTGTTTTAATGTTTTCGATCCCAGGTCTTCAACAGGGGGTCCTTAGAGTTACTGCAGGGGGTCTGCCAAATTAACTCATGATAACTGAATTTAAGCTTTAATTCATTTTTGTATTTTATTATTAGAAAATCAAGATGTGTCGAAAAATACACATTAACATGATTCTTACATATAGATAAGTTGGCCTATTTAATTTACAGTACCCAACATTAATGATAGGCTAAAGGCCAAAACACACTGGTGTCAACCAGAGCACATCAAACATACACCCCCATAACAGCCCGAAGCCGGACTTTTAAAATACATGTAAACATGTTAGTCCAACTGAAATCGTACTAAATTGAATTTCTCAAAGTCACTAACACACCCAGATAATACTATGCTAATGGAGTTGAGTTACTCCACCATGTATACAGTCAGTATGGCGAAGGCACTCTGCGCATGCTCCACAGTTTCTGCCCTGGGCTGTGACCCGGAAGTCGAATAGCGTGACAGCAGAAGAAGCCCGTAACAACATGTCAAAATCTACACAACACAGTGCTGTTGTCCACCATGGTACCAGTTTGCTGCTAGTTAGCCATAGCTAGCTTGTTGTTGATTGTTTGGTCTGTTACATAATCAACTGGAATACTAATACAAGCTGAAAGGGGGCATATCGAGTTGGACAAACTTTGGTCAATTCATTGATTCCCCTCCTTTGCTTTACTGGGACAAGGACAGTAGTCCAGTTAAATAACCAAAGCTCAACTTAACTGTGCATGTAAAGGTACTGACTGACCTGCAGTGACCCCCTCGATGATTCCTAGATGTTCCAGATTCAAATTGCAAAGACTGATGACGCAATCAAATTTTCCAAAAGGAGCATGACACCATGACTGAGACTTTTATTTAGTAAACAAGTTGTGAAATCAAACATCTTCCCTTCCTTTCACACACAGACAGACACAGACACACACACACACACACACACACACACACAGTTTAACATGTCAGAACGGCTGATCATGAGCTGGCATTCCCCAAACTGATGTTTGTCTCTGTCACAGGTTTTACGTTGCATCTTGTTTGTTAGTGGCTGTGTGATGCCCGCTGGTTGTTTTCCTTCCAGATTTTACGTATGTTTTGATCGGAGGTGGGATCGGCCTGTTCTTAGCTGCTGCATTCATTATTGTCATGACATGCCTCATCAGGAAGTACATGTATAATGGCAACACAGGTGAGAGGACAGACTGAAATCATATTACAGACATCAGAGAAACTTTTTTCATCCGTTCACATTTGTCTTTATAGATTGTCATAAATTCATCGCATGAAATTGGATAAAATATGACACTGTGCTTTGTATAGTATATTAACATTATGGTGTACTTACGTGCCAAACTGATTTTTCCTACAGGTGGTGGTGCTGTGAAGAGAACTTTAGAGGTAAGATGTTAACCTTAAAGACTAGTTATTAATTATGCCACTGACATAACACAATCATAACTAATTAAATGTAATAATTTCTTTTTACTTTTGTCTATTTTCATATCAGTAATGGATGATGTCATTTATTAAAAGAGACACTAAATATTTTGTAATAAAAAATATTGAAATTCAAACATTCTGTTCTGTATTTTGAAGGTTCCCATAACATCTATTTACTCTCAACCACAGCCTCAGGCGATGGCTTTGAGCAGCATCGGCCCATCAGAACCTCCTGTAGCGGAGGTGTCCAGTGACATGCAGTGGTAAAGGTCAGGCAGAGTGATTTGTAGGATGAAGAGAACCCTGCAAAAGTGGCATCTGGGTGGAAGGTCAACCAGGCGGCCTGCTGCCTTACGTTTTGACGCACAGTTTTACCTCATGTACATTTTCAGCAATAGCGTATCAATATGGTTTTCATAATAAATGTCCAAAGAATATTTGTCATAATGCTTTTTGTATTTGGCTGTAGAAAATTGTGTTGTTTGACAATCTTAACAATCTAATTTTCAGCCCGAATGACTTTATGTTGGAACTCTACTTTGGGAAATTCCAGCTGCTCCACTGACACACAAACTGGATTATTTAGCACCACTCAGCAGAAACCTTCTGAACTAATAAGCATTTCATACTTTATCCACAAGGGGGTGATATTTACCTCCAAGAAAAAACAACAACCTTAGACCAGCATCTGAGCACCAGACCAGTCTTGTGAACGTCTTTTTGTACCTTGATGACTTGTGTTCAGGTCAGACTATAATCTAATTTAATCATGACATTTAATCACATCTGGTTAATGACAATGTGTCCAAGTTTCCCCTCATGGAGCAGTATCCCTATCAGCGTAAAAAAAAATCCTTTCTTAATCTCAGCTCTCATTTCTTTTTGTAGCATTTTTCCACCTGCAGGATTTATGTATTCAAAGAAATAGCTTATTAGCATGGTACTGTGGTTATTAGACAGCAGAAAGTGAAGTTGACACTTAACACTGAAATCAGCTTTACGCTTGTTTGTGAGGCACTTTAAAGTAGAAAGTATATAGGAGAGCAGAATGTCAATTACCTGGGTCCAGACCTTTGGTTCTGCCCGTTCCATTGAGTTTGAGCGGATCGATTTGTCATGCATCATGACATGAAGTGGTTTCTTGATTAAAATTAGAAATGACCAAACTCAATAAGCCAATCAGCACCATGGGCACGACTACTGCTGCTGTCAAGCTGCTGTCAAGGGGTGTGCCACAACCAATGCGGAGTAAATGCGGCGCCAGTAGCTTAGTCCATAGGGTCTTGGGTTGGGAACAGGAGGGTCGCGGGTCAAGTATGGGACCAAATATAAAGCGTGGACTGGTAGCTGGAGAACTGCCACTTTTCCACCTGGGCACTGCGAGGTGCCCTTGATAAGGCACCAAACCCCCCACTGCTCAGGGCGCCTGTCCATGGGCAGCACCCTCGCTATGACATCTCTCCTTTTAACGCATGCTCCTGTTTGTGCATCTGTGTGTATTTGTCTGTGTTTATGATAGCAGAGTAGAAAAAAAAATTCCCTTCAGGGATTAACAAAGTATATCTTCTCTTACTGCTAACAACAATGATGACAAGCGCCATAGACAAGATAGATGCTGCTAATCGAATTCTAAATCTTCTCTATCGCCCAACATCGTAGTTTATTTTTATTTCATTCTGCTCCACTCTAAAAACCCTGGCAAAACACTTCTGTCAGCATGGCTACGCATCAGTGTGGACTTAAAATGAGGATCCAGGCTGATACTTTGGTCTCTAGTGATCGGTTAGGGAATGTCAGTTCCCGCTCCCCCGCAGAAATCGATTAGAGTGGACACAACGTCAAATTGAAGATGAAAAAATGAATTTTGAGAGCAAAAATGAGTTAGAAATGTACAAGCACTATTTAAAAAGTTGCGAAAACAATCTCATTGCAAGTTCACTTTAGTAGTTTTCAACTATACCACATGATCTTCATCAGTACATGGAGTTTGCCCTGTTTTCATGGAATAGTGGTTTTTCGTAGTTTTCAGTCTCTGGCACTCAAAGGACTTC
Source organism: Epinephelus cyanopodus (assembly GCA_026686955.1). NCBI lineage: Eukaryota > Metazoa > Chordata > Actinopteri > Perciformes > Serranidae > Epinephelus > Epinephelus cyanopodus. Next base: position 24,587,878 of record CM048933.1, on the reverse strand, counting down.
TTGTCCATGCTGGCTTAAAAGCTGAGGTTCAACCTTCAAAAACCAACTGTATAAATATAAATTTAATGTAAATCTAACTTACTGCACCGTTGCACTTACTGCAAGCACCTTTACTGCTCAGGCAACAGATACAGGGTTTTGGCACTGTTACAGCTACCATATGACCTATATCATCCAAATGAGGAGTCTGAGTGTACTGCCAAGTTTGTGAGACTGCCCCCCGAGCACACAGATGGATGAAGAAGAACCAGTAAAAAACCTTCTCTAATATCCTGGTAACCATATATGCAAACACAGAATAATAACTAACAGATGTCTTCACTTCTTCACCTTTGTATTCTTCACTGTACTGCACAGTACAGATAGAGCTGCAGCTGCAGAAGTCCTGTTTACTTCTACTTGACAAGCTAATGTTACAGTTTGGCTCCACCCTCAAAAGGAGTAATTAAAGCTGCTATCATCAGTATTTTTCTTGTAACAATCAGTCATGATTTCTTAAAACATGTCATTCAAATGTGTTGTTGCAGATTTTCTATTAAATTCAATGCAAGTTTTAATGCTTCCATTATCCTAAAAGCAAGTGAAGGCAAGATACTGACGCCATCACTAATATGCAAATGAGCATGTGATGTCTTTTGGCGACTTTTATCAACTTTTGGAGCAAGTGCTTGCTACTTTCATTGGAAGAGAGTTGGCAACACTGATTGCATGCACCAATTAAAGTGGAGATTAAAACAATTCCAAGTAGCCTAATTGCTCATCTTGTTCAGTGTGCTGGATGTGAGTAGCCTTTTAGCATCTTTCAGCTTATTGTTTTGATTTTACAGCCTGCAAACTCTGCTGTCATGAAATTTTTATTCAAAAAAGCAAATGTATGCTACCTGCCTGGTACCAAAAGGCAGACTGACAAATTAGCAACTAGCTGTTTTAGAAATTTGAACATTTTAGCAAGCTAGCCAGGTATTTGTCTCAGGATTGGTGGAGACCAAAACAGAACTAAAGGGAGAGAAAGTCAGTGTATTTAGGCAGATCTCTGCGACTGCAAAATCAGATTGTCCTTACTCTTAATGTTAGTGAGCAATATTTTAGCCTATAACTTGCTAACTAGCCTAACTCGCTAACCCTGCAGTAGCTTACAAGGTTTTCATTTAGTGTAACTGAGGATTTTGTTTAACTGTACTAACTTCAATTTGGAAATGTAGCTTAGCTCTGAAGAAGCACAAAGGAATTAAAAAAAAAAAGCACAGAAGCAGTGCAGTGATAATGTCACAGGGTTGATCGCAATGGTGCTCCAGGGCATGTCCTTCATGGCAAAATCACGTCTTGCTGGACTTAGAGCCCAAGCCAGAGGTTAACAGTTAACAATGTCTGGCTGTTGGTAAGCATCTGTCACCTTAGTTCTTGCGGTGTGTGCTCCGTTGGCACAAGTTAGCCCTTGTCGGCTGTTTTTTTGCCTGATTCAACATGTTGACCTGCAGCCTGCTGCTGAGAAAAGAAGGGTGAGGAAGTGAGGAAAGTAAACAAATAGCTGAAGGCAAGAGGGGATGAACTTGAAACAAACTTATTATATAAGGAAAGATTTTTTTTTTTTTAGCTTTTGATCTCTTCAGCAGAAACAGTTGTTTGTGTCATTGTTTGCTGGCACACAGTAAATATAATTTGTTGTACTAACATAGGGTTGTGTTGTTATTGTGCTAACTGGCTAACAGTGTCTTGAATCCATCTTTCGGTTCACCTTTTTGAATGACGAATACAGACTACCCCTGCCTGCTGGTATGGAGAGCTATCTCCTCTCATGCACGCCCAAAACATATATGCTAGTTGGCCTTTGGCTGTAGTGTTTTTGTTGTGATCATGCACAACTTTTTTTGGCTGATGTGAAGTGGTACCACAGTTAGGCTTCTTTGCCACTAGTTATTTGATGTTGGTTTGGTGTGTCTGGGCCTTTACATTCATCTGGTCACTAGAAATATGACTAAATGACTGCTAATGTTGTTGTGTCTGCCTGATGTGTAATTACTTTGCTAACACATTAGCTTGAACAACTTTATGCAGCAATAAGATGCCAGATGTTAAGTTTTTAGCTTGTCGTGGAGTTTCTCTTTGGCCAGAGAAATCAGTTCATGCAGCTTTAGGATGCTATTTGCTAGTAATGTACTATTTACGTTACTTACTTTGCAGCCAGTGCTCTGGACTAGCATGCTTGTAGTTTTATGCTGCAAAGTTTTATTTTTATCTGACGTACATCATTAAGGAAGAGCTGTCAGCAGAACTGATGATAAGCAGGAAAAATGCATGAGCAAGGACTCTTACACTGTGTTTAGAGCCTAATTTGGTGAATTCCACAGTTTGCACTAAATGCAGAAAGTTTAAGAGCTTTAGTAAAGTGGGGACTTCTTTGTCAAGGGAGCAGCCGTGATTGTCAAACTGTCGCCAGAGTAGAAACACTTATGAGGCCCCATTGGCCGTCCCCTTTATTATCAGTAAATCAAAAATGTCCCAGATCTTCACAGCGCTGCTCTCTGAGGTTTGATAAAAGCCAGCAAAGTGTCCCGAAAACCCAGAGCAGTACAAAGATTCACTGTGGGATCCTGTTACATGAGACAAGAGATGAGGGGAGATAGATGCAGACACACACACACACACAGACACAACGGTTTAACTAATGTGGGGTTTGAGGACCAATTTTGAAAAGCAGGATGAGCAACCACACCAGTTTAACACTTGAGGAAACTGTGGGATCATTTTGTAACTTTAAATGCAGAATTCATCTTCATAAAATGTTCTTCTCCATCATTTCACTGGCCACAGAGATGCCCACACACAAACACAGACTGCAGCCCACCCCCCCTTCCTCCCCTCTGTGTCAGCATATGTGTGTGTTCCAAAATAAAAGCCCTTGACGTTGGTCTGCGCCCGCTGTCCTCCACAGCTGGAAGTGTGATTTGCTCGGCGTCAATCTCAACAACACACCCCTCCTGCCCCTCCATCCTGCACAGGAAATTACACTTCCCACTCACTCGCCAGGAGCAGAAGTGTGTGTATGTGTATGTGTATGTATGTATGTATGTGTGCGTCCTTGCACATATTCACCTGTCTGTTTCTAGTGCTTTATGTGCGCATGCATGTGTTTGTGTGTGTGCACGTGAGGCTGCCAAATGTGTTTTCACTGTGTGTGTGACATGAGGGGGGAGGGACAGAGGGAGGTTCTGAGTAGAAACAGAGCGTCCGATGTTTCATATTACACTCCTCGGCTGGGGAAAAAAAGAGAAGGAGAGGAGGAGGAGGAGGAGGAAGAAACCTGGGGCTTCTTTTCTTCAGAGGCATTTAACTGGGAGTTTATGGAGGCTGCAGCCGTGGAAAATGAAGATCTCCTCTGTGGTCTTCGCTCTCCTGACTCGAGCACTGCTTGGAGGTAGGAAAAGTTTATTTTGCTTCATACCAAAGTGGATGTGGTGGAGACAAAATGTTTTCCACTATTATTCTGAGAAGCTTTGCAGAAAACATAGAATCAGAGAGGATGTTGGATTGAAGGGTGAGGAGATGGAGAAGGGTAGTTTTGGTAGATGTGAAGTTCTGTTAACTAAAACTTTTCTACATGCTGTTCAGTTTCTGCTGGAATGAACTTTCAAAGTAAGATTGCAGGGTATGTTGGCAAGAAAATAACAAGTTTACAAAAGTTGCATGTGTTTGCAGAGATGAGAGGGAAATCCAAGGTGAAAATTGGTGGTTTTCAAAGTAAAACAGAGCGTTTACATTAATTTACGGTGACTCCACAGGTCTTCTGTCAAAACAGATTATTTAATTGGACAGTCTGAGAGTTCAAAGTCAACAAGCAACACCAAAACAACACTTTCCAGACGTCCCGGCTATACTTTCCTTGTTTTCTTCTGTCACTCAAAACTCAATGAAAGACAAAACAGTCAAGAAAAATGGCACAGATTTTAATTACGTGCAGAGCTGAGAGCATCTGAGCTGTGTGACAGTGAAATGCTTGCGTGCCGTGGAAAGTGTGAAGTATGAAATTGCGCAAAATTGGAGAAACAGATGTGTGATATATTGTCATGCACCACATGCAGCAGTAAAGTTTGTTCCTCAATATTCATCCAACGTATGTCGTCACATGCCAAAAACAACACGGGTGTCAGCATGACGGGAAGGAGACTGTTGAGCAATAATTCCATTAGATTTGGGAACTGTCGTGATTTCAGATGTGACGTATATCTTTTATCAGTGGAACAAACCTTCAGGTTATTTGTAGGTGTGTTCAAGCTGCTCTTTCAAGTCAGTCAAGCTTGTATTTTAGAGAAAATTTCAGAGGAATCCTTTCCTAAAATTCTTGTTAATTGTTCAGTCGTTTCTCCTAAACAAGCCAAAGCCTCAGTTGAAATTTACTCCTCAGATTTGACACCATGCAGAAAATTTTAAACTCATCTGAACTGCATGAAAATTTAATGGATACCATAACAGGATGACCTATCTTTGACTTATTCTGGGCACTTATAGGACTCTCTGTCCATGTTGGCCAAAACACTGAACAATCGGGATAAACAGATTATTCTTGACCCTGAAAGGAGTAGTTGGAAAAAAACAGATGATGAAAATAATGTCAAGTGTAGTAAACATCTTCAGTTTCATGACAACTGAGTAAATGTCTGATACAGTCAAAGGCTTAGGACCCTGTAAGTGGACCTTGAGTGGGGACTGTTTGGTCAACTACTGTTTCCAAGGTCAAGAACTCTTGACCTATTCAGTTGGTGATTTCAGCTTTGCAATGAAAACTCATAAATCCTGCTATAACCTCAGACAAATCTTAAAATTTTGGGACCACGTGTCTTACACTGTCAAATTTCAATCAAATTTGATAAAATCAGCCATTTCAATAATACATGTGCTATTTATTACATTAGATTGAATCGGTTTTAAAGTTCATTTAAGTCATTCAAAATTCCAGATAATCACATTCAAAACATTTTAGACCTTAACATATGTTCAAGTCTTAATATAACGAGCTAAATGAAGGTGCCACTGTTCACCAAATGCATCAAATTAGGAAACTGTCATTTTATACCACACCTTGACATATGGATTATATTCTGATTTTGAAACAAAACACACATGACAACACATTGTGATAGTATTGTATTGTTTATTGCAATAAAATACATTAAATGTAAATATTTCATATTTATTATTTAACATAATTTTCTAGTTATGTCATGTAATTGTCAAGATCACCCATGTTTTCTTGTATAAAGGAGCTATGTAACAACCAGTTTTAACTCCATTGTGGAGGACAGCAAAAAGTTAAAATATTTTAGGCTATTACTGGCATTTTCTGTCATTGCTCACCTAATTTTATAGCACTGCTCTCGTCCATTAAAATCATATCCACTTTGCCATGTGAATGCAGCATAAACTATATAAATTAACAGCTTTTTTCTCTTCTGTTGGTTTGCAAACAACACATATGTACCATCATCTGGCAGTAGGAATGTCATAGATGTAGTCAGTACTCTCATCATCAGGTTAATATTTTTCAACATAGAAAAGATGTCTATGTCTTTTTTAGGGATATTTGTCTACTTAAACAAACTAATGATTTTGGTTTAAATGTGGCTGCTTTCAGTACTTGATTTTATGTGATGTTTTTTACAGTGTAGCCAACCATCTGTGTCATGGGCAAAACAATGGACAGACAGGAAACAGCTGAATGTGTTTAAGGAGATGCTTTAACTCTCAAAATCAAAGGCTTGCTTTAACCAACATGCAGTCAAAACACGAGAGGAGCACGACTTCACATGTGTTTCGTTAAGACACGACCTGATTCCACGTCTCTGACATCTTTTTCAGCTTGGAAGAGGTTGAATATTATCAGATATGACATAAATAGCAGAGGCCATCAGTCATCCAAACAAATCCAGACATCTTGATGCTACATGCTGCTCCAAATGGTTCTCAGATAACTTGTATAAATCTTTTACAGATTTGTGTTTGGCCATCAACGTCACCATCACCCCATCCCCCTTCACAGTGGCCCAGGAGGGTCAAAACATCACTCTTACCTGTGTTGTGTCCCAGCGGCGCCGCAATGCTGCTTTACCAGTGGTGAAATGGACCTTCCTGCCAGAGGGCACAGACCGGCCGGAGGATGAACTCCTCATCGCTCGTGTCAATATGAGGAAGGCCCGTTTCTATGGCAACTACACAAAGAGTTTCCCGTGGCCCAAAATGAAGCTGACGGTGGTGAAGCAGGGGAAGATATTTGACCTGGTAATCTTGAATGTGTCCGAGGGGGACCGGGGGCTCTACATGTGCCGGGTGCAGGAGTTTAAAAAGCACCAGGATCGCTGGAAGGCTTCTTCAAACTGCACCGCCGCCACTGAGCTCAGAGGTGAGGGCTGGACTTGTTTAATTTGACCCTGTCCTTTTCCACATTAGACCACCTTAGTGCAGTCAACACTGAAGCCAGGCAAGAAACAGTGGGTACACATTTGTGAAGGTTAAAATATGGTGCTTATAGTTTCTTGAAGGGATGCTCCACCCAAAGTCTTTTTAGTATGAAACACTTATAGGCAGGAGAGGCAACTTTAGTTTGTATTTTCCACCTTCACAGGAGGTTATGGTCAGCTTGGATTTGTGTTAATTATGGGTTTTATGTCTGACAAAAAATTAAATATTTTACAGAAACCCATTTTCCCGCTGCCCATACATATGATCAGTATGTTCCAAACACTCATTTTGCCAAATGACTAAGTCGGAATAGAGTGGCTCAGACGTGGGTACTCCTAATGTGCATGTGTTTATTCAGCCTGGTCTCACTCCCAGTGCGTCACACATTGGGTAGGATGGGAGGTGGATGGGTCCAACAAACACTGGACTTTGACCCAGGGGAGCAGTGTTCGAGACCAATAAACAACAGCATTGGTTACGGCCTTTTTGGCCATGTTTGCGGCACTCAAAACTGCCACATCCAAGATCTTTTCCAAAACTGCTGACCCCTTCTTACTGCCGAACCCGTCTGAGTCTAGCTACGATGCAAAAGGCTCCCCGGGCATCATTTTAGGCTTCTGTCCCATCTGCAAAATATGATGTTTGTTAATCTTGGTATATGTTGTTAAGCAGCTGCTACAGAGTTAATCAGCAATGATTCATAGAACAGTGTTTCTCAAATGGGGGTGTGTGTACCTTTAAGGGTTCTTAGGAGTACTGCAGGCACGTCATAATAGCATGCCCTGGAGCCCCCTATAACTACCTTACACCACCCCTTCCAGCCATCGGATATCAATCATATTTATTCCTTTATTCAGAGTTCTTCAGGAGCTACTTGTTAGTTAGTCATTATTACCTCCGGTTATGTTTTCGCCGGCGTTGGTCTGTTTGTTTGTTTGTCTGTTTGTTTGTCTGCAAAATAACTCAAAACGTTATGAACAGATTCTGATGAGACAAGGAACAGATGATAAAATTTTGATTGTGATCGGTTGAAGCAAAGTGGATAAAATAATAAAAAAAGTCTATCGTCTGACAGCCTCAGCAGCAATTCCAATTTTTAAGACGATGAAAATAGCGCCATCTGGTGGCCGGAAAGCATGTCTTGTACTACTTGCTAAATATTACTGTAATTCTAAAGTTGAAATTAATGTTCTGTGTTGGGGAAAAAAAGAAAGTGAAAAAAAAAAAAAACATATTATATTCTGTGTTGGTACAAAATAAAAATGAAATAAATACACCACGGTGTCTCCATGGTGAAGGCATATATAACCTAATAATGATAGTGATGCAAATAACCTAATTGTGATGCAGGCTGCAAAATCTGATGCAGAGGGGGAGGGAATATCACTTACTTGGTGGAGGTCTGCACTCTCTGAGTGTTTTATCTAGTTAACAGCTGGATCCTGATTTGTTGTCATTTTTTTGGGTCAGTACTCAGAAATGAATGTTCTTTCTTGCATGTGTTACTAAATGGCTTCAATAACATTAGAATTCCTGTCTGTGAATTGACAAGTATCCAATAGCAAAGCAATGTCTTTGTTTAAAATAAGTGGAGTTCGAACTAAAATTGGGGTCTTGAGCCAAAGACGGTGGGGAACCTCTGGGACCGAGCTGCTCTACTTCAGTCTTGGAAGAAGAAACCAGTAGCTGTAGCCCAGTTTCTCACAGAATGACATCACTGCTTTCGATGGTGCAGGGCGGAGACTTGACAGCTATTTCTACAACCACAACAGAAGCAATGGCAAATGCTGTTTTGATAATAGTAAGACCGCAAAAAGTTTTCTCAGACACCAGGTTTGACTGCAGAGATCCTTCACGGCCAGCAGCAGAGAACTGTGACTGCTATTGAGGTGCTCCTATGAACACATGAATCTGTTTGAGAGTTTAGCTGGAGAAAGAGCATGGATGCCCTGGTAACTCTCTCTGTAATTTAGTCCTCAGAAATATGACTGATCTGCAGGAGAGGCAAGGGGAGTAGAAATGTGTGCTAGCTCTTTCTGACAGATGCCTCCAAATATCAGTTTAAAGCATGAGACGATATCCATAGGGCTTGCAGGCCTAAACAGGAGCCCCGAGTAAACCCAAATTGTGGTAACAATACACTGAAGGCAGCAGAAAACCTTTTGTCCTAGGGGAGCAGTTCTCCATCTCCAGTAGTAGCATTTTCTCTGACCACAACTGGATGATGTAATCCATCTGGCTGAGGAGGCAGTGCAGTGGGTTCACTGAGCGAAAGCACTGTCCTGCTTTTGATTTGGGAGGGGAAATGTCATTGGTTAGGAGCAAGTCTGGAGATAAAAAGGATCCTCCATCGCAATAAGCTGCGGCTTTGACTGAGTAGATGATCTTGGAGACAGAGCAGAGAGAGTGTGAGGTTTCGGTGCCACCGCTGGCACTTGAGACGTTCACACAACGGAATGGATGACAAATCGACTGGTACCAGATACAGCTCAGAAATCCCTTCACGTTCGTAAAACCAGAAAACACACTTTATAAGCTTTGTGATTTTTTCCTTTACGTTTGTCAAGGTTACTGTCTGAAAAATACGCAGTTTGCAATGATAATAGGAGCAGATTTACCACATGAAGTCATTCTTTAATCAATGGGTCCTGCATTTTAGACAGAGGTACACAAGAGCAGGCTTCTTATTTCTAGCCAGCATGCATCAATTGGCTGGCTGACGTTAAAACTAGTCGGTAGCAGATTTCATGAGCTGTAGCCACCCAGCAAAATAAGACAGGCGTTAGCTTTATGGGTGGGATGAAAACATTATCTCATACTGGACCTCGAGTGTTTCCAGCTTACCAAATTTATGCACTTGAGAGCTACAGAGCTGCTAACATTAGCTTAAACTTCGATAGCATCCAGGAGGGACTTCCACAAAATGGGAAATACTACACGTCTGGTGTGCTTGTTGTCTATGTTGATGTGTGTGTGTGTGTGTGTGTGTGTGTGTGTGTGTGTGTGGTGTTGTGGGGTGGGTTCAAACTACTGTAGACCTAGTTAGTCAACAATAGAAGGATAAGGAAGGAAGAATAAGGGTAAGAGTGTTCCAAAAGAAATGCTGAACTAACACAAAACACAACTCAGTGAATAACATTGAAAACTCCAAATGTAATATATCAATTATGCAGTAATATGTGTTAGCCAGTTTATCTTCTGAATCAGTCACTATGTTTACTTGCACAAAATCATCCAGTTTTAGCCTGTATTATGAAAAAGACATTAATCCTTTTGATACAGTTTACAAGTCTAATGAAAATGAAACTTCCACTAATATTCCCATTTATATGAAACCATTCATACTCTGAATAACTTGCCATAACATGTTGTTTATCATGCCAACATATAGAACAGTGGAACTGCTGGAGTTGCTTGTCATTTTGATGTTTTGCGTCAAAATAGGATTTTTTTTTTCTTCACATTTTCTACCAGTGGTGGACTTGTTGGACCATGCAAACACAGCCTCCGTCTTTCAATCTTTCAACCACCTTCCGGTTGGTGTTGTGATATTTGTGCATAACCAAAAACCTGTCGATATCCAAGTATTTCATAATGTTTAAAAGTTGGTGTGTTCCTCCCTCTGACTAGAAATGTGGGCTTTTCTTTTGGGCATCATCTCTACCCCAGCCTTGCAAACTCTTGACTAGTTGGTTTGCGTACAACATCTCTGTGACATCGCACAGAGCCGACCGTAACAGATGAGACTCATTTTACGAATGTACTTCATACATGTACAAATTTTGCAATTAAAACCTGAATAATACCAACAAATAACTTCAAATTTGTAGTATTTGGCTCGTTTGCCTCTGTTAAGTCCTTCTCTGTATATCGACTTTTGTTTTTCACACTTACCTAAACTTCAACAATTGACATTAGAGAATTGATGAAACAAACAATGACAAATGATACACCGGCAGCTACAGACGCTTATCCTTCCAAGATGGCGGCACCACTTCGCTACTCCCATTCCCCCTAATGTTCGGTTACGTCTTTAGGTAGCATAGGCTAGTTAGCTGAGCAAACTGGCATTTGCATTTTTGTAAGAGCACATAAACAATCTGTTTAATCGTATTTTACTCTACTTTAGGCAAGAAAAAAAGACATAATCTTAGCTAACAGACCTGCCACGCCGAGTTACAGCTTCTAATATATGATTTGGCAATCATAACAGTGATGGGCGAAAAAGTTGCTGTTATTGTAGGGTGCTGCTCATGCTGCCTTCTATGGTGAGTCAACGAGAAGCAATTAAATAGGACTAGTCCAGACAGCATGGCTGCTGCAAGCGCTGAATGAGACAATAACCTGATCTCTCAAAGTGGGACGTCTGCTAACGTAATGTAACAATGACACTGAAGAAAGGACAGATTAAATCAGACTTGAGTAAAGACCTCCGCCAGCGAAGGCCAGTGGTGCATTCATGTGCTCCTCTGATGGTGGATCTTCTGACTTCAGTGTGTTCATGAGCTTTAAGGTGTAATGTGGAAACAACATACTACAAAGAAGATGTGTTGAATTTTACTGCTCAGAGCAAAGGAAACAAATAGGGTGAGCCATGAAATATGATTGGAACTCAAAGAGCGACAGATTGTTGGTCAGGGGTATTTCTGGAACATCGCATTGCATTGTCAAACGTGTGTACTATAACAGAGGATCACTGAGAAACTAACACCATATTATGCAGACTGATCAAAACTCGAAAGGTTTGATACGTTATCATGAATCAATTTTAAAGAACTGATTCTGTGAAAAGCATCGGCCTGTCCTTCACTAAACTGCAGTTCGGGAGAGTGGTTTAGTGAACTGTCAGTTGCTTTGTCTTGTGTCTATGTTGTTAGTGAGTCGGAGTTGGTAGTTCTGGGATGTCTTCTTCTGTGTTTGCTTCTTCTGTTAATGAAGTTTTGTTTTTTGTGAACAGTGATGCAAAAGCTACGGCAGATTTTATTTACTTGTAACAGACTGAAAATGTCTCACTTTGGGGGTTTTTCCAAGAGAAAGAGACACCAAGCATTTAGAGCAGCAAATAGTCAGTGTTGTGTTGCATCAGAGATCAGCAGAAAGCAGTTGGAGAGGCATTTATGTGAAACTGCTTCTTTGAGAGTGTCACAAAGTGCATCACAACATTTCATTATTGTGACAATGTAAAGACAATTCATATTATTTAAGCTCATTGCTGTGGTACTGTCAGTGTTCAGCAACACTAGACGTTGCTCACCACATTTTCCATGGAAGCGCTCCTGCAGGCTGTGACTTTCGGGGTGTCCACGGCCAAGTCTGGGCCCGGGCAGACACGCAGTCCCTACCAAGAGCTGTTGACATTGGCCCTGACACGGAGTTTCCCTCCCAAAAGTAGAACAGACGGAGTCCAGAGAGACTCAGCAGAATTGGAACAAGAGATAGTTGTGCTGAGGAAGGTGAGGTTCAAATGTTTGTCTGCAGTGACAGTCTAGTGGGCAGCTGGCTCGTGTCTGGCTCACAACCTTTTGTGGTTGAGGATGTGGAGAGCTATTTTCATCGGAGGAAGCTCCGGTCCATTGTGGTTTCAGAGATATTAATAAAAAAGCCTACAGCGACATTTTTGAATGAATACTGCAATTATGACATGAATGGCAATACATGTAGAAAATAAAACGACATTATTTATTTTTCATTACACAAACGGAGTGAAAGGAAGCCTAAAATACTGCCCTATTTTAGCAGGCTGTTGAGAGACTACCTCTAAAGGCTGTTTTGCAGCCTCATGAAATTTGTATATTACATTGGTTATCTATGGATTTAGATTGATTTTCTATTTAAACCATCAAGTATGGCATCACCCAGATGTGCCAGTCACTGACACCCTTCTGTAACGTTGCCTATAATGGCATGACAAGACACAAAAAAATTTGGGGATATTTTTTCAGGTGGCACACTTGGGGAAGTGGCAAGGCATTGATACATGACAAAAATAAAACAAATTTTGGTTGGTAACTCAATACATGGCATAGTAAATGTAATAACATTACTCGAAATGCTGTTAGTAATGCATTATATTACTTTGATACTACTAAAAGTAATATATTGCTGTAACACATTACTTTCAAAGCATTACTTTTGTAATATGTTAACCCCAACACTTGGTTAGTGACATTTCTGTTTCATTGTATTGAGCGCACATACCCTACCTACATAGCAGTGGGGACTAAAATTGATGAATGGAAACTTGGAGACTTAACTGCAGAATGGACTCTTAGCTGTGAACCTTACCTTACCAAAGATGAAATTAAATGGGTCATCGCACTCAAAGAAACCGGATGAATTGGTGATTTATTGTTGTTGCCCAGAAAACGCGTCTGAAAAGTTCTCCCTCTTCACCCCTTTAGAGCCTTAAATGTAACGTTTTTTATTGAAAGACTCTACAATACTTTTTACCGATAATAGTTCTTCTCCGCCGCTGGTCTAAAATAGTAGTTGCAAGTGGCTGCGGGCTGCACAGCACAACTTGCTGTGTGGCTTACTGTTTTAGAGTGGCGAAAAAGAATTGATTTCCAAAGTTAGTTCTTAAATTACGAGGTGTTGGATCAGTGCATCAATTTTCTAGAGCGCCAATACCCAAACCAGCATTTTCAGCAGTATAGGAGGCATTTCCGATACTGCTAACAGTATAGGAGCAACCTTAACGACGACTGGTAATGCACTGATGACAAGTTTTGTGGGATTAGTAGCACTAGCTGTCAAATGTGGATGTGCTATAAGTGTCATGGAGAAACTGGTACTGTATTTTGCAAAAAGTATCAAGTCTTTTTGAAATATTTATATATCTGTATTTGATATATACTTGAGATTGATGAAAGTTGGGTCTGAATTTCTTAATCTAAACTCCCATTTCACTCATTATAATCTGGTTCTGAAAATCTGATTCCACATTTAATCCAGCCTATGTAGTAAAAGTAATAAAAAGCTAATCCTAATGGTAAGAAATATAATTTAATTTTGGTGGATGGTGTTCTCTTGGAGCAGGAAACATGATACATTTTTGGTTAATTAGGGATGTAAAATCCAGGTAAAAATAAGCTTAAATGTTGAGGGACGTGTGAGAGACTGATTTGTAAAAGTAATGGTCAAAATCAAAGCTTCACAGCCTTAAACATTCTGATTTTAGCTCCAAAACTGCTGCATCCTACATTTCCCATAATGCAACTTAATAGCATCAATTATTAGACCCTTTCTACCTGGTAAATGCCCACAACTTTTAAAGTTTGTATCCCTATTTCTTTATGTAGGCTGTTAAAAAGTTGCCCATTTGAATCTATAACGTTCAGGGGAAACAAAATGAACTCAAAAGGAAAATATTCAATTTTGTCACCATTTGAATGATGACTGATGACAGAACACTTTGAAAAACACTATCCAGCATCTGAGTAATTGTCATGGGAGGGCCAAAGCTCCGACAACACTGGAAAACTGCACTATTTTTGCCCAGTGGCCCAGCAGGCAGTGGTATTTCTTCCCAGTATCCACACCAACGGTTGACAGCTATGATAAACATCAGCTTCACATCTGAGGGGTTAAAAACCCCTCTGAGACTGCTGCTCCCACTCCTCACTGCACATGAGATACAGCAGATGACTGAGACTTTGTATGTGTCTTTGTGATGTCAAACTGATGGAATTCCTGTGGTCGGATAACATTAGGTGACCAGGTGTTTCCACAATCACACAAAACTCCCATTACCCTACTTACTACTGCTATAAAAAAACAAATCCAGAGAGGTCATAGGGTTTGGTAGAAAAGCACAGTGTGGACACAGCCTCCTCTTGGCATAAACAAACCAAACTCCTAGGTATTTCTATACCATGTGGGCGACTGCAAGTTAACAAGAGGGCACGCGGCACAGGGACGTGGCTGGAGTTTAAGTATAGCAAGAACAGGGAACTCTGGGTATTGTATTGTCAAATTCACGAAAAGAAAATCAGAAATATCGCAGCTCTATGGTCACAAACATCTCCGTTGAGTTTTCTTTTAGAGGCCAACAAAATAGGCCTGTATTTGTCGCCATAATGGGGACACAGTGAGCAAATGTACTGAAAGATTCTTTGAGGAAAAGGTGCAAATAGACAACAGGAAGTAAAAGGGTGAATTATTCAAAGCTTTGTTAAGACGTACAACATCGCTGTGTAGTTCCATTCATCTCCCGTTATTTATAATACAGTAAACTAGAGCAGTGACTGACTCAGTAGATGGTGAAGACACAGAGATCATTATTCACTCCAGTCTGCGCCTGTGTATTGATGTTTACAGTGTTGGGTTTGTTGGGGCACAAAAAAGAGCCACAAATCTGAAACACAGTCAGCAAATGAATGCAACTCAGTGGCTCCAGTGAACAAAAAGTAGTGTGTGTGTGAATGTTTCCACTGTAGTCCGATGCAGTCTTCAGCCTTTCAAGAGTTGCTTTAAAAAGAAGCCATTTTCTAGATGAGGATAAAAGCCAGTTTAATGACATACAGTACAACAGACTTATCCCGTTTCTGATTATTCCAACATGTACAGCTGCCACACTGACAGAGCTACACACAACCAGAGGCAAAAACACCACATAAACGTCATAGATGTTATCGAGATTTATGCTGTGAATAATTGACTGTGAAGGAAGGGCGGGCCTTTCAATTAAATCAGCTGCCATTTCAAACAAGTAGGAGAAAGTCTGTGTATAATTATATTTCACCCACAAACTGTGCAGTGAGACAGTGTTTGTATTTGCTGTAGTTGTACCATAGATACTATTATCTACAACACACACTGTGGCTTTAAGATTTTCATGAGCAATGATGGTAATAGGGAAAAGGGAACATTACAGAAATAGTGTTATCATCTAAAATATGCCTTTAACACAAGCTTTGCGTACTACATAAAAGTCAAATGTAGACCGCTGACAAGTTACTGTAGCATCGCAAGGTCATTGTTACAAACATCTGCTGCAAGCTAACACTAGAAACTTTAAAGCTTGAACTGATTTTTGCCTGTGTTACTCGGAACAAAATATTTGGTTTATGTTAAGAAAACTTAGCTGGTGCACAATAAATAGATTCTGTAGTAAAACTCCAGGAAATAAAAGTAGTCATGCATAAGTGTAGGGGTATACACATACCCTCTTTTTCTGGCTGTTTACAGGATACACACCTATCAGCCAAAAAGCCACTGGTATAGGAGAGTATACCCACTTTCTTCTCAGTGACCTGCCCATCTACTTAGTAGTAAACCTACCTCATCAACTACCACAACATCACTGGTCATGCCAATGTCCATCTTGCTAGCTAGGCTAGGTGGCTTGATCAGCAACAACGAAAACAAAGGTGAGACTTTTGCCCTGAGTAAAGCAAGCTGAGATTTGTAGTGTTAAACATATGGGGACTGCACATTGTTCTGACAGCTCATAATTCAGCCCCAGTAGTCTGACATGTGTCAAACTGGACTGAAGGCCCATTTGTCCGTCAGCCCACTATCTCTAACACAAGTACACAAGGCTCCGAAAGGCTGTTTCTCAAAAATTACTGTATGCTAAACACTCTTCCAAAAAGGAGCACATTGCCAATGATCATGTAGAATGACTTAATTGGACCTTTTCACTGTAGCAAAGGTTTGATCCGCCCTACTCTACCTCTGATTGGCTAGTACTTGTTGCCTTTTTAGGACCATATTCTCAAAAGGACTTTGGACAATGTCAAGAGAATCAGGTTCAGACATTGTCCGGAGTTTTCCTTTCACACTTGTTACACACAGCGGGATTGTTAGTGTCAGAAGCGTTCTCGCCTACTGGAAATACTCGGTTTTAGGCAAGAGGTAGTGCCTGGGTAGAGCCTGCAGGAGGCAGAACACAATGCAGATTACACAGCAGTCACATAGCTAGTTCGTAATTTGGTAAAAACACTAAAGCCCCCTTTATACTGCCAGATTTTGGGCAAATGTTGGGTTGTCGGCAAGCTGCGAGCATTTAGACACACAGAGCCGGAATGGCGAGTTGATCCGAGGTGCCCAATTTTCCGCATCGTAGGGGAGTCATATCGGCTGAACCTTTTTGGTTTAAAAAGAACGAGGCGCCCTTCTGCCAGGGGAGGGGCTGTTGAAGACAGCTAATAGCAGGAATGAGCAGCTAGTACTAGTAGCAAGAATCATGACAGACACCACAGTAAAGATGAGCAACTGGGGAGATAAAGGAATTGCGCACCCTCCTTGTCCTCGCAAATGAAGAGTCCATTAACCGTCAAATGATGGGGACGGTGAAGGATGGGCCAACTTAGGAGAGAATCGCAGAAGGACTGACTAGCTGCGGCTTCCCTCCCACGTCACTGTTTACGTCACACGCTGAGTTTTGTTACTTGCTCACGCCCCCCATTGCCCCGAAAAAGGCACATTCTGTATGAACAAACGTAGGTAGGCGGCATTTTGCTGCACTCCCCGATTTTGTTTTTATACTGCCAGTGCTGAAAAAAGACTGATTGGGCTTTCCTGCAAATTTGCATAATTCCTATCTAAAAAGGCTTAAGTCTCCTCTGTATCTTGAATTTGTCTGTCGGCCCTTACCAACAAAAGTTCCCAAATCTTGTTTCTCCTGTTAGACTTCTTCTACTGCTGGTGTTGTGTACATTTCCCTTTTTCTTTATACACTGATATTTGTTTTCTTCTAGTGTTGCATGAGCTGCATGATAGAAATGTCAGCAACACATCCCCTCCCTGTGAATTCTTTGAAAAAAAATGACCTGCTCGATTAGCACATGGGCTCAGTTTGACATTAAACAGACTTAGATCATCACGATTCCTGTGCGTGGCACGGCTGCTGCTCACCGCTCCCTCAGGGGATGGGTCAAATGCGGAGAACAAATTTCATACACTCAGGTGTGTGACAATCAGTGGAACTTTAACTTTAACTGTTAATGTCTAGATAATCTGAGATTTGAAATGCATGTGTGAAAGGAGCTTTGGTTGGGTTGGGTAAGTTTAGACATAAGTAGTGAGATTGATTAGGTTTAAGTTGAGAATATCAGGGTAGGTAACTCAGAGGCAATCAGAGGTAATTATAAGAAGGCTAATTAGCCACGCGCTTCTGTTTGTTTTTGGAATAACCAGCTGTTGGACAGAGAGGTTTCCAGTCGGACATTTTCTAGGCTAATGGAGCTTCGAAATTATTAGCTGTCGTAATAATGACATGCCACCAATTATTTCTTTCTCCATTGCTGACTAACAGTATATTTCCTATCAATTCCTCCTTGGAAAGCAAACCAAGCTATGTCTTTGATCATATTATCAGCTCTGTTCATGTCATTTTGCTCTCTGTTTTTGATTGGTGGCAGTTTTTGAAAGTCTGAAAGTCCCAAGCATCCAGTTCACTAGATGAGTGAATCTGATATCCTGTGTTTCACCACACATTTGATTTCATCTAAGATTAAGCACAGGCTTTGATTTAGCGCGGTCCTCACCCATTTAAGCTGCAAACCATCTCATATGTACAAGGTCAATATTTGGCAAAAAAACCCTAATAATCCCCAACCAAATCTTCCACTTTTTTTTGTCTACCTTGCCTTTAAATGTGATTAAGGCCGGTGTTTTCAAACAGCAGAATGTAGGTCACATATGGTCAGTGTAGGGTTAGTGGTTTCACAGATGGGGACAGAATCCAAAGGTATCTTCACAACAGAGAACAGCCTGAGGACTGTTGGGTCCATAAAAGCCTGTCAACCAACAGTGTAGAGAAAAGGGTTAATGAAAGTATTTCAAGGTGAAAATGTCAAGCACTGCTTTGTCCTTCTTTATGCGATTATGGTATGAGCCGGAGGACACATCATACAGGCAAGGCTTCTGCTGCCACAACTCTACAAAGTCTTCCTCTTTCCTGGAATCCCACACATTTCTTTTAGCGCGTTTTGCCTCCATGGCGAGCTGCTATCCATCTGTTTGTTTTGATATAGCGCCTGTGTGTCGTTTCATGCTGCATTTCTGTTGGTTGGCTAGTAGACGTAGGTCCTTTGATCACAAGACCGTGACAATGGCCATACTTGAACCTCTCTCACTGTGCGGTGTGGGACTACCGTTTTAAAGCCATAACCAAAGATATCACCACGTTTCTTTCAAGTTGGTTATCTTTCATCTGGGACAGCCCAAAATCACACAGTGTATACCGGGCTTATCGCAGTGTTCTGAGAACTGGTGAAAGAAACTGTTTGCAGTCGGCTGTTTGGTAGAAGGGTACCCTGTTATTGCTGGTGGTGAAATTTAGTTTTTATGTTATAGTAAATATTCTACTGCTTAATGTGATCTTTGACATTTTTTAATTCATGCTTAGGTTGTTCCACACAGCTTTGTGCCACTGGCTGTGAATCTAATTTAATCCCTGCTGAAAGAGATTCGACTGGGAGGTCATCATAAGTGTTCAATAATCTTTTGGTGTGCATCCACTTTTTTATGTGTCTATTTCCCCAGAACAGAACAGAAAATACCCCTTCCTCCTTCTATTCAGCAATGGATGAAGGAAATTGTTACACATTATTATGTGCACATTTACTTGCTGCAGAAATTCAATCCCAAAAGGAACAGATTTAAAAAATGTAGTCAAAAACAAATGCAGGCTCAATACATGCAGGGAGGATCCGTGTCATAGTGTCTGCTGTGGAGATAGTTTTTGAATCCTCTGAAGCCTGCTTGTAGACAGTCAGTCAGTCAGTCAGTCAGCACGCAGCACAGCCAGTCTGCCTGTGGGAAAGTCTCCAGCCGGCGCGGCGAGCCTGCCTGTCGTCAGCTGCTGGTGGTTTGGGGTATTTCAAGATACCCTGGTGGGTGTCACTTCACGAGCTTCCTACCACCAGCTCAGCAAGAGTACAGCGGTGTTAAGACTACTGTGGTCAGATAGGGTGGAGAAATGAGTGAGTGTGTGGGGTGAGATTTCAGGTTGAGTATGGGAAACATATTTTCTCAGACATTTGGGACCCGAGCAACACATTGCTGGGATTCTCATTACACAGATTAGAGCTGCGTTCACATGCCTTTGATTCCCCATTGGTGCTCATATTTGATTTTGGGGGTGCAGCGGTTACCTTCTCTATGCTGGGATATCCAGTGAGCTATACCTATATAAGATATGACACTAAAAAGACTTATTCAGAATCATTTTAATGAGTATCTCTTTGTTCTTATTATGGTGTGCATTTTTAACTTTGTATGAACAGACTGTTTGCGGAATCCCTCCCTCAAACAGTGATCATCCAGTCAGTGCTTAGCAACTGTAATTAAGTATGGTCGGACTGTCAAGCAGTTTAATATTTGTTCTTATGACACTGTAATTATAGTGCTAATTTACTTAAATACAAAAACAACTCTGCTCCTTTATGTCGATGACTTACAGGGATCATTAACTGAGCATGCTAACTTTACTGCTGTAAACTTTAGTCTGCTCTGCACCACAACTGAGTTATCAAATATCATATTCTGTGTGTAGCCATCAAATGTATATTTAAGATCTTTTGCAGCATTTTAACTTCTTTTTTGCCACCTAGGACATTAAAAAGTCAACCAGAGGTGTTTGTAGAGTGTCCCCGAATTTAACACCACATTCTCATTCTGACCTCATCACATACTGACTGAATAAATACCACACATAGCAACACAAAACTGCTTTGCTAGCTCAATCATGTTGTAACGGCTGGATGATTGATGTGTACACGCTGATTCGGGTGCTATCAGAGCTGATCCGCTCATCACTATGGCTTAATAATCAATTCAGTCAATAAAAAAAAACAACCCATCCTGTGTTAAGAGTGTATGTCGCTGACAGAAAGAAAGAAACAAAAGAAAGAAAGAAAGAAAGAAAGAAAGAAGGAAAGAAAGAAAAGGAAAAAAGATAGAAAAGCAGCGTACCCCTCACATATTTATTTCTCACAGTTGCGCACACGTTTGGCTGGCATGCAGACGGTGCGTCTGTGTGTCGAGGTTGCGAGCAGCAGCTTCAGCTGCTCAGGTAGAGAGGCTGTGTAGCCCGGTGTGTTTTTTCGCTGATTCGGTTCTGCAGGTTCTCTGCTGGTACACTGGAGACGGGGATCAAGCAGTTTGTCTCACTCGGGATAGATTGTGCTTTTTGGGTTCATAGTTTTTGACTGACGTGCGATTTATTCGCTTTTAGAGGGAATTATTTTTACCAGCAATTACCGGATAACGGAAACGTGGGCACAGTTATCTATATAAAATACACAGACTAACTAACTAACTAACTAACATAAACAACTGAATATTGAAAAGAAAAAAAAAATAGCTTGCACCGTTAGGGAAAGCATGAGGGAAAGCAGCTGACTGGAAGTTACGCACAAAAACACGGAAGCTGATCAATATTTACTTCCGTGTTTGAAAGGTGGATACAGTCTCTTTCATAAACACACTACGTCAGTACAACACCGTAAATTGATGTTTTTTTTCCTTTAACAACAAACACACATAATTGGGTTTAGGAAAAAAGGTTTTGGCTTAAGAATCTTAGGGGACATAAACACCACTCTCTCGGGTCAAAGTCAGTGTTCGTTGGACCCATCCACCACCCCTCCTGCCTGCACCCGTTCGAACTTTCACCGCCTTAACTTTCGTCCTTGTCCCACCGAGTTCCCCTCTGACACCGCCGGGTGCCAATAAACAATAACAGCAACTGTGTATCATGCTGATGTTAAAGGACGCCTTTTCCGTTGGTTTCTGACGCTGCAAGTCACTGCCCAAGCGTTGGATCTCGACGACTTCCCAGTAAGACTGGGTTCAATTTGCATTTCGTAGGATAGCAAAGGCTTGACCCATCCTGCTCTCCCTCTTAATGGCTAGTACTTGCTGGCTAGTACTCCTTTCCTTCATTGATTTGATTGGTTTGGCTTTGGCAAGAGGTGTAAGGTTGATTGGGGTAAGAATGTCAGGATAAGCCAGCCAGAGGCAGATTAGGGCAGGTCATGGATTCGCTATCCTAGGAAATGCAAATTTGCCCCCTGGTAGCCCAGTTGTTCAGACTACTTCTAACATGCAGCATACATGGTTTGATTCGTGGCAGAGGACCTTTACCTCGTGCCATACCTCTCTCTCACATTGTTTTCTGTTCTCCCTCAATACTGACTATAAAATAAAAGCAAAAAAGGTTTAATAATTAAAAAATGTAATGGGACACATTGTCCAGAAAATTATTACAAATTTACCAGAGGTAAATCAGCCACTGTTATGAGCATAAACTGCATAAAAGAAAACTCAACAGGTGTAGCAACATAGCACGGCTTCACTTTTGAGGTGTTCTCACATACAGTATGTCAGTTGATTATATGTCTCTTGTCTTGTTGTTCTTATTGTCTCAGGCAGAACCAGTAAATTTGACCCCTGCCGTTTCAAATAAAGCAACTTGAAATGTTCTACTGCTTGTGAAACAAATGGACAGGGATGTGAATGTACCTTGCAGCATTTTGTTATCCATGTTGTTGATGTCCCAAAAAGAAAAAAAAGTCTAAGGTGGGACATCCAGCCACTTAATAGTCACAGTTTGCTTTGTTTTACCACAACAGTTAATTATAAAGCTGACAGAGAGGTTATTGGTCGGAGCATGGGTGGATGTGAGGTAAATGTTTACTATGATGCATAACTCTAAACCGAATGTTTGCATTAATTCATCCAGCAAAGGTTAAGGCTGATCCCTCTGGACAGTGATTCAGAGACGGGATCAGGCAGGGAGGAGGCCGACCTCAGCTCGTTGTCTTCCTACAATTAGCTTTATTTAAACTCCAGCCAGCGTGTAATCAGGCGGCAGGGAGGCCACAGTGATGACTACGGACTTACATGCTTCTCTTCTCTTTCTTTCTCCGTGTAGTGCACGTCCTACCGGCCACCAAGGCCAAAGAAAGCCTGTGGAGCTTGTTTGAAGGTAAATCGTCATATTTTTAGTGTGTTTGAGTGTGTGTGTGTGTGTGTGTGTGTGTGTGTGTGTGTGTGTGTGTGTGTGTGTGTGTGTGTTTGTGGTGAACTGGCACTGTATCGTCCTTGGCAGGCAAAAATAGCCCAACCCAAAGGATATAGTGCAGTGCCTTAAATAGCTCTGCAAAACATGTACTTCTTTTTTTCCTTAAGATTTTTGTGTACAGTGAAGCAATAAGCCTGAGGCTGATGTGTGTGTACATGTTTCTGTGTTTCAGATGTGTACCTGTGTGCAGTGCTGATCTGCTCAGTGGGTTTGCTGTGTATGTGCATGTTCACTGTGACGGTAACCTGTCAGTACATACAGAGGAAGCAGAGGTTAAAAGGTTAGCGGCAGTATCATATCCTGTTTCTATTATTTCCTCCATGTTTTCTCTCTACAACTCGTCTCCTAAAGTACAATACCCATTGTCTCCACATCAGTTATTATGTTTCTAAGTGTGTCATATCTCTGCAGATAATTACCACTTGGTCAAAAGCCCGCAGAACAGGTAAGATTTTAGGACGACACAGCCTCCAACAATAGCCACAAAAGCTAACAAACATTCAGATGTTCTCAACTGCACTGAACCTCTGGTAATCTGATCTCAATCCAGCTCAGGAGAAACAGTCACCAGTGTGGTCAGTGTGTCTCCTGCTCTGCCTAAGAAGGAGAGGAGGTACAGAAAGAAAAGGAGCAGAGACTACCAAGAGGAGATACCGCCAGAGATACCAGCAAAAGGTAAATAAGAGTCCCTGGGTGCATTCAAACCTACAGTTTTGTCATAGGTAGCTCATTTGTTACACATCTACTTACTCTTACTCTTGGTTTATTTTGTTCTGCTTAATTTTCCCAACATGAACATGCCCGCATTTGAGGTCAGCATCCGCCACTTTCACATATAAACTTAAGAGTTGTGTTGTAACGTGGAATGTTATGCATCGTTTTTTTCACCGAAAAGCAAAAAATGTTGAGTTCAGCACCATCCCAATGATCATCATGATGTGGTAGAGCTCCCCAATCCTTGAATTTCCTCCCTACTCACTGCTGATGTTTTGAAAGGGAAATACTGCTGTTTGGAAAGTTTAAAATATCTTAGGGCTGACCCTGCTGAATGTTGCTGTTTGGTGCAATTGATACTGATACTGCAGCTGTTTGAAGCGGTATTGGTTGTTGGGGTTTTTGGCCACTCAGGGGGAAAGCAGCTGCCGGTATCTTGCAATATCACAACCATCTTGACAGGTTTGCATTATTGGTGGCTCGCATTTGTGTGCAAACCCACCAGTGGTTTTGAACAATCAGCATCTAATGAGGAGCTACTGGTAGCTACAGGCGTGGTTTAGGTGTGTGTGACAACACGAAAAGGCAACTGTTAGAACAACAATGGCAGCTCCTGAAGAAGTTAGCGCGGACGCTTGATAACATCAGTTATATCAGAACTAGAGCACAGAACAAATGGAATGCACCAGTATTTGTGTGTTTATCACTGGAGGTGACCCCTCTCACATAGTTATTTGATCCATTGTTAATATGAAAATACAGACCAATGCAGCTTCAAGCCAAAGAGGTGAATCATTCTTGTGCATTATTCAAGGCTCCACTCGAAAGACCAGTTACTTTAGAAGTGGGATTGAATTTTAAATATTAAAACCACAAAAGGCCTTGAAACATTTCCTATTATACTGGTATTAGTGTCTGTCTAAACACTATGTGCATGTCAAGTTTGTGGTTATGAAGAAGAGGTCTGGTTCTTATAGAGGACACATAAATATATACATTATCTATATTTGCTTAACACATCACTGCAAAACCACTGACTTTTGTTTTGTCCTTGCAGCTCCCATTGGAGACAAAACACGGAAACCCAAACTTTTAAAACCACAACCGAGGAAAGTAGTGCTGGTGAGTTCTAAACATGCTCTAATACATTATTTACCTTAATCATTGCTGCCAAATAGGAATCTACCCAGTTATTGTTTTCTCCTGTTTTTACCCTTGTTTTACCTACATGTATATATGTGGCATATATCACTTTGGTACAAAACACATGCATTTTGCCTGAAACCTACTGTGCCAAGCAAAGCATTCATAATGACATGCTATTGTTGTTATGTGCCAAATATAATGGAGAGCACCCAGCATGAGACAGGAATGCCTGTAATCAAAAGTACCAGAAAATGTCATAAAACGTGCCACATAACCCAAGTTTAATTTGGTTTAAACTGTCACTGGAATGAAGTAACTCTGTGGCACCAAATGTGGCAAAAGATAATTGAATTTTGGCAACTCAAACCAAGAATCCTGTAAGGTGACGTCTGCACACAACCTGCACACATCGACCAAACCATCGCTGTAAAGCAGAGGGAACCAAGGAGAGAAGAAAACGTCAAACTTTATGGAGTCTAGTTTTCTCTGTATAAAGTATCATTTAGCATACAATTTTAATTCAGTTTAAAAGATTTCTGGTTTCATATACTGACATAAATCTCAAGTTTAAGATTAATGATGAGTTCTACATAAAAATCTCTCAACCTCGCAGATCATTTTCTAACCACTGATACCACTTCCCTCCCTTGCCACCTCCCGCTCCCCCTCTCCACCATCATGATTTCCCTCTACCCTCTTTCTCCTCCATCTCCAGCCAAAGATAGTGGAGGAGAATCTGACCTACGCAGAGCTGGATCTGGTGAAGCCTATTCCGGAAACCAAGGCCTCGTGTAGTGGCACTGTGTACGCTCAGATACTGTTTGGGGAGCAGCAGCTATGAGAGACACACACACACCACTAATAACTGTGCCTTATGTAAAAAGTATTGTCTATTTATACGCTGTATTAAGGGCAAAATGTGTAATGTCTCACAATTATGACTTCATTGTACATATGATTTTATGTTCTTTGATATAACTTCCTTTTAATGAGACCAAGATGCAAAAGGTATACTGGAGTATTTCATGTTGATTGTTTTTTCTTTTGCACCATGTTTGAATCCTGTGTAGCTTAAACTGGGAACACAATAGAAAACTATGATGCTGACTGAGACCAGATTTGTCCTAAATGACAGTCGGAGTGGGACTCTATTCTATTTGCAACCCAATATCATCACCCGAAAATAAGAACAATGCTGCTATTTCAAAATGGTTTATTTAAATTTCAATTCATTTCGCTTCCTTCAAAGAGTTAGATGAGGCAGTTGGTATCACTCCCATGTCTGTACGCCAAGAATGGAGCTAGAGCAAGGAGATGATTAGCTTAGCTGAGCATAAAAGCATAATAAAGACTGATAAATAATAAAGCATAGACAAGCATAGAAATATCCTGGATACAGATGTTGCCATCTTGTGCTTTTGGAGCTAGAGTCTGCCCAGTAGCTAAACCACTTCCCACCCATACACCCATTTGCCCCATCAAATAACTAATTAAAACCAAACTTTTCAGAAAAGTGTACACTTGAACAGATGCTAGCATGATAAGAACTACCTATAATGTAGATAACATCTTTGGGGAAAAAATAATTAAAAAAAGTAATGTTACTTCAATTTTTCATTATGTGCTGTAACTGTTTCTCACCAGCGTCTCCTGGTTGTTTTCCATGAAAAAAGTATGCACGTAACTCCCTGTAAAACCACATATTTTTGTGTTTGTGTATGGATAAGACAAAATAGATATAATTAATTCGTGTATTTTTAAACTTAAGACAATGAGGCTTGCTGTTAACCCCCTGATCTGGTGTTTGGGACTTTCCCAAGCCAAGCTAATAGCTTCACACTTCATGTACAGACCCAGGAGAGGTAACAGTCATCTCATCTAAGCTGTTTACAAAATGTTGAACTATTCCTTTAAAATTATAATTATGCATATTATTTTAGATAGTTGCATTTTAATAGATTAAAAAACATGAAGGCTTTTTGTGTAAGCAGAAATAGCAATGCTATACTAGTCCCTATGAGATCCTTAATTAACTCTATGGTATTTCTTAAGTCTGCTGGTTAAACTCACTGACACAGTGAATTGTGGGAAATCCCAGCTCGGGTAAACAGATTTATGAAGGAGGGATGGAGTAAATTCAAGACATCCGCTGTTACGGATGTAAACTAATGCATTTTCAAATGTGATTTACTTCTAGTGTGTTCCCAGTGTTATCTGCCTCACCACATCTGTGTTTAGTGTGTTTCTGTGTGTCACACTGTAGTTTATCATGACCGCAGCTCCACAGAGTTGATATTAAAATAGCGATTAGCCCCCGGACCTCCCCTCACGGCCAAGTATGTGAGGCCATGCGAGCCCTTTCATCTGGTGCCAACATCAACTTAACAGGCTGTTAGCGACACACACATGAACACAAAGGTGGAGTAACAAGTAGGCTTAACACCCATGTAGGCTCACACAAAGGCACATACTGTAAATCCAAAAAACTGAAAACAACTGTGACACCTGATCTACAAACAGAGACAAACAAGGCCTGTGTTTGGACTGGTTCACATTAACAATGTCTTAGTTTACTCCAAATCTTGAGGTGATTTTGTTGTTTGAGATGAGATAAGAGCCAGAAGCCATATCAGCTCTACTCCCACATACCTTGGTACGGTCTCCTTGCTTTCTCACTCTCCGTGAATCTGAGTGTGAAAGTGCTTAGGCTTCTTTTTCCATCTAATGATCCTCTGGATTCAGGCATGGAAAAGCAAAGGAGAGTTTTTTAAACAGTGAACTTGAAACCCAGACACAAAGGCACCGGATCCCTCCCTTCCCCCAAGACTTTCACTATCTTATGTGGCGCTATCCATGCAGATGGAGCCCCACACAAATACGAGTCTCAATCTCTGCTCCAGCCCAGTTGCCAGAGGAAAATGTTGGCATTGTACATTTCTGCAAACCACAAATACATTACATTTGTACATTTTATACTTATCATATCAGTGTTTGTAGAGTGATGTAATATAAGCTGACTTTGTCAACAGGTGGTGGAGGGAATGGAGGATGATGTGTCACCTAGGCCTATGCCAAACTGCAGACTACTACAGACCACTTTTTGAGACCAAAAAAACCCCAAACAGTCATGATTTAGTGAATCATGGCTGTGTTTCCAGCGTCTTTGTAGGGACCAAATGTGGGTGTTTTGTAGCAACCCCTTGCTGTTTTCCAACAACTTTTTAGGCATGAAAAATGATTGTTATTTTACAAAGACATCGTTGCTTTTCCCCTCAAGACTGCGGTCAAAAAGTAGTTGGTTTTTACTAAGATGTCTCTGCCTCACCTCCCATGATAGTAGCCCAAAAAGTGATTGCTTTTTTACCGAGATGTCGTCACTTTCCCTGCTGGAATTAAGCTCCCCAAATGGAGTACCTCAAGCCGAATGTGATCTTTTCCTAACTATGCCCACGTGGTTTTTGTGACTAAACCTAACACGTTAACCACAGTGTTGTTGAAATGTAAAATTTCAACGTATCCGCAACATTATAACGTACAATATGCATATACTGTGAATGCCAACATTTTATCTGGCAATTGGATTGTTAGCCCCCTTTTCGTCGTGTGTGTTAGCTAAACCAGCTACGTATCTGGTAACCAGTAGTTAGAAAGTATTTAGGCACTTGAGTTAAATGATTTGACTTTTATGTAAAACATTTAAGAGTGAACTTATACGTGGTATTTGATTTTTAGTTTTGCAGCAACTTTATGAGTATCTGTGTAGCAACTGTGGTTAGCTAGCTAACAGCTGATGACTTTTATTGGATTGCTGTGAAGAAAGGGTCAGTCTACAGTCACAAAAAGACAGAAGTCTGCTTAAAATTGTCAAGAAAGCCAAATTGTTTGTTGTATTCTCAATCAACAGTTGTTGCAAAGCTGATTTCCAATACGCCAGCCAGGAGACACTCAAAACATCCCACCAAATACAGTACAGGACAAAGATTTCTAGCCATCACCACAACTTTATAACCCATTTTTACAGCAGGCTGGTGGTTGTGGACTTTGACATTCTGTTTCCCTGCCTAATACATTTTAATTCAAACCACTATCGACCTCCATTTGTCACCAGTCCAATTTTCCATTGTTGTTCCCTCTTGTATTATTCAGTTGCACAGTGTGTATTATCCATGTATGAAAGGACTGAAAGTGACCTTTCAGTAGTGGGCAGAAGTGTCTTAAAAATGCCCTGAGACTGTGAAATGTAAAGTTTCTTCCAGACCACATTGTCCTTAATGGGAATCCACTAACTAGAACCATGTGTGTGAATTGTGCCTCTCCCTCTCTCCTCTCCCTCTCCCTGCCCACCACTGACCTCTGCATTCATCAACATTCCAGCATTTCCTCTCTTGTTCATTTTGTACATTTCATCTGTACAGTAGTGTGTATCAGTAAGTGAAATAAATATAAAAGCTGATGTAAGCATATGCTGCCACAGAAGTGTTGTTAACCATGCTAGTGGTGTCGCTCTGGCGATGTTCTGTCCGTCTGTCCTGATTGAAATATCTCTACAGCAACTGGGTATGTTTCCATAATACTGAATAGAGACATTAATGCCTCCCCACAGGATAACGCCCTCAGATTTCAGTGATCTCCTGACTTTTCCTTGAGCTTCACCGGGAGGTCAAAATGTGTCACTTGTCCTGTGAAATATCTAAAAATTTCAACTCCTCTGACTTTTCCAGTGTTCTCTCAGGATGTATAGAGATAACTTTTCATCTAGAGCCAGGTTCAATTTTTTGATTTTGCCAAAACTTCACTTCAAAACTAAAGACTACCATCCATCTCAGCTGTACTTAGCAAATGTTATCATGCTAATATGCTAAAGCAGTAAGCAGCTCTGCCCTAAAGGGAAACAAATCTTGTTATGTTCGTCACATGTATCCCAATAAATATGGAGACATTAAGCCAACCAATAACCTAAAGAGAATATCTTGTCTGTTCCACAGTTAGCAGCTTAGCAGGGAATATCTCCCCCAAATAAATCTTAAAAATCTTCAAGCCTGGTGACCTGATGCAGGACATACTATTCAAGTTTAGGTACCGTACCATTGTTACAATGGCCCAAAATTTCGAGGTCCCATTTGTCCAAAAAATGCCCCACTGGATTGAAAGCCCATTTCCCCAACTGCCTGTTATTCCAGAAACAAACGCTCATTGCTCCATTGCTTCCATTTCTCTGAAAATACATACAGGTTTTTACCAACCCTTCAAAGTATTTCTCGGTGGCACTTGAGCCACTGATCGCGAATGTTTTGGGGCATTTCTCAGCTGCGTTTGTGGCACCAAATGTGGGTGTTTTAAGCCAAAACATGATCTTTTCTTAACAATAACCAAGCAGTATTTGTACCTCAATCTAACCACGCATTCACCACAAGACTGTTGCAACATATTGTGGATTACAGAATTGTACAATGCAAAAATGTTTCTGATGATTGGGTTGTCTAACCACAGGTAGTGTGCATTTCCGACAAAGTGTTTTGACTGAAGTCTTGTTTTGGCAAAACAGGACTTAAAAGCAATCTGCATTTGTTTTTGGGATAACAGGCTGTCGGAGAAATGGGCTTTCAGTTGAATGGGACATTTTTCGGACCTCGGATTTTTGGGTGATCAGAACAATTGGCAGTCCTTCAAGTTTCATAGCGATTAAGCCACAAGAAAATTAACGATGCTCTCTCCTATCTGCTTGGCGTGGAAGATCACAGCTTCCCTCAGGTTTTTATTTTCTGTCTTGATGCACTGATTAATTGAATAGGCCACACTGCGCACTTGAGGCACTGAAGTGGGCATGTAACATACCGGTTACACCAGCATTATCATAATGTGGAAATGATTTAGCACATGTCATCTGGATTTTTTTTTGTTTTAATTAATGACATAAAGTTGCTTCTCTTCATCTCTTATAGGTTTAAACCCAGCAGCCTGGCTCTTCTCTCAGTCAGAGAAAGCTCATATAGTTTAGTTGTTTTTTAAAGTTATATGGCTTGGACCCTGCCTGCACCATGCCCCATTAACTCCATGAAAGATGTATGGTCCTAGCTCAGCCAATAAAAATATTTGGACTAATCTAATGGATTGGATAAAAGCGTATTTGCACTTGGGTCCAGAACTCTGCAGCAAGAGATCCAACAAAAGTGTGATCTCCAAGCTTCCACGTACTATTAATAAGCATCCACTATTAGTCATCAGTAAAAGAAATATCTATACTGATTCCCCTGCTGCTGCTATTTTTTACCTCCATGTTGATATAAAGAGGAGACATGAGAGGGGCACAGCCGTTAGCAGTCTGGATGGGTGTCAGCTACTCTTGTGGTAGTGAAGGCGCTGTAATGAGAGAGGGGGAGATTTAAATGTTGGGTTGAGTTTACTTGCAACCTCCTAATTATTTTCGAAAGGAAAAGAGAGAGGAAGCTCACTGTGTGCGTGGGACAAAAGGAACCCCAGAGGTCTTATAAAAATGTCTCACCCACAAAGAAAACGCATGGAGTTGACACAGATAGGTCAGTAGATGAGTTGGTTTGGAAGGAAGGTGTTCAATATTAATAAAATATGATCAGTAAGGTAAATAAAAGCTGTTTAAGTAGGTGAGACTATTGGAAAGGAAAAAGAAAGAGCTCAAAGAAATGGAGTACAAAAAGAGGCTTGGAGGCGTAGGACAGACTGATGCTAGTTTCCTGTCTGAGCACGACACAGCAGGCTTAAGCAGACACTCCCTTAAAAAGAAACAACTGATGTCACCCGTAAAACAGCCAAACAAAACCTATTGTTAAATCTGGAAACCTTGCGTGCGTCTGCATTCGTTCTGTCCCATGCATGCCATCATCTCTGTCAATAGAAATACAATGCATAGTAAACACACAGTCTACAACCCAACACATCCTGTGTGGTTACAGTAATGCATAGCTACAGTGCACTGGCCTCCAGGCAGCAAAATGCATAATGAAAGACTTCAGCAAGTGGAAATCACAGGAAGTAGAAATTAAGATTAAGGCTCAGAACTGGATGTCCTGGAAGAACTCAGATCCAATGTCCAGTGTTGGGCGGTCAGTCCATGTTAAAGGAGAGACCTCGTCCTTCTTTGTCCCCTCTGTAAGTATACAGCACTACTCTGGAGTCATGTTCACTCAAGGTTTCCAACCAGACCCACTTGGACATGACCCATGAGCCTCTGAATCCAGCGGGTTTCCAGCTGTTTTGTCCTCACAAAAACACAATGGAGTACACGGGCAGAGTGTAGGACTCCTGTCGCGAAACAAACTGCTGCCTTCAAGGCAAATTTCTCGTCAACGGTCAAGTCTAGAGAGTTTCAAAAGTCAGTCTGGTCGTACATTTTGAGAGAGAACTTGTTTTCGAGTTCTTAGAGTTATGACGTAGAGTGACGGCCAGAAAGGTGTTTATGCAGAACATAATGATGTCACAGTGAAGTTGACCTCTGACCTTTTGGATATGAAATGTCATCATTTTATCCTATTGGTCATATGTGTGAAATCGGGTCATAATTAGTGCATGAATCCCTGCGTTGTGGTCAAAAACATGCTTCTGAGGTCACAGTGACCTTGACCTTTGATCTTCAACCACCAAATTATAATCAGTTTATTATTGAGTCCCAGTGGACGTTTGTGCTAAATTTGAGTAAACTCCTTCAAGGTGTTCTAGAGATATCACAGTAACAAGAATGAGACAGACAAGGTTACAATGACTTTGACCGTTGACCACCAAAATCTAATCATTTCATTATTCAGTCCAAATGGACAAATCTGAAAAAAAAGGAAGTCCTCATTAGTGTTAAGATATCGCAGTCACAAAAGTGGACAGATGGACAACCTGAGAAAATAATGCCTCTGACCGCAGCTGTTATAGCTCTAAACAGTTTATAATAGACAGTTTGCCCCATAAAAGTTGGCCTTTGTTTAAAATAGTTGTTGGAGATGATATCTGCTCGTATTGTTTTGAATCCAACAGCTTTTTCATATTAGTCTCACACTTGGATTTGTTTGACAGACACAGTAACAGATGAGGCATTTCACTGCAAGATATATTAGTCTGCAGTTCGGGGCGACTGTCACCTCTCTGTACTATGATTCACTTTGCTGTTGTGTGGAACTGCAGGCCAAGCAGAGCTAATGAGAAACAGCCCGTCTTAGGCTCACCGGCTGGCTGCTTTTCACCCCTTTGGGTTCCCCAAAATGATGACATCATATTACAATGGCTTTCAAGATTGTTAACGGGTGCAAAGTTTTAAGTGATGAAGCAGATGAAGTCACGATGAGGTTTCCCCATGACCATGGAGTTGGAACATTTTGCTTTTTTTTTATACTATTACCTGTCATCGCGTGCTGAACTGAACAAAATTATTTGAATCAGCAAAGTGATACATCATAACAGCCTAGTCTCACTCGCAGGGCATCAAAATACGCCACTTGGGGGGTGTCCTCAGCATCATTATAATGATATGGGGGACAACTTTTAGTGTCTGTGAAGCACAGTTTCCACTGAGTAGTACGGGACAGTACAGTTTGTTGCGCTTTGTTTTCCATTTCCACTGTGAAAAGTTGTGGATGGTGGGACCGTTCCATACCGTCCCCATTTTTGGTCACCCCTCTGTTGAGGTCCCTAGCACACAGATCCGGCACCAAATGGTGGAGCTGTGAACACTGCTGTCCATTGATTGGTCAATAACGGACAGTCACTCTTGCTCAGGGCTGAGATGTGGCTGGTTTTGAAGCTTATATAAATACGTTAATACAGTTGAGCTTTACATGGGCTACATAAGTAACCTGTAACTATAAAATGAAAGGATGTTTTGCTGCCTCTTGCAGCAGCTGTAGTCTGTGGATGATAAATGAGATGCAGACCGATAGAGGAAATACAGTTAGTGCTGGACGTATCAGTGGGTGACAACAACTCTGCCCACATTAAAGTATTGTTTGCGGTGGAAACGCTAAGCGGACCAAGGGTCTAGGTACCATGTCTGCAGGGTCACTTTTGGATCCCAAGGTACCATACTGAAAGTGTTTGGTGGAATCAGGGCTTAAGAGACACACCTGGCTGTCAACTACCTCCATTGTAAACTCATTTGTGTTATTATTAGATGTTCAGAGCAACGGAGGTCGATGGGTAACACAAGCACAGGACTTTGACCCAGTAGACTGGTGTTTGTTGTTTGACTGGAGTTGTTAGTCACGTAGGTCATTAGCCGCGTGAGTTGACTCACGTGACATGTCAACCAAAATCTTTTCCCAACTCTTAGGTTTAGCCAACAAAATTACTAACTGCCGACTCCTTCTGCCTCAAGATACAACACAAAAGTCTGCCCCTGGCATCATTATAATAACACTGGGGGCCTCTGAATCCCGAGATCACATTGGTTATTTACATGTCTAATATTTCATTGACACAGTATTTTAAGGCTATACATGCTGAGATTTTGGACTAACCCAGGCGAAAGTCAATCCTTGGAACAACGTGAAAGCTAATTTAGCCAATTTAGAGCTTTGGTAACCAATGTCAGCTTGCATCAAAATTGTGACAAACGCCATCTGGCCCTTGTGGTCAAGTGGTCAGGATTCAGCACTCTCGCCCTGTGGCCTGGATTCTCTGAGCATATTTGCCTGCAACCTGTTTTCTTTGTGTGTATCTATTTACTACATTACTTCACAACCTGTTTACATTACAATTCATACATTTTTCTTAACTGTACTACTTCTCTCTACCACAGTACTGTTTTATTTTTTATTTTGTCTTGTATTTTATTCCAGTATCTTAGCTGCTGCACAATTTTATGTCTTAGATTCTCATTGGATTTTACATGCATGACTTTTTAATCCATGCCAAGCCAATGACTCCATGACGATATGACAATAAAGAACAATGTGACAGTAGAGAACTGTTCAATAGCTGCAAACGATTGCCATCAAGTGTACAGAAATGTGTTTTTAGTTACAGTATATGTTACATGGTTTGCTGGCGAGTTAGTGGAAACGATAAGGAGCACTCTTAAGTCATGACTGATTACTTTATGTCTTATAATTAAGCCTTTAAAACACTTCTGTAGACACAGTGCCTACAAACTAATCCTGACCCAGTCATTACATTCATCATAAGCAAACAACCACCGCGTGACTAACTGACTCACCCACCCAAAAACACTTTCTCAAATGCTTGGCGAATATCCTGTCAAGCCCATATTAAACTTTCCTGAATGAAACGTGGACTAACATTCACAAAAAGGAAAGGGGCTCTTTGAACTCGCAGCCCTGAGGCAACAACAACACAACAGTCACATAGTTAGAGGGGAGGAAAGCCACATCCATTCAAAGCTTAGATAAACACACAAATGCCTCTGCCCCCACGGTGCCAGCTTTCCTAAACATAGCCAACGAGCTATCACTCATCTCTGTTCGAAAAGCAGCTTTACTCTTGTTTTGAAACAGAAGGCCTAAACAATAGTTCATAAAGTCGACAAAGTATGCACAAGCACGCTGGAAAGGAAGAATCGCAAAGTCTCTGTGACAAAGTGGAGCCATGTGTCCGATCCTGAGCGGGATAAAGCCGCGTCCTTCTGGCACCATTTATGTGTTCCTCTTAAAACTTAATGTATCCTGTAAAGGTTGACTTTGCATGAAATACATGATCTTCTTTTTGCAATTCACACAATTCATATACAGTAGTTCCATGTGTTCGCACTTAGGAGCTGCCCACTGTTTTTAGTCTTTTGTTTCTGGCTACTGTGCAGCTCCATGGAAGTGACTCTGCAGCTCCAAACTTATTTTACTTTCCTCTGCTCATCACAGACTTTCCGACCAAAGCAGTTTTAAAGGGAAGTGAGCCCATGACACCAGAACAAAACTGAGAAGTGGTCAGTGACAATTCACCACCATGTATGCCATGTGATGCTTTTAATGCTTTTTGCTGTGTGTAGCATTTTGTGTCAAATCCCGCACTGGTTCTTCTCCATCTCTCTCTCTCTCTGTATAAATTAGCAGGAACAAGACACTGATTATGTGTTTGTGTGCAAAAGTGTGTAGGTGACCAGTAGGACAGTGATTCAGGCTGTCAGGCAGCTGTGAAAGAAGGCAGGAAGGAAATGAGTGAGTGAGTGAAAGAAAGGAAATCCTTGCCGACAAGTTAGTAAATGAATACAAGGATGTGCTGGGTCTGTCTTAATTGGTCTGTCCACATTATTTCATACATATATATTTATACATATATTTGCTATTTCTGTCACTACGTGTTTGATTCTTGATGATTAGCCTACCTTTTTGAAGGTTTACAATAGGCTCTTTGGAGATGAGCTCCACCTGGCCTTGTTAGATCCAATCCAGAGCTCTAATTCTGTTTTCAATAATTGTTGTTTGTGATCATCATGGTAGTTTTCAGGGTTTTACTTCAGTATAATTATTATTTTATTGAAAATGTAGAAGGCAAATGTCATATCTTACTATATAATGACGAAAACTCTGTCTGTGTGTCTGTTCCACGTTTTGCTCCTCACTGACTTGGTCAATCCATGTGAAATTTGGCACAGTGGTAGAGGGTCATGGGAGGATGTGAATGAAGCAATATTACATCAATTGGCCAAAGGGGGGCGCTATAGCAACCGATTGAAATTGCAAATTTTGAGTGGCCATATCTCATGCCCTGTATATCATAGAGACATGAAACTTTGCACAGAGATGTCTCTCCTCATGAGGAACAATTTTGCCCCAAGAACCCATAACTTCCGGTTGTATAGATTTTCTGCCATTTTGAATTTTTTTAAAAACACTTCAAATCGATCTCTTCCTAGGAAGTTTGACCGATCTGCATGAAACTCGGTGAACATAATCTAGGGACCAATATCTAAAGTTCCCTCTTGGCAAAAGTTGGAAAACTTACTAAAACTGAGCTTCTATAAGGCAATGAATATTGTGGAGGGCGTGGCTCATCACATAAAGGTGTGTAACATCTCACTAAACGTTTCACAGATCACCACGCAACTTTGTAGGCATATGACCACACATAATCTGAGGGGACCCCTCCATTATTGACCCAGTCAAACAAAATGGGGGCGCTAGAGAGCTAATTTCTTATCTAGGCCTAACCGCCACATCGATTTTTACTAAACCTGGCAGATATATAGAACAGGACGCCTCAAGGTGACTGGAGAAATTTAACTCTAACAACAGAAAAATGCTTAAAAATGGCTAAAATGCGACTGATCACTGTGACTCCCCCTGTGGCCGAATGTTTGTTTTTTTTCCTTCATATTTTTGGTATGACTAAGTCATGGTATGGTGTGCTGTACATAATCATGGAAACTGTCAGTGTGTCATTCTGTCAGTCAGTCATTCTGTCTGTCCCACGTTTTTCTACTCACTGACGTGGTCAATCTATGTGAAACTGCACATAGGCATTGAGGATTGGCATAGGTAGAAGGTGACAAAGCTACCCATGGGTATGGAATAGTTAGTTTGATTTATGTATATCAGCCTGTCTCTTAAACTAAAGAAATAATTCATTAGTAGTCAATAGTTTTCACTATTGATCTGTCAGATATTTTGACAGTCAGGGATTCACATATTTCATACCACATATATTGTGGACTAGAATTCTCATAGACCGTATAGTCTAGGATAACTCTCATCTCTAACAGAGTGCACTAGAAGTGAGTCCTAAAACCTGGAAATGAGTTAGCATTTTACTACTTCCAGTTCCCTCTTTTAAAGTCAATGGGTTTTTTGAATGGGTTTTTGGTTCGATGCCTGAAACAAGGCCTGTGGTCAACACAAGCTTAAAGAACTTTCAGACATTAAGTATGTCAGTAAATATCCAACTCTTGAACTTTGAAGGTTTTATGTGTCTCAAAAAAGGCAGTTGCTAACAAGTAGTTACAGGAGGCTACGGTCATCAACCATAGTGTAGTTTGTTTATAGCCTGACGTTAGCTTTTTAATTCTGACGATAGCATTAGGCTTCAACAGTCATGAAAGTGGTGTTCATCTGTAAAGATTATCTTGGTGAACAAAATGTTTAGGTACTATGTTTGTTTGTCACAGAGCTTATTTTCTAACCTGGAAATCCAGATGCCCTGCCCCTAGCAAATTCTAATTTGCACTGCACGGGAATCCGGCCCCAACAAGCCCCGCTGAATTGCCTATTGGACCAATCAGATCAGTCTATCTGACAGAGGCTGGCTCTGGGCGGGCATAACATGATGAGGACAGCGCTGCACCATAGGCACTGAAATGTAAGAGCCAAGATGGCAGCTGCCGAAGGACCGCGTCCATTCAATTTAGCTTTGGAAGAAATGCTAAGCCAACTACACTTATCTTCTTCCTTGAGAGAGGAAGAGCAGACTGCCCTAGAAGCCTTCATATCCAGGAAGGATGTTTTTGCTGTTTTGCCAACGGGATACAGCGAAAGCATAATGTATCAGTTAGCCCCACTGTTCGGCAAACAAATGGGGCTTAGTGCAATGAATACGTCACCTTGTTTTTTGCTCTGATTGGCCATCGTGCTATCAAATTGCGTGCAGTGGCATTTGAAATGCCTCAGTTAGTGCCGCCCCCTTGGGTAGGAAGGGTGTATCAGTGAGAGCCAGACTCAAAATCTTTCTAGATTTGAGTCTGGGTTTCCAGGCTACTTATTTTCTGCAATGATCCAAAATCCAATGGAAAAAAATCCCATAGGCTTTTTGACAGGGGCACCAGTGCAATGCGAACTTCAGTGTCTGCTTACAGAAATACGTCATCACTTGAGCACTCTGCATAAACTAAATTAATATTTAATAATAACATCAAAATTTCTTTCAATAAAGTGCCATGTTGCTGATCCAACATCTAAACCAATCAGCTCTTTGACTTGGGGAGAGCCAGGGTTTTCCTATCGTGGCTCCCATCACTGTTGACATTTTGAGCTTGTTAGCTGGCCAATCATAACTAACAAAGTAGGCTATTTGTTCATTAGCTTGTTATCCACCGTAGCTAAACCTAACTAACTAGCATTTCTTGTTTGTTTTTTCTGCAGTAGCTAACCAACTAAGTAGCATTTGTCGTTAAGTTTGTTAGACACTGTAGCTAACTGTGTCTAAATAGCATATGTGGTTTGGTTTGTTAGCCACAGTGGCTAACCATAGCTAACCAGCATTTGTTGTTCAGTTTTTTATCAGTAGCTAACCATAGCATGTGTTGTTTAGCCTGTCTTTCTCTTTATTTCTTTGGCTTTCTCTGGGCCTCTGTCATACTCACGAAGGCTTAAATGCACACACACACACACACACACACACACACACACACACACACACACTGCTCACATTTCTTATTATAAGCTGCTGCGTGCAGTACCTCACGCAATTAGGTCAGCACCATTTCCTCCAGTGTGACCTGCATATATCCTGACCTGTATTTCACACTGCTGCGGGAAATGACTCAGGCTTATAGACCATATTATACTGTCGCCTGCTGTTTTAGGGGAATTGAAAATAAATTAAAAAAAAAAAAAAAAAAGAACAAAAAAAATCCCACAGCAAGAAATGGGCAGATCTGGTTAAAAAAAAAGAGAGGAAGTAAATGGCTTTGGGTTTTGTCTGTAGTTTAACATTACAAAACATATGGCATTTAGTGGCTATGTTTTCCACAGTCTACCATACCATGGCTGCTTTTTCTTTGACAGACACATTGGAATCTAACCTCTAACCCAAGCAGATTTTCTCCTTTCTGTGGGATGATTATATTTATTGCCATGTTTCAAGTGTGTGTTTACATGCACACGATATTCCCGCCTTGATGCGGTATCGTAAGTGACCTGATTTTAGGTTGCTGCATGCAGACTTACATATAATAACCAGGTTTGAATAACATCGTAGACCAAAACTTTGATGAGAAACATGGTTAGGATTTCCAATTAATCAGGTACTGCTTTCACTTTTAGAATTTGTAGTATAAGCAAACTTTAGTGCCATGCAGAGTTCTGTGATGCTTTTTTTTATAGCTCCACTATAAAAAATAACAAAAACACACTATGTGGGCTGACCTGGTTTCATTCAGCCGAGAGCCTCTGCCACACAACATGGAAAATAGGGACTGTGACATGCTAAATCTGTAAACATGAGCACCCAGCTGGTGTGAATTATTTTAGTATGTGCTTTTACCACTCTGTGACATGTCACGGTGTCAGTCAATCATGTCCATGACCTTTGGACCACACATACTAGTTCATCACAAGTCATTCTGACTCTCATTTGGCTGTTAATATTTTCGAGGTATAAAGTAGGTGCAAAGGTGGTGGTGACAGTGGTCTGAAATATATCTTATTTATCAGCTGTTGGGTTTTTTTTTTAACTTTTGCCTCACCTTTTCTATGTGTAAACAAAATTGTGCATCCCAAGATCCTCTTTCAGTTCTTTGTTAGTGTTCATGTCTGTGTATGTTGATCTTGACATCATGAACCTGATTCATGGTAAGCCAGGAAACATTCAGGTTCATGAGTCAAAAAGGGCCTGGTCACATGACTATTTAAGCACTGTTTTACATCAAAACATCAACATCATTCATGTGCTTACTATTATTCACAAAATGGCTTTATAAACAAGAGTAGGAAATTTAATTGCAGAGATGCGACACCTTGCAGCATCTTAGGGTTTTTTGCCAGCAACTGTACTGATTTCAATGTATGCTGTCATTATACTGTGATGTGTTTAAAGACAGCATCACCTAGTGGCAGGTAGGAGGTACTGTAATATTCATTCAAGTAAAAGTGTGTCATATGAAGTGCATCAGGCTAAATTTAGACAAGTGAGTAATGTCTGAAGTGCGACTACAGTATGTGATACATCAAACTTAATGCTGACACAAGTCTGTGGGTGTGTGTGACAGAATGAGAGGGTGAGATTCATACAGCATGTGAATGCTGTATCATATTAAAGCCTGGTAAAGGGGTCAGACTGGAAACTAT
This sequence comes from Epinephelus cyanopodus, assembly GCA_026686955.1. Taxonomy (NCBI): domain Eukaryota; kingdom Metazoa; phylum Chordata; class Actinopteri; order Perciformes; family Serranidae; genus Epinephelus; species Epinephelus cyanopodus. The sequence continues at coordinate 24,547,561 of CM048933.1, read as the reverse complement.
TTACAAACACAGCAGAGTTAAGCAGGTCAGTACTGTATACTTTATACTTATATTTAGAACCCGAGCACTGACTGTTGCGAAGGCCCAACTGACACTGAAGGAAGTATCATTATTCTCTCAAATTAACTGTATTTCTGAGGGGCTAAAGGTGAGCGAGCAAAACTTGGCACACAGTACTAAAATGTTGATGTTTTATGGGTCTCATGTTCAGGTGTGGCAGAATGGCTTAACAGCGTCCCATGACAGTTTTCAACGAAAAAGCCCCCACCTTCAAATTTGATGAAGATGAATGAAATTTGGTATGCAGATGTATGTTTTCTGCGCAGTTTTATAGCATTTTTTGCCATGTACAGACACCGAACTCTTACAAACTCCTCCTAAAGATTTAACCTGATCAAATTTTCGTCTGTGCAATCTGAAGACCTTAAGAATTTCAGTTCAATTCAAGGCCAATTCAAAGCCCAGTATCACAAATCACAATTTGCCTCACAGGGCTTTACAGCATACAACATCTCTCTGTCCTTGGAACCTCACAGTGGATAAGGAAAAACTCCCCCAAAGAACATTGAACAGGGAAACAATGGTAGAAACCTCAGAAAGAGCAACTGAGGAGGGATCAGACAGATAACGTGTTCTGAAAAGTTGTTAAAAGATGAATAGTTGTAAAAAGCTTTTGTTTTCATGCAACGATGTTGCCTTGGCATGGCAACCATTTTATGCGTTTGGCCTTAAGTTGTTGTAACTTGAGTGTACAATCTGCCTAGAATTCTCATATTACGTAAGAATCCCAACCTGAACACACTGTCGTGCTGCTATTGAGTTATAGACATAGCATGACCCACTGGCAACAGGAAATGACATGTTTTATACTCTGATGTGATCCTCCTAGTGGGCTGATCCACCACATTGACCAGATCCACCTCAGATCAGAAAAACCTTAAGGTGTTAATGATGCGTTCTTGTGAGTATTGTGGGTTTTGGTGGACAAACATTGCCAGGGCTTGATTGCCATTTCGCATGTTTTGCAATGACGCAGGAAGTTGTTGTAACTTAACTGTACATTTCCTTATTTGCCCCAAATTTCTCATGCTTTATAAGAGTTCAGGCCTGAGGATATCTACATGCCAAACATTTGTACATAATTCACAACATAATTCGATTTACATGAAATTTAGGTTATATGGTTGAAACTTTATACACAACATAGCACGTTTAGTGCATGTTCTCTACCACCACCTGATGGACACAGTAAGTAGTACAAAAGTTTTGCAATAAGTCATTTCCAGCATCACACACTCCACACAGGAAATAACTCCTGCGCGCAGTGTCAACTGACAACTGGCCTGTATCCCATGCAGGTAGGTTCATCAGTGCTTGCAGCCTTAACTTTATTTGTTTTTGTTTGTTGTTTTTTTTACAATTATTTTTTAATGATAATGATAACTTTGTTGTATTTCTTATTGTCAAAAAAGATTTGTATCTTCTGAATCTTCTGAATTTTATGTTTCCAAATCATTTATTTAGCTTTAAAAAACATTTAAATCAGATTTAAATTGTTCTGAATAATGGAGCATAAGGGATTTTTGGGATCAATTATGAGAGGAAAAAAATCAAATATTGCTGTAATTTCAGATATAAAACTAGAAATGGCCTGTGTGTTGGTCAAAACATGTTGGCTGATTTTAAGGCTGTTTTTATTGTTCCATAATGAACTAGCTCTGTGATTAAAGCTTTTTATATATTTTCGAAGGGTGCCTTAGATTTATCATTTTTCTTATTTTGGCCTATCAGATCAGTTTATTTTAGGGCTGTCAAACGTTGATTTTTTTCTTAATCACAATTGCTGATTTCAGTAGTTAAGTTTTAATTGCATTGCATCCACATTAACAAAGTGAAGCAATTCTTACCGGAGATGAAAAGAAATTTACTTTATAATTTGAACTTTGTGAAACAAACTGTAGATGAGCCACTAGAATGTCAACACTATTTCTGTAATAGCGAGTATACAGTGCTTGAATTAAGATTAACAATGTAAAGTAATGTGTAGGTCGACTCCCATGGAGGTGTAAATACACATATTGTTGCAGTGGAACTGTAATTGTGTGTTTTTTTACGACGACGTTTGGAAGAGGTAAAAGAAAAAATAAATATATGAGCAGGGTACAAAATCCACTGCATACTTTTCCTCTTTTAGTTTTTTGGACTGTTGGAATTGTTCACTTAAAATCAAAATCCTATATGATCAGCAGATCAGTCCCCCAGCTTTTCTTAGACACGTTGCAGGCCTACATGATAGATCAGTGAGCAACATCGACACCTTCATGTGTGATTTTTTTTTTTTTAAACAGAATAATCCTAGAAACAGTCACTGTAATCCGTCAAAATTTCCTCCAAATACATTCACCCAAAGAACAAAGTGTCCTGCTGTAGCTGCTCACAGCTATAAAGTCTCCTGAGAGCAAAGAAGTTGCCTGGGAACTAAAGAAAACAGATTCCGTGTCTGGTGAAGTGAGTCAGTATGACAAACAGCTACTGCACAACTTGTCTGCTCTCGCCTCGTTTAAATACAAGCTGACTGGATTTATTCATAACTCACATCTTGATGCAGAATGTGATTCTCAGGCTGGAGAAAGAGCTCAAGAAGTTAGGTAACACTGATGTTGCTGTATGGGTTTGGAGTCCCTTTTGTCTCTTTCCTGGTATTCGGTGTGCTGGATCTAAGAACACAGGCTCATTGAAGCTGGTAAGATATTAAAATGTTTCTTGATCATGAAATTATTTGTGTCATTAGAAATGTGTTTAAAGCACCCAACCACTGACTTTATTTTTGAACACTCTGTTTTTCTGTTTTTGAAGGCTTCTTTTTCTGTAAACTCTGATCACAAATTGTAAATAAATCCGAATAAGACTCCTACATAGTCTTAGTTAATTTGCTTTGTCATGGAACAACAGTGATGATGTTGTGGATATTTAAGAAGAGAGGTAAAACTGGACTTTGTCTACTGTTTCAGTTGGCTGGACTGTGTTGGGTAACATAATCTTGCAAACCGGTTCCACTGTCAACTCCCCCGTCACAGTGCATTACTGATCCCTGTTAACTACAGACCTGTCACTGTCCCGTGTCTCTGTGCAGCAGGATGGCCAAAGGAAAGAAAAACAAACAGGGTAAAAGTAAAACCATCACCCTGAAGGTGGCTCAGAACTGCGTGGAGTTGACACTGGAAGGTAAACGTCGTCTGAATCTCAGTTTTAAGGAGGTCGATGTGGTGCCGAAGTGCATCCAGAAGCTGTATGATGTGGATGAACTGGACCTGAGCAGGAACCTCATCAGAAAGGTCCCCGACTTTATTGAAAATTTCATCAGCATCCAGGTTTTGGATCTGCACAGCAACTATGTGAGTATGACAGAAAACTACAGTCATGGAAAAAATTATTAGACCACCCTTGTTGTCTTCAATTTCTTGTTCATTCTAATATCTGGTACCACTAAACGTATAATACAATGAACACAACAAAAAATGCAGCTGGTCACATAATACTTTATGTCCTATTTGACATTCTTAAGCTTAATTGATTCCCAGGGTATATAAGAGGCCATTTCATGTCACAAGCAGCACTGCACATGCAAAGGCCTAGAGTGGTTTCCTGCTTACATTCAAGCCGTAGCACAACTCAGAAGTTGTCAGCTCTCACATAATGCCTAAAACAAAAGAATTATGTGAAGCCACAAAGGCAGCCATCTTGGCACTGCTGGAAATTGGCATGAGTGAGAGACAGGTAGCGAAAAAACTGAAGATCTCCAAGACAGCCGTTCATTACAACAAAAAAAAACAAGCTGAACATGGCACTACCAAATTGCTACCTGGCCGTGGCAGGAAACGTCTTTAACCCCACGAGATGACCGTGCGCTCATCCGTTCCTGTGTCAGGAATCGTCGTCAGACCTCCAGGGACCTTAAAATGAGTGGGCACTGTCGAGAAATGTGACTTGTTCGGCAAGGACAGTTCGAAACCGACTTGTTGAAGCTGGTTTTGAAGTCACACAGAGCACGCAAGAAGCCCTTCATCAATGAAAGGCAGAGGAAGGCCCGGTTACTCTTTGCTCGAGACCACAAGGATTGGACTGTTGATGATTGGGCTAAGGTTCTCTTCAGTGATGAATCCAATTTGAATTGATGCCCACTCCAGCCAACTTACTGGTTAGGAGGAAGCCTGGAGAAGCTTACAACCCAGACTGTCTTGCCCCTACAGTAAAACATGGGGTGGATCAGTCATGATCTGGGGTTGTTTCAGTCTGAGTGGAACAGGGCAAATGCAATTGTGTGAAGGCCGAATGAACCAGGTCATGTACAGGACTACCCTTGAAAACAGTCTTCTTTCATCAGCTGGAAAACTCTTTCCTGCCTCGAATGACTGGATTTTCCAACAAGACAATGCCCCTTGCCACACGGCAAGGTCAGTTAAAGCCTGGATGGAGAACCACAACATTCGCACCATGCCTTGGCCTGCTCAATCACCAGATCTTAATCCAATTGAAAACCTGTGGAAAATCATCAAACTCAAAATGGAGAACCACAAGCCCAAAAACAAAGAAAATTGTTTGAATTTGTCCAACAGGAATGGGCTGCTGTGACAGCAGAACAATGTCAGAAGCTGGTGGAGAGCATGCCAAGACGCATGGCTGCAGTCATCAAAAACAATGGTTATGCAATCAAGTATTAACTCTTGTGTGTATCATGTGTTTAAAGCAAACAGAAAAGAAAACATGGAATGCTTAAAAGTAGTGTTTTTGGCGGTACAATGCCATAGCTATTGATGTAAGAATTTAAGTAATTTTGGTTATTATCAAGAAAACCATGGAAAATGAATAGTTCTTAGTTCTTAAATTAAACTCTCATGAGCTATTTTTGTTGTTATCATTATAATTGTCCACAAATGTACCTTTAGTTGAGCCAGGCATTAAAATTAACAAGAAATTGAAGAAAACAAGGGTGGTCTAATAATTTTTTCCATGACTGTATAAGAATAATTTTGGTTTATTTGACGATTTGCCTTTGTTGGTGACACAAAACAGCTGTTGTATATACTCTGTGGCTCTGGGGTACCTAGGTCTAAGAAAATAACCCCTACAATGTAATCCGAGTCACCTCCAATTGGGCTTGGATAGTCAGTATTGAAATCATAAATTGGTGTTTGGCATTATGCTGCGTATCACAAAATGTGTCAATGTTTTTATTGCAGTTGGAGCAGCTCCCCGAGACTATAGGCCGTCTCCAGAACCTGCTGGTTTTGAACCTGTGTAACAACCGTCTGACGAGCCTCCCCAGTGAGCTCGGCCTGCTGAAGAAACTCCACACCCTCAACCTGGGTCTCAACCAGCTGGAAACTCTTCCCTCTGCCATCGGCGCTCTGAAGGAGCTCCGTCACCTCGGCCTCTCTGACAACCGATTAACCCGTGTCCCCGGCTGCCTTTCGAGGCTGAATCAGCTGGAGAAGGTCAACCTGGACAGGAACCCCATCCTCACTGAGAAGGCACCAGGCCTTGAGTCACTCATGATAACGGAGCAGCTTTATCTGGTCAAGGAGAGCTTCCTGTGTGAGGACTGCCGGAAGAAGTGCCAGACTGAGAGGAAGAAGGTGGAGAAAGGGGACTGAATTACTGGGTCTAACCAACATGAAGACTCAGGATGACAGGGAGATGCACAGCCTGGGTCACTGTAAACTCTAAATACTACCTAGTGAAGTTATTTAGGTTTCACCACAGCACCACCTGCTGACATCCACTGGACTTACATGATGTATTGGCACTGTTGTTAACTGACTTTTGGTATCCACTGTTTTGGGCAAAGACACTGGATGCTTGTGTTTTTAACTCAATATAGTTTAAGTGGATTTTTTAGCAAAAGGCCATCTCAACCTTTGAAAGTTTTTCAAAATAAAGTATCACATTGTTAAAGTATTTATGTCCCCTAAAAAGTCTGAAAGTTGTTACTAATGAGGTGTTCTCACATTCGTCTACTAAGGGGGCGATGTCTGTGCACTTCCTTAAAATCTGAGGATCGAACCTATGTTGGGCTAGCTAGATTAGTTACGTCAACAATAGAGCACCCCAGAAAGGACGTTTTTCTGTAGGCCGAGACATAAATTAGCATCACACTGGTTCCCTCATCAAATAGCCTATGGGATTTTTCCATTGGATTTTGGATTATTGCCAAAAAATAAGCTTTGTGGCTTTGATGCTTATGTGTTTTCATTAAGATAATCCTTACAAATGGTCACGACTTTCATGATTATTGAACCCTAAATGCAACTGCTACGTGTAAAAAGCTAACACTACGCTAAAATTGAAAGACGCTACGGTCACTTAATGTCAACACCATAACAAGCCTGTAAAGCTGTCTTTATTGCGGCACAGTATGATGACTTGTTAGCAACCGCCTTTTAAAAGACGCTTAGAAGCTTCATAGTTCATGAGTGGAGCATTTACTGATGAATATTATGTCGTTGAACAAAACGTGAAAGTCTCTTAAGCTTGTGTGAACCACAGACCTTGTTTCAGGTATCTAACCAAAAAACTGTTTTAAAAAAACCATTGAATTTGAGATGAGGGAACCATGAGTGATAAAATTCTAATTCATTCCTTGGGCACTCCATCCACCTTATTTCTGAGGGTGCATCTGTAGAAATGATCATGGGTGCAACTTCTGGGGAGATAGTGGAAGGAGTAGTGTGCACTGGTTTTCTATGGTTAGACCCAGTGGCTAATCTTGGTGGCAAACCACCAATGGCAGTTCCTTAAGCATTAGCTACATTAGCATTAGCTGGTAAACATTACGTTTATTCACTTTACATGAGCTTAAATTAATACAGCATTATGTTCCCAGAGTGTGTTAGTGTCTGTTTATGAGTTTTAAGAAATCAGAAATTCTCTTTTAGAAGGAAAGCTAATTGCTAACGCGCTTAGTTAAAAAGGTAAACGACCAATGCTTTGAGATGGCTGTCAGAGATGGCTGAGGTATGATGGCACTTTCCCATCTGAGATGAACAGGTGGCGTTTTCCATGTTTTATTTTCCAGTCACATTAGGAAAGAGGATTAGTGTACCATTCATGGCACTGTTACCATTGGAACAGTGCCATGAACAGTAATTCATGCAAGGTATCATGGGGGCTAGGAATAAGGTAGATAACTTTCATGCCATGTCTACCACATGGCAGGTTATATATCCATGTTGGCACATTTGATGCCCTAGACCAACTTCCCCCCGCTGCTGAATAAAGAACACAGATTTATGGAACAGATTTATTTAATGGTTGTTTTCTATTGACACACTGTCTCTTAGAGCGGAGGCACGGTAGTTGTGTTATTTTTCAGTAAAACGTGATTTTTGAGGACATAAAGTGACACATTTAATAGTGTCCTCTTTCCCCTATCATGAATAATAGGTAGGGCTGGCCTCACACGTAAGCCACCAGAGGCCCCTAATAGCACCAAACATAACCCCTAACCCTGTCCCACAAGCAGAGCCGGGCGGCCAGGTGTCAATGTTACACACACATAATTTTACAATAATGCAATGACTATCTACTCTGTAAGTCAAAGTTTAGTTAAAGCTCTGAATTAATGCAAGACGTAAAGTAAAGGATTGACATTTAATACTGGGTTTAAAATGTTGATTGGCTGACCATATTGGGCAGTTTCTATGCACATCTGTCAGTAAATAATAACCGTCAAGTATTCAGCCAGACCATCCCACTGAGCACCAAACGGGATTTCAATATTGATTTCTAGTTGAAAACTAGTTGATACTGGGCCTGAACGTCTGAGACCTCTTCTCTCCCTCTTTTTTTTAACTAGCTAAAATGTGGTTACAACATCAGCATGTCACAAAAACAAATTTCCTTAATTACATTGATGATTTGTTAAATTGTTCTGACTTGTTTATATAATAACGTCATATCCACAGCAACAACAAGCATGGCTAAAAGCGAAACTATTACCGACTCTGCTGTGGTTCCAAAAAGAAGAACAGCTTCAGTAGTGTGAAATATAAACTGTGGCGTCCTCAATGTTTTATGAACAGCTCTGGACTTCTCAGACTCTTTTAGCAAATTACAGCTCAGAGGGAACTCATTCAGCGGCTCCTCTGGCAGCAGCACAAAGGGAGAGCAATGGAGCTGGTGTCGTCAAATGATTTTGTCATTAACTTTTTGTAATCTAAACCTACATGATGCTTGTGGCTCAACAAAAAACTACATATATGTGAATGTGCAATAGCCATTGTAGCATAACAGCCTGTTACAGCATGATTTTTAGAGGATAAATGGCAGAACATAAAGGTCCAGGTGGAAAAAAACCCCAACTCAATCATTTAGGATTTTTCCTAAAAAAAAAAAGGAAATTACCTATTGATTTGTATATATAGATCCCTGGGGGCATTTTTTATATTTGGGAGCTGTTAAAATGTGTAATTTGTGGTAGATTTCATTTTATTGTACTATTAATATTGTATACAGAATCTGAATCTCACTCTGAGTTACTGTTGTTGTTTACAAACTAAAGAAATTAGATAATTTCAGTTTAGTTTTTACTGAATGTTTTAAGGTAAATTGTAAACTACATCAATTATTTTGTTGCAAGTCTATCTTCCTAAACTAATAATAAAATATTTTTCACTAATCTCTCATATTATCAAGAATACTGTTATTGCAAAAATACCCTGAAATATTGTGATATTATTTTAAGGCTATATCACCCAGCTCTAGTGACCATAGTCATTTCTTAAATGTCTTTTCAGCATAAAAATGGTTGCTGGAACAGTATAAACAGTATTGTATATTTTAAAATGTATAAGAGAAAATGTTTTCTATACTTTACAGGTGATGTGCTTAAGTTTGACAGTAGAATATATGCTGGATCATTGGGCAGTACTACGCTGAGAAGGACCAGCAATGTCTTTAAGTGGTAATGGAGAAAACACTGAATTTACTGTGTATCTACTGTTTGAACTTAGTGTTGCAATTATGAGATCCCACTTTAGTCTTTACATGCTTGTTCTATTTGCACAATATTTGCAAGATGCAAGTTGGTTCAGTGCCATGTTAAATGACAATTAAGAGGGGCCCCAAAACCAAATCCTTTGGGCCCCCAAAAGTCTAGGGTCGTCCCTGACAGTAGGGAATAAATAATACTTGGCTCGAGGAAGAGTCTACTCAGACCAACCTCACGAAACCACGTGATCATGACCACTTCACTAACCACAAGGTCTTATTTCCTCTAACCTTACTATGACCACGCTGCTTTTAGGGTGCTCAGCTGGTCAAGTTTCATAAACTGTGCTGCCACTATCTCCCAACACATAACCACAACACGCCGGCTACGGCAAGCGGGGAGGGTCTGTTTTATTTAAAGCTTTCCGGTCTCCCACTGTCAACACTTGGCTCGAGCGCTGCTGCGGAGCAACGACGATGTCTGAGCAGGAGTCTCTGAGGTGCTCCAGTGCCAGAAACCGTGGAGGCGTACAGCGGGTGGAAGGAAAACTGCGAGCCAGCGTAGAAAAAGGGGATTACTATGAAGCACATCAGATGTACAGGACTTTATTTTTTAGGTAAGTCTCCGTTTCATGTCACTAGGTGCAGTTGTAATTGTCATTTGGTTTTGGGGCCTACCTGTTCCAGATCATTCCACTGTCAACCTTGCTTATAAGCTTGTCCGTTAATGATTGGGTGAATTCCACCACGGACCCGCCCACTCACGTTGGTCCGTCTGTTCGTGTGGACAGCCGCGCTGTCAATCTTCAACAAACACAAAATGGGACTGCTAACTACGGCTAGTTAGCTAGCTACGTGTTCAGCAACACCACCAATGATAGCCGGAGCAGAATTAGCTGGGTCATTGATGCAACACGGTGTTTACACGTTAATAGAAAAACACTTAAAGTGCGAATTAACGGATTGTAGCGGCTAACTGCTTTGTTGTCGTTTCCTAAACATCTGTTGAAGCTGTCCAGCTGTGTTAGCATTTAGCCAGATAGCAACATACTGAAACGCCGCAGTCTGAGCTAGCTAACGTTATCTGTGACCAATGTTAGGCATGCAATTGCCCACTGTCAAGTATATTTGTTTAATCTAGATTTGCAGCTGGTTATACTTACATGGCCAGTAGTCAAAACTGCTGAATCTACGATAAGGCAGTATCATTTATGGTCTGTTTTCTAGTGCCTGTCTATTTCATCAAGGAACATTCACACACCTATCAGTGATTACATACCAAGAGAAAACTGGATGCTGTTTTGGGTAATGAATAGATTAGAAGTGCTGCTGAACTGGTTGGATATCTGCCTGGAGCATAGCTAACTAAAGAAGGTGATTTGTTCTGAATTCAGACCAGTGAAAGCCAGTCCTCATTCATTGCAGAGTGGGTTTATTATCCTCCTGCCTCTTTGTCATTGTCTTGCTATTTCTCATGACTAACAGTCATGTTTGCAATAAAATCCCCTTAAAAGCAAGATGGAAAAAATAAAAAGTGTTGCAGCTGCTCTGTGGTCTTCAGGAATGTTGTTATACACATTGCAATACTCACAGTGATACCTTGTTTTGTACCTCAAGCACATATCTTATCTTGCAGCCCTGTGTGGGAATAGTCTTGACTGACGCAAACAAACCTTGTGTCTGTCCCGATAAGGGATAATACTTCATGTGTAATGCTGGGGCTCCTGTCCTCCATCAGGTACATGGCACAGGCAAAACATGCTGAGGCCAGGGAGCTGATGTACAATGGCGCTCTACTCTTCTTCAGCTATAATCAGGTACGTACTACACTAGATTTCTGCCAGAGTAGCTGATCTGGTATGTCCCACACCAAGTGTTAAATGTCAGGTGTACACATGTTCATGGAAACACCCTCGACAGAGAAATTGTAATGTCATGTTCCAAAGTAGCTTTGTTGGGCGACTGTATTGCTCTACTTTTGTATAATTGTAATACCAGAGTAGTGTCTATAAGCTTGTCATTCACAAGTGACACAGTGTATGTAAGAATGAAACTTAAACTCTTCACACTGTACATAACAGTTTTGTAGTTTAGACCAACTAAACTGAGACCAAGACCAGAGTGTATCAAGACTGTGACAGGACACAGACCAGCCCAGTGCAAGAAGAGTGCAAACCGTGGTTATCCTCAAACCAATCTGAAAGATCCACATTTCCATTAAAAACAAATGACTGGTGCCCTATCCAGTCTTGAAATAAAATCTTGAATCCTCTTTGTCTTAGACTGAGACAAGACCAAGTCCAAGATGACACAGAGACTTTAAAAAAAAAAAGGGGTCTTGAGACCAGGACTATTCCCAATTATTACATCATTGGTACATGAACTTGTTTTCAGAGTAGCTGCACTATTGCTGCACACAGATTATCAGGTTTCCAGCCCGAATCTAAGGTAGATTGCTTAATTAAGATTATCCTCCCAGCCCCCAAGTTGCTCATGTAAAACACCTAATTCCTCTGAAAATATGGAATAAAATATACACTTTATTGTGTTTTCATCTCCAGCAAAACAGTGCAGCAGACCTGTCCATGCTGGTACTGGAGGTGCTGGAGAAATCTGAGGCAAAAGTTGATGATGAAATATTAGGTAAGTGGCAGCCTTCAGCCTGTGAAAGACTACCTTCACTTAACTGTACATTTGTAATAATGGGAGAATAGATAGTTTCCAGATATGCTGTGCTTTCATGTCTAGTGTCTTTTTTGTGTGAAAGAGAGTCACATTTACATCAACTGCTTTGGGGAATTTGGAGGGCTGTAAATCACTGGACAGTGATTCAGTATTTGCTGATATCACAAATTCTGCCATGACATGATTTCGATACCATGCTATTCAGGGGTGTGCGACCAATGAGACAATATCATCTGCCCATTTAACACAGTCAGTTACAGAAGAAGCAGCTACTCTATGCCGTAGCACAGTAATAACTTTCAAGGTTCATGATTAATAAGTACTAGTCTTTAATGCAGTGAGGCATTTTAACAGCTGTCAAACCCAGAGTACAGTGGGTGATGGATTGTGCTTTACATATATAGCCAGCACAGATCCATTATTGATTGACCTTTACTGATACTACTACTTTACTGATCTCCCGATTCTGTTTGGGGCATCTCTAATCACTGCTTAATGCTGCTGCATTACATTTTGAAGTCATTTAGAGAAGTTTGCCTTTCACAGGGAGGGGCGTAGAAAGGATGTTCTCTGATTTTTGTTGGGGTTGTGTGTGTGTGTTTGTTGAGCAGAATGCCTGGCTAAGCTGTTCAGCCCAATGGACCCGAACTCTCCAGAGAGAGTAGCGTTTGTGTCCAGAGCCTTGAAATGGTCCACAGGAGGGTCCGGCAAGTTGGGCCACCCAAAACTACATCAGCTGCTAGCTGTCACCTTGTGGAAAGGTAATCAGTTAATCATTTAGTTTATAAAGTGTGGAGGATAGTAACAAATGTGTAACACAGGTCACAATAAATATTGGATTTATTGATAAAACGGATGAAGAGGCTGGAAAAAGCAAATGTGTGGTAATAAACTGAAAGTATTTGAGTCTCTCAGATAATCTCTTCAGTTATCCAAATATCTATTTCAGTCACATACATAAACATAAACAAGCCAACAAATCCAACACACAATGGTAGCGTATGGAGTGAATCAAATCACCCACACCTTTTTGTAAGCTCACACACCAGTAGCATTAGGATGCACACTGACCCTCATCATGATCGGCCACTGTCCTCTTACTCAGCATTGTCACCTGATAACATCTAAGGAAAGCACTAGTTTTATTCCCTAAATTGGCACATTCCAGCTTCCATACTTTGACTCTTCTGTCTGTAGGCCATATTCAGTGTGTGCTAAGGGTGTGTGTTCCCCTTGATACTGTTCCTAATGTGCAAGCTGCCCTGTCCCTGTATAAAAATTGGAGGGACAGTTCACCCCCAAATCAAAAATACATATTTTCCTCTTACCTGTTGTGCTGTTTATCAGTCTAGATTGTTTTAGTGTGAGTTGCCAAGTGTTGGAGGTATCAGCCATAGAGATGTCTGCCTTCTCTCCAGTGTAATGGAACAAGATGGCACTCGGCTTGTGGTGCTCAAAGCGCCAACAAAATACATTTGAAAAACAATGTCTCTTTCCAGAAATCATGACCCAGTTCTTCAAGATAATCCACAGTCTTTGTTGTGAGCAGTTTCATATAGGAACTATTTTCTTGCTACTGAACTACACCTGCCAACTGCATGATAGTGCAGAAGGAAGTGTGCATCTACTCATGGACGAGAGGCTCGTGCTCGTGATAGCGCGAGATGTAAACGGTAATGGCGTCCTCCTCAGCTGACTTTGGCTGAGCTAGCTCAGTGGTGCAAGGTGAACTAGCAGTAGATTCATGCATCCTTCTGCGCAGTGATTCAGTTGGTTGGTGTAGTTTGGTAGCTCTTACGCAAAAGCCGACGTCACAGCGTTTTCTTTGGTCATGTAGCAAAAATATTTGCGTCTTTTTACTGCATGGACAGCCCGGGTTTAAGAAGGGACTGCCTTTAAAAGAGTGAAATGCCTATTTAACTGTTTAAAACTTAATTTTTTAAAAATATTTGTGTGTATTTAGAGCAAAACTACAGTGAGTCTCGTTACCACTTCCTGCATTCGTCTGACGGGGAGGGCTGTGCACAGATGCTGGTGGAGTATTCAGCGTCACGAGGCTTCCGCAGCGAGGTCGACATGTTTGTGGCGCAGGCCGTCCTACAGTAAGTGAAAATATTTATTTTTGATATCATTGCACTATAAAAGCAGAAATCACTTTCCATGTTTAGTTAAAAAATTCTAGTGCAGCTTTAGTCTGTAATGTCAGTAAATGTAATCTGAACTGTTGGTTAGATTTAAGGTGTAGCTTTCAGAGTGTGCAGTGGAGAAAGCGGTATTGATGCATCCTGCAGTCAGATCCGTTTTCTATCTGTCAGCAGTTTCTTTAAAGTGCCTTTGATCTCTCTGTGTTTCTGGTCTACCGTCTCTCACTCTCTAATCTGTGTCACACTTTCTCTCCCATCTTCTTCTTCTGTTTTTATCCCTCGTCCTTTATCTATTTCTGTCCTTTCCCTGTCTGAACCTCCACCCTCCAGGTTCCTCTGCTTAAAGAACAAAAACAGCGCTTCCGTGGTGTTCAGCACATACACAGAGAAACACCCGTCCATAGAGAAGGGCCCTCCCTTCGTCCAGCCTCTACTTAACTTTATCTGGTTTCTGCTGCTGGCAGTGGATGGGTGAGTTGTGATAACACTTTAACACTAGATGTACATACTGACTTCATTAAGACCTGCCACATAATGTGTTATATATAATGTCTCACTCTGTTGTATGTGTGTACAGACTCCTTCAACAGTCTGCCCTGAGCGTGTAATAAACTAATTAAGCTAGCATTAGCTGATCCCCTACTGCAGCATTAATCTCATTTGATTATGATGAATTTTTTGCAGCAAGTAGAAAAAAGCCAACTCTCCATCTGAACTACTGCTGAACTTGTTCCTGGAGTGCTTCACAGCAGTTAAATGTTTGTCTTAGAAAAATAGATTTAGGATAATAATGTACACCACTCAAAGAATGTTTCTTCTCTTCATTTCTTCAGGGGTAAATTAACAGTTTTCACAGTGTTATGTGAGCAATATCAACCTTCCCTGAAGAGGGACCCCATGTATAATGAGGTGAGTGTTAGTGCTCAGTTATTTCTTCCCATGAATCATGTATGAAATGGCCTTCAGTAATGTAACAGCAGCTGCAACACACCATGTGTATACCATATGTATTATCAGGGTTCCCAAAGTCGGGAAATTCCTGGAAAAGTTATGAAAGTCAAGTCAGTTTTATGTATGAAGTGCCAAATCATAACCGTTATCTCAGTCCAAGCTATCTCAAGACATTTTTCATATAGAGCTAGTCTAGGCCATACTCTCTAAATATGGTAGCAAGTTCGCTAATAGCTATGCTTCTTGCTGTGTGCAACAGTGTGATGTCACACCCCTAATTTCAGTCCATGTAAACATATTTTGGCTGTAATTTTGTAGCATGTCTTATTCACAACCCTGTCTCTCTGTCCTCCTCTACCTCTTCTCTTCGATATGTTCTTACTCTTCAGTATCTCGACAGAATAGGACAGCTTTTCTTTGGTGTTCCACCCAAACAGTCTCCATCATACGGTGGGCTGCTAGGTGAGTGAACAAACACTTTGTTTATTTGAGCTGATGTTAAGGATTGTTTACACAGAAGTTCCCTGATCAACTCAAGTTTAATGTTAGGTCTTGTTCCTTGTATGATCTGAGACTACATACAGCTAATTAAATACATAAACCAATTGAGGCACCCTTTCTCAGTGCCGTTTGATTTTAATGAACGTTACGCGAGGGTTTTCTACCCTGACGTTATTGTAAATAACCTTGTGATTTGATGTTTTAGACTGAGCGCAGTGGCTCCCTGTAGTCTTATTGTCAGGTGAATTTCTAAAGGCCGTTTTTATAAGAGTTTTATTACATACAAAACTCACAACTTAACATGACCAAAAACTGCCAAATAATGTTGTAGTCAAGTCTTCATCGACAGATTTGCCTCCCAGCAGTGACAGAAAAAAAGTGAAAGCTGTTTTAACAGAGAGCCTCTCTGTTTCAACAACACACGCTCTCATAAAGACGACGCTTGTCTGTCTTAGCTTTCCTACAGAGAGTTTTCTAATTTGTGTGATGGGGACAAGATAAGAGCTTCTCTCAGGAGAAGAGGATGCTTTCATTTAAGATTTCTGCACACCAGAAGTCAAACTGGCCTGATAGCTGACCTGTACACTTAGGAGTTGAGACACAGATCTCACTTAAACATATTTTATAAATGTATGACATATAAGAAATGAACAGTAGAATAATACAAGCAGTGAATAAGAGTATACATTTCCATTACAGCAGTGTAGGTGTAGTGAGCAAAAGATATGCTGGTAGGCATTTTTGTTACCTTTGAACAGACCCAGGCTAGCTGTGCTCATGCTAAGCTAACTGGCTCCAGCTATATATTTTCTTACAGCTGTGAGAGTGATATCAGTTTTCTCACTAAACTCTCTGCAAGAAACTGAACAAGTGTATTTCCCAAAGTGTCCTAACTATTCTGTTAAATAGCAAAGAACATTCAAACACCTTTTGAAAAAGACACCTCTACACAGAATATTAATCGCTGTGTTGCACCCTGCAGGAAACCTGCTGAACAGCCTGATGGGTTCGGGCGAAGAGGACGACGGAGCCGAGGAAGCCCAGGAGGACAGCAGCCCCATAGAGCTGGACTGAGCCTGCCCCAGGACAAAGAGAACAAACGAACACACACAAAAAAAAGAGGAAGACCACGCAGCCTCCCTCCTTCACCTCCACAACGAGGGCGGGGTGAGGCGCCGGTCCATGTTTCCAGAGGCGTGCTGTTTCCAAAAACCCCTTTCCACCTATTCAGTCTTAAAATCCAAGCAAGTATCAGGCCGCCAAAAACACCCCTCTCAGCACTGCCGGGACTGACTGCGCCAAACTGCAAACTCTTCCCGAGTTGAAATATTGTAAGATTATTATATTATTTTATTTTAATCATTATTTTTTTTGTTAGTGTGGGACTCTCTCTCTCTGTTTAGGGTGTATGATGTTTAACAAACTGTCCTCAGTGGAGAGGATAGTTTCACAAGTGCAAACCCTCTTCATGATGTCACTGATGACATCATTATAAGAGGGTTTACACAGCTCACTACAATTACTCAACTGTTTTCTTTGCCAGTTTCACAGAGCTCCATCAGAGCCACAATGTTGCCGTTTGCATTTTTCTGCAGCTTTCTCTGTTAAAACTCGGCTTTCAGTAGATAATGAAATGTAGTTAATGCCATCTGTCATGTTCTCATCTGTTTGTCTGATAGCAATATGGACAAAAAGACAACAGAGCTCTTTGTAAGTTATTATCAGAGGTCATCTTACACTTTGGATATCAACCAGACAAACCCTTTCTGCTCAGTGTCTCCTCCACGAGTCATTTCTGTTTAAGTTACTGCAAACACACAGCTGTCTGTATACAAGTAGCTCCAGTGTCGAGGTCCCGCTTTTCACTGTGCACTCGCTGAACTGCTGTTTGCATCTTCAAGAGGAATTGTGAGGAAAAGTCTAATTTTGGCATTTTTAACAGCTGCCAGGTCATAAAAACAGTCAGGCGATGAGGTGTTTGAAGCACTTAGAGTGTGTGTTTGGCTGGTTTGTTGGCTCTGGGTGCTGGTCTATATGTCGCTGTGAAACATAAAAAGTCAAAGCTTGGGTTTACCGTCCAAGTCTGTTAAGTGATCTTTATTAGAGGAGCAAAATGAGACACTGTGAAAACCTTTCTGTTGGAGTGAATTTTGCTTTTCATGTTCCAAAAGGCTAATAGCTAAAGCAGCTGGTTACCTGACCGTGCCTGGCTCAGCCCTTCCTTTTCCTTATATTCCCTTTTTTAAGTGGTAGTCCAACATCAGTTCGGCCAGTGCACACTCAGAAGCGTGATTTCAACAATAGCTACTGTTTATCAGTGTTATCAGTCCTCAGAGAATACACTGCTTGTTCCTCTCAGTACTTTGTTCTCATCTTTCGATCTTCTTTTTGTCCTCGTAGTGACATTTGATCAGTCTAGGTCTTTTAGGATTTAAAAAAAAAAAAAAAAAAAGTCCTAACTGTGCTCCAGATAATCTTAAAAGAGGTCATACCCCCCTATGTGAAGACAAATTTCAATTTAATGCTAGGTAACTAGGAAAGTCCAGAGGTCTTCCAATGTAGAGTAATGTTTATTTACTTTATGTAATTATCTGTGGGACTATGGAACACCAAAGTGGTCAATACTAAATAAAAAATGACAATAATTGAGTAAAATATTTAAAAACTGGTAGAACTCAACACATTTTCAGGGAATATAATTTTAGGTTTATTTATATTAATGAAACATTTAAGAAAGATTAAATAATTTCATGAAAATTAGGTATTTAATAACTTAATTAAAACATCCCTTTTTAAACATTTATTTTCATGATTATTTGTTTCATAAACTTTAATATTGGCCATTTTGGCACACCGTACGGGACCGGCTAGCTCAATGTCGTTGTGCGACAGAAGGACAGATAGAATTGTGTCTAGTTGTGAATGTAAACATGCTCTGCTGTGATTACATCTATCTGACGTTGGTGCTGACGATACAGAGAAAGAAACTAGTGGTATGGCAGTGTAAGTGTTAACAGCAGCAATCATCAGAGACTGAAAAATAAGAGACTACAAACAAATGTTTAAAAAACTCAGCTTTAACAGTGTTGTGTTCCTTCTTGGTGTCGACTCCTCCTGCTGGTCCCTCCGCTACATCACTGAGGTCTGAAGGGAAATCCAGACAAAGCTGACTTTTAGGTTCCTCAACAGTTCACATTTCCTATGACATCAGTCATTTCATGCAACGTGCTCTGCTACTCATATCACACACCTTTTATTATTCAGTGTCATAGCTTCTTTTTTGCCAACCTGAAAGTCAGTTATGTTGGACTTCTCCTTTCATTATTGGCAGTGAAAAAGGTGTGACCAAAGGCCCTTTTGTCAGTGTCGTCACGCTTTTGTTTTTTATTATTTTTCCTTTCAGAACTAAAGGGGAGTGTTTGCCTTTCAGATGATTCACTAATCAAGTAAATAAACTACAACTGAGAAGAGTTTGAGAATGTCTTGAAACAAACATTGTCCTGTCCACTTTTTTATCGCTTTTTATTGAGAGTATGAACAAAGTTGCTGCATGTGGTGCAAGGATATAAAACCCAAATTGCCAAATTGCTCATCCTGGGGGACCCCAAGGCGTACCCAGGCCAGATGAGATATATAATCCTTCCAGCGTGTTTTGGATCTGCCCTAGGGCCTCCTACCAGTGGGTCGCGCCCAGGAGGCATCCTGATCAGATGCTCCAACCACCTCAACTGTGACCCCTTTTGATGCGAAGGAGCAGGGACTCTACTTAAAGCTCCCTCTGGATGTCCGAGCTCCTTACCCTATCTCTAAGGCTGAGCCCAGCCACCCCACGGAGGAAACTCATTTCAACCGCTTGTATCTGCAATCTCATTCTTTCGGTCACTACTCAGAGCTCATGACCATAGGTGAGGGTTGGGATGTAGACGGACAAGTAAATTAAAAGATTTGCCTTGTGGGTCAGCTCCCTCTTCACCACAACGGTCCAGCACAGCGCAAGCATCAATGCAGAAGCCGCACCAAACTGCCAATCCATCTCACCCTAACCCTCGTGAACAAGACCCAGAGATACTTGAACTCCTTCCCTCACTCCCTCCCAACCCAGAGGGGGCTATCCGCCGATTTCCGGCAGAGAACCATGGCCTCAGATTTGGACCGCTTCACACTCGGCTGCAAACCGTCCCAGTGCATGATGGAAATCACGATGTTATGAAGCCAACAGAATCACATCATCTGCAAAACACAGAGATTTAAGTTTGAGGTTCCCAAACCGGACCCCTTCCTCCCCCCCAGCTAGGACTAAAAATATATATATACCAAAACAGTTACTATTCAGTTGACAAGATGTTTAATAAGCAAAACATGTAATACATTTGCATTGTACTTTAATCAACAGGTTAGAAATCAACTCATACTTAAGACCGGTATTTAAATACAAAGCAGAATGATTGTTTATTTCTACAAATGCATGAAGAACACACGTTAAAAATACATAATGTTGCAATACAGAGAGCAGTTGTGTAAGTTAAGTCAAAGATAACTATCTTTGTTTGATATGCAGGGGAACACTGCGGTAACAGGTGCAAAATACAGCAAAAGTAGAGTTCTGACAGATGTATCACTACTTAAAATTATCTTTTGGACTGTGGCATGTTTTTCAGAATTTGAAGCCATTTTAGTTCGACAGAAAAATTAGGCTTAAACTTTGCAGCAGATCTGATGCATATAGGCTCGTTTGCGGTGTTCTTTTTGTAGCGAAGTCAGCAGCTTGTGACTTAACAGAAGACAGGAAAACATGCAGAGGAATGTCATTTTACTTCCTTTGTAAACTTTGAATAATGTGTTCATTCATTTAACAGTTTTGTCGCTTAGTTTATTTTGCATACCCCCAGATTGTGACACTGAATAGGAGCAACAAACAAAACCTCACAGAGTTTCCTTGAAGGTTTCAGTGCAGTTTAATGTTCTACAATAGTTTAATTTAATGACTTGAAATTGTACAACTTGAAAGGAATTTTGGCACGAAAACAGCTTTCAGTTCAGTCTTAAAGTATCAATTTTGGGTCTTTCATATTGGTCCAAACACATGGTAAATATTTAGTGCCAAAATGTAAAGTTAACATTCAAGCATTTTTTTCTTTTTCTTTGTGCTTCACAGAAACTTAGTGCACAGACATTTTACGAATAATGTTGAGGTTTACGTTCAGGTGCGGGACTGCAGTTGCAGCCTCTGGACTGTATCCAGCAGGTGGCTCATGTCGGCCTGCTGAGCTTGGTGTTTGATGTACTCCAGAGTCCGAACCTGGAGCAGAGAGAAGAGACAGGCTGCGTTCACACAAAGCATGTTTGCTGAAATTAACAAGTAGAGCACCCATTTAAATAAGTCTGGGTGCAGCTGCTTGAGAAAAGTGTAAAATGTCTCCCTCACCGAAACTCGAGTCTCACAGTATCCGTGTTTGTGGCTGAGGTTCCACAGGTTGACGGCCAGCTGGCTCAGCTTGTTGTTCCTCAGGTCACCGTGAGCGAGCAGGACGCCAAACAGGGAAAAAGCCAGAGCGCCTTGACGCCGTGTGCTCTGCTGCAAGAGGGCGAGAAGAAAGCAGTGTTTTAGTTACTAGCTAAAAATTAGTCTTAATAGATGCACAAGAGGAGAAGAAGCACTGTGGTATTTTTGGTGGCAGTGAGCCGTTTTTGCCTCACCTCATCCCGACTGAGTGCCTTCAGGTGGTCCAGGATCTGTCCGATCAGAGTCTCACACAGCTTGTTGATCTCTGATAGAAACTTGGGGTCTCCTCCATAAAGTGTCTCATTGGAGTCCACTGAGAACACGAAAGAGGAGAAAGATAACATAAAAATTACTGCTTTTTTTGTGTTCTAAATAGTGATCATTGATATCAATATCATTGATATTTTTACCTTTAGGGATGGAGTAGAGGTAGGTTTCTTGGCCCATGGCAGCCAGCAGGGGCAGAGCGCTGATGTAGACCCGCACCTTGGCGTCGCTGTTTTCCTCCCAGGTGTAGTCTTGTACCATATTGAGTAGTCCGCGGACAAGGTAGAGCACGCCATGCTCCGGATGGTCCTGCAAGAATATTCACACATACATGTTGGGAGTTTTAGGGAAACCAGCCAGATGGTTTGGCACCTCTAAGTCTTAACTGAGCTGTCTGAAGAGAATAATGAGGAAAAGCTAAAATATTTCAGTTTTGGTTGATCTTCCTCTTCTTTCTGTTTCTGGAGAGGATTGTCTTACCGGGACAACTAGCAGTGTAGCCAGGAAGTTGTTGATAAAGTCCAGCAGGAAGCTCTCAGAAGACCGAAGTTTTCCCTCGACGCTGATGGAGCGAGGAACCTCCGGAAGAAGACTGACTGCTGCCTTTAGGAAAGCATCGGCTGGAGGTGCAGAAAGATGGATGGAAATGGAAAGGAGAGAGGAAGGATGGGAAATAAGTAAATGATTGGGACAAAAGGAGAGAAGGGAAAAGTCAGAGACAGATAAAGAATGTTAGGAATTGCTGATACAAAGCGAAATGAATCATTACCTCAGATTTTACACACAAACTAATGACCTGCATTTTTACCCCTGATTTAAAGTGTGAAAGTAAACAGCTGCTCACCCTGGGAGAGACACTGGTTTGCTAATGCAACCTGACCAGACAGCAGATAGAGGCTGAGACGACTGAAGATGCTGCTGAGAGACGGGATGGTGATAAAACTGTAGGCAGCACATGCCTGGAGGAGAGAGGGAGAAAACTTTAAATAAGCATCTGACATTTGAAGCCGACGCTGGGCTCAGTGTTTCTCAGGAAATGCTGAGATCTCATCTTGTAAGAAGGTACGGTTGCCTGCAGTGATCAGATGCTGCTTGTGTTGACTCACCCTGACAAAGGCCGCTGTTTTGCGTGAGTGATTTCCTCTCATCACCCTGCTGGTCTCCATCGCCAGCTGGTTCACCGTCTGGAAATGACAGGGCGGACAGTGAGGATGGGGTGTGTGTGTGTGTGTGTGTGTGTGTGTGTGTGTGTGTGTGTGTGTGTGTGTGTGTGTGTGTGTGTGTGTGTGTGTGTGTGTATCACACACAAATTGAACCTACAAACAAAGATTTGTACTGACATGAATGAGCTGCACCATTACTGACTCCAGGTTACAGAAGGTGGCTCTTGCCTCCACACAGAAGCTCAACTGCTGCTCGAAGTCCCGACCAAAAGAAACCTGTACACACCGATGGACAAACAGAATATATGAGTGTAACAAGACAAGAGTTCTTTTACTTAAAGGGATAGTGCACCCAAAAATGATCTAGTGAGGACTCTAAAACTTCACCAGGGCCTCCGTCGGCATATGGGTGAGTAGATAATGGCTGAATTTTCTTTTTTGGGTGCACTATCCCTTTAACAAAACCTACTTAAAGATAGGAAAGAAAAGTTTAAAGGATGCACTGGTCAAAAATCACTTTTTTTTAAAAAAACTTGAGTTCAAAAGAAATTTGAATTTGTATAATTTCCTCTGCTGTGCCAAAGAGCTCCATTGTTGTCAAAAATATATTAAAAACACATCAACAATGTGCACTGAGTGATGTTTTTTTTTTTAACGTATATCATAAAAAATACAATAAAAAAAACATACTATAGTATGTCGTAAGAAATGCCATAAGAAAGACATAGTACAGTATATCGTTAGGAAATACCTTAAAAAATCATAGTTTAATATATCATAAAAACTCATTAAAGACTGTCATAGATCGCCAAAAATCATGAAAAAAGTCATAGTATAGTATGTCGTCAAAAATCATGAAAAAAAGTCATAGTATAGTATGTCGTCAAAAATCATTAAAAAAAGGTCACAGTATAGTATGTCGTCCAGAACCATGAAAAAAGTCATAGCATAGTAAGTATGTCGCCAAAAATCATGAAAAAATGTCATAGTATTGTATGTCGTCCAGAACCATGAAAAAAAGTCATAGTATAGTATGTCGTCCAAAATCATGAAAAAAAGTCATAGTATAGTATGTCGTCAAAAATCATGAAAAAAAGTCATAGTATTGTATGTCGTCCAGAACCATGAAAAAAAGTCATAGTATAGTATGTCGTCCAAAATCATGAAAAAAAGTCATAGTATAGTATGTTGTCCAAAATCATGAAAAAAGTCATAGTATAGTATGTTGTCCAAAATCATGAAAAAGTCATAGTATAGTATGTCGTCCAAAATCATGAAAAAAAGTCATAGTATAGTATGTTGTCCAAAATCATGAAAAAAGTCATAGTATAGTATGTTGTCCAAAATCATGAAAGAGTCATAGTATAGTATGTCGTCCAAAATCATGAAAAAAAGTCATAGTATAGTATGTCGTCCAAAATCATGAAAAAAAGTCATAGTATAGTATGTCGTCCAGAACCATGAAAAAAAGTCATAGTATAGTATGTCGTCAAAAATCATGAAAAAAAGTCATAGTATAGTATGTCGTCCAAAATCATGAAAAAAAGTCATAGTATAGTATGTCGTCCAAAATCATGAAAAAAGTCATAGTATAGTATGTCGTCCAGAACCATGAAAAAATGTCATAGTATAGTATGTCGTCCAAAATCATGAAAAAAGTCATAGTATAGTATGTCGTCCAGAACCATGAAAAAAAGTCATAGTATAGTATGTCGTCCAAAATCATGAAAAAAAGTCATAGTATAGTATGTCGTCCAGAACCATGAAAAAAAGTCATAGTATAGTATGTCGTCCAAAATCATGAAAAAAAGTCATAGTATAGTATGTCGTCCAAAATCATGAAAAAAAGTCATAGTATAGTATGTCGTCCAGAACCATGAAAAAATGTCATAGTATAGTATGTCGTCCAAAATCATGAAAAAAGTCATAGTATAGTATGTCGTCCAGAACCATGAAAAAAGTCATAGTATAGTATGTCGTCCAAAATCATGAAAAAAGTCATAGTATAGTATGTCGTCCAGAACCATGAAAAAAAAGTCATAGTATAGTATGTCGTCCAAAATCATGAAAAAAAGTCATAGTATAGTATGTCGTCCAGAACCATGAAAAAATGTCATAGTATAGTATGTCGTCCAAAATCATGAAAAAAAGTCATAGTATAGTATGTCGTCCAAAATCATGAAAAAAAGTCATAGTATAGTATGTCGTCCAGAACCATGAAAAAAAAGTCATAGTATAGTATGTCGTCCAGAACCATGAAAAAAAGTCATAGTATAGTATGTCGTCCAAAATCATGAAAAAAGTCATAGTATAGTATGTCGTCCAAAATCATGAAAAAAAATCATAGTATAGTATGTCGTCCAGAACCATGAAAAAATGTCATAGTATAGTATGTCGTCCAAAATCATGAAAAAAGTCATAGTATAGTATGTCGTCCAGAACCATGAAAAAAAGTCATAGTATAGTATGTCGTCCAAAATCATGAAAAAAAGTCATAGTATAGTATGTTGTCCAGAACCATGAAAAAAAGTCATAGTATAGTATGTCGTCCAGAACCATGAAAAAATGTCATAGTATAGTATGTCGTCCAAAATCATGAAAAAAAGTCATAGTATAGTATGTCGTCCAGAACCATGAAAAAATGTCATAGTATAGTATGTCGTCCAAAATCATGAAAAAAGTCATAGTATAGTATGTCGTCCAGAACCATGAAAAAAGTCATAGTATAGTATGTCGTCCAAAATCATGAAAAAAAGTCATAGTATAGTATGTCGTCCAGAACCATGAAAAAAAGTCATAGTACAGTATGTCGTCCAGAACCATGAAAAAAAGTCATAGTATAGTATGTCGTCCAGAACCATGAAAAAAAAGTCATAGTATAGTATGTCGTCCAGAACCATGAAAAAAAGTCATAATATAGTATGTCGTCAAAAATCATGAAAAAAAGTCATAGTATAGTATGTCGTCCAAAATCATGAAAAAAGTCATAGTATAGTATGTCGTCCAAAATCATGAAAAAAAGTCATAGTATAGTATGTCGTCCAGAACCATGAAAAAAGTCATAGTATAGTATGTCGTCCAAAATCATGAAAAAAAGTCATAGTATAGTATGTCGTCCAAAATCATGAAAAAAAGTCATAGTATAGTATGTCGTCCAGAACCATGAAAAAATGTCATAGTATAGTATGTCGTCCAGAACCATGAAAAAAAGTCATAGTATAGTATGTCGTCCAAAATCATGAAAAAAAGTCATAGTATAGTATGTCGTCCAAAATCATCGTGTCCCCCCCCCCCCCACACACACACACACACTCTAAAAACTGTGTAGGGAGTTCCCCCCAGAACCTCCTGGACGTTTGGGTCACAGAGGGTGTACATTGAAAATGGTCTCCTTAGTGTTACACTGATGATTACGGCCCTGCCTCAAACACACTACTTCCTCCTGACTGAGTTATGTTTTCTAAAGACTACAGTGCCAAGCTTTTTTAGGAAAACCGTTTAAAAAAAGGATTTGTAAGTCATTTTAAAATATTTACATCTTCAGTAAGAATAAATAGGCTTGGCGCTGAGAGTCACAGATAGAGTATGTCTCAGAAAGTACTGAGAGATAGAGTAATGAATGACCATTAGAAAATATAAAATAACACCAGTCTTATATCTTAAATGCAGAAAAAAATTCTGAGGAGTCTCACCATGCGGATGAAGCCGATGATCAGCAGAGACAAAGATCTTTTCTCATCCTCGAGAGTGAGAGCGCTGCAATACAGAGAGCAGACAGTTTACTGAGTGAAGGCTGTTACCAGGCAGATCAGGAAACTAAGAAGAAAAGCAGGTGTCCAAACTCACTGACATTTACTAAAAAAAAAAAAAATAGTGATGAAAAACTGTAAACACATAATTACAAAGAACTATTTCCCCAAGTCCCTATAAGAGAACAGCTAAATTAATTGTAATTGTGGAAGTAATTACAGGTATAACACACACACACACACACACACACACACACACACACACACACACACACACACACAGACACACACACACACAGCTTACTTGACAGAGTCGTGCATGGTCTTGCAGATGTGCAACATGGCGTTGAGGATAACCGGGTCTCTCGTGGGCTCCACCTGGTGCCTGCAGATAGAGAATAATTAGTAGTCAATTTTTTTTCTCACACTTGCCGATTTTATTTTTTTACAAAGCAAATAAATCTAATTCAACAAACTGTGAGGTAGCTCTTACTTGATGAAGACCTCCATGATGGATCTGCACACCTCCACCCTCACACTGTCCTTCTGGAACATGTCTAGGAACGGCAGGAAACGCTCCTGGGAAAAAAAAAAAACAATTAGGGAAACTTTGTGGACTGTGTCAGGCCTCCAGAGTGCAAACTTCTATTATATATGTTTTGAAGTGGTGGTTGCTCACCATGGAGAAGAGGACGGAGAAGTCATGGAAGTAGGTGAGGATCTTCCTGATCACTGACTGCAGCTGGATGCAAAAGAAAACAGAGTCAGTACAGAGCTGATGGAAGGTGGAGGAGGAGGAGTGGCTCTGTTTTAGGAGAACAATATAATTATACTGAGCTGCTAACCTGAGGATAAGCTTCCTCAAACGCCCGGTCAGGGGTCATGTGTTTGATGATGTCAGCCAGTACGGTGTTGACCTCACGTTTCTAAAAGAAAGAGAAGACATGTTAAATCAAGTGACAAGAACTTTAAATTCCAGAGAATAAAAGGTGTCAGGTGCTTTACTGACTGTGAAGTGTCGGCAGGTGAACTCCACCCAGATCTCGGCACAGTTGATGTAATCCTAAAAACACACGTACACATTCGCACATACAGTCATAACCTGAATATTTTCATGGAATTAAACACCCGTTAGAAAGCAGCATCACTCTCACAGTACCTGAGGACTGCGGACTTTGGTGACCACCTTCCAGGCTTCATTAAGGATCGTCAGTCGCTCAGATTCTGGAGGGTCGGCACAGGCCAGACTGCGACCCAGAGATCCGAACAGCAGATGCTGGAGAACAGACGACAGTCAAGCTTACATTCATATTTCAAGCACATTTAGACGATGCTTTAACCTATACTTTAACTAGAACCTTAAAGCTCATATTGCCTGACATATTTACAAGTATTGGATCACTGTACTACATCTGTTCTCTTCTGACCTTTGGGAAGCCGGCCTCGTCGCAGTCTTTGATCATACCGATAAAGTCAGTGGCCCTGGCTGCGACAAATTCTGGCCTGAATGCCCTCATAACTGAATTCAGCAGCAATGCACTGTGGGAAACAGGAACATGTTGGATCTTTAGGGTAAAAAAAACAACCTTTTTTTGTCTCCCACCACCAGAAACCCTTGAAACACTTGAGTAAAAGCTGTGTACTTTGATTAAGTACACTTTGTGTCCACCTCATTAAAACAGCACTCACTTGTTCCCCAGCTTCTTGCATCTCTCCATCATCTCCGTTAGTAAAGGCTGAAACGGAAGCACAAATAGTCATATAAACACTCATGCCTCTTACAGCTGACCATTTTTACAGCATTCAATATGTTTCAGTTTGAAAATTCATGCTAAGTAAGTTGAGGTAAAACGTGCCTCTGGAGCTCTGTAGGCGATGCACTGCAGGATCCAGTTGATGGCGGGTGAGTAGAGCGTCAGGTACTCGGGCACCTCCACCCTCTGCATGACCAGCTGGTTCTGGACGCTCTCCCCACTAATCTGCCGGAAGGTGCCCAGCAGGTCGAAGAAGTTGCGGTTCAGGCTGTCTTTCAGGTGGGGGGCCACTTCCACGCCCACCTGGAGGGAGAGAGCACTGTTATCTGTGGCCCCAGACCCTTTTGTCTCCCCTTAACCAGTCATTATGATACTCTGCAGCTGGATCACATTTAAGGGTAAGTGAAACAAAATGAAAGATTTGGTCAAACAAGATCTAAATGTATCCTGGAGGAAAATTCAGTTGTCAGAACAGCAATTATGGAAAACAAACAAACCCATTTCTGCCAGTTTAATGAAATAAAAAAACAACCTTTGAGTCATTATAATTATAGACTTTTTTGAAATAATTAGTTTCTACTTTTATGGTTTCTCATTTTCTTAGATATTAAGTCATTGTTTTGAGACGGTTTCTCATTATTTTGAGATATTAAATTATTATTCTGAGATACTGAGTCATTATTTCAAGTAACTGACCCATCATTTTCATTATTTTGAGATACTAAATCATTATCTGGAGATACTAAATCAATATTTTGACAAAAATGCTCATTATTTTGAGATACTACGTCTATATTTTGAGATACTGTACTAAATCAACATTATAAGAACGTTTCTCATTATTTTGAGATACTACCTTATTATTTTGAGATACTCGTTATTTTGAAATATTAAGTCATTATTTGGAGAAAATTTCTCATTTTAATGACTTATAAGATCTTTATTTTTTTCGAAACACTGGTGGAAATGGGCTTCACTACATCACTTCCCCACTAATAGGGCAAAAATAAGGACAGGAACAGGCAGTGAAAATGAGTCTACAGATAAGAACTGGCTCAGAAACAGGAGACAGGAGAGGGAAAATGAAGTGAGCACATCTCACCCTGCAGAGGTAAGCTCTGGCATATGCTGCCACCAGAGGGTCTCCGATCCCTCTGATCATGGCTGTCAACCGAGGGAGTGTCTCCGGGATACCACTGTGAAGGTGGAGGAGCAGAAAGGAGGCTGTGTTATGTCTTAGAAAACCCCTTATGACTAGAAAGTTCTATTTGGTAGATCAGCTGTAACAAATGTATCTCAAAGAACTCCTGCATGGTGTCCTCTATACTTGCAATTACGAGAGATTAAGTGGCAACATTTTGGTACTGAGACCTTCATCAAACATGATGAAGACAAAAATGTTGCTCCCAATAAATCTCTCATAATTTCAAGAGTAGAATAACCCAAAAATGTAACTCTGATTTAGAAGAGAAACAAAGCAAAGACTGACTTTTAAAGCCCATAAGAGAATCAAACTAACCTCTTGTTCAGGAAGCGGTTGCACTTCAGAATGGCAGCCTCAACGTATCTGTTCATAGAGGTCAAAGAGTTGTCAAAACGGGCCTGACATTAGTTCTGATCATCTGAGAAGCATTATTGATTTAAGCGGTGAAGCCCTGCTGATGGCAGTAAAGGATACAGTCTGGGCAGAAGCTCTCTGATGGAGGCGATCTTGAAGAACCAGTTAAGGCACGTCTCCTTGGCCGTGTCATTCACATCGTCCACTGTGAACGAGTCTGAGGAAGGAGGAAGCCGAGCGGACAAATCAAACACGACCCAGACAACATATCCATCAACACAGAAGCTAGAAAGTATAAATGCTCAAATGAAATATGTCCGGATATAAGAGAGTCTGATGAGTACCTGGTAGGGGTCGTGGGTCTGAACACATGGTCCAGATTCTGTCGTACACCAGCCGGCCTACAGACAAGTCAGACTATAGTAAGAAAACCTGCAGTGTTTTTTAACTGAGCTGAGAGAAACAAAGATTCAATACGCACCAAAAGTGTCGAGGATATCAGTAATGAGAACAAACTTGCTGGGGTAGAACTGGATCACAGAGGTGTCAGACAGAAGCTTCGAGCACTGGAACACAGATCACAGATCAGTGTTTATGTCTTTACGCAGGAGACATTATTTTTAGGACGAGTGTTTTCAGCTGCTGGATTACCTGGATGACGATCTTCAGGGCTTTGACCTTCTGGTCCGAGGCCCAGGCTTCCTTCAGGGACTGGTTCAGCTCCTCGATGCGGTTAGCGTAATCCTGCTGGGAGAGGTTGAGCAGCTCTCGCTGGGAACCCTGCACACACACACAGGCAAACAAGACGGTCCAAAACACATCCTTGCTCTTGTATGGATTAACTCTGCTTTGCTAGTATGACATTTATGCCGATGAAAAGCTATTTTGTTGATGAATTTTGCAGCGTATTTAAGCACCAATGGAGGCCGTGGACATTATGTGAATACACACCAACACAAATAAAAGAGCATTTGGTGAACAATTTAATTCTTATGGTACTGGGAGTTCAAATGATTTTAAGATAAATTATGTTTGAAAGCGTACCTCCTCCAGATCATCGAGTTCCTCCAGGCGAGTTCGAACTTTCTCTGAAACAGCTGAGGATCCTGGACTTGGAGCTTTTCCTACAGCGACAACAGGAGTCATTTGTTAATTATCAACCACAGTAAAAAAAAAAACACACACACAGACTCTGTAGTTTTTTGTTTTTTTTAAAGATTACTTTAAGGAATACTTCAGCCACAAAATGATGATTTGTACTCATCCATCAGTTACTCATCCTATGTAATGCTGAATTAGTGAGGAAAACTTTATTTTTCTGGCATGCTTCCACAGTGAACGAAGAATCCAAAAATTGAGAAAATCCTTGATGAATTGGAGTAAAAGGAGTCCATGTTTAACGACAGCAAATCATCCATTTAGACAACTGTTGCAGTAAAATCCCAGTCTCATTTATCCAAGCATATGCTCAGTACTTCTCAAACGCCAACATTTTTGCTCATACTTTACTATTTAAAACACTTACGCTTTTTAAATACATTTTAGCCTTTTGACCATACGCAAACTGCATTTATTGGTACTGTATTTTCAGTGTTTTTGTGGTTTCTTCGGAAAGAGACTTTTTAAAATATTGTGTCTGGATGGGATTTTTTGGAGAATGGAAGATGGGAAAGCCTTGTTTATAAAAGGTACTGAGCATATGACTGGATAAATGTGACTTGGATTGTGCTGTATGTTGTCTGAGAGTTTGCAAACACAAGTTTTGATATAGTTCTGCTGTTATTCACCATGGACCCCAGTGACTTTAATTCATCAGTTTATGGATTCTTTGTTCACTGTGGAGGCAAGCAATGAAAACAAAGTTTCTTCACAAAATCAGCATTAACACAGGGAGACAAAGTGATACAACAACAGTCATTTTGTGGGTGGAAGTATTCCTTTAAAGCAGTATTGATTGATTGTTTTTGCCAATTTGGACACGACAGGCTGTCACACAGCATTAATATATTATCATCTTATAAAGTTGATATTGCTTACACATCGCAGCTGCCTATTTACACATGTTTCTGGACACCCAACATATTCAAAACAAATATTTGCTCTGCTTTTAGCTCTGGTTTGGCCTCCACCAACTCCTGAGAACTCCTGTTAAATGCTCCACTATGTTCAGCACCTAGTTGATAACTGTGTCTGTCAGCTGTTTGTGGCTGAGCACATAGTGCACTGCGGATTTATCAGAGCGTATTTGAGTGAGGTGTTACTTAAATTATTATGACACAGATCTTACCTCGATCAGAGCCCATGCAGAGATTCTGTGAAGACAAAGAAATTGAAATTAGGCTTGTGTGTGACAGGGCACGGCTGTGTGCAGCAGTACCAGAACACATCGTAACAGATGGATGGTTCTAATGGAGGACGACTCACAATTGAGAGTTTTTCAGTGGTGGTAAACCGGGCCAGGATCTCTCCTCGTTTTGACGACCAGGGCTCAAAGTCTGGTCCCACTGCCTCTTCTTCTTTCTCCTTCCTCTTCCTCCCCAGGTCCTAGAAGCACAACATCTGTCTTTAAAATACAAGTTTGGGTATCTCTACTTCTTTATGTGTTCAGTAGGATTCCACTGGTGTTAGTTTCTGAGGGTTAGTACCAATAATTGTGTAACAAGGCTCTCAATAGCTGATGCTTCCAATTTTCCAGTGTCATTTTAAAGTTTTAAATCAGAGTAGTGAAGCTTCTAGAAAAGCAAGTGTCTCAGTATGGACAGGTGTGTCTGCGGTGTTACTGACCCCTGTGGAGGCGCTGTGTGGCATAGCAGGAGCCTCAGTGGCCGAGGCTGCTGCAAACATGGAGAGGGGGTCGGTCCCATCCAGCATGGAGCTGAGGGGGTCCGGGGGCGCCGAAGAGGAGGAGGAGGAAGACGAGGAGGTGCTGCCTTTACGAGCCCCACGCCGGGTCTTCGTGTCTGTCACCTGGTTGGAGAGGAGAGGGGAAGATCAGAGCTGTTAAAGGGAAGTCACATGAAATGCAAGAAATGACCAAATTATGCTTTCAAAGAGACAGTTCACCTCAAAATCAAAATTATTATTTTTTTTCTCATCTGTAGTGCTGTTTTTTAGTCTGGATTGTTTTGGTGTGAGTTGCAGAGTGTTGAAGATATCAGCCAAAAACCAAAACAACCTAGACTGATAAATAGCACTATGGTTAAGAGAAAAAAAATGTGTATTTTTGATATTGGGGTTAACTGTCCCTTTAACTACATCAACAGACCAGTAACATAATAGATTTTGGTGTTAGTGTTGAGGCTGAGCAGTAGAAAGACAGCAGATGGTTGTCTACCATGATGGGTTTGAGGGGATGGTAGTCTCCAAACTCAATCAGGGAGGCCTCAGGATGACATCTCTGCAGCTCTGCCTCATAGTTGCGCCCTCTGGATCGCCTTGGTACACAACAGACAGACAGGAGACCAGATCAGAGTCAGTTGTTTCTACTGACATCCTGCCAGTCACCATGTGGGCCCACACCTACAGGCATACTGTTTGTTTACATACAGTTGAGCTATTGCAACTGATGCTGACACTCTGTTTGTAAGGCTTATTAATCGCATAGCATCTATCTTGCAAGAAAGAAACACTATTCAAGTCATATCGGCAAATGAGATTTTAAATGTTCAGATGATGAGGTGGCAAAAGACACCCAATATGAAAGTGCTGCACAACCTGTGTGATACTTTCGACACATCCCCACAGGCGTGTCTAGACTATAACCAAAATGGGCATTTTATTGACGGCTTTAGACACAATATCACATTTTAATGCTGCAGCAAACTGGTAATGTTTTGTTGACAACCTGCAAAAAAGTTGACATGTCACTCGGTGCGCTACATTATAACTAAATTAAGCTCGCGACACACACGGCTTCACTGCATGTACGTTCTCACACTTCACACAATATCAATAAATGTACAATTTAACATATGATCGTAATGATACAGTGTTTTTTAATAAGAAAAGAGCTTCTTACCACTGCACCGCAGCCATTTTTCTACAATCATATGACACCTCAGAACTTCCTGGTTATGCCAAATTTTGTGAAAACACTGTTTTTGGTCTTAAATGGGCGACTTGTTAAATAGTTATTATTGTCGTCGTAAGGACTGATACTGTCAGTAACTAACAGGGTGTTATTTCACCATTTGTAACAACAACAGCGCGAATTGAGAGACGTTTTTATTTATGTTACAACAAAATAAAACTTCATTTCCCAGGGAACATTGCGCGCTCTCAAGCGAGATGGACCAAAGAAGCGAAGAAGAGAAAGAGGTCTCACTGTGGTGTTATTTACAGGGACTGAACCCTTGTAGAGGAAGTTTCCGGTGTATAACGGGTTACCTGGGGAGAATCAACCAAACTGATATAATGTCGTTGAAACAGTAGTTTAACCCTTCACTGCTACAAGAAAATAAAAAAAGAAAACGATTTTCTCGAGTGTGAAGTTTACCCGGAAGACGTATCCGCTTGCTAGTGTTGAGTGAATCTGTTTAATAGACAATCTTGGTGAGTACCGCCGCTCAGTGCTGCGGGTCTGCTGCAGTCAGTGCAGACGATGGCTAACACTTTCACCTGACCATGACCTGACCGCAGAGCCGCAGGCTTGTCCGCCCACTTCACCTGAACAGGTACATTATGTCAATGTCACATTTGGTCCGAGTTAGTGAACTGTATTTATTAGAAATGACTCTTAACGTGGGCGGGTTGAAGGTAGCCGGAGGCAGCTAGCAGCCAGCAGCTAGCTAACGGCAGAGCATGACATGTTGTGCTTTTCTCTTATACTGGTTGATAAGATGAGATATTTACAAGCCGGTCAGTGTTAACTGCATTCATTTGGATTTTTGTTAAAGTGTTTAATCTCAGTCGTCCATTGAATTCATCAGGCCAAAGGCGAATAGAGCTAGCGCAACATGATAATAACAGACAGTCTACATCGAGATATTTAATACCTGTATGTTTGCATACCGATGTTCTGGCTGTGTCTGTTGGTGCTTTCTACAGTTTCTAATCTAAACCAAAGAGTTAGGTAATATAACATGAGGAGGGAAATCATAACTGTCAAAATTGTGAAATGTTGCAAATTGCATCACTTGACTGTAATAAGGTCTTGTGACTGGGTAAATAAATCACTGAATATAGTAAAATCATAATGTTAGGGTTTGAAGCAACAAATCGTTGTATCAGTTATTCTGTAGATTATTGTCTTATCCTCCTGGGACCCGAACTTTTGTTTAGTGTGTATTTTTAATTTATCCTAGCCACTTGGGATCAGGAAGACCCGATACGTATAAAAAAAACCTAACATTGTCAACGATTATTAAGTCCCAGTGTCCTCAAACGAGACAATAATAAAGTCCCAATGTCTTCAAATGAGTGCTTCCCAATTAACAGTGTCTTAGCTTGTTACTGTTGTCAAAAATTGGTCAGATTTGTTGCCATATTAAACTACAAACATAATTGTTCCTAAATAAACAAGTTTGAACCATTAAATTTGATCAGGTTTGGGCCACAGACGATTGGCTGCAGATGGACTTGGCAGAGATGGCTGCCATCTTGTTTCTACATGGATTAGTATATTGTGCTCTTACAAAGTGTCCACGAAGAAGGACAACAGGTCTAAGTTCAGTAGAATGAAGTATAAGGTCAAGTAAACTGAAAATGTGATGTCCTCATGTGAGGACACAGGGTCTCAGGAGGATATTCAGCTATTAATAAGTTCATAAAATGAACTATAAGACCATTTTAAGAATAGTGAAAAATACCCATAAATGTCCCGAAGCTCAAAGTGACTTCCTCAGATTATTTATTATTATTATTTATTTATTAATTACAGCAGCAGCAAATCCAAAAATATTCACTGACAATGAAATAAAGCAGCAAATCCATAATTTGGAGAGGCTGGAACAGGGTATTGTCTTCCGTGTTGGATTGATCGATCGATTAACAGCCAGTTCATTTCTACACAATATCCTAATAATTGTAACCCCAGATTATTATGAGTCACCACATAAATATAGTCAGTGTCTTCACATTTTATTGCATTTCTTCCATAATCAAGTATTAATGAAGAAAGTTTTAGAACTGAATAATAGGAGAAAGCAAACACAACAGATGAGCAGATGTGGTCAGTGTCAAAGTGACTGTTCAAATCATTAAAGCTTTGCAGGAAGTGTTGATAAATGTGCGATGAATAATTTAGTGCCGGATATAATAAGGATTGCAAAAAGAACTGTTTTCTAATAATTTCACCAAGACTCAAAAGAAATTTTTATATTGTAAAAAATGTATTGTATGTATTTATTCTACTGAAAGATAACAAGCATAATATAAGTCATAATCTACTTGTGTTTGCATGATTTAAGAATGTCGCATGTGAACTTCATCCACAGTTTTTTTTTTTTTCATCAGAACGACAGTACTTAACCAGCAGCCTGTCTAAAATCGTCCTCCTCCTCTGAGACACAACAGAGGTAGAAGAAAGGGAGATCACTGCCAGTGTCTCTCACTGTAATAAGCTTTACCTTGTCCTCTAAGACCAGATTTAGGGCAGCAGGTGCCATAGAGACAGCAGCGTCTGGCTGTGTGCCACTCTCTCCTGTTCCACCTGTCGCTCCCTGGCACATGCACATTCATACTGTGCCTTTTAAAGGTGCTGTTTAGTCGGCCATCGGCCTGTCTGTGCAACAGGCAGAGGTGCTGCTGTGTGTCTGTTCAGGTGGCGGTATGTTGGTCATATGTTTGGACTGTGGGTCATGGTTAGTCAAACAAGCTTTTTGAGTGTGACAACTGGGAACTTGCTGTGTTGTTTTTCCCCACTGTGTGACTACTTGCTACTTTAAAAACTGAGCCTGTTTGTCATGATGCATAATTAAAAGAAACAGATGAATTCACTTCCATTACATTTTATTAATGCAACAGTAAAAATGTGGAACATAAACACGATGCACATGTTTATGTCGGTTAAAGTTTCACCATCTAATTTGTTCATCAAGGAACATACAGCCCGGTCTCACACAGTTGTAACAGGCGATCATAATTTCTGGTTTCAAATATCCGATTAGTTTTCTTCATCGAGACATAATCTGTCAAGAGTCAGTCATAGTTCATCAAAGAACTGATTATTTCCCCCATCACCAGATATGGAATCATCATTTTGTCATACTGTACCATAAGTAGAGCTGCTTAGTTGATCAGAAAATGATCACCAATCATGTCAGTAATTTCAAGCAATAGAGCCAAACATATTCTTGTATGTGTGAGGATTTATTGTTTTTTGTGATAATGTGAGTATCAGGGTTTTGTACTACAGAGCTGGAAAATAAATTGGTAACCATTTTGATAATGGAATAATCGTTTTGCTGGTTACTTGCTTCTAAAGTGTGAGACGTTGGTGCTTTTCTTTGTCATACATGATAATAGACTGAATAGCTTGGATTTTTGGACTGTTGGTTGGATAAAACATACCATTTGAAGACATCACCTTGGGCTCTGGGAAATTGCACAGAGCTATTAAAATATTTGCAGACACTTTATTGACAAAGCGATTAATCATCTATAAGAAAATGACGGGCAAATGAAACGATAATGAAAACAAACATTAGTTGCAGGCCCATCGAACTGTTTGATGGTGTTGATTGGTTCTGATTTTATTGACAAAACAATTAAATGATAACTTACTCTAAAAAATAATCTGCAGGTTAGTAAAAAAAATTATTGTTAGATGTCAGGCTGGGTATCAGAACTCTACCTTTCAAATCAAATCAGATCAATTTAATTCATGTAGCATCGGTAAAAACAACCACAGTTGATGTAAGTGCTTTACAAAATAAAAGAATGACACACAAATATATGGCACTATAAAATGTACATAAATATAAAACAGAATAAAATCAGTAAGAACAATTACATACGTAAAATGTTTATGAAATACCAAAATGTTAAAACCACTACAAACAACCAAAAGCCACTGAAAACATGAACGTTTCAAGATTTGTCTTCAAAGTGTCAGTGGAGTGCATTTGATTGAGAGCTGAAGGCTATTCCAAAGCTTTAGAGCAGCTACCGCAAAGGCACGGTCTCCCTTAACCCCCCAGCCCCTTAACCTTTACCCAGAAACAACCCAGCACCAAGTAGTATTGGCACCTCCCCCGTCAAACAACATCTGCATTTGATCCTTTTTGTACCTACATCTAGGAAAAAAAAAATCTATTAGTATGGTTTTGTTTGCAGCCAATCACTGCAAGCGCTCTACAGTCTGTGGTGTGGTGAGGCTGAGTGCACTGTATTCGGGTGGAGTGGGCCGCTCAGTTTGCAGAGATGCCATCAAAATGCAAAGTTAAACACTTTGACAGTGTATTTGTGTACAAATCATTTGGATGGGGAGGAGTGGTGGCGGCACTTTACACAACTGGATGCTTCTATTCAAATAACAGGTATCACATGAAGCACTCTTGGTATCAGTATCATTTTAAAGGTATTGATATTGGTGCTGGTATTGTAATTTAAAAAAAAATATCCAGCACCAGTTAGGTGCAGACCTAAGCTTGACTTCTTGTGATTACTGCTAGCTTTTCATCATGTTCTCCCTGATGACATGGGCTGCCATACATTTGCATAGAGTAATTACACTAATGTTATAGAGTTAATGTGTTCATCATGATTTATTAATGTCGCATGTTGAACCTTTTAATGAAGACAGAATGGAAAGCCTGACTGTGTCATCCTGAGTGACTCTGACAGATGGGAGATGTGTCACACTTAGTTTTTAAGCTCAGTCACTTATTCCACTTTCACAGGCCTTTTTTTAGTGTGTTTGCAGTGGTCACTGTGGACAGTCTGGTCTCAGCCTGCTGACAGGCCGTACTGTTACTGTCTACTAAAGGTCCTGATTAGCAGCTCTCATTATTAATGCCATCCTATTTTGGAGAACCTGAACAAGCCTTATCTGTGTAACCTATACTCACTTTCATGAAATGATGCCCTGGATCAGGTGGCTACTTTATTTCCTTCTTAAGACATTCATCTCATTGCATTTCCCTCTTACAGGGTTACCTCCCTGCCTCTCCCCTGCAAGTTTCTAAGAGGTTTTTGGCCTGTGGATGTGGATTTGCTGTGAATTATTAACAGGAGAAGTTTATTTGTAGGGACTGATGGGCGTAGCTCATTACCTGATAGCCCGTCCTTGTTTGCTTTGATGGACATGTGTCACACTGAAGATGCTGTCACAGAACTTGACCGGTGCTTTCTAGGAGTGGAGGTCCCTCGTGCCGCTTTCCTGTATCCTGGCTGTTAGTTTCAAATGTGCGAGGAGCTCCCACAGCCGAGATGACAGTGGAAAACTCCATCAGGCTACGCTACGAGGAGCTGCTGTTTTACGCCGCCCTGGTTTGTAACTGTTGGGGTGTGTGTCTGTGTGTTTGTGTGTGTCTGGAAGGCAGAGCGTGTAGGAGAGGAGGTGGCGGTGGCATGCGTATGGGCAGCAGCTGGAGGTGGCAGCTCTCCCGGGCCATGAGACTCGCGCTGCGCTGGTGCCGGCTGTGCCGCCCGCAGAGAGGAAGCCGAGGCGGGGGGACCAGCAAGCCGTGGATCAGCGGCAGGTTCTTGGAGCTGTGGAGCTACAGCAAGCTGCTGCTCAAGTCCCTTTACTCCAACAGCCTCACCAACGCAGACACTCTGCTGGACTGTGCGTTCGAGCCCGTCTACTGGATCGTGGACAATGTGACCCGCTGGTTTGGCCTGGTAGGATTTCTATTCTGGAAGCTTCTCCTCTGTCTACACCCCCAAACTCTGATCCTAACCCTCTCATGTCTATTCTCTCCTTCTCTCAGGTGTTTGTCTGTCTAGTCATAATGCTGACAACCTCAGTTGTGGTCATCGTCTACCTGTTCGTTCTACCCACGATCCTCAACACTTACCCTGTGTACTGGGTCGTCTGGCACCTCTGCTGTGGCCACTGGCTTCTCGTCATGGTGGTCTTCCATTACTACAAGGCCACCACCACCGCCGCAGGACACCCACCCAAGGTACCAAACTCCTGATAAATGCTTACATGTTATGGCATGACTTTGGTGCTTTGGTACAATTTGTTACAACAGAGTACTGCAGGAATGAGTCCTAAACCCAGAAGTGAGTTAGCATTTTTGCACTTCCAGTTCCTTCGTCTTGAAGTTGATTGGGTTTTTTTTGAATGGGTTAGATGGCTGAAATAAGGTCTCTGGTTAACACAAGCTTAAAGAAATACTTCACCTGCAGAATAACCATTTGTACATCAGTTACTCACCATGTGTTACCGTGAATTCGTGAAGAAAACTTGCATGCTTCATGGGTGAACGAGGAATCCAAAAAACACAAACATTCCTCATTGATTCAAGTAAATGGGGACTGTGTTAAACAGCAGCAAAACTATATCAAATCGTCTGTTGCCAAACTCTCATACAACTTGTGCAGTGTAATCCAAGTCTCATTTCATGTCGTACGCTCAGTATTTCCATAACACATGCAGGTTTGCCAAAACATAACATGTACAAACATGCACGTACAACATAACAATATACATAAGCCTACACCAACATAGATTGTTAAACACATAAATACCTTTGAGCATGCATACATACACACATGGCTGCAAAAATACATACACATCCATACACACAATAAGTCTATCAAATGTCAGGAAAGGCCAATCTGTGAAAGTAAGTTTTGAGTCCAGATGTAAAGACGTGAACTGAACGTCAGGTGATCTGACACTCAGTGGGAGGCTGGTCCAAAGCTGAGGAGCAAAAACTGAAAAGGGTCAATTACCCTTTGTCTTTAACCTCGACTCTGGAACAGTTAGAGGACCCAGACTAGCAGACCTGAGGGGCCTGTTGGGGCGGTACAAAAGTGCATGTGTTTGAGAAGCCTTATGACTCGGTAAGTGAAAATTGGAACTTTGCATTTTTTGGATTCTTTATTCACCGGAGGCATGCAAGAAAAAAATTCTTCACAAATTCAAGGTAACACATGATGAGTAATTAATGTACAAATGGTCTTTTTTGCAGGTGAAGTATACCTGTAAGGGATTTCCACATTTAGTTCTACAATATAAAATGCATCAGTAAATATCCCACTGCCCATTTTGAAGCTTTTAGGGGTCTTAAAAAAGGCAGTGTTGTATTACTGGCATTTTGTAGATAAAATGTCTCCATCTTCCTCTTTGTTAGCTTGATGTCTCTCGTTCCAATAAAATATCCTCTCAATCTGTGTTTCTTTGTTTATTTTAGGACAAACTTCACATTCCCTCAGTGTCCATCTGTAAGAAATGCATTACTCCAAAACCGCCCAGGACGCACCACTGCAGCATCTGCAACGTGTAAGACAACCAAATAACAATTCATATATAGCGATTTTGCCAGTTATGTCTTTGTAAATTTGATTTAAACCGTTTTTGTTACATTACAGGTGTGTTTTGAAGATGGACCACCACTGTCGTATCCTTCTGACAAGCAACACACACACACACACACACACACACACACAAACAACAAACTCAAAACTGCTCAAACTTTTTTATGCCTTTTAAATGTTTAAGTGTTTCTTTTTATCCCCATTTTGTACACATTGAACTTAACATGTTTCCAGCCTGGTTGAACAACTGTGTGGGCCATTTCAACCACCGCTACTTCTTCTCCTTCTGCCTATACATGACCCTGGGCTGCATCTACTGCAGCATCAGCAGCAGGGACTTGTTTCTGGACGCCTACAGTGCTATAGAGGTGAGGTGAAGAATTATAATAGCCAGCAGTATCTAAATATAAATCAGTAGTTCCACAGGTAAAAGATAAAATGTGTTTTTGTCCCTTTAACCTTCAGGCTACCACTGTTGCTAATGGCACGTGTAGAGACGGTGTCCAGTTTAGACAAAGAGCTATGATGAAATGTTATGTACACTGGCACCTGCCAGACGGCAGCAAGAAAGCAGAAGATGAGCTCTGATGGCAAATGATAAGCGAAACAAGAGACACGAAAAGGATCTTTGCTCTCCGCTCTCACATTTAACTCTGATCCAGGACGGCCTTATACCCAAGGTGGCTGTGCACCAGCTGGTAAACAAACTGCTTTGGGCTTTGAATACCAATTAGTTTAAAGGTTTGGAAGTCTGTGCCACCCAAAGATCACTTGCCCAGGAACAGGATCCAGCGTGTTAGACCTGTCACGTACCCATATTGTAAGCAGCCTTCTGATGCAGAGCCAAAATGACCTCAGAGCAGGGAGCTCACTGTGAGGGAAGAACTCCATATCTGCCACCAGGATAAATAGTTAGCCTGACTGTTTTCTGTCCCCTTCAGAGATACTATCAGACCCCTCCTCCAACAGAGACCTACAGAGACAGCACTGCCCACAAGAGTGTCATCTTCCTCTGGGTGCTGACCAGGTAGGAAACACTTCCACACATGTATTTCCCTTCTTTAAATATCCGCTAAAGGTTGATGACGTCATGCAGACAGCTCAGGTTGTAATGCGTCCTTCCTGCAGCTCGGTGGCTGTAGCTCTTGGCGGACTCACCCTGTGGCACACCATACTCATCAGCAGAGGAGAGACCAGCGTGGAGCGCCACATCAACCGCAAAGAGGCCAGAAGACTCAAGGAGAAGGGCAAGGTAGAGGCAGAGCTCCTGGGCCAACTGGTGGTACTCCCCTTGATCCACCCCCTTTTTTTTTAGGGTCTCATGTACCTTAATAGATTTTTGTTTCTCTGTGCCTGACAAACTATTTACTGACTGATGACATGGAAAGGTTAACAATAAAAAGGCGCAGCAAGCGTTTTTTTACTAGTTGCATTCAATTGAAAAAGGCAGTGCGATGCGCTTCTTGTTTTCAACCTGCAAAATGCTTTTTGTCATACAATATTGCATCACAATAATCCAGTAAACACCTAATTTATTGATATATTTTAACATCAGTGCAGCTTACAATGATGAATGACAAGTGGCTCATGCTAGCCATCAAGCTAATGCGTATGGTCATGCTGTAACATTACGACAATGTTTAACATAGTCATAGAGTTATTTTTTAGTATGATAGTTTTGACCACAGCTAACAGCACTGAAAAGCTCTACAGTTGAATTCGCCACGCAACGTTAGCTACAGTAACGTTACATGAATAAAACGTAAATAAATTTCCTCGTCAGTAAACATGATCTCTGCCCAAGTCACGTCAGATAGAACAATGGTGTTCGTTTAACAAGGAGGACAACTCCCATGATCCCACGCTACTTCACAACGTCATCAAAGCCAGTTTTTTGTTATTGTTTTGAGTGAGAGACCCCTAGCGGCAGAAATTGCATGCTATGCGCTAAATAATGTTGTTAACTGTTGTTAACAACTTTGAAAATGGCACATTAACAGCTGTTAATATTTCTTCTGTTTCGATGCAGGTGTTCAGAAATCCCTATCACCATGGTGCAGTGAACAACTGGAGGTTACTGCTTGGTGTGGAAAGGAGGAGGTGAGTTCAGTTACCCATTTTTCTAAATGCTGCCTGTAGAAATGTCACTGTTTATTTTTATTTCAGTCACGGTTGAACAATCTGTGGTTACCATGGTGAAAGCAAGTGCAGTTTAACACCACAGCTTTTATTTCCAGCCACAATTATTTGTCCTTCTGTTCCTCAGTCACTGGTTCACGCGAGTCCTGTTGCCCTCCAGCCACCTTCCCAACGGGGACGGCATCATGTGGGACTGCAACTTCACCAGAAGAGACCCCATGGCCATCTGATCCTCACCCTTGTTTCTTTTTTAAACTCCAAACCATATCAAAAAAGACTCTTTAACCTGCATTTACACCACAGGCAGTGTGAGTGATGTTTCACGCTGCTGTGACCAGCTCGGGACAAAGAAAAGAAGCTCCTGCTGCTACAATCACGTGGCGAGGAAAAAGCTTTGTAGTTATATAAATACACATAACTTGCTGCATTGGTATTTGCACTGCTTTAAGTGGGACTCACATGGGAATAACCACTCGTGAATCATCGTGTTAGGATCCATATCATTTCAACCTGTCTCCAGTGGACCTTGAACAGTAGGTCTTATTGTGGATGTCGCCACCAGCTGATGTCACCCTGCGACTGCAGCGCTGTTGACTTGTGTGATGTGTAAATGGTGCTGCTGGTCAGCATTGTTAAAAAGCCCAAACCTTTCTTAACAAAGAGTATGGTGTGCTCCCCAGTATGGGAGGCAGGGAGGAACACCACAGCTTGAAGTGAACAGCTTATTAAAGGTGCTATGTGTTGCATTTACAGACAATACAACACACAAGTACTAAACAAATACTTTGACCTGTCAGAGAAGGTCTTATTTGTTTACTTTGTTTAAATGTGCCAGCGTTAAAGTAATAATCTTAAAGATTTTTTGATCCATTCAGTCTGATAACATCTCAAAAGTCCAGAAGAGCTGCACGATTTATTTATTTTACCCCTATACAAGTTAGCTTAGCGCTAAGTTAACTGCTTGGGAGGCAAAGTTCCTTGTGTTCTTGCTCTAGGGACCCAATGATGCGGTGTGTCAGGTAATTTTACACCCAAGACGCTGAACTTTTCTGGCTTTATGCGCCATTGAGCAACTTGAGAATGAACCAGGCACCACCTCCAACATTTTATCCAGTTCTCAACACACCTGCAGTCACCACTTGTCGCCATTATGTGCTGCCAAAGAAAACAACAGATACTCAAGATTGTAACTTTAATGTGTTCATGGTTCATTGTCAATAAAATGCAACATATAGCATCTTTGATAATAGTTGATCCCTGACTGAGATAAAAACCTCGTCCTCGTCTGCTTATGGAAGAGGTCTTGTATGTTGTCTATAATAACTGTGTTTATGTGTGTTGGGCTGAGGATAAAACCAAGTGTTTCTTAATGTGATGAGGCGAGTCGTGAGGTAAAAATATATTCTCAATGTTAATCTTTCATTTAAATGTCCTGTGATTATTTAAAAATTTTAAAAATGTATTTTAAGGTTTACTGCCCTGCATGTTTGCACCTGCAGTATTCTGCTGCTGTGTCTTGGGGAGTGTGTGCTAATGAGACTGAAAACAAGTCTGAACTGATGTGGTGTCAAATGAGAAACCAAAAGTTTGATACACTTGTGCTTTAACTTGAATCTTTTGCTTACTTGCCATTTTAGTTAAAAAAAAAAA
Source organism: Epinephelus cyanopodus (assembly GCA_026686955.1). Lineage (NCBI taxonomy): Eukaryota > Metazoa > Chordata > Actinopteri > Perciformes > Serranidae > Epinephelus > Epinephelus cyanopodus. The sequence continues at coordinate 24,503,079 of CM048933.1, read as the reverse complement.
GAAAAAAGAAATCCTGCACAGCAGTCGTCCTAATTTTAGGTCTTTGACACTGATAAAGAAATTGTTGTGCCTTGTTTGGTTGTTCAGCCTTTACATTGAGGCACTTTAAGTGAATCAGGCACTGTGAAATGTAATTCCACATTTTTAATTCCCTTTCATATTTTCCACCCCAAAATGTTCATACCAATAACTTAATGATGGATTGGGTGGATTTGTAGTTGCCATAGAAACATGACGTACAGCTGTGATATCGTGTATGGAGCTGTGCTCCACTTTGATTTACTTTGTCTTTTTTAATAAAACACGTGTTTCATATTTTGTGTTTCAAGTGTTTCTATTTTAAATACGCGTCTATGCACCAGTCAGGTTGCTCTTAGAGTTTACATCCATGTCTGTGAAAACTTGTGGTGCTTCACACACATCTTCCCCCGGCAGCACAGAAGATCTATTCCAACAGCACAGTTACAAGGTGGACACCCAAGATTAGTGTCACTAATTCAGTATCTAACCAAATGTTGACCATCCCATTCAACTGCAGAATTTAAATCCCTGTGTTCCAGTTATGATGCTGAATAATGGCCAGAAACGTGTTTTTGCAAAACATTATGACGTCGTGGTGATGTTGACCTTTGACCTTTTGGATAAAAAGTGTCATCACTTTATCATTATATCCTGTTAGACCTCTATGAGAATTATTTACATAATTAGCATATGACTTCTTGAGTTATGGCCAGCACACATTTTGTGAGGTCACAGTGACCTTGACCTTCGACCTTCACCACCAAATTATAATCAGTTCATTATTGAGTCCCAGTGGATGTTTGTGCCAAATTTGGGAAAACTCCTTCAAGGCCATCTTGAGATAATGTGTTCACGAAAATGAGGCAGACACAAGGTCACAGTGACCTTGGCCTTTGACCACCAAAATCTAATCAGTTGAGTCTAAGTGGACATTTGTGCCAAATTTAAAAACAAACAAACAAAAAACCTTAAAGGTGCTCTTGATAGGACGTACAGATAGCCCGAAAACATAATGCCCCCGGCCACAGCTGTCGCCAGCACAGAGACATAAAAAGAACATCAAATCGATTACGATTACAAAGAAATGTTTTAATGACATTTTAAGTTAGACATTTTAAATATTGTCTATTTCCTTGGCATAAGTTGATGTGAGGTCCAAAGTAGCCAACCTACCTGCAATGACTCGACAATAACTATAACACAGCATCAATATTTCTTTAAATATTGACAGAATACAAGGCAGACGTTTGACATGTTGATCACATAACTTAAAACTTAATTAACTCAACATAGTTATTTAATTATGTAAAATGCATCTTAAAATCTAACTCTTGTCAGCAAAGGTGTGAAACACTGATTCATGTCACCCGATGAGCAACCAGAGGACAAATGGCACATTCTCCCAGGTCTCTGTGACCGAACCCAGCTGTCATGAAGACATATCTGCTCAGCTACACATTCATCCATATGGGAAGATAAAGGCTATCTATCAGTGCCTGCTGGGCTCAGTGCTGCTCTCATTTGGTTGTTTACATCTTTATATGCAGTTAAATGGAGATTTTTGATCTTTCCAGCAGCCAAACGTCTCAAAAATGGTTTTAAAGTTAAAAAAAAAAAAGTTCATCAGGTCACTGTGGTGACGTTCCCATTCAATACATCCACATTGTTTGCTTCCTCTCTGCGTATAGGAGTTGACACATTCAAAGTGCATTCAACAAGAGCCATTTGGAATTTCAGAGCTTGACTTTCTTACTAGATTTAAATAAGTCTGACTAGATTTTCATTATCATTTATCATGTAACCATATTAAACATCAAAAATACTGTCCTTCATGATATTATGATTATTATTATCATTTCTGCTGCTGATCTGACTGAGAAGGAAACCTAAAATGTTAAACTTTTGGCAGTTGAGTCCCATTTTCCAAATCATAAAAAGCCAAAATACCTCAATGCAATCTGATGTTACTTCTTCTCCAACACATAGTGAGAAAGACAACAACGTACATGAGGTGTGTTGCATATTAAACAAACAATTTCATTCCTTTAACTTAGACAATGCTCCACGGTCAGTCCACATTCTCTTACTTGTGCGTTCGTAAAGGTACAGACAGTTACAACAGAAACATTTCAGTAAAAAGGGAGAGAATATGAAGGATGGAAGGATTCTGGTTGAAAAAGACGAGAGTAAGGAGGATAGGGGGATTCTGGAAGATCCGAAGAAAAGGGCAGGGAGCACTGGAAAGTTTAAACCAAGGAGAGAGTGCTGTTGATCCTTGGTACCTGTTCCTTGACTTTACCACATCTGGATTCTTCTAAGTTTAGGGAGGATGGGAGGTTTGGGGTTGTGTTTGAGGAGCAGAATCAACTTCCTCCAGGACTTCCTAACAAGAACCTGTAATGAAAGTACGAAAGAGACAGCATGTAGCGACGAACAAACTATAAATGCGCAGTGTTATTCTGGCACTTCACCATTAGAAGGTACCAGTTACTGCACCACCAGGATGTTAATGAGAGCAGGAAGTATACCATGGAAACCATGAACTAAAAGGTAAAATTCCTCCTGACAAATGTGATTTCAAATTCCAAAAATGAGGATTTTCAAAACCCTACAACTCTCTAGTCTCTTAAACAGTGGTTTGTGAGTCTTACCACTCTCCTCTTGCCCGTACTGCCTCGCTCCTCACCAGCCTCTTCTTGTCGTCCAGGGGTCGGGCCAGAGCTCGCAGCACTCGGGCCCGAAACGGTAAGATCTGAAACATATAAAAAAAAAAAATGTTGAAAGAAAAGTGACTCTAGTAAACTAAAATTTGTCTTCCAGTGTCCATAAAAGTATTAATATACAGTAATGATTTCTAAAAGTTGGTCAAATTTGAAGTGTTTTAATGGGCGAGGTACAGCACTATTTCCTACTGCAGCCACTTTTTATAATAATATTCTTATGAGAAATCAGCTTTATGCTCATACAATCTAAACACCAGAGACAAGGCTCTTCTTTTAATTCTTTAGTTAGTTTAGTTTATTCTTTTAGTTTTACCTCGTGTTCAGGGAAGCGGGACAGAGCATGGATGCACCGCAATGAGACGATTCTGACATCCTGCAAGAAAGGTACAAAACACTGGTTAGAGCTCTTAGAACACTGCTGCTAACAGTTTTACTTTTTACTGCTCACAATCTTACATTATGACTTTCACAATCAGAAAACACTCTCAGTTACGATGTGTCACTAACCATAGCTGGACTGGAGTGGAGGGCCTGCAGCCTGCTGATCAAAGCCTCCAGCTGCTGAATGAGTGCTGGTGGTGGGTTGATGAGGACGGGCTCCAGACAGGACAGGGTGGACAGCTGGACGCCCTGGTCAGGACATGACAAGGCCTCCAACAGCAGAGACAGGAGCTGGACAGGGACAAAACACTCCACATTAATACTGACCATTATCTGGGGGTTCCAAGTTTTCTCATTAAGTTGCAGACGGCCACTGGCGACAGTCATTTCAGTACCATTTGTAGTCAACTAGCAGTGACAGCAGCAGTTTGCTCCTTACTCACCGCTGGTAACTCAGTGACTTGAACCTGCTGGGGCAGTTTATTGACGATATTAGACAGAGCCTTCAGGTAGTTGGGCTTCTTCTCTGTAGAGGAGAAACAGATACATAACATTAATGTATTGCCTAAAACCTGAGACTGCTGCTTCCAGGAAAGGACCAGAGATAAAGTCTAAAGCCTCCAAAACAGGAAGTAATTTGAAGATTTTATATGTTGTCTTTCAAATATTCTCGAAATGTTGAGTTTTTGTGCATCTATGGCAACTAACTATTGCCTTGTTCCCACCAAACACCTTCAGTATGGTACCTTTGGAACCAAAAGTAACCATTGAGACATGGTACCTAGACCCTAGGTCCATTTCGTGTTTCAACTGCAAACAGTACGCTTAAATGTGGGCAGAGGTGTTGTCTGTCGCTGCTCCGTCAGGCTCCCAGTGTAGCTCCTTATCACCGGTGACAGAGGGGAGTCCGCACCTTGTTTATCATCCACAGAACGAGTCGGCAGGCCGATATTTTCAGAACAAACCAGAACGGGTGTTTCGTCCCGCTCAGGCAAGCACAGGGGTTTAGTGTTGCCGGAGCCCACAGGAACAACACTTGGCAACACTTCTAAGCATATATACAGTTCACCTAATCCGTACATTAACATAAATTAAAGCTTGAAGATCCACAGTTGTCACAGTGAAACTGATCTCATTTGGGTCTGTTAATAACCAATCTCCTGGGCCATCCTGTTGCCTCGTACCTTGCGGTGCAGCGTTGAAGCCCTGGACCAACTTGGCTGAATTCTCGTTGAAGAAGCGCTGGCGGTACATGATGCGAACATCAGCATGGCATCTGCGATTCAGGATGTCTGGAGAGTCACTCATCAGCAGCGAGAAGCCATTTGCCGCCACTGGACCCAGGTCAGCATCATCGAGCAGAGAAAAGAGCTGGGAAGAAAAAAAAAAAAAACACAGTGGAGGGAAAATTGGAACAAAAGTTTGCACAAGTCAACTTTATGTGAACCTGAACCTGTATTTAAGATGTCATATGATAAAGGTGTGCACGCGTTTCTATTTTACCTTGTCAATCAGTGTTGTGACCAGAGGGTGGTATCGGAGAAGCAGAGCCTTGGCAACCTGGAGACAAAAGCAACTTTATTGCACTTGCTGCTTCTTATACAAACATCTGCTGCTGTTAATTTACAACTAACTTGTCAAATGTCTTCACTGAAAACAGTGTGACTCTTACCCAGATCATGAGGGTGAAGGCCTGAGTGCGAACAGATGATGTTGCAGAGTCCAACTCACTACACACTCTCTTCATGGTGCTCTGAATGAGGCTGTCAAGAGAATCACCTGAGGAACAAACCAAACCATCATAGCTGATGTTAAGTAACAAAGTCAGGCTTTAAGTTGTGGAACAAAGGGTGTAAAGTCACAAACTGACCCTGCGGCCTCTTGTTCACCAGGCCAGCAAAGCATTTTGCAGCTGAGGTGTATGACAGCGGGTGGGTGCAGGTGCAGCTCATCTCCTCCAGCTCTGACAGCAGGTCATCTATCTGAGGCATCTCCACCTACGAGACATACACATCACTCAGAAAACTGCATCAGTGACATAAAAAATACTTTGCTGTTTAAGGGTTCAAGTTGAGACTCACACTGCGAGGTAGCGAACACACACATCCCATGAGCAGACAAACCATCTGAGACTGGCTCCATGACTCCCCCTGCTGCTTCTGAGGAAACATAACATGCATCAATGACACTGATATTAAAAATGCTACAAATAAAAAGAGAATTTAGGAGTTAAATTAGTGGTGGAAAATATGAGTGATGCAAATTGAGATAAAAGAGTTTGTGGTGTTAACCGAATATAAAGAGACTGCAGTCACTCATTTACACAAATCTCTGTGCTTATAAACCTTGAGCAGCCGGATGTTTGAGGGGAAGGAGTTGTCAGGCAAAAAGGAGACGTCACCATCCAGGAAGAGAGACACAGCCCTCGACGCCGTCTGTCCCGCCAACCTGTCGACATCAAACGCCACAGAGGGAAACCACGTAAACCTCATGAAAACTTATCTTCACAAATCTGAGACTGACAAGATGAGAAGGTGTGAGACAGACAGGAACTACAAGCATATTTAGTTTGTTTTAATCTGATTTAGATTCTTGTTCTAAACTCAATAGTTTTACCAGTGCTCCTCTCTGCAACAAATAATCTCACCAAGAAGCATCAGACAGGTCTCCAGGTCTGATGATCAACATCCTCACTGCACACTGCTTCGTACGTCTTTACATTTAGGTGAGTTATGACGAGTTCAGATTTTTACAAACATACAGATATCCATATTATGGTCATGTGGTTACCAGAAGAAACAGATTTACTATGCAGGTATGTTCACATGTTAAAAAAGTGAGTGAGAGTTTGCACTGACATGGGCTGCAGCCTGGAGCAGGAAGTACTGATGATGGGGACCATGGCAGACAAGACCACCTCCTCCAGAAGAGGACTGCGACGACCAGGTGACTCATCGCCTGCAAAACATGAGCAGGAAGAACAAAATGTCTGAATTTCAGCAAAAACAATTCACCTTTTCAACTGTTACGTGTTACTAATATGGGTAAAGAGGAGAGTGAAAGGTCACAGTGCTGTGTGCAACAAGTAAGGTGGAAATAACGCTGAGCGAGTTGGAGATAGAGCCCAGGAAAGATGGCTGGTGAGCATGGGAAATGAAGGCATTACAGCAGATAAAATCCCAACAATAACAACGATAGAATAAACAAAGCAAAAAATAGACATCTGGAATATTATTAAGCATTATACAGTAAGATGGGCGAGAACAGGAAGTTGTATCCGACACGAGCAATGTCTTTAGCAGTAGACCTGGATTTAATAAATTTAGCTTTAATACCTTATATGGCACAAGGTCACTATTAAACTTACATCAGGAAGATTTAAAAATGATTTGAGAATGCTGTGGAGGCTTGTAAATAAAAAATAACAGTCAGTAAAAAAGGGCGATCACTGTAGTTTTAGTTGAGGATCTGCTCACCCTGCAGTGCTGCCTGAAGTGCCAGAGACAGCAGGCGTGGGATGATGATGTCATGGAAGCATCGTCCTGTCTCCTCAGTGTCTTTAACCTGCTCTGCTATTCTCTGGAGGCTGCGACACGCCAGCACCACCTCCTCCACTGTGAAACCAACACCACCTGGAAAAAAATAACACTGGTATTCATTAATCTGAAACTTCTTTTTTGATTCCTCCTCCTTCTTTTAGCCTGTACATGTGAGGCAACTCCTGTGAATTTAAACACCGACACACTTAAATGCGTGCAATGCCTGATGATGACTGATTTCATTTGACACAAGTGCACTGCAGCTGGGAGATGTGAAGTGTCAGCGAGCAGTAGAGATGCTCACATTTCAGAAAATGATGCGTGCTGTTACTGTATCACAGCTCTAGTCCTGCTTGACCTTTAGCTTTTGTATTCAGAGACAAACTATCTAGCTGAAGCTATTGTTTGTTTCTAAATCCTTCTGCTTAAATATGGAGAGACTGAGAATGCATCAAAGCAAATTACGAGAAGAAGGAATCATATAGGGAAAAACTACCTGTGTGTGCTGAGCTGAGGACGTCCAAGAGGACAGGTGTGCTCTCCTGGACAACGCTGGGTTGGGTGGACATCGCAGCCAGGGCAGACAAACACCGCTGGCGCAGTGCATGATGGGAATGCTGCTCGGAAGCTACTATGTTGTTGTCTTGATCCATGGGCTCTGAGCAGAGGAGACGGGAGAGGAACAGGTTTGTAGGGAATATTTATGAAGTATCTGCTGACCTAATGCTGAAGGATAAATTCAATGAATTCATCATGCTTCTTTTCCATAGTATCAAACATAACATCAAAAGACAGAAAAAACCCCACTCCTCCAGTCTGCACGTCAAAGTGTCCTTGGGCAAGACACTGAACCCCAAATTGCTCCCTATGGCTGTTCCACTGGTGTGTGACAGTATGTAAATGGTTACTGAGTAGCAGGTGGCACCGTGTCTCGGCCACCACTGTATGACTGTGTGTCTGAATGGGTGAATGTGACATGTTGTGTAAAAAGCGCTTTGAGTGGTCATAAGAATAGACAAACGCTATACAAGTGCAGTGCATTTTTAGTGTGCACTTTTCACTTACCAGAAAACATCTCTGTCTTTAGTCTTGGGATCATTTTAGTGATAAAGGCTGCTGGGTGCAGCGCTGCTAAGGCTCCGGTACACTCCACCACAGCAAGACTGGAGGCAGAAAGAAGACAAAGACACAGAGATATAGTATTTATGTTTAGTCCAACTGCAAAGGAAAAAGAAGTACTGTGTATGTGTGTCTTTAAATGAGGTAAACACATAGCAGCAGTACAGAAATCAAAAGGATGACAGACAAAAGTATGTTAAACATAAGCTGACCTGACTTGAGCGTCGTCCTCCGTCAGCAACAGTCTGGTCAGGTGATCTATGGCCAACTCAATGTCGGAGTCCAACAGCAGACCTGAGAGAGACATTAGGTTTGTAACATCTGTAACAGTGCTGACTGAATGTGACTCCACTGTTGGCTGTAAATGTTGCATCTCACCTGGTTGTTGTGCCAGTGAGGTGAGCACAGAGGCGGCTGTGATCTGCAGACTGGCATTAGTCTCTGTCAGAGCTGAGAACACCATGCTGCACAGAGACGGGCGGAAGGCTAGAAACACACTCTCTTCTAATGTGGAGGGATGAAACACAGACAGAAAAAAAACAGAAAGCAATGAGTTAAAATCTGGAAGTTTAGTCTGTGTTTAGTCTCCATGGTTCTGCACAAACAGGCCCTAAACAGACTTACAGTAACAGTGCATATCATCCTTTTGAAGTTCCTTTCTGACAAACTATCTGTATAACACACATTACCTCACAGTACATCTGGAAAACGCATGATTTAATGTCAAGAGGAAACATTAATCTGACAGAGATGAGCTGTAAACACATGAATCCCCCCCCAAAAAAGGACAGGGGGATTAAAACCTGAAACAAACGTATAGTTTAAAGATTTGTATCATTAAGTATTTGTGTTAAAGTGGAACAAGATGCAGCTGTAATTAATGGAGGACACACATGAGCAGCCTGGATTGAATAAGTGTCCCTGACGTAAGATAGCAATAAACAGCACTTGCCATTATCTGACGACTGGCAGGTTTTCACCGACTGGATAAACCGCTGCACCACCTCCAGTAATGTTCGTCTGTGGGAACACTGCACAGGGATGATAAGAAAGTTACTAATATCACCACATACTGTATCAAAATTCTGACTTTGGTGCCAATAACAGCACAGATTATCATAAATATGTGAATGAAACTTAAAGAGAATACAGTTGAGACGTAAGAGCACCATTATCAAACAGTCAATGTTCCTTACTTACCTGAGCTCTGCTGTTGTATTGCTCAATGAGAGAGGGCATGACAGCAGCTGTAATGATGTGGCTCGCCCTGTAGGAGGCGCTGCAGGAGGCCTGTAGCAGCTTGGCACTGGGCCACACTAGCTTCAGGTCGGGCTCACACAGGTGATGTTTGCAATCTGGAACAACATCACAGTTCTGGTTAAAAACACAAAAGACCAATGGACATGCGTCACAGTTGTACTGACATGTTAAAGCTGTTAGTGACTGTTATTAAAGGAATACTTCACCTCCCAGATAACTCTCTTTATCTGTTACTCACCCCATGTTATGTTGAATTTGTGAAGAAAACTCTGTTTTCCTGGCATGCATCAACAGTGTACAATGAGTCAAAAAAACTGAGAAATTCTTAATAAACTGAAGTCAGAAACCACATTACCACCAAGCAGTCTGATTCAGTTCGGTTAAACATTGGAATGTTATTTTTTCCACTGTTTCCACTGTGATAAGTTGTGTATGATGGTAGCCATTCTTCGTCATCCCTGTGTTGGGATACCCAGTACACTGATCCGATACTAAAAGGTGGAGCTAGACGCACTGAGATTTGTTGTCTGGTCAATACAGAACCATCACTCGTGTTCAGGGCTGAGTTGGCTGAATTTAATTCACTGGCAGCAGCTACTGGAAACTTTAGGTGGAATGTTTACTTGTAATGTTACTAAATGCATGAGCTGATGAAGTGTGCAAATCAAGACACCTTAAATGTCAACATAACTTTGACCATTCCACTTGTTTTTATTGTCTCTCTTGAAAGACACACGCTTTAGTGATGATCAGATCTTTCGGCGTTTAAAAAATGTGTACAAGTTTCAACCGGCATTTATTCCAATCGTTACTCGAAGAAAAAAAACATGGTTTAGCGTTGTTCCAGTACATCCCAGCTCTTTTCTAACAACTACAAACCTGCTATTTTTAGATGTCCCATTGACAGAGACTCTTACTTGAGCCTGCTGTTTTTTGCCCTAATAATTTTGCTGGACAACCCCAATATATGGATGATACGGGAGGTGCGGATATTCCTCGGTGTCACCAGTGAAGAGGAAATACAGCAAAAGCTGGACAGTGAGTGACAGCAACCCCGCCTACATTATATGAGCAGCCATGTTAAAAAACAGCAGAACATCCATCTACAAACTCTCCCACAATGCATGCAGTATATTTCAAGCCTTATTTATCCAGTCGTATGCTCAGTGATTCCCAAACAGACAGCCCTTTCTGACAGGAAACTGAGCTGTAGGTGAATTTTATCTATGCTCTCTTCAAAGCCAGACTTCACTGAGAAAAACGGTATTTTTACTTTGCTGACCACATGTGAGACTTCAGTAGCTTTGATTCCAGAGAGTTGAATCTAGTGGTCATGTCTTCCTCCAGTTTTCTGATAGCAGCTAGGATGTTAGCCAGTGTGGGCTGTAAGCTAGTGGTGTCACTAGTGCTTAAGTTGGAGCTGCAAGCTAACACAGCTTGATAGTTGAATATTAAAGGAGCAAGTGTGGATTATAAGTATGACATTTCACGAGAGTGAAGTGGAACTTCTCTGAAAAGTGTCTTATCCATGCGGTGCTCACTAGCGCCCCCGAGAGACTTTTATTTGTATTAAACACAGACCCCTATGACTTTAATTATCAACAATTTTGTGGTTTTGGATTCTCCATTCACCATGGAGGCATGTGAAAAAAGATTTCCTCATGAATTCAACGGAACATGGGGTGAGTAAGTGGTCATGGTCAAGTTGTGGGTGAAGTATTCCTCCTTGGCATTAAGAGCAGCTAACACTAAAATATTCAGGTTTCATTTATGAGTTTGAGTGTCTCACATCCTGTTTCACTGACTTTTCTACTCTTAAGAAAGAGGTCAGGTCTTTTCTGGTTTTGGGGTTATGACTGATCTTTACAAACCCTCTGAATACATCAGCCAAGGTTTCAACAATTTCAGACTGAAATATTTACTGGTCCTGACCTTTAGAAATTAACTAACACTAGTCTATAAAGCTGTGACATTTGTTTGGAAGTTTCTAAGTATCTTGTTTCAGAGACCTATTTATGTTGAGAAGAATGCAACTCCAGAAAACCATTTCGACACACTACATGAATTTTGAGCATTGTATCATGTACAGTGTTACATGACCTGTTAACAGTGTGAGCAGTTGGTTGAAATTAGAGCCCTGAACAGTCGCTGCGGTATAATTTCCTGCCCATCTACTTGAGCAGAGTTGCACTGCAGTAAACCCCCCCATTACCACAGTTCTGACATATTTAGTTCAGCACTTTTTACATCTACACACCCTCCCTTACAGTCACTCTGCCTGCGTCAGAGCAATAACTTATTTAGCATGTCTTTTACAGTTCTGTTGTTTTGTGTCTTCTAGCTTGTGTTTAAATAAAACTGACTGACTGTAATTAGTTTAAATGTATCACTCTCATGGCAATCCTTCCTTTCTTTCTGCATGTTTTAAACACTCCTGGAGTTTAGACATCTTTACAATAAAATATATATTCATTTTCCAAGTGCTAATAAGCTCAATTTGACAGCATTTCACCTTTGAGAACCAGATCCAGAAAGGTGCAGAGCGAGTCCTCTGAATCAGAGTTGAGGACTGAGCGAGACAGACAGGAAGTGAGTGCGGTGAGTGCAGCGAGGCCAGCAGACTCTATCCTCTCACTAGATGTCTGAAACACCTGCAGGGAAACAACAAGAGGGGAACATTCTTCATTTGTTTGTTCTTTTGATCACGGAGTGGTGATTACTTTAACAGCCTATTTACTTTGGTCTAAATAGTTTGACAGGAAAGGAACAGTTTATCTTGATATATTTCTGTGACGGATCTTTTAAATTTTAAATGTGTTGTCAGTGCCTGAAGCGTGCATGAGGAATTTGTTTCTTCTCTTATTAGAAACAGAAGAAAATACTGATGAATATGAGCTTTGGTCCAGACTTGACTTTGTCTTTCTTGGCTTTGCAAACACGAGAAACTGCATTTGTTCCTTTCCTCCCACAAAGCATCGATCTCAATTACTTTCTCACTTCTAATGTATCATCCGCCAGTTCTATTGTTAGTAACTGGTGACTAGATGGTAGTGTTTGCATCTGGACAAACAACACAAACTGAAAGACGAAACAATGCAGAGGTGGATGTAAACTGCAGCCTTATTGATGCTTGTTTTTAAAGAGCAGGTGAAAAAATGTTTTTCATTCATAGCAACTACATAAATAGAATGCCATCTCCACACAAAACATGCAAAAAGGTGTTTAAATATTTCCATATAAAGCTTAGACACCACACACACACACACACACACACACACACACACACACACACACGTCAATCAGTCAAAACTACAAGTACTAACACTGTTTTTGTATCTCAAACAAACCTCTCTGCGCAGGGACGCCCACAGGCCCTCTAGGAATTCCGCCAAATCCTTGTGTTCATACTGTGTCACACAGGCAGTCTGAAAAATAGAAAGTGTGGTGAGAAAACTGATACAGCTTTTCCAGTAACAGCCTGCATCAACTTTATAAGTTAAACATCAAACCTCCTGCTCAGGGCTACTAAGCAGCTCTGCTGTTGTAATGAGTGACTGTGTTGCTTCAGAATATATCAACTGTATATCATCTGTATCATCCACATTTACAGACTTCTTGCTTACTTTAGAAGATAGAGATTTCTCACCAGAGTCTGCAGCGAGTCCAGCTTTGCACTCTGAACATCTGAGTCCAGTTTCTCAATGATGAGAGGTAATAGGAACTGAAACAGTGAAGTAATAGACAGAGCATGAACCTCTCTTTGGGCTCTTAAAAAAGGTCACAAGACCTCCATTTTACCAAAAAGCTAAATGTGCACCGATTAGACACAACATTAAAACAAGTGAACAGCAGGACAATATGCCAATACATGAAAATGTAAATTAGTTGTCCTACCTCAGCAAATTGTGGCGTACCCGTGAGAACGTCCCTCAGGGTCTGGATGAGCTCCTCTCGGGTGATGCCGTGTGGGTCATTGACAGGCTGGGGTGGGTAGGTAGGTGATGTGTATGGGAGGGATAAGGTGGGTGAAGAAGAGATAACACACAGAAATCAGAAATGCACCTACATATGTTCACAGATGTAATGAACAGACTGTTAACGAGAGGCTCAGCAGATGTGAAAGTCAAGCATTGATGCAAGTTTTAAAAATGATTTTTGACATATTCATATAAAACTGGCTGTGTGAACTGTTCTGGGTTTTCAGTGGAAAGTGTTTGAGATTCAGAGACTTTTCCATGTTAAGAAGAATTTGAGCACTCAGGTTGATGAGAACAGCTTTTGTTTTTCTTTTTGGTTTTGGTTGGATTTGACCATCTGCCAAATTTTAGGCCATACTACCAGGCCCCAAAGACAAAATACCTAAGCATAATGTGAAAGAGCAACAATGTATTTAAATATCTTGTTTCATTATTATCAGGTGAGACAATGTTGTGATCCTTGTGTCACATAAAACCTCACATTTTATCAGCCGCACTGTGACATTGTGCTGGTTTGCGCCAGAGTCAACAAACAGTCACAGAGCTGTGACCCTCTGTGATGTGAAGATGGGAAATGTGCGTGAGCAGATGAGACAGCAGACGCTGTATTGTTGTTCCCGACAGAGTTAGCCTGAGGTCACAGGAAGTCAGCAATGACATTTCTGTCTGCTGCCCTCTCCGCTTTCGTCAGCTCTCAGGCAAAAGCAGCTGAGTAAACAGGGACTTACGGGGTTGAAGTCAATGGGGAAATAGCAGGATGTCACTTCAAACAGCTCCTCCGTGAATTTACCTGAGACGACAGACAGGAAATTAATGGGAGGCAAAATAGAGCCGTGCTTGAACTGCGCAGTGGATAATAACAAAGTTCAAAAAGGCTCAGAGACCGACAGAGAAAACAGGTGCTGTACATGAGTGTATGCACCTGTATGTGTTCTCACCTAGATCATAACCTCGGAGGATGATGTTCTTAGCGATCTGGAAGGCTAACAGCAGGTTGCGAGGATCCCTCTCTCCGTCCATTGATTGGACGAAACCAAACACGAAGTCTGCCCCTAAACCCTTCAGTTCTGAGGACAAGTCAAACAGGAGTACATGGTTTTTAGTAAGTTCTGTAAGAGAGCAGCTCATCACATAATGTTCAGAGAGCAGAGACATATTCTTACAAGGCACGCCAACAAGGTAGTGAAATGACACCAAATACCTTTTCCATAGCATCTGAGAAAGTTGATGTAGGCTACAAGTATGTGGAAGATTGCCTGATTTAAGCTTATTCACGACAAATGATTTTATTAGATGAAACTGAGAAAAAAAACGTGAATCTATCTTTGACAAGCAACCAGTAAATATCAGCTACCAAGAGCCTTAAAGGGGCAGTTCACCCCAAATTCAAAAATACATATTATTTCTCTTACCTGTAGTGCTATTTATCGATCTAGATTGTTTTGGTGTGAGTTGCCGAGTGTTGGAGATATTGGCCGCAAAGATGTCTACCTTCTCTCCAGTATAATGGAACTAGATGGCACTCAGCTTGTAGTATGCATGCGTCTACTGCTAGCTCACCTAGCACCACTGAGCTAGTTTTTGTTGCAGCTCAGCTGAGGAGGACGCCATTAATATTTACATCTTGTGCTGTCACCAGCAAGAGCCTCTAGTCCATGAGTAGATGCACACTTCCTTCTGCGCGGTGATACGGTTGGCGGATGTAGTATTTCAAATGTAACTTTCTGGCTCTTTAAGCCCCATCACTCGCCATCACTATCTCCAACACTCAGCAAGTCACATCAAATGAATCGAGATGGATAAACAGCCCTACGAGTAAAAGCAAGAATATGTATTGTTGATTTTGAGGTGAGCTTTCCCTGTAAGCCACACACAAACATTTTGTTGACAGCCTTCCATTTGTTTCCAACACAGTACGTCTATGCAAAACTTGCACAGCATGCAAATTATTTAACTGCCAACCAAAGCAGAAGAAGGTGTGACAACTCTGCCCTTTATTACAGGCCTGGTAAAAGTTCAGTTGAGCAATGACCACAGTGATTAGTCAGCAAACTGAGATTCTGACTTTCAAAACACACTCCTCACTGCTTTGAATCACGCACGTATTCACCAGAGAGGCTTGTTTTCTTCCAGCAGAGCCCTCGGTCATTGTGGGAAGCTGTTGGCGCGTTTCTCTACTAATCTGTGAATCAGACTCAAAGCTGCCTTCTCTTACCGGCTTCTCTGGTCTCCATGAGGTTGATGAGCATGTTGTAGACACAGGCTCGCTCTGTCAGCATCAAAGACTGAAAACAATAAAGACAAATAAATAGATCCTGTGAGCTTTTTACCCATGATGCTCAGATGTAAGAGCAGTTAAGATGAGTCAAGTTGACCAACAAAGCATGCTTAATAAAAGAGGAAGTGCTTCGCAGACACGGTGGAAACAAGAACAATATTATACAAACTCTAAGCAGTGTGGTCAAATATTCATGGGTGTGTGTTTGCATATATCTAGATATGAGAGTCTGATGCATTTGGTCAGTGAATGATGCTGTTGTGCATTTCAACAGGCAGCAGATAAATATCAGACTTGAACACGAACTCATCTCAGTTTTTTCCCGTATATCAGTTGCCTTAGTTCCTCATAAATAAATTAAACAATACTATTTACTGCAGTAATGTAGTTATGTTTTAAACTCAGTTCCACTGTTGTATATATTCCCCCCGACACAAAACGCTCAGGGTCCTCTTACAGTGACAGACTGCCTTGGCTGCATGATAAAATAAAATATAGCTTGCGACAACTTTTTCACAGTGTCAAGTCTCACCTGAACGTGAACATCCTGGAACAAGGACCTCAGCATGGACACAGCCGAGCCGGGAGGCAACACTCTACATTTTGTCTGGAAAAAGCATCAGTTGGACACAAAGAGCATGTTATCTGCAGCGATCACATCTGGGACTCAAAATTATTCTAAAACCTGCCGTGCAGCAACTAACTCGCAAACATGGCATTCAGTTAAACTTTGGCAGGATGTTTCAGATGTTGTCACTGAAAATCCATCAGAGTCAGACACTCACCAGCGCTCTGAGCCCCTGTAAAACAGGCGGTATGATGACATAATGGTCCTTTAGACGGTTTTCATAGAAGGCAATGAGCACTTCCACTGGGGAGAACAGAGAAAGGGACACATGCTGATAAAATATCACTCTTTACATTAATATATTGCATGTAGCCCTGCAAAACTACTGGATCATGCTATAGTCATTTGACATATTTGCTTGTTTTTAATTTATATATCAGCCAACAAGGCACTGAGAGGTTTGCACCCACATAACTTCTCAGTATTTTCACAGCATCAAGAAAACAAACAAGAAAAGAGTGGGATAGATTTTCTACAAAACATAAGAGAAGCTGTGTACCTTCTCTCTCTGTAAGACCTCCATAGCACTCGTGTAAAACTTCAGAGAGAAGCTTGACTCCACGAGCTCGTGTGTGAGGCTGAGAGTTCGTCAGACTCGGTCTGTAACAAGGAAGGAAATGAAACTGTTAATAACCAATATTATTTAATCTTAACATAAGAGCAACTCTGAGTTTCATTGTTGATATTAAAAGGTCCAGTGTGTCAAATTTAGGGGGATATGTGCAGAAATATGCAGAAATGGAATATAATATACTGAGTACGTTTACTTCAGTGCAGAATCACCTGAAAGTAAGAATCAGGTCTTTGTTACCTCAGAATGAGCTGTTTACAACTACATAAAGAGCAGGTGGAAGCCTGACTGTAGAAACTGTCAAATACCTTTGTGGCGCATGCCATATTTGTTTTTTGTCCATACTTACATTTTTTTATATGGATCCCACTAGGGGTGGGAGTCATCAGAGGCTCCACAGCACAATATTATCAACATACTTTAGTCATGATACAATATTATAGCGATTTTAAATGTGTTGCAATATGCTTATTATTGCAAAAAAACTATATTACACTATATTGCAATGTATTACCTCTTTTCAAATGCAAATAATGTCCCCCAAAGGAAAACCTTTTCAACAACTGTTTTATCCAGTTAGATAAAGTTTTATGTTCATCTCACTTAAGTAATTTTTTTTGCTATATCAACGATACGATATTGCCACACAAAAATATTGCGATACTATGCTGTGTCGCTAGATCCTACACACTTTTATATTTGAGACCCCTGGTCCATTTGTTTTGGAGAGAAGAAGACCTCTGTGGATAATTTGGCTCCTGGTAAAAACCTGAACAATAAACACTGAATGAATTCTAACCGGGGAAGTTTCAGCTGTTTGCAATCTGCAATCCTCTCTGCTAGAGACAACTAAGTTTTACACACTGTTCCTTTAATGAGCAGAAGTCAGCAATGTGGTGCGAATGTGTTTTATATGTATCATAAATTCACCAGTATTAATGGGAAAGACAACATATCTGCTTGGCTGGGTGATAAGGGCAAGGTTAAATAAAGTTTTGAGTGAAATCTTTTAACTTCCACCACTTTAGTAACACATACTACACCCAAAATAAGTCAGACAAAGGAAAAAGATAAAATAATACTATGGTAATGATTTTCCTTCGTTTATATTTTTGCTGTAATATTAGAATTCAAGTTGACATCTTACCCCAGTGCTTCCACCAGCTGCAGTGTTGTGAACTGTCCATCTTTGACACCTGAACAGAAAGACAAGTTCAGGGAAACACTGATAAGATAACCAACTACAAACACACAGAAAAAAACCAAACAAATCAATCGAGCTCAGCTAAATTATCTCTCGTAGTTATCTATGGATTAACTAGCTGCACCGGCGGAGTTCAACTGTACAGAGTTCATTGACAGGATGCTCTCATGGGACAAAAACACAGCAGCTAGCAAGCGGCATGCGGTGACACCACAGCGGACTAGCTTCAAAATTCACATTACCGGTCGAATGACACTACATTAAAACGGTAAAGGTACATTCAGAGTGTGCTGGTGTCGTGATAAATAAGCAGACCAGTGTCACAGCCTGTGTGTGTTTTAGTCTCATGAAGCTGTAACACCACACAGGATGTTGTGGCGCTAAGTTAGCTAACGTTAGTTAACCTAACCATCACGCCGTGCTGCGCATCCCTGTAGCTGCAGCTAAGCAGCTTCAACGGCGTGCTCTCCGCGAAGAGTTGACCTGGAAATGTGTCGAGGGAAATAACATGAACGTTTATTTACCTGTTGCTGTATCTTTGGCCTTACTGTCCTGCAGTCCCGAGACAAATTCCTCCACCAGAGACAGCAGCAGGCTACTGTCCGCAGCCATCGTGCCCATGTAACCCAACTGAGACTGCGCATGCGCCAAAAGTTAGGGCGAAGCGCAAAAGTCAATAATTTTACGTTAACTTTTATATAATGGGACCGTTAATGGACAGTACAATGTAACTGCGAGGCCACTTGTGTTAAGTTCAAGTTGTTAAAAATGTAAACGTTTTCTTAATGTGTAAATATAAAACCAAACATTTAGTTTTTGGTGCTGCCTTCAGGTGCTGTCCGAATTCCAAAACACTACGTATAACCTAGTGTGGACCTCTCTGTGATAGATGTCGCCTTTCGCTGATGCAACGTGCTTTTCTACTGTCTTGAATAAATTACTACCAGTCTAAATAAGGATGATGAACTAAAAACAAGAAGCACAGTGGCTGCGCGTTATAGTTATGTGATACTTCCGGCGGTGTCGACTTTATTTTCAGAGTCCTCCATTCATAATTGCTTTTCATCCTGACGTCAGAGAATCCAACACCTGCCTGCGTGCTGACGCGCAGGCGTAAAAAAGTTCGGTGGCGCAAGCTCCGCCGCTAGTCAGTCACCTTTTACCAGCAGAGAGGGAAGTATCGTTTTGGGGGCTTTTAGGAAAACAAATCTGAAGACAGCGGCGCAGAATTGAAGCGGTACACCGAGGTCAGCGGGAGACTGTAACTGTCCACTGCATCTGGAGGAAAGTCAACGTGCAGGGAAACGGTCACGAGTGCGCGGAAGTTTGTGTTTACTGATGTAGTAGTAGCTAGCTGGTTGGCCCTGTTAGCCTGTTAGCGAGGAAGGTGCGCGCTGCTCAGACTGCTGGACTTCAACATTTACAACTAGCCCAACTTAACAGCCAAGTTAGACAACTGTCCTGTTTGTGGTTATAACATTTAAAAACGGTTTGGCAGATGTTGCGGCGGCTTGTAGGTTTGGCAAACTCTTGTAACGTCAGTGCGGGCCACGAGCTTTGAATCTTGTGGGGTCGTGTCACACACAGACAGCACTGACACATAAAGAGAGAAAACGCATTTAAAGCCACGATCTTTGAGGTAAAGATCACTGCAGTCAAACATCCAAGCGTCCCTGTCTCTGCTGATACGGATGACCTATAGGATTGCAACATTGGAGCTGCGACCCGTCCTCCTCTTCGGACCTAGTTCATCGTCTTCGCCCGTGATGGGCCCCCTGCTCAGCTAGTACGACGCGTGGAAACAATCCGCAGCCCTCTAACCATGGGAGGATGTGTGGGGAGATACTGGGAAGGCTGGGAGGACACACAGAGCCGAGGCTCGTCCAGGAACGGTGGGCGAGGAGGTAAGATTACTGTGTGTGTGTGTGTGTGTGTGTGTGTGTGTGTGTGTGTGTGTGTGAGGTCCTTAACCAAATCATAACATGTTTTACATTTTTACTCTTGCAAAACTACTACTTACACCTTCCGCCTGTGTGCTTCTCGTGATGGCATTGCAAATACATGGTAGTCCCCTCTGTTTTTGCCAGTTCCCTGTGTTAACCCCTGCTGTGTGACAAATGATGGCGTTTGGCCAGTGGCGCCCCAAGGGGTGCCCAGGAGGGCCATGCCCCCTTTAACAATTGCCTGAAGGGCAGTTTTCATGCATTTAAGAGGCTGTGCCATACTCATTTTTAAACTAGTGTGAAGACAGTGGTATTTTGCGAAACCAGACAACTTAAGGCATCCATTGGTGCCAGCCATGTTGGCGTAGCTTGTCAGGAAGGGGGCTAAATAATACTCCAGATTTAGGCAAAATTTTTGCTAGTGAACAACTAGTATGGCCACTTTCAAAGGGATCCCTTGAACCATCATCTCAAGATACCTGAATGGAAATTGGTTGTATGGGTACCCACGAGTCCCTTGAACTTGAGAGGGCTTGTTCCCAGAAATGTTCTGCTCTAATGATCAATGTAGTCCTTCATATTAAAGTTGTATATTTGAAGGAAAGGGACACGGAGCCTATCTGAAGAACAGTTAATCAAGTATCACATAATCAACTCTACCAGTATTAGTCTAATGCATCCTCCACAAGATTTTCAGTGGTCTCATCTGGCAACCCCTTTGGAAAATGTCTGGGGGCACCACTGTTTTGGCATCTAACAATTGTCCAGTTCTGCTTAATTGTATGCACATTAAGTACACACCCAAAACATATTAACATGCAGAAAATGCTCATAACACCACTAGAGGTGGTTTAGACTCCTTGTATCCAGGTGTATTTCACTCCTGCGTCAGATTCGAATGCATCTCAAGTGGCCACTTGTGATTAGGTTTCACCTCCTTGTGCACCTTTTGTTTTTCTGTGGACAAACTGACTGCTGCTAAATAGAAGAACAAGAAGACTAGTTGGTACGTCACTCTGGATGGTCTTCCTCCATGCTCAGGGATTCAGTTGCGTTCACAATGCACTACACTACTGTGCCTCAGCTCACATGTTAAGACCAATGTAGAGATCGTGTCTCCCCTCTGCAGGACAACACACAAGTCACCAGCTCTGTCTTGCTGCTTTTTACCAGTCATTTCACAGAGAAAGGTCTTTGCTCATGTAGCCAGCACACAGACTGGTGTTAAGGCAAACTCTACTACGCCAGACCCACTCTCAATGGTGATTACAACTGCACCCACGCAACACCTACATTTGTCTGACATTGCACCCATTACAAGGCTGACGATTTTCTCACCCAACAATTTCCAGCCTCACACTTAATCCCGCAACGGTGAGCTTGTTGGGCCAACAGCTATCTATAAATGATAGCATGGCAGCCCTGTGAGCACCACATCACACTGCACTCCTAATGCATATGCAGAAACCAAGCAGGAGGCTGCTGTTGGCTGAAGCGAAGGGCTACATCGATTCCCAAAGTTGCTGATATATGTCGATTATTCACATCAGGGGCTGGAGTTCATGTCCATTAGTTACTTACCTTCCCGGAAGATAGCATTCTTCTGAAGATAAACACTGCTCACTGCCATGTTTTGTTCTCCTACACTTGTCTTTGATAGTGACAGATGGAATTTGGATTGCTGCTTCAGCACTTAGTGAGAGTAAATGTTATATTTACAACCAGACTAAACTGAATGACGCAGGCGCCGCACAGCCGAATTGGCAGACGTTTTGAATTTCTGCATAGTTTGGACCCCAGAAAACAATGTCAGTGATATTAGCGTGAAGTTTTTTGATGTATGGTGTGATTATTAGAGGCTCTACACATCTGTCAGGTTATGAATGTTGTTATTACTTCACTTAGGATGGTAAACAAGCTTTAGGCCCCTTCAGAGATGTGGTGAAAGCTCCACTGAGGTCATTCCATTACTGTCACATTCAGCATATCCGGAGCTAAGAAGTTTCCTTTATAGTGACTGTTTAGGAATCTAAGTGTCTGTTATTCATTTGGATGCAGGTTCTGTCCCCTTTGTTTCCTCAAACTTTGCTGATGGAAAGTCTTTCAGTCTTTTTCCAACAGGAATTGTCTCCAGTTTACATCAGAAAGACAGAACATTTTTAAGAATGATTCCAGCTCTGTGTGTTCCTATCAGAAGTGGACTTTTCTGAAGCCCGGCCACATGGCTGTGTTCCAGTTTGAACATCTGATACAGATTTTTAGAGCAGCAGAATATGACCTTCAAAATAATTTGTCTGTCTTTGTTTCCTGCCAGAGTGGCTGATGAATAGACTTTTTGAAGTTAAAGCCTTCACAGCCAAGATTCTCTGGGCTTTGGTCGTGGCTCGTGGTAATTTCCCATCCTAAATTGGTATCAACACACCCTACGCACATGATACTCCTTATTAGACCAGGCTTCGATCAAACAAGTCACATCGTGTCCTGTTGCGTCATTGACTGGCTTCTTTGACGGGACTGACTACGCTGCTGACACACCCTCATACAGACAGGCAGCCATGTCAGAAGAAGAGAACAAGTACAATAGAAGATTCATGTGGTGTTTCTAGATTTTTTTCATAGTATGACTTAATAGATTTTAGTTCTTCTAAAGCCGTTTAAGTTTTTGCCCTTATTTTTCTTTGGATGAAATGTATCTGTCATTAATGTTTTTTTTTCTGCATCTCATGTCCTAAGGGATAAAAAAAACCAATTTGCATGCCAAAGGTTGGAATATATAGCAGGGTTAGACAACATGTCCACTGTGTCTAAATAGCTAAGATTATAGTCTTTTGAGGATCGTATAAGAAGCTTTGTTGGTATTAATTAACAGTGTACAGAAAATAAAATAATGCACTTACAGGTAAAACTCGGTTAGCGGAAATTATTGTGTGTTAATGATGGCATCTTTTTTTTAATTTATTGTCTGGCTTCCTAGTCTCTTTACAACAATTAATTTATACATTTACATTTTTGGTCTGGTGGCCGGACAGAAAAGACATTTCAAGTAGGGCTGGGTAGAGGATTGACAATATCGATATACATATAAATGATAACCACTTTACTGATGATTATTTATCAGAAATCTCATTTTGTAAATATTTTGCCAAAGGAGCAATAGTCAACCACCCAATATCAATGCAAAATTTATATTGACATTAAGTATTTGATCAAAAAGGGTTTTATTGTGACATTTTACCTTCTTCACATCACCTAGCTCTAATTCAAATCATTAGCACTAGGTTTTCAAGCTAGTGTTGTATCAGTAATTAAAATCAGTCAGAAAATGTTGAAAATTTGAGCTTAGCGCATGACTACTAAATTTGGCCGGGCCGATGTGAGCCAATATGAGATTATTGCAGATATATAGGTATTAGTCTAAGTGTTGGCCAATAAGTAATAAAGTAAGTCAAGTAATGATGCCATCATTACAAAGTTGAATGACACCGGAGAGTAAGCACGGACAAGTTAATTTTTCTACTGAAGTTACCCACTCAATACTGATTCGATCCCAATTTGGTAAAAATGTTTATTAGCCAACCAATACCAATGTATCTTAGCAAGTTATTTTTTGAGTTCTCATGAATTTGCCTTAAAAATGCAGTATAGTTGACAGTTTTGCACTCCAGGTTAGTAAGTTAGCATCAGTAGCTGGGTTATGTAGCTAATGCTGCAGTCGAACACAGTAGTATTATAACTGAACCCAGAAATAGATTTACCTAATCTCGAAGCATAGTTTGAGATGTTCTGTAGAAATGAACACCAAAGACTTTAAAGCCAAAGCAGAGGTGAGTTTGTCTCAGCTCCTCAGGTACATTACAGGTCTACCAGGCTCTTGAAGCTACAGCGGTGAACAAGTGTATGTGAAATATTTTGTGCAGGCTTGTCGAAAACCAGTAACAGGATACATTGCATTTGTCCCTGGCCTGCTGAGAATGTTTTCAAAAGTAACATTATAGATGCTACACAGGACTTGTCAAGGTAGGGAGGCTACGTTTATCTGTAGTTGCAGGAAGCCCAATGCACCATTGTGGTGACAAGATAACCAGCTAAAGAGTTGACACCATATGCGTGCGTTTGACTGCACGTGGGAGTGTATGTGAATGTGCTTGTGTGTCTTGTTAGGTCTGGGTGCGCTTCTTTCTATCCTGTCGATCAGCTCCAGTTCACTGATATCTGCCTTTAAAGAGGAACACAGAAAACACCCCTTATTCATTGTTTGCCTCGTGCCAGGGGAATGTAAGTGGCTGTTAAATGTCTTAGCAGGGCCAGAATAACAGAGTGTGTTTTCCCAGGAGCAGATAATCCTTTAACAGCCACCTATGAGTGTGTTGTGATGATTGTATCCTGACATACACCCTTCTATATGATCCTCATACTTTGTTTATGACGTATTTCATTAACTCTCATAGATACAACATGTTTCACTGTAGCCTTGTCACGTGGCACCTGTTTTTATGAGTCCAGACGGATGAAAACACCCTGATATTGCCTCATGTGTCTGTAATGCATTGCTTCATGTCTCTGTTTTGGTGTGCTTCACTTACATTTGATAAAACGGGGATACTCAGTGAATCACTTCCTTTTGTTGCCGCCTGCTGCACACACACACACACACACACACACACACACACACACACACACACACACACACACACACAGACACAGTCCACCTAACCACACTTATTTCCATAAAATGTAAAACCCTGTTTAAATTTTATTTCTGCCACTCGTTTGTTTCTTATAACAGGGTTTTTTGGCAGGTGGTTTTATACAGTCTGCTCCTCTGTCTTGAGTGTAACTAGCTTGTTATTCTTTGGGAATCCTGATTGCTGGAGGGCACAAAAAAAAACACTGGCAGAAAAGACGCTATTCAAGTCTAAAGAAACTCAAAGGCGTCCTAAAGCCTGTTGCCCAAAGCCTAAACTGTTGTCTCTGTTTCTTAGCTCACATCCCGCTCTGATTATTTTTGTCAAACGTTTAAGTCCTTAGCTGTCCCACATCTGCTTGTGCTGACTTTACAGCATGTTGACCATTCAGAAAATATCCTTTGGAAATGTCATGTTGACTCAATGTGTCACTAAAAGATAACCAGTCTGAGCTCTGAGTCAGTTTTCTTTGGAAATGGGATTCACCAAAACACTACAGCTGAAATCACAGGGCAGTTCATTGTGCAAGACTGTGACATTATTCATTCATATTTTAACAGAGTTCATTCTGCTGTACAAAATACGTAGCAAAACATTTATTCACATCACATTTATAGTGTGCGTAACTAAGGAGAGAAAGGAAAATGTGCATTATCATGTACAGCAGAAATAAAGTGTGCCAAACTGCATATACGATTAGCCTTATTAATGGATGCACAGCACTATGAAAAGGAGCACTAGGGCTGGCAAGATATTTGATTTTTACTACACGATCATTGTGGCCAAAAGAGTTCACAATAACGATATTATTGCGATATCTATAGAAACGTTGAAATAATAATAATAATAATGCTCATCAGGCAAATTCATCTTTAACTTTGTTTATTGTGCGTTTCTCTTTGGCAAATTAATCCTACTTAAAACAGGAGTGTAGGGAGGTGGAGAGTGAGTCTGTAACAACTGTACTTACATGATATTATCCTGTTTTTATCAGTATTTTATTTTCAGACATAATGGTTAGTGATACATACATTACATAAACATTTGGTGAATGCACTTATTGCATTTCTTGCCAAGAGTCAGAAAAATGATACAACTCATATCCAAATGTGATTCTGCATCCAGCAGTTTGCATTGCTCTTTTCATTGGTAACAAAATTTGTCTACCACCTCACAACTTAACATTTTAACAAGGGTAAAAACTAGTGGAAAAAAAAAAAAACTTGGCTTTGGGGTCAACAGTGATATTGATCCTATGGGGAATAAAAAAATCAGATAATAGTAATTTCTAATTAACACAAACCAGCAATCTTGATACGGAGCCCTTCAGTTTATTATTTATTAATCTACAACTGTGGCCATAGGCTGTATAATAAAGATGGATGACATGACAGCCCCCATAAGTAAAGCTAAAACATATCTATTGCCCCCTGCTGGCTGGCTGCAGAATAGATCATAAACCTTGCCCACTCCATGTTAGTGGATGGGACATTGGCCAAAGTAAGATCAAAGTACATGTCAAATACATTTTTCCCAAAGATGTTTTCTGTCATTTTAGGTAGTTCTTACCATGCTAATGTATGTTAAGGGGTTCGTTTTTTGATGTATTTGATTTTAATTGCTTATTTGATGGTATATGAAAAGGGGATGTGACGTCATGATTGACAGCTGCGATTGACTCTCGATTGGGTCAAGCAGTTTTGTGGGCGGCAACTTGATACTTTAGCTTTACTCCCTGATCACTACTGTGCAGACTTTGGTTTCAATTGACGTCACCAGCGCAAGATGGCGGTGACCGTACCTTGGAGATTTTTTTTTCAAAAATCAACTTGTCAGCACTCTCTGGTTGACAAACCAGTGTGTAATGGAGGCTCTGGTCCTAAGTGACCTCAAACCTCAAAGCTTCTGACTTGAAAAGAGGGTGAATATTTATATATTTTAAGGGTTTTCAGAGTCACACAATGTGGGCTCCCCGCAGACAAAATGGAGACAACTGTGCCCTACCCACACACACGCTCACACACACCACCCACATCGTAAACAGGAAGTGTCATTTGCCATGGGGTCAGTGAGTTTGCTCTTGGCTACAACTTGAGTCCTGTTTTTTACAGAAAATTAATCAAAAAAAAAAAAAAAAGATGTTTTTCACTATTTTCTGATGTTTTATAGAGCAGATGGATAATTTAAAGAAAATTGGCTGATTAACTAATAATGAAATTAATCAACAGCTGAATACTTAACAGATTAAAAACCTCTGGTATAGTTTGTTGTTTGTTTCGGCCCTGGGAACTGGAATAACATGAAATACCACCATCTCACTCCTAAATTTCATGTGTCCCTGTGTGTCCTCTGTTGCAATATACGGACCACACTAGGATACGTAATTGTACCCCATTTGTCTTCTATACAGACACATGTCCACTACCACTTTGCCTGAGTGGCAGTGAGGAAGCCCCTTTGCTTCACTTGGGATTCACTCCTTTCCAAGTGCTAATCCTACACCGCCCCATGTCCTCCACATTACTCCTTCTAAGCTGCCTGCACTATAAATAATTTGTTTGAAAGAAATGCAACCTCTTGGATGTGTGCGGCCTCCTTCATACTCCTCTTCATTTTCCATCCCTCCTCTCCTCGGTGACTGGCATCTCTGCCTCTTAGGCATTTGGAAATATAAGCTTTGGCTGGTTTAGAAACTGCTTTTGATAAGTAGTAAAGGTGTTTATGACAACATAAACTGAAGTGACTGGCAGTTGGCAACCATTTAGAAAACACCACAATTGTAACACAGCCTATTATGTTTAAGTACAACCCACAGTGGGGAATGTTTCACCAGAAAATTGCAGGTTTGGTAAATTGCGGTGTCTTTGTCATTTAGCAACAGCTTGCAGAATTGCCTGTGAATGTTAAGATGTTAACCTGCTGAATGGTGATCAGAAATGTTAGAATGTTAGCTTGTTGTTTTTGTTTGTGACCGTCAGCCCTCCGCTAATATACCGTAAGTGCTCTCCTGGCCTAGTGTGCTTTGTGTTAATATTGATGGTGGGAAACACAGGTAGGGTTACTAGAGAGACATAAGCTACACGTGCCTCATGCATATTGCAAACTCTGAATGACCTCCTAATTTTAGATTCGGATGACATAGTGTGGTGGGGTGGGCGGAGATGTTCTCTATCTCTGGTGACGGGTAGCGTTTCTCTCCACTGCCAAATATGATAAGAGATGGAAGCACAGGATATGAATTATATGGAATCCATGTAAATCATCTGTGGTACTGAAAATCCATTAAAAACCAATTTCCACAGATTCCACTTCAGTAAGACGATCGTACATCTATATGATAGAAAAAACAGTTGATAAAGTAGTGCAGCATCATACAGACTTGCGTTTGTAAATGTCTGACATTTTACTTTTGTGGTTTGTACTTTCCTGTGTATGCCAGTCAAAGGAAAGTTTCACCCCCTCAAACAGTCATTTGAATATCAATCACTCACCCTGTGTTACGTTCATTAGTGAGGAAAACTTTGTTTTACTTGCATGCTTCGATGATGAACGAAGAATCCAAAAACTGAAAAAATTTGATGAATTAAAGTCAAAGGGGACATTGTTTAATAACAGCAAAACGATATCAAAACGTCCGTTTCTAAACTGTTGCACAACTTTTGAAGTGTAAGGGGGCAATCAACCAGAGATGAAACGCTAGAAGCGCGACGCCAGTAAAACAATTGTTTTCCTATGATGTGGCGCGTCTGACCGGTATTCAAGGATCTTTTTAGATGGGGTTTTTCCGGCCTCTTTTTAGACACATTTTTGTAGCTGAAAAGTTAAAATATTTTCAACTTTTTGAGCGCCAGACACCAGTAGCTAGCACGCATTGAATAAGCGCTTCCAGCGTTTCAAGCG
The DNA here is from genome assembly GCA_026686955.1 of Epinephelus cyanopodus. NCBI lineage: Eukaryota > Metazoa > Chordata > Actinopteri > Perciformes > Serranidae > Epinephelus > Epinephelus cyanopodus. The sequence continues at coordinate 24,474,850 of CM048933.1, read as the reverse complement.
TCTTTGAACCGTCCATGTCTCTAGCATCTCATTTCTGTGTGATCGCCCCCTAAGTCAAGTCTCATTTATCTAGTTATATGCTCATTACTTCCCAAACACAAAACCCTGATGTTCAAAACTAAACAAAGTGAATCCAGACAAAGCTTTTCACACAATAACACAAACTAACAGATTGCGGCAGTGGTAGATCAGCAGCTCTCGTGTTCACCAAAGTAAAATTACTGATTTTTTTTTTTCTGGCTTTGAGGTTTAGTTTAACTTAGTTTGGGAAGCTCTGAGCATATGACTGGATAAATGAGACTTGGATTATACTACACGAGTTGTGTGAGAGTTTGTAAATGAATGTTTTGATGTAGTTTTGCTGTTGTTAAAGGTGGACCTCTTTGACTCAAATTTATCAAGGATTTTCTCTTGTTTTTGGATTCTTCGTTCACCGTGGAAGCATGTGAGGGGGAAAAAAAAAAGTTATGTTCCCGAATTCAACTTAACACATAAACAGCTGGTTATTTTTGTGATGCTGCATTCCTTTAATGTCACTGTCTCTCACTTCTTCCAATCACAGGACGTAACGAGCCTCTGAAGAAAGAGCGTCCCAAGTGGAAGAGCGACTATCCGATGACAGAGGGCCAGCTACGGAGCAAGCGGGACGAGTTCTGGGACACGGCGCCGGCCTTCGAGGGCCGTAAGGAGATCTGGGACGCCTTGAAAGCTGCAGCCGTGGCCTTGGAGTGTAACGACCACGAGCTGGCCCAGGCAATAGTGGATGGAGCCAGTATCACACTGCCACATGGTGAGGACAGAAAACACATAAATCACAAAACCACCCTAGTTCTTACTCGTCAAGAAAAATATTCTTGCATACAAAGATGGTAGAACAACGCGTCCTGTTTTCTCCAACACCCCTCTCCAGGTACTCTTGCGGAGTGTTACGATGAACTCGGGAACCGCTACCAGCTGCCCGTCTACTGCCTTGCTCCACCTGTCAACCTCATCTCGGAGCGCAATGACGACGACCCCGGCGATAGCCCCGAACCTCCTGTAGCACCCAAGAAGGAGTTCCAGCTCAAGGTACTGTCACAAGCACAGCTCCTTAAAGACATGGTTGTTTTTCACATTTTATTGGTAGTTAAGAGTCTCATCTCTGTATTATCTTTGTTCACACCTCCAACAAATGCGGCATACATATTGAAATGACTGTCAAAGTCCAAGTTCCTGTTTCCAATTAAAAACCCTCTAGCGTTTCATACACAGTCCAGCCATATACTAGGTTTTGACCTAGTCTTGTCAAACAAAACAAGTTCTGTCACACATTGTCATGTCATCCATCTCATCATCTTTTGAGATTTTGCTCTTATGATCTGATTTGAGCATGATCTTTCTACAAATGAGTCCCCATTTCTGTGTATTGAGATAAACCTCCTGCACCTAAAATGCTGCCGAAACTTTTATTGGTAATTGCAAACACGACCTCCTTTGTTTTTGACTCAGAAAGAGGCAGCAATGAGGCATGCAGAAAAACCAAAAATCCTAAAGACAAACCCCAAATCACCAATATGCCAATTCGCCCGCAACTAATATTACCACACCATATAAATATAGCAAAATATATTAGGTTATTGACGGTGAAATTTTTACTTGGTATATTACAAAGATGGCAGTTTCGCACAGGGTTAAGATCACAGACCACCTCCACAATTCTCACAAATTACTAGAGGTTCCCAGGTAATACTAGTCCTGTGTGGACAAGGCTTTAGTTTGTCCTTGAAAGACAAATTTTACGCGTCTGCCTCTTGATAGGTGTTAATTTTCATACTTCCTGTTTGCCGTAGGTACGACTTTCCACAGGCACAGACCTGCGTCTCAGCGCCAGCATGGCTGACACCATAGGGTTACTAAAAAAGCAGCTGCAGGCCCAGGAGGACATTGACGCCGCCCACCAGCGCTGGTTCTTCTCCGGGAAGCTGCTCACGGACAAGACACGACTGCAGGACACTAAGATCCAGAAGGACTTTGTCATCCAGGTCATCGTCAACCCGCAGGCCCTCCGAGGCCCCAAGCTGTCACCCACCAACACTGCCTCATCACCTGCATCTGAATAACAGAGGACACAGAGGACAGATGGAGGGATGGAGCAGTAGGTAGTGAGGTGGTTGGTGGACAATTAAGGACCAGAGGTGCCTCCGTGTTGCTGGATAACTTATACTTTTTAAGAACAGTTATTGTTATTGAAATAAAATCATACCGTGGAGTTACAAAACTACTTTGGAGCAAAAACACAAGGAAGAAACTTAAAAGTGCTGCTTTCTGTCATCTGCCATGTGTCATTATAGTTTGGGGTTCTGCTGGGTTGTTCTTTAAGTGAATCCAGTCACCACACTAACGCTGGAGCTCCTCGTCCCCTTGTCTCTTTGAACCATCTCGAATTAAAAGCAGAACTCGTCATGCTGGTGTGCAGCCATTTCAACCACATACAAAACATGCACATCATGCTGCACATGCAGACTCCGCCTCTGCCCTTTTATCTGCACTAATGCTAACTAAGTGCCAACGGATGAACTGCAGCGGTGTGTGTGTTGGTTCTAAAGCACATTTCCACTATGACGCCTGTGGACTCTGCGCTGCAATCCTTTCCTCCTCCACAGAAACAGGAGGGGAAGGCGGAGAGGGAGATACTGAACTTCTTTTTTCCTTCTTTCTTTTATTGAGGAAATAATGTAAACTGAGCTTTTTTGCACATTTGAAGATTATAACTATACTTTTGTGGTAGTTTGTGTGCCTTCTACAAAATGAAACAAAAAAAAGGGTTAATGTCCGGAAAGACGCTAGTTTTACCGCTAGGCAAAGCCTTCTGTATTTTTTTAGATTCAGGAACTCTTAGATCAATCCAAGCTATAACTGCTGCCTTTTTTAATGATTTCAAGAATATTGCAAACAAAACATTTAATGTGTGAGTGCTGGCAGGTGTGTGTGCGTGTGTGTGCGCGTATGTTTGTATAGGAATATGCATTTGGCCCATGATACATTTCAGTACGACGTAGCTCAAAGACAAGACTGTTTCCCCGGTCATAGCTTTTCAGTCAATCATATCAAATTGTACAGGGAGGTAGAAATTCCCACACAAAACTTACGATCTTAAAAGCTGCATTATTGACCACTTAATGACCCCCAGACCACTAGGGAGCAGCAACACAGCCCTGATGTAGTCAGTTCAGATGCTTAGGGCTTGTTGTCCCTTTTCTCACCACATGATGAATGTAAAATTAGTATTCATTCACCCTCATCAACTTGATGTGGTCCTCAAAGGAAAGTATCTGTCACATTTGTTCGCTCAGTGTTTGACTTTCTTCACCAGCATACAAACGGCTTGTGTGAGCCTGTTTGCCAGAAATGCCTGCCTACATGTTTTGGACATAGTCTGTGGAAAAAAAGTGGACGTAGCATCCGGGTCTGAAAAGCAAGCCAATGTGGAATTTCCTTAACCCTGCATTCTTTCTAATGGCCATCAGGGGGCGACTGTACTGCTTACAAAGAGAAGTATAATTGTATAGAAGTCGATGTGAAAACGACCCTACTTCCAACTTGATTTATTACCTCCATAAACATCTTCCCTTACAGTTTATGGTCTCAGTCAGTAGTTTCAAGTCTTCTTCAATACAGTATGATGTTCATTTTGTAAATAATATTCTCATTTAATTAAACAAGGTATGCTTACTATCTTGTGATTGATGGGTCACTACCATGGCTATCTGTCAGTCAAGAGAGGTGTGGCCATGCGTATCCATCAGATCCATTCTCTCGTCCAAATATGATCATTTCTGGCTCCAAAAAAAACCCCAGCTAAAATGCCAAACTTGGCTTCAAAATGGTCGTCCACAAACCAATGGGTGACTTAACAGGTGCTACGTCCACTTCTATCATACAGTCTATGATTTTATATGTGGGATTGGTGAGAACCATTAGGAGTCTGTGTGGAGCGGTGAATCAAAACCATAAGCTAAGAGCGTTAGCATCAGGTGTTGATTCTCAGTGGAACCGGCAGTGCTAACAGCTCACATAGGAAGTTATTTATTTTAGTGTTTTCTTAAGAAATATTACATAAAGGGATAGTCCACAGATTTAGACATGATTTGATTTGACATTTAAAGCAGATGTTGGACGAGTGACGGTCATCAACTTCATATAATTTTTCATTTCACTTATGTTACCTCTCAGTTGACAGCATGCTGTTAGCACCATACACTTGCAGCAACGTTAGACTTTTTGTTTTGTCTGGAGGGCAAAGGGAGGGACACTGTTTCAGACATTTTGTGACTATCAACTGTTTGCTTGCTTGAGCAGAAACGTAAAAGTGGGACTTGTGACGTTGCTTAAATGAAATAAAAGATAAATATGTACCTCTTAAAAGTCAGGTAACACAGTCGGTGTTTGAAAAAGCCATTTTCTCAGTACCTGCCTTTAACATGTATGTACAAGTACAGCCTCAGTGATTCTGACTCGTCATCATTGTGCAGCAAACAATCATTGTTCTGAATTGTTCTTCCAGCTTTGTCACTAACCACAGTGGCTGCCAGAGGACAGAAACAAATCAGCCACAGACAAAATTGCCTTGAATCATACACTGGCAGCTGATGGCTGAAGCTCCCATCAGGCCTGACAGTCTGATTGGTAAAACACATTTACACAAGGTGGCTACATTCACACTGCAGCTCAACTTGCACAGCTGATATTTTCCCCCCTCACATGTGACATATCAGATTTTTGTCTGAGCGCTGTGAACATCTAAAGCTGCATTTAGTTTCTTGCTCCCACAGATCATATGGACATGTAAGAAATTATATCTGGCAGCATGCAGATGTTTCTCTGAGCTCTGAATTCACCATGAGCCTGAGACATTTATGATATGTTTGACTACACTGCAGCTTCTTTGAGCAGTGTGTTAGAAAGTAAAGAAACATGACGCAACCCAGGAAACTGATTGTTTTGCTGTTTCACATTTCTAGTGTGTCATTTTAAAGGTCCAGTGTGTAGGGTTGAGGGGCAACTATTGTTAGAAATGGTATATAATCTTAACTATGTTTTCATGAACTTACAATAATCTTAAACTATTTATCATTCTGTTTTTGTTACCTTGGAATGTGCGATTTCTTTCTACATAAGGAGTGGGTCCTCTTCCACGGAGGCTGCCATGTTGTTTCTACAGTAGCCCAGAACAGACAAACCATTTATGTTTTGACGTTGGCCACCATAGTTCTCCTACACGTTTGGCTCGTGGGTGACATTTCAGTCGGTAGCAATGTTGCAACCTAAATATTTGATGTCATTAAATCCTACATTCAAGACCTTTTGAGTTTTGAAATATCAAGGATTCTAAGGGGTTCACAGATCCAGATAGAAAATTCAAGTGTCCAGGGTTTAGAAAAAATTGTCTCCCTGTCCTCTACAACCAAAACTGGTTTGCAGTCCATTGCAATCCATTTTGCAAGTTAGTCGGTCACAGGTAGACTTGCTGAGATTGCGTGTGAATGCCTGGTCGAGTGTGGCTCGACGAGGCTGACTGCTAGCGCTAGCATCAGAGGCTATGCTAGCTCAGACCTCCAGGTTCGCTGCTAATGCTTTGCTAAGAAGTGATATTTCAGGCTTTAAGTACTCCAATGTTACGAAAATTCCTTCCTGCAGAAATTGCACAGTGCTGCTCCTATCAACAGTTCCATCGGGGCGTTTTTTAAATGTAAGTGTTCATTCACGGGGCCAAGCAACGTTGCCTTGTCTGCCTCCGTCATGTGACACAGCTACTGTGGCCTTCAATGACGCACCAGATCAAAGGGCATCATTTTTTTCTGTGATTAATTAATCGAAATTAACAAGTTATTTTTGACAACCCTAATTATTATCACTGGAAGGAAGAAGTTTTCATTTCGCATCTTTGATTTAGGTGCCTTAATTTGTAACAACTTGAGAGACTTGACTTTTGGCTTAATTTTCAAATCTGCAAAATGAATGACTGAATTTGAGAGTTATGTTTTTTGAAATGTGTGAAGCTTAGAATTTCTGTCCATTTGTGAACCTTTAAAAAAACACAAACAACAAAATTCAAGTTTTTGACATTGCAAAACTAACACAAATGTTACCCACAATACAGTTCAAAGAGGGAAATTCAGCCCACATGTATCCTATCCCAGAGACTAGAGAAGCAAAGATACAAAAATCTCCTCTTTGCATGACTGTCGCTTCCAGGTCATGTTCGGGTCAGATTTGGGTTACGTCCCAGAATAGGTATTCAGGCAATTCAGGGTTGAGAATCACGACCTGCTTTGTGAATGTATCCTGTATTGTGCTCGTCATGGTTGAACGTTCACAGTTAAGTATTTGCTGTTTCTCTCTCCACTCACCAATCTGCAGCTGGATGTGCCTTTTTTTCATTCACCGCTCCTGCCACAATATTTTCAAGCAGCTTGATCATGGAGGGGATAAAATGAAACCATCAGAGTGAAACCTAACTGAGCCACAGCTCACCACATCAAGAAAACATTTCATTTTATATAAAAATATCATTATTTTGTGTCTTTTCTGTGCAGTTTCAGCCTTGACGCTGATCACAATCACTCTGTCTGTTATTTCCAGGCCTTATTTTGCTGTTCTTGTACCAATGGTTCTTCTGGGGGATATTTTGTAATCATTGTACACAAACTTGAATAAGCATTTTCTCTGTATGTGCAATACAATAGACATAGACCTCATATCATTTTTGTTTTGTTCCACTGACTCCACAGATTTCATACAGCACCAGCTATGAGTATTCAAGAAATGTCAATCAACAGGTCCAAGCCTGCTACAATCTGACGCCTCATGTCAGAGAATCAGCTGTTTCCATGTTTGTCACTTTGAAATGTATTCGTCTTCTGATGGCCTCTCATCTTTCACAGAGTAAATATCTAAATATTAATAAAAATGCCTACACAACTTTTCTCTCCCGGTGTCTGTTTAGCATTCTGCTCTGCACGTCTCAGCTGTGAAGGTTAGGGTGCCATTGAGCTCAGGGTGGGGAAAAGCTCTGTTGACAACTTCATCGATAGCGTCTCCTGTTACAGCGTCCTTGCTGCAGTGAGCTGTGATGGGTGTTTGTCCTCATGTCGCTTTCTGTCCCAATGCTTGCTCTGAGTTTCGACTCATTTTAGTAACAAGCAGTGGCCATTGTTTGAATCTATAAGGTGCAACACATCACTACAATGTTAAAGGAATTTAAAGGTGTCAGTCCCTCCAGAGGGAACCCGCTCCATAGGGTCGAAGCAGTTACTGAAATCAATTTCTTTCCCATCAGCGATTCAATATAGAGGTGGTTCCCAACCTGAGGGTCCTGACCCCCACTAGGGGTCGCCAAAGCCTCACAGGGGGAACTCCACTGAAGTATTCCATAATTTCAAGGTTCAATCATATTTGTGAACATGAGATACTCTCTGTTAAAGCCAGACACTAGAGAAATAACTCCCAAACTTGTGAAGTCATCAAGTATAAAGTCTGGAGCTGAATGAATGAAATGAAAAAAAAAATGGCCCCATATACTCAGAACATTCCCCTGGCTGCTCTCTACATCTCTCACAGTTCATTGTCTGTGGAACAGCTCCAGACTTTTTATACTGGGTGACCTCACAGGTTTGACTTTGAGCACTCTATCCTAAGTGCTATATTGTAGGCAACTGGACTCGCTTGAGTTTCCTGAAGACATTTCGCCTCTTGAGCTCTCTCATCCTCTTGGATGAAAGGCGAAACATCTTCAAGAAACTCAAGCAAGTCCAGCTGTTTGTGATACAGCACATAAGATCACCATGACCTGGATGACTCAGAATCTGCAACCACAAACAAAACTAATTCAATAAGGAGAGACTTGTTTTTTTTGTAGAAAGAATATTTATTAACGTGTGCATAAGAATGAAAAATGTGAAAAGTCTTTGGCAATTAGTTCCCCTGGAGATGGTATAATTTAAGGAGGGTGATGAATCCATAGTCGAATAAGTCTAATTTAGCTTAGGAACATTACCAATAGGTCTCATCAATAACATGTTTTACCATAAAGTGGCTACTCTGCTGTAAAGTATTTATGAATATTTGGTACTTTGCAGCGAAAGTAAACAAATCTGTCTATGCACTATTAAATTCAATAGTTTCCTCCAAGACTTTTCCTCTATGGGTTTTTGATTCATAGCTAGTTTCGCTAAGGAATCAAGACAACAACAACTTAAGACTGCTCTTGATGTTTGGCAAAATGTAGAGAAAAGGCGCCAGGCCATAGACATAGCTATGACTCACATTTTAGTTGACAATGTAATAAGAGTGATTATAGGATATATCACTGTCCACTTTGATTGTATTTGTAAAGTGTTGGTTCGTTAAGAAAAAAAAAAAAAAAAAAGGTGTTCAGTTTTCCTGTGCGTCCTTAAAATGGCACTCAGCCATCTAAACTGAAAACTCCTGATCCAATATTTTGCTTTCAATTTGCTGTAAAATGCTCAGTTTACCTGTTAGGTTTCTGAAAATTTCACCTGAGGGGGTTACTGGTGATTTACAATGGGCCCCCCAATGTTAAATAGGTGATTACAGCCCTGCATCACAGCGCAGCTGCTCAGAGGTTCACTCGCAACAAACGGCAGAAATATGTTGACGCTGAAAGTTGCGCTTCACTCATCCATCTCAGAAACCTGGTAAAACTCTCTGTGGGTCAGACTGTGGACCAGAGTCAGGTGCTGGCTCAGCTGGTACAGCCTCTCTTCTGTAGCGATGTCAGCCGTGTTGGTGGCCACGACAAAGTGACGGAGGTCTCCATCAAGAGTGAAGCCACCATCCTCCTCCAGGCACCGAGCCGCTTCTCCTCAGACAGAGAATAACAGACCAGGCACCAGGATCAGATTCTTGCAGTGGTGGCAGCACAACGCTCACACACTGACGGTCATCATGGCTCTCTGATCTCCTCCACAGTGTCACTAGTCGTGCGTAAAAGCGCAGTGCGCCTTTATTGAACAGTGCTGAAAGAGGGAGGGAGGAAGCGCCCAGCGGAACCCAACACTCATATTTTTATTTCTATATAATGATTTTTGCAACATTGCTATTTTCACTCAGTTGCAGAGTCTATACACCACATAACCAGTGTGACATGAGTTTCAGACGATGGCAGTCTCGAGCTAACTAGAAAGCGTTTAATGAAAACACCTTAATTAATTCGCAAAACACACACACACATTAAAAAAAAAAAAGCCGCGGCGTGTTTAACAAATAAATTGCCGGTTTAATAAATCGCCACAAACTAACAGATGGTATTGTTCCTGCAGTGGAGGACTGTCTGATGATGACGTAATGAGAGCTGTGAGGTCAGACGTGTTGTTACGGACCTGATGGTTTCATGGTTGCTATGTTGTCTCCAGGTGCATCTTTTCACGCATTTAATCATTTCAATCACAACAAACTTTCTTACGGAGAGAAAAGCAGCAGCTCAACTTGCACACGACGATTTTTCTGGAAAACAAACTACAAACTGAGACCTTTTGCTTCTGGACCTTCTTCTTAAGACCTGCTGTCACTGACAAACGGACTTTTTCAAGGTAGACGTGAGATTTTGACACTTTTTAAAGCCCATGTTGTTTTCTGTGTGTTTTACCGTTCAGACTTTACAAAAACTGTAATGATGAAGGTAAAATATGACCAATACTGGCAATATTTTGCCCACATCGCTGCTATTTTAGTGTAAATGAATCAAAGTGGACTGTCAGCCTCCGCCTCTAGCTACAGATTTGGGACCAGCAACTGCGCTTAAACTTTTCCCTTCAGCCTCTGTCAGCAACCTGCAGCCTTTGCCTCCAGCTGCACATTCAGACTGACAACCGTGACTCAAGAAGTAAAGTAACATATATATTAAATAATCTCATTTAGAAATACCAGCTGTAGCATTAAGGCCACAAACATGTGCATCAATAATAATAATGATAATAATAATGATAACAATAATAGATATAATTCCTAATATAAAATGTACATGCTATTTTGATGGGCCCCACAGTTTACACTATTGTGCACATAAGTCTCATCACACGATCAGAGACTTGACATTGGATAACATCAACATACATATTAGCCAGCAATCATAATTGCATGTCTGTGTATCACAAAAAATATAAAAGAAAATGAGAAATTATTCATTTAATTTAACAATTTAAATAGTTTATTATAGTTTACTTGGAATAAGCATATTATTTTGTTATTGGTGGTATTGACTATTTTACAAAAAAATGTGACGGAGATGGGTTTGCCTTTTTTAAGGGCATATATAGCAAATGGCACAGTTTTTAATTTAATGAGAGTTCTTTTGTGTCTCTGTGAGGTGCTTTTCTCTTTGAGCTCATTTTGTGGCTTTTTTAGTCATTTTGTGTCTCTTTGAAGTCAATGTATGTCATTTTAGTCACGTTGTGTCTCTCTGAGGCAAGTGAGTGTGTCTCTGAGGTAATTTTGTGTCTCTTTGAGGTCGATTTGTGTTTTCTGTGGTTGTTTTGTGACTGATGACCTGTAATAATATGGAATATTAATGGTTCAAGTGAACAAAATAATCATAAATATTATAAACAACAATAGGACATAACTATAAAGATAACAGGAACAGAGAAGTGTATAGCTGAATATAACATGTTAGAATTTACAATGCATGCAGTTATTACTTGCTGCAAAATAATAGCAGGTCTCTCAAGGATGACCTCCATCACTGGGGAGCTCGGTGAACAGCGCTTTGTTTTATCTCCATGGTAACTGATATATGAGTCAGAGCGTCAAAGTTTAGGGTGTAACGTTATGAGACAGTAGTATGTCTCGATTGTGTGCCTACTGTGTGCGAAACAACTGAATATCCATCCAACAGTTAATTCAAGTTTTTTCCAGTTTGAGGTGAAGTGTACGCTATTATGCTATCTATGTCATTACTTTCAAATGTATTAAAAAGTGGAAAATAGAATGTAATAAGAGTGATTATAGGATATATCACTGTCCACTTTGATTGTATTCGTAAAGTGTTGGTATGTTATTTTATAAAGTCATATTCGTAAGAAAAAAAAAGTGTTTAGTTTTCCTGTGCGTCCTTAAAATGGCACTCAGCCATCTAAACTGAAAACTCCTGATTCAAGATTTTGCTTTCAATTTGCTGTAAAATGCTCAGTTTACCTGTTAGGTTTCTGAAAATTTCACCTGAGGGGGTTACTGGTGATTTACAATGGGCCCCCCAATGTTAAATAGGTGATTACGGCCCTGCATCACAGCGCAGCTGCTCAGAGGTTCACTCGCAACAAACGGCAGAAATATGTTGACGCTGAAAGTTGCGCTTCACTCATCCATCTCAGAAACCTGGTAAAACTCTCTGTGGGTCAGACTGTGGACCAGAGTCAGGTGCTGGCTCAGCTGGTTCAGCCTCTCCTCTGTAGCGATGTCAGCCGTGTTGGTGGCCACGACAAAGTGGCGGAGGTCTCCATCAAGAGTGAAGCCACCATCCTCCTCCAGGCACCGAGCCGCTTCTCCTCAGACAGAGAACAACAGACCAGGCACCAGGATCAGATTCTTGCAGTGGTGGCAGCACAACGCTCACACACTGACGGTCTTCATGGCTCTCTGATCTCCTCCACAGTGTCACGAGTCGTGCGTAAAAGCGCAGTGCGCCTTTATTGAACAGTGCTGAAAGAGGGAGGGAAGGAGCGCCCAGCGGAACCCAACACTCATATTTTTATTTCTATATAATGATTTTTGCAACATTGCTATTTTCACTCAGTTGCAGAGTCTATACACCACATAACCAGTGTGACATGAGTTTCAGACGATGGCAGTCTCGAGCTGACTAGAAAGCGTTTAATGAAAACACCTTAATTAATTCGCAAAACACACACACACACACACACACACACACACACACACACACACACACACACACACATTAAAAAAAAAAAAGCCGCAGCGTGTTTAACAAATAAATTGCCGGTTTAATAAATCGCCACAAACTAACAGATGGTATTGTTCCTGCAGTGGAGGACTGTCTGATGATGACGTAATGAGAGCTGTGAGGTCAGACGTGTTGTTAGGGACCTGATGGTTTCATGGTTGTTATGTGGTCTCTAGGTGCATCCTTTCGCGCATTTAATCATTTCAATCACAACAAACTTTCTGTCGGAGAGAAAAGCAGCAGCTCAACTTGCACACGACGATTTTTCTGGAAAACAAACTACAAACTGAGACCTTTTGCTTCTGGACCTTCTTCTTAAGACCTGCTGTCACTGACAAACGGACTTTTTCGAGGTAGACGTGAGATTTTGACACTTTTTAAAGCCCATGTTGTTTTCTGTGTATTTTACTGTAGAGACCTGACAAAAACTGTAGTGATGAAGGTAAAATATGAGCAATACTGGCAATATTTTGCCCACATCGCTGCTATTTTAGTGTAAATGAATCAAAGTGGACTGACGTTTGACTGTTACCAAGTTTGAATAGGTAAATCTAAAGCTACTGTCTTTGGTTTACCAACTGTGTTTTTTTATCTGTCCAACTAACATACACATGCTAATAAAAAAATAGCCTAGCTTTATATTTCTTAACCTCTTGGTGATATAGGCCATCAGTGCTGCAAGCAGTGACACAAGCATCGAAGCCTTATTATTTGAATATGCTCATAATTCAAATATTTAGGTTATTTTTCATTTATAAGTATTTTATACAAAACATCTTTTGAATATTATGATGTCATCATGCTGTGAGAGCAACAGAGAGGTGTGAATCAACTGCACACAGATTTTTCTGATCTGGTGCTGGCTTTCTCTCTTTCAGTAAGAGAGCTTCAAATTCGCATGTTGTTGAATATCTGGAAAAAAGGTCCCTCTGTAAAAGACAGCTATGTCTCTTTGTGGTCAATTTGTGTCTTTTTCAGTCGTTTTGTCCCTTAAAGGTCTCATAGAAGTCAATTAATGTCTTTTGTAGTAATTTAGTGTCTTTTTCAGATCAGTTTGTGTCTGCTTGAAGTCATGTTGTGTGTTTCTGAGGTAAATTTGTGCCATTAACTAATATTATGTCTCTATGGAGAATTGTTGTCGTTTGGGTTCTGCGTCTCTTTGAGGTCATTCAGTGTCATCGCAGTTATTTTACGACTCTCTGAGGTCATTTTGTTTCTCTTAAAAGTTTTTTTGTGTCGTTTTAGACATTTTGTGGTAATTCAATGTCTCTCTGAGGTAATTTATTGTCTCCCTTTTGTAATTTTGTGTCTCTCTTAGGTCATTCACTGTCAGCAGTAAAATAGGGGGAAACTTCAAGTCAATGCTCACCAACTGTGCTTGCTGGAGTCTTGTCAGTGCTGGAAAGTGGATATAGGGCCTTGCTGGGAAATTTGGCACATAACTCCAGAAAGGTAGGGACCGACGTGTCTGCTACTGTATTGCGGGGCAAGGTTGTTCTCTGGGATTTTTTCAGTGATGTTGTCTGCTCTGAAGGCCACTAGTCTGAGCTTTACTTTTCAAAATGGCTCCCTCTTCTCCGTGTCCTTAGGCAAGCCCCTTGAATATGTAAATAGCAGGGCTAAATGACAAGTAGCATGTTTACTTGTGGAAATTACATTTTGACATGTCTAGATTTATTTTAACATAACTTCAATTGTTACCTTAAAAATGAAAGAAGTAAAATGTGAACTTAAAATATGTAAATCTAGATAAGTTTGACAAATTACAAATGTATTTTAATTTTAAAAAGTCACATTTCAACAACCAAGCTCACTGTCAATGTATTGGAAAGCTTTTCCCTATTAATGGGAGAGAGGCGTCTCAATAGGTTCTTTGAATTTAATTTTAACGACAGCGAAACACCTTGGAAGAAGGTCTCTCCAATGTTATCTTCCCAGGGAACACTCCAATTTAATCTCACTGTTAATGGATTGGAGAGTTTTTCCTTTTCAACTGGAGAGAGGCGTCTCAATAGGCTCTTTGAATTTAACTGTAAAGACACCGAAACACCTTGGAAGAAGGTCTCTCCAGTGTTATCTTCCCAGGGAACACTCCAATTTAACCTCACTGTTAATGTATTGGAGAGTTTTTTCCTGTCAACTGGAGAGAGGCGTCTCAATAGGCTCTTTGAATTTAACTTTAAAGACACCGAAACAACCTGGAAGAAGGTCTTTCCAATGTTATCTTCCCAGGGAATACTCCAATTTAACCTGATTGTTAATGTATTGGAGAGATTTTTCCTGTCAACTGGAGAGAGGCGTGTTAATAGGCTCTTTGAATTTAACTGTAAGGACACCGAAACACCTTGGAAGAAGGTCTCTCCAATGTTATCTTCCCAGGGAACACTCCAATTTAACCTGATTGTTAATGTATTGGAGAGTTTTTTCCTTGTCAACTGGAGAGAGGCGTCAATAGGCTCTTTGAATTTAACAGTAAGGACACCGAAACACCTTGGAAGAAGGTCTCTCCAATGTTATCTTCCCAGGGAACACTCCAATTTAACCTCACTGTTAATGTATTGGAGAGTTTTTTCCTGTCAACTGGAGAGAGGCGTCAATAGGCTCTTTGAATTTAACAGTAAGGACACGGAAACACCTTAAAGGTCTCTCCAATGTATCTTCCCAGGGAACACTCCAATTTAACCTCATGTTAATGTATGGAGAGTTTTTTCCTGTCAACTGGAGAGAGGCGCGTCAATAGGCTCTTTGAATTTAACTGTAAGGACACGGAAACACCTTACAAGGTCTCTCCAGTATTATCTTCCCAGGGAACACTCCAATTTAACCTTATTGTTAATGTACTGGAGAGATTTTTCCTGTCAACTGGAGAGAGGCGTGTTAATAGGCTCTTTGAATTTAACAGTAAAGACACCGAAACACTTTGGAAGAAGGTCTCTCCAATGTTATCTTCCCAGGAAACACTCCAATTTAACCTTATTGTTAATGTATTGGAGAGTTTTTTCCTGTCAACTGGAGAGAGGCGTGTTAATAGCTCTTTGAATTTAACTTAAAGACACCAAAACACCTTGGAAGAAGGTCTCTCCAATGTTATCTTCCCAGGGAACACTCCAATTTAACCTCACTGTTAATGTATTGGAGAGTTTTTCCTGTCAACTGGAGAGAGGCGTGTTAATAGGCTCTTTGAATTTAACTGTAAAGACACCAAACACCTTGGAAAAGGTCTCTCCAATGTTATCTTCCCAGGGAACACTCCAATTTAACCTGATTGTTAATGTATTGGAGAGTTTTTTCCTGTCAACTGGAGAGAGGCGCGTCAATAGGCTCTTTGAATTTAACTGTAAAGACACCGAAACACCTTGGAAAAAGGTCTCTCCAATGTTATCTTCCCAGGGAACACTCCAATTTAACCTGATTGTTAATGTATTGGAGAGTTTTTTCCTGTCAACTGGAGAGAGGCGCGTCAATAGGCTCTTTGAATTTAACTGTAAAGACACCGCAACACCTTGGAAGAAGGTCTCTCCAATGTTATCTTCCCAGGGAACACTCCAATTTAACCTTGTTAATGTATTGGAGAGTTTTTTCCTGTCAACTGGAGAGAGGCGCGTCAATAGCTCTTTGAATTTAACTTAAAGACACCGCACCTTGGAAGAAGGTCTCTCCAATGTTATCTTCCCAGGGAACACTCCAATTTAACCTTACAGTTAATGTATTGGAGAGTTTTTTCCTGTCAACTGGAGAGAGGCGTGTTAATACGCTCTTTGAATTTAACTTTAAAGACACCGAAACACCTTGGAAGAAGGTCTCTCCAATGTTATCTTCCCAGGGAACACTCCAATTTAACCTCACTGTTAATGTATTGGAGAGTTTTTCCTGTCAACTGGAGAGAGGCGTGTTAATAGGCTCTTTGAATTTAACTGTAAAGACACCGAAACACCTTGGAAGAAGGTCTCTCCAATGTTATCTTCCCAGGGAACACTCCAATTTAACCTGATTGTTAATGTATTGGAGAGTTTTTTCCTGTCAACTGGAGAGAGGCGTGTCAATAGGCTCTTTGAATTTAACTTTATAGACACTGAAACACCTTGGAAGAAGGTCTCTCCAATGTTATCTTCCCAGGGAACACTCCAATTTAACCTCACTGTTAATGTATTGGAGAGTTTTTCCTGTCAAGTGGAGAGAGGCGCGTCAATAGGCTCTTTGAATTTAACTGTAAGGACACCGAAACACCTTGGAAGAAGGTCTCTCCAATGTTATCTTCCCAGGGAACACTCCAATTTAACCTGATTGTTAATGTATTGGAGAGATTTTTCCTGTCAACTGGAGAGAGGCGCGTCAATAGGCTCTTTGAATTTAACTGTAAGGACACCGAAACACCTTGGAAGAAGGTCTCTCCAATGTTATCTTCCCAGGGAACACTCCAATTTAACCTTACTGTTAATGTATTGGAGAGATTTTTCCTGTCAACTGGAGAGAGGCGCGTCAATAGGCTCTTTGAATTTAACTGTAAGGACACCGAAACACCTTGGAAGAAGGTCTCTCCAATGTTATCTTCCCAGGGAACACTCCAATTTAACCTGATTGTTAATGTATTGGAGAGTTTTTCCTGTCAACTGGAGAGAGGCGCGTCAATAGGCTCTTTGAATTTAACTGTAAAGACACCGAAACACCTTGGAAGAAGGTCTCTCCAATGTTATCTTCCCAGGGAACACTCCAATTTAACCTGATTGTTAATGTATTGGAGAGTTTTTCCTGTCAACTGGAGAGAGGCGTGTCAATAGGCTCTTTGAATTTAACTGTAAAGACACCGAAACACCTTGGAAGAAGGTCTCTCCAATGTTATCTTCCCAGGGAACACTCCAATTTAAACTCACTGTAAATGTATTGGAGAGTTTTTTCCTGTCAACTGGAGAGAGGCGTCTCAATAGGCTCTTTGAATTTAACTTTAAAGGCACCGAAACACCCTGGAAGAAGGTCTTTCCAATGTTATCTTCCCAGGGAACACTCCAATTTAACCTGATTGTTAATGTATTGGAGAGTTTTTCCTGTCAACTGGAGAGAGGCGCGTCAATAGGCTCTTTGAATTTAACTGTAAGGACACCGAAACACCTTGGAAGAAAGTCTCTCCAATGTTATCTTCCCAGGGAACACTCCAATTTAACCTGACTGTTAATGTATTGGAGAGTTTTTCCCTGTCAACTGGAGAGAGGCGTCAATAGGCTCTTTGAATTTAACTGTAAGGACACCGAAACACCTTGGAAGAAGGTCTCTCCAATGTTATCTTCCCAGGGAACACTCCAATTTAACCTGATTGTTAATGTATTGGAGAGTTTTTTCCTGTCAACTGGAGAGAGGCGTGTCAATAGGCTCTTTGAATTTAACTGTAAGACACCGAAACACTTGGAAGAAGGTCTCTCCAATGTTATCTTCTCAGGGAACACTCCAATTTAACCTCTGTTAATGTATTGGAGAGTTTTTCCCTGTCAACTGGAGAGAGGCGTGTTAATACGCTCTTTGAATTTAACTGTGAACACCGCAACACCTTGGAAGAAGGTCTCTCCAATGTTATCTTCCCAGGGAACACTCCAATATAACCTGATTGTTAATGTATTGGAGAGTTTTTCCTGTCAACTGGAGAGAGGCGTGTCAATAGGCTCTTTGAATTTAACTGTAAAGACACCGAAACACCTTGGAAGAAGGTCTCTCCAATGTTATCTTCCCAGGGAATACTCCAATTTAACCTTATTGTTAATGTATTGGAGAGTTTTTTCCTGTCAACTGGAGAGAGGCGTGTTAATACGCTCTTTGAATTTAACTGTAAAGACACCGAAACACCTTGGAAGAAGGTCTCTCCAATGTTATCTTCCCAGGAAACACTCCAATTTAACCTTATTGTTAATGTATTGGAGAGTTTTTTCCTGTCAACTGGAGAGAGGCGTTAATACGCTCTTTGAATTTAACTTAAAGACACCGAAACACCTTGGAAGAAGGTCTTTCCAATGTTATCTTCCCAGGGAATACTCCAATTTAACCTCACTCTTAATGGATTGGAAAGTTTTTTCCTGTCAACTGGAGAGAGGCGCGTCAATAGGCTCTTTGAATTTAACTGTAAGGACACCGAAACACCTTGGAAGAAGGTCTCTCCAATGTTATCTTCCCAGGGAACACTCCAATTTAACCTGATTGTTAATGTATTGGAGAGTTTTTTCCTGTCAACTGGAGAGAGGCGCGTCAATAGCTCTTTGAATTTAACTGTAAAGACACTGAAACACCTTGGAAGAAGGTCTCTCCAATGTTATCTTCCCAGGGAACACTCCAATTTAACCTGATTGTTAATGTATTGGAGAGTTTTTTCCTGTCAACTGGAGAGAGGCGTGTCAATAGGCTCTTTGAATTTAACTTTAAAGACACTGAAACACCTTGGAAGAAGGTCTCTCCAATGTTATCTTCCCAGGGAACACTCCAATTTAACCTGATTGTTAATGTATTGGAGAGATTTTTCCTGTCAACTGGAGAGAGGCGCGTCAATAGGCTCTTTGAATTTAACTGTAAAGACACCGAAACACCTTGGAAGAAGGTCTCTCCAATGTTATCTTCCCAGGAAACACTCCAATTTAACCTGATTGTTAATGTATTGGAGAGATTTTTCCTGTCAACTGGAGAGAGGCGCGTCAATAGGCTCTTTGAATTTAACTTAAGACACCGCAACACCTTGGAAGAAGGTCTCTCCAATGTTATCTTCTCAGGGAACACTCCAATTTAACCTTATTGTTAATGTATTGGAGAGTTTTTTCCTGTCAACTGGAGAGAGGCGTGTTAATAGCTCTTTGAATTTAACTGTAAAGACACTGAAACACCTTGGAAGAAGGTCTTTCCAATGTTATCTTCCCAGGGAACACTCCAATTTAACCTGATTGTTAATGTATTGGAGAGTTTTTCCTGTCAACTGGAGAGAGGCGCGTCAATAGGCTCTTTGAATTTAACTGTAAAGACACCGAAACACCTTGGAAGAAGGTCTCTCCAATGTTATCTTCCCAGGAAACACTCCAATTTAACCTGATTGTTAATGTATTGGAGAGTTTTTTCCTGTCAACTGGAGAGAGGCGCGTCAATAGGCTCTTTGAATTTAACTGTAAGGACACCGCAAACCTTGGAAGAAGGTCTCCAATGTTATCTTCCCAGGGAACACTCCAATTTAACCTGATTGTTAATGTATTGGAGAGTTTTTTCCTGTCAACTGGAGAGAGGCGTGTCAATAGGCTCTTTGAATTTAACTTTAAGACACTGAAACACCTTGGAAGAAGGTCTCTCCAATGTTATCTTCCCAGGGAACACTCCAATTTAACCTGATTGTTAATGTATTGGAGAGATTTTTCCTGTCAACTGGAGAGAGGCGCGTCAATAGGCTCTTTGAATTTAACTGTAAAGACACCGAAACACCTTGGAAGAAGGTCTCTCCAATGTTATCTTCCCAGGAAACACTCCAATTTAACCTGATTGTTAATGTATTGGAGAGATTTTTCCTGTCAACTGGAGAGAGGCGCGTCAATAGGCTCTTTGAATTTAACTGTAAAGACACCGCAACACCTTGGAAGAAGGTCTCTCCAATGTTATCTTCCCAGGGAACACTCCAATTTAACCTGATGTTAATGTATTGGAGAGTTTTTCCTGTCAACTGGAGAGAGGCGTGTCAATAGGCTCTTTGAATTTAACTTTATAGACACTGAAACACCTTGGAAGAAGGTCTCTCCAATGTTATCTTCCCAGGAAACACTCCAATTTAACCTTATTGTTAATGTATTGGAGAGTTTTTTCCTGTCAACTGGAGAGAGGCGTTAATACGCTCTTTGAATTTAACTGTAAGACACTGAAACACCTTGGAAGAAGGTCTCTCCAATGTTATCTTCCCAGGGAACACTCCAATTTAACCTGATTGTTAATGTATTGGAGAGTTTTTTCCTGTCAACTGGAGAGGCGCGTCAATAGGCTCTTTGAATTTAACTGTAAAGACACCGAAACACTTGGAAGAAGGTCTCTCCAATGTTATCTTCCAGGGAACACTCCAATTTAACCTGATTGTTAATGTATTGGAGAGTTTTTTCCTGTCAACTGGAGAGAGGCGCGTCAATAGGCTCTTTGAATTTAACTGTAAGGACACCGAAACACCTTGGAAGAAGGTCTCTCCAATGTTATCTTCCCAGGGAACACTCCAATTTAACCTGATTGTTAATGTATTGGAGAGTTTTTTCCTGTCAACTGGAGAGAGGCGTGTCAATAGGCTCTTTGAATTTAACTTTATAGACACTGAAACACCTTGGAAGAAGGTCTCTCCAATGTTATCTTCCCAGGGAACACTCCAATTTAACCTCACTGTTAATGTATTGGAGACTTTTTCCTGTCAAGTGGAGAGAGGCGCGTCAATAGGCTCTTTGAATTTAACTGTAAGGACACCGAAACACCTTGGAAGAAGGTCTCTCCAATGTTATCTTCCCAGGGAACACTCCAATTTAACCTGATTGTTAATGTATTGGAGAGATTTTTTCCTGTCAACTGGAGAGAGGCGCGTCAATAGGCTCTTTGAATTTAACTGTAAGACACCGAAACACCTTGGAAGAAGGTCTCTCCAATGTTATCTTCCCAGGGAACACTCCAATTTAACCTGATTGTTAATGTATTGGAGAGTTTTTTCCTGTCAACTGGAGAGAGGCGCGTCAATAGGCTCTTTGAATTTAACTGTAAAGACACCGAAACATCTTGGAAGAAGGTCTCTCCAATGTTATCTTCCCAGGGAACACTCCAATTCAACCTGATTGTTAATGTATTGGAGAGTTTTTTTCCTGTCAACTGGAGAGAGGCGCGTCAATAGGCTCTTTGAATTTAACTGTAAAGACACCGAAACACCTTGGAAGAAGGTCTCTCCAATGTTATCTTCCAGGGAACACTCCAATTTAACCTGATTGTTAATGTATTGGAGAGTTTTTTCCTGTCAACTGGAGAGAGGCGTGTCAATAGGCTCTTTGAATTTAACTGTAAAGACACCGAAACACCTTGGAAGAAGGTCTCTCCAATGTTATCTTCCCAGGGAACACTCCAATTTAACCTGATTGTTAATGTATTGGAGAGTTTTTTCCTGTCAACTGGAGAGAGGCGCGTCAATAGGCTCTTTGAATTTAACTGTAAAGACACCGAAACACCTTGGAAGAAGGTCTCTCCAATGTTATCTTCCCAGGGAACACTCCAATTTAACCTGATTGTTAATGTATTGGAGAGTTTTTCCTGTCAACTGGAGAGAGGCGTGTCAATAGGCTCTTTGAATTTAACTGTAAAGACACCGAAACACCTTGGAAGAAGGTCTCTCCAATGTTATCTTCCCAGGGAACACTCCAATTTAACCTGATTGTTAATGTATTGGAGAGTTTTTTCCTGTCAACTGGAGAGAGGCGCGTCAATAGGCTCTTTGAATTTAACTGTAAGGACACCGCAACACCTTGGAAGAAGGTCTCTCCAATGTTATCTTCTCAGGGAACACTCCAATTTAACCTTACAGTTAATGTATTGGAGAGTTTTTTCCTGTCAACTGGAGAGAGGCGTGTTAATACGCTCTTTGAATTTAACTTTAAAGACACCGAAACACCTTGGAAGAAGGTCTCTCCAATGTTATCTTCCCAGGGAACACTCCAATTTAACCTGATTGTTAATGTATTGGAGAGTTTATTCCTGTCAACTGGAGAGAGGCGTGTTAATAGGCTCTTTGAATTTAACTGTAAGGACACCGAAACACCTTGGAAGAAGGTCTCTCCAATGTTATCTTCCCAGGGAACACTCCAATTCAACCTGATTGTTAATGTATTGGAAACTTTTTCCCTGTCAACTGGAGAGAGGCGTGTTAATAGGCTCTTTGAATTTAACTGTAAAGACACCGAAACACCTTGGAAGAAGGTCTCTCCAATGTTATCTTCCCAGGGAACACTCCAATTTAACCTGATTGTTAATGTATTGGAGAGTTTTTTCCTGTCAACTGGAGAGACGTGTCAATAGGCTCTTTGAATTTAACTTTATAGACAGTGAAACACCTTGGAAGAAGGTCTCTCCAATGTTATCTTCCCAGGGAACACTCCAATTTAACCTCACTGTTAATGTATTGGAGAGTTTTTTCCTGTCAACTGGAGAGAGGCGTGTCAATAGGCTCTTTGAATTTAACTTTATAGACACTGAAACACCTTGGAAGAAGGTCTCTCCAATGTTATCTTCCCAGGGAACACTCCAATTTAACCTGTTAATGTATTGGAGAGATTTTTCCTGTCAACTGGAGAGAGGCGCGTCAATAGGCTCTTTGAATTTAACTGTAAGGACACCGAAACACCATGGAAGAAGGTCTCTCCAATGTTATCTTCCCAGGGAACACTCCAATTTAAACTCACTGTTAATGTATTGGAGAGTTTATTCCTGTCAGCTGGAGAGAGGCGCGTCAATAGGCTCTTTGAGTTTAACTGTAAGGACACCGAAACACCTTGGAAGAAGGTCTCTCCAATGTTATCTTCCCAGGGAACACTCCAATTTAACCTCACTGTTAATGTATTGGAGAGTTTTTCCTGTCAACTGGAGAGAGGCGTGTCAATAGGCTCTTTGAATTTAACTTTATAGACACTGAAACACCTTGGAAGAAGGTCTCTCCAATGTTATCTTCCCAGGGAACACTCCAATTTAACCTGATTGTTAATGTATTGGAGAGTTTTTTCCTGTCAACTGGAGAGAGGCGTGTCAATAGGCTCTTTGAATTTAACTTTATAGACACTGAAACACCTTGGAAGAAGGTCTCTCCAATGTTATCTTCCCAGGGAACACTCCACTTTAACCTTATTGTTAATGTATTGGAGAGTTTTTTCCTGTCAACTGGAGAGAGGCGTGTTAATAGGCTCTTTGAATTTAACTGTAAGGACACCGAAACACCTTGGAAGAAGGTCTCTCCAATGTTATCTTCCCAGGGAACACTCCAATTTAACCTCACTGTTAATGTATTGGAAACTTTTTCCCTGTCAACTGGAGAGAGGCGTGTTAATAGGCTCTTTGAATTTAACTGTAAAGACACCGAAACACCTTGGAAGAAGGTCTCTCCAATGTTATCTTCCCAGGGAACACTCCAATTTAACCTGATTGTTAATGTATTGGAGAGTTTTTCCTGTCAACTGGAGAGAGGCGTGTCAATAGGCTCTTTGAATTTAACTTTATAGACACTGAAACACCTTGGAAGAAGGTCTCTCCAATGTTATCTTCCCAGGGAACACTCCAATTTAACCTCACTGTTAATGTATTGGAGAGTTTTTCCTGTCAACTGGAGAGAGGCGCGTCAATAGGCTCTTTGAATTTAACTTTATAGACACTGAAACACCTTGGAAGAAGGTCTCTCCAATGTTATCTTCCCAGGGAACACTCCACTTTAACCTTATTGTTAATGTATTGGAGAGTTTTTCCTGTCAACTGGAGAGAGGCGTGTTAATAGGCTCTTTGAATTTAACTGTAAGGACACCGAAACACCTTGGAAGAAGGTCTCTCCAATGTTATCTTCCCAGGGAACACTCCAATTTAACCTGATTGTTAATGTATTGGAGAGTTTTTTCCTGTCAACTGGAGAGAGGCGTGTCAATAGGCTCTTTGAATTTAACTGTTAAGACACCGAAACACTTTGGAAGAAGGTCTCTCCAATGTTATCTTCTCAGGAAACTCCAATTTAACCTCAGTGTTAATGTATTGGAGAGTTTTTCCCTGTCAACTGGAGAGAGGCGTGTTAATACGCTCTTTGAATTTAACTGTGAACACCGCAACACCTTGGAAGAAGGTCTCTCCAATGTTATCTTCCCAGGAACACTCCAATTTAACCTCTGTTAATGTATTGGAGAGTTTTTCCTGTCAACTGGAGAGAGGCGCGTCAATAGGCTCTTTGAATTTAACTTTATAGACACTGAAACACCTTGGAAGAAGGTCTCTCCAATGTTATCTTCCCAGGGAACACTCCACTTTAACCTTATTGTTAATGTATTGGAGAGTTTTTCCTGTCAACTGGAGAGAGGCGTGTTAATAGGCTCTTTGAATTTAACTGTAAGGACACCGAAACACCTTGGAAGAAGGTCTCTCCAATGTTATCTTCCCAGGGAACACTCCAATTTAACCTGATTGTTAATGTATTGGAGAGATTTTTCCTGTCAACTGGAGAGAAGCGTGTCGATCGGCTCTTTGAATTTAACTGTACAGACACTGAAACACCTTGGAAGAAGGTCTTTCCAATGTTATCTTCCCAGGGAACACTCCAATTTAACCTGATTGTTAATGTATTGGAGAGTTTTTTCCTGTCAACTGGAGAGAGGCGTGTTAATAGGCTCTTTGAATTTAACTGTAAGGACACCGAAACACCTTGGAAGAAGGTCTCTCCAATGTTATCTTCCCAGGAAACACTCCAATTTAACCTGACTGTTAATGTATTGGTGAGATTTTTCCTGTCAACTGGAGAGAGGCGTGTTAATAGGCTCTTTGAATTTAACTGTAAGGACACCGCAACACCTTGGAAGAAGGTCTCTCCAATGTTATCTTCCCAGGGAACACTCCAATTTAACCTGATTGTTAATGTATTGGAGAGTTTTTCCTGTCAACTGGAGAGAGGCGCGTCAATAGGCTCTTTGAATTTAACTGTAAGGACACCGAAACACCTTGGAAGAAGGTCTCTCCAATGTTATCTTCCCAGGAAACACTCCAATTTAACCTGATTGTTAATGTATTGGAGAGATTTTTCCTGTCAACTGGAGAGAGGCGTGTTAATACGCTCTTTGAATTTAACTGTAAAGACACCGAAACACCTTGGAAGAAGGTCTCTCCAATGTTATCTTCCCAGGGAACACTCCAATTTAACCTGATTGTTAATGTATTGGAGAGTTTTTCCTGTCAACTGGAGAGAGGCGTCAATAGGCTCTTTGAATTTAACTGTAAGGACACCGAAACACCTTGGAAGAAGGTCTCCAATGTTATCTTCCCAGGGAACACTCCAATTTAACCTGATTGTTAATGTATTGGAGAGTTTTTTCCTGTCAACTGGAGAGAGGCGTGTCAATAGGCTCTTTGAATTTAACTTTATAGACACTGAAACACCTTGGAAGAAGGTCTCTCCAATGTTATCTTCCAGGGAACACTCCAATTTAACCTGATTGTTAATGTATTGGAGAGATTTTTCCTGTCAACTGGAGAGAGGCGCGTCAATAGGCTCTTTGAATTTAACTGTAAAGACACCGAAACACCTTGGAAGAAGGTCTCTCCAATGTTATCTTCCCAGGAAACACTCCAATTTAACCTGATTGTTAATGTATTGGAGAGATTTTTCCTGTCAACTGGAGAGAGGCGCGTCAATAGGCTCTTTGAATTTAACTGTAAAGACACCGAAACACCTTGGAAGAAGGTCTCTCCAATGTTATCTTCCAGGGAACACTCCAATTTAACCTCACTGTTAATGTATTGGAGAGTTTTTTCCTGTCAACTGGAGAGAGGCGTGTTAATACGCTCTTTGAATTTAACTGTAAAGACACTGAAACACCTTGGAAGAAGGTCTTTCCAATGTTATCTTCCCAGGGAACACTCCAATTTAACCTGATTGTTAATGTATTGGAGAGTTTTTTCCTGTCAACTGGAGAGAGGCGCGTCAATAGGCTCTTTGAATTTAACTGTAAAGACACCGAAACACCTTGGAAGAAGGTCTCTCCAATGTTATCTTCCCAGGGAACACTCCAATTTAACCTGATTGTTAATGTATTGGAGAGTTTTTTCCTGTCAACTGGAGAGAGGCGCGTCAATAGGCTCTTTGAATTTAACTGTAAGGACACCGCAACACCTTGGAAGAAGGTCTCTCCAATGTTATCTTCCCAGGGAACACTCCAATTTAACCTGATTGTTAATGTATTGGAGAGTTTTTTCCTGTCAACTGGAGAGAGGCGTGTCAATAGGCTCTTTGAATTTAACTTTATAGACACTGAAACACCTTGGAAGAAGGTCTCTCCAATGTTATCTTCCCAGGGAACACTCCAATTTAACCTGATTGTTAATGTATTGGAGAGATTTTTCCTGTCAACTGGAGAGAGGCGCGTCAATAGGCTCTTTGAATTTAACTTTATAGACACTGAAACACCTTGGAAGAAGGTCTCTCCAATGTTATCTTCCAGGGAACACTCCAATTTAACCTGATTGTTAATGTATTGGAGAGATTTTTTCCTGTCAACTGGAGAGAGGCGCGTCAATAGGCTCTTTGAATTTAACTGTAAGGACACCGAAACACCTTGGAAGAAGGTCTCTCCAATGTTATCTTCCCAGGGAACACTCCAATTTAACCTGATTGTTAATGTATTGGAGAGATTTTTCCTGTCAACTGGAGAGAGGCGCGTCAATAGGCTCTTTGAATTTAACTGTAAGGACACCGAAACACCTTGGAAGAAGGTCTCTCCAATGTTATCTTCCCAGGGAACACTCCAATTTAACCTGATTGTTAATGTATTGGAGAGTTTTTCCCTGTCAACTGGAGAGAGGCGTGTCAATAGGCTCTTTGAATTTAACTTTATAGACACTGAAACACCTTGGAAGAAGGTCTCTCCAATGTTATCTTCCCAGGGAACACTCCAATTTAACCTGATTGTTAATGTATTGGAGAGTTTTTCCTGTCAACTGGAGAGAGGCGTGTCAATAGGCTCTTTGAATTTAACTTTATAGACACTGAAACACCTTGGAAGAAGGTCTCTCCAATGTTATCTTCCCAGGGAACACTCCAATTTAACCTGATTGTTAATGTATTGGAGAGTTTTTCCTGTCAAGTGGAGAGAGGCGCGTCAATAGGCTCTTTGAATTTAACTGTAAGGACACCGAAACACCTTGGAAGAAGGTCTCTCCAATGTTATCTTCCCAGGGAACACTCCAATTTAACCTGATTGTTAATGTATTGGAGAGTTTTTCCTGTCAAGTGGAGAGAGGCGCGTCAATAGGCTCTTTGAATTTAACTGTAAGGACACCGAAACACCTTGGAAGAAGGTCTCTCCAATGTTATCTTCCCAGGGAACACTCCAATTTAACCTGATTGTTAATGTATTGGAGAGTTTTTCCTGTCAACTGGAGAGAGGCGTGTCAATACGCTCTTTGAATTTAACTGTAAAGACACCGAAACAAGTTGGAAGAAGGTCTCTCCAATGTTATCTTCCCAGGGAACACTCCAATTTAACCTGATTGTTAATGTATTGGAGAGTTTTTTCCTGTCAACTGGAGAGAGGCGTGTCAATAGGCTCTTTGAATTTAACTTTTAAGACACCGAAACACTTTGGAAGAAGGTCTCTCCAATTGTTATCTTCTCAGGGAACACTCCAATTTAACCTCAGTGTTAATGTATTGGAGAGTTTTTCCCTGTCAACTGGAGAGAGGCGTGTTAATACGCTCTTTGAATTTAACTGTGAACACCGCAAACCTTGGAAGAAGGTCTCTCCAATGTTATCTTCCCAGGGACACTCAATATAACATTGTTAAATGATTGGAGAGTTTTTTCCTGTCAACTGGAGAGAGGCGTGTCAATAGGCTTTGAATTTAACTGTAAAGACACCGAAACACCTTGGAAGAAGGTCTCTCCAATGTTATCTTCCCAGGAAAACACTCCAATTTAACTTATTGTTAATGAATTTGGAGAGTTTTTTCCTGTCAACTGGAAGGCGTGTTAATACGCTCTTTGGAATTTACTGTAAAGACACTGAAACACCTTGGAAGAAGGTCTTTCCATGTTATCTTCCCAGGGAATGCTCCAATTTAACCTCACTGTAAATGGATTGGAAAGTTTTTTCCTGTCAACTGGAGAGAGGCGACAATAGGCTCTTTGAATTTAACTGTAAGGACACCGAAACACCTTGGAAGAAGGTCTCTCCAATGTTATCTCCCAGGGAACACTCCAATTTAACCTTAGTTAATGTATTGGAGAGATTTTTCCTGTCAACTGGAGAGAGGCGTGTCAATAGGCTCTTTGAATTTAACTGTTAAGACACCGAAACAACTTTGGAAGAAGGTCCTCCAATGTTATCTTCCCAGGGACACTCCAATTTAACTCAGTGTTAATGTATTGGAGAGTTTTTCCCTGTCAACTGGAGAGAGGCGTGTTAATACGCTCTTTGAATTTAACTGTGACACCGCAACACCTTGGAAGAAGGTCTCTCCATGTTATCTTCCCAGGGAACACTCCAATATAACTGATTGTTAATGTATTGGAGAGTTTTTCCTGTCAACTGGAGAGAGGCGTTCAATAGGCTCTTTGAATTTAATTTATAGACACGGAAACACCTTGGAAGAAGGTCTCTCCATGTTATCTTCCCAGGGACACTCCAATTTTAACCTCACTGTTAATGTATTGGAGAGTTTTTCCTGTCAACTGGAGAGAGGCGCGTCAATAGGCTTTTGAATTAACTTTATAGACACTGAAACACCTGGAAGAAGGTCTCTCCAATGTTATCTTCCCAGGACACTCCAATTTAAACCTGATTGTTAATGTATTGGAGAGTTTTTCCCTGTCAACTGGAGAGAGGCGTGTTAATAGCTCTTTGAATTTAACTGTAAAGACACCGAAAACACCTTGAAGAAGGTCTCTCCAATGTTATCTTCCAGGGAACACTCCAATTTACCTCACTGTTAATGTATTGGAGAGTTTTTTCCTGTCAACTGGAGAGAGGCGTGTCAATAGGCTCTTTGAATTTAACTTTATAGACACTGAAACACCTTGGAAGAAGGTCTCTCCAAGTTATCTTCCCAGGGAACACTCCAATTTAACCTCACTGTTAATGTATTGGAGAGTTTTTCCTGTCAACTGGAGAGAGGCGCGTCAATAGGCTCTTTGAATTTAATGTAAGACACCGAAACACCTTGGAAGAAGGTCTCTCCAATGTTATCTTCCCAGGAACACTCCAATTTAACTGATTGTTAATGTATTGAGAGATTTTTCCTGTCAACTGGAGAGAGGCGTCAATAGGCTCTTTGAATTTAACTGTAAGACACCGAAACACCTTGGAAGAAGGTCTCTCCAATGTTATCTTCCCAGGGAACACTCCAATTTACCTCACTTGTTAATGTATTGGAGAGTTTTTTTCCTGTCAACTGGAGAGAGGCGCTCAGCTCTTTGAATTAACTGTAAAGACACGAAACACCTTGGAAGAAGGTCTCTCCAATGTTATCTTCCCAGGGACACCAAATTTAACCTGATTGTTAATGTATGGAGAGTTTTTTCCTGTCAATGGAGAGAGGCGCGTCAATAGGCTCTTTGAATTTAACTGTAAAGACACCGAAACAACTTGGAAGAAGGTCTCTCCAATGTTATCTTCCCAGGGAACACTCCAATTTAACTGATTGTTAATGTATTGAAGAGTTTTCCCTGTCAACTGAGAGAGGCGTATCAAAGGCTCTTTGAATTTAACTGTAAAGACACCGAAACACCTTGGAAGAAGGTCTCTCCATGTTATCTCCCAGGGACACTCCAATTTAACCTGATTGTTAAGTATTGGAGAGTTTTTTCCTGTCAACTGGAGAGAGGCGCGTCAATAGGCTCTTTGAATTTAACTGTAAAGACACCGAAACACCTGGAAGAAGGTCTCTCCATGTTATCTTCCCAGGGAACACTCCAATTTAACCTGATTGTTAATGTATTGGAGAGTTTTTCCCTGTCAACTGGAGAGAGGCGTCAATAGGCTCTTTGAATTTAACTGTCATAGAAAACCGAAACACCTTGGAAGAAGGTCTCTCCAATGTTATCTTCCCAGGGACACTCCAATTTAACCTGATTGTTAATGTATTGGAGAGTTTTTTTCCTGTCAACTGGAGAGAGGCGCGTCAATGGCTTTTGAATTTACTGTAAGGACACCGCAACACCTTGGAAGAAGGTCTCTCCAATGTTATCTTCCCAGGGACACTCCAATTTAACCTTACAGTTAATGTATTGGAGAGATTTTTCCCTGTCAACTGGAGAGAGGCGTGTTAATACGCTCTTTGAATTTAACTGTAAAGACACCGAAACATCTTGAAGAAGTCTCTCAATGTTATCTCCCAGGGACACTTCCAATTTAACCTGATTGTTAATGATTGGAGAGTTTTTTCCTGCCAACTGGAGAGAGGTGTGTCAATAGGCTCTTTGAATTTAACTGTAAAGACACTGAAACACCTTGGGAAGAAGGTCTCTCCATGTTATCTTCCCAGGAAACACTCCAATTTAACCTTATTGTTAAATGTATTGGAGAGTTTTTTTCCTGTCAACTGGAGAGAGGCGTGTTAATACGTCTTAATTTACTGTAAGACACTGAAACACCTTGGGAAGAAGGTCTTTCCAATGTTATCTCCCAGGGAACACTCCAATTTAACCTGATTGTTAATGTATTGGAGAGTTTTTTCCTGTCAACTGGAGAGAGGCGTGTCAATAGGCTTTTGATTTAACTGTAAAGACACCGAAACACCTGGAAGAAGGTCTCTCCAATTGTTATCTTCCCAGGGAACATCAATTTAACCTGATTGTTAATGTATTGGAGAGTTTTTTCCTGTCAACTGGAGAGAGGCGCGCAATAGGCTCTTTGAATTTAACTGTAAGGACACCGCAACACCTTGGAAGAAGGTCTCTCCAATGTTATCTTCCCAGGGACACTCAATTTAACTGTATTGTTAATGTATTGGAGAGATTTTTTTCCTGTCAACTGGAGAGAGGCGCGTCATAGGCTCTTTGAATTTTAACTGTAAGGACACCGAAACACCTTGAAGAAGTCTCTCCATTGTTATCTTCCAGGGACACACCCAATTTAACCTGAGTTAATGTATTGGAGAGTTTTTCCCTGTCAACTGGAGAGAGCGTTCATAGGCTTTTGAATTTAACTTATAGACACTGAAACACCTTGAAGAAGGTCTCTCCAATGTTATCTTCCCAGGGAACACTCCAATTTAACTGATTGTAATGTATTGAGAGATTTTTCCTGTCAACTGGAGAGAGGCGCGTCAATAACTCTTTGAATTTAACTGTAAAGACACCGCAACACCTTGGAAGAAGGTCTCTCCAATGTTATCTTCTCAGGGAACCTCCAATTTACCTTAGTTAATGTATTGGAGAGTTTTCCTGTCAACTGGAGAGAGGCGTGTTAATACGCTCTTTGAATTTACTTTAAAGACACCGAAACACCTTGGAAGAAGGTCTCTCAATGTTATCTTCCCAGGGAACACTCCAATTTAACTGATTGTTAAATGTATTGGAGAGTTTTTTCCTGTCAACTGGAGAGAGGCGCGTCAATAGGCTCTTTGAATTTAACTGTAAAGACACCGAAACACTTGGAAGAAGGTCTCTCCAATGTTATCTTCCCAGGGAACACTCCAATTTAACCTGATTTTAATGTATTGGAGAGATTTTCCTGTCAACTGGAGAGAGGCGCGTCAATAGCTCTTTGAATTTAACTGTAAGGACACCGCACACCTTGGAAGAAGGTCTCTCCAATGTTATCTTCCCAGGGAACACTCCAATTTAACCTTAAGTTAATGTATTGGAGAGTTTTTCCCTGTCAACTGGAGAGGCGTGTTTAAATACGCTCTTTGAATTTAACTGTAAAGACACCGAAACACCTTGAAGAAGGTCTCTCCAATGTTATCTTCCCAGGGACACTCCAATTTTAACCTGATGTTAATGTATTGGAGAGTTTTTTCCTGCCAACTGGAGAGAGGTGTGTCATAGGCTCTTGAATTTAACTGAAAGACACTGAAACACCTTGGAAGAAGGTCTCTCCAATGTTATCTTCCAGGAAAACACTCCAATTTAACCTTATTGTTAATGTATTGGAGAGTTTTTTCCTGTCAACTGGAGAGAGGCGTGTTAATACGCTCTTTGAATTTAACTGTAAAGACACTGAAACACCTTGGAAGAAGGTCTTCCAATGTTATCTTCCCAGGGAACACTCCAATTTAACTGATTGTTAATGTATTGGAGAGTTTTTTCCTGTCAACTGGAGAGAGGCGCGTCAATAGGCTCTTTGAATTTAACTGTAAAGACACCGAAACACCTTGGAAGAAGGTCTCTCCAATGTTATCTTCCCAGGGACTCCAATTTAACTGATTGTTAATGTATTGGAGAGTTTTTTCCTGTCACTGGAGAGGCGCGTCAAATAGGCTCTTTGAATTTAACTGTAAGGACACCGAAACACCTTGGAAGAAGGTCTCTCCAATGTTATCTTCCCAGGGAACACTCCAATTTATCTGATTGTTTAATGATTGGAGAGATTTTTTCCTGTCAACTGGAGAGAGGCGCTCAATAGGCTCTTTGAATTTAACTGTAAGACACCGAAACACCTTGGAAGAAAGTCTCTCCATGTTATCTCCCAGGGAACACTCCAATTAACCTGACTGTAATGTATTGGAGAGTTTTTCCCTGTCAACTGAGAGAGGCGTTCAATAGGCTCTTTGAATTTTTATAGACACTGAAACACCTTGGAAGAAGGTCTCTCCAATGTTATCTTCCCAGGGACACTCCAATTTAACCTGATTGTTAATGTATTGGAGAGTTTTTTCTGTCAACTGGAGAGAGGCGTGTCAATAGGCTCTTTTGAATTTAACTTTATAGACACTGAAACACCTTGGAAGAAGGTCTCTCCAATGTTATCTTCCCAGGGACACTCCAATTTAACCTGATTGTTAATGTATTGAGAGATTTTTCCTGTCAACTGGAGAGAGGCGCGTTATAGGCTCTTTGAATTTAACTGTAAGACACGGAAACACCTTGGAAGAAGGTCTCTCCATGTTATCTTCCCAGGAAACACTCCAATTTAACCTGATTGTTAATGTATTGGAGAGATTTTTCCTGTCAACTGGAGAGAGGCGCTCAATAGGCTCTTTGAATTTAACTGTAAAGACACCGAACACCTTGGAAGAAGGTCTCTCCAATGTTATCTTCTCAGGGAACCTCCAATTTAACCTTACAGTTAATGTATTGGAGAGTTTTTCCTGTCAACTGGAGAGAGGCGCGTCATAGGCTCTTTGAATTTAACTGTATAAGACACCGAAACACTTGGAAGAAGGTCTCTCCATGTTATCTCCCAGGGACACTCCAATTTAACTGATTGTAATGTATTGGAGATTTTTCCTGTCAACTGGAGAGAGGCGCGTCAATAGGCTCTTTGAATTTAACTGTAAGGACACGAAACACCTTGGAAGAAGGTCTCTCCATGTTATCTCCCAGGGAACACTCAATTTACCTGATTGTTAATGTATTGGAGAGATTTTCCTGTCAACTGGAGAGAGGCGCTCATAGGCTCTTTGAATTTAACTGTAAGGACACCGAAACACCTTGGAAGAAGGTCTCTCCATGTTATCTTCCCAGGGAACACTCCAATTTAACTTATGTTAATGTATTGGAGAGTTTTCCTGTCAACTGGAGAGAGCGTGTCAATAGGCTCTTTGAATTTTAACTTTATAGACACTGAAACACCTTGGAAGAGAAGGTCTCTCCAATGTTATCTTCCCAGGAACACTCCAATTACCTCACTGTTAATGTTTGGAGATTTTTCCTGTCAAGTGGAGAGAGAGCGTCAATAGGCTCTTTGAATTTAACTGTAAGGACACCGAAACACCTTGGAAGAAGGTCTCTCCAATGTTATCTTCCCAGGGACACTCCAATTTAACCTGATGTTAATGTATTGGAGAGATTTCCCTGTCAACTGGAGAGAGGCTCAATAGGCTCTTTGAATTAACTGTAAGGACACCGAAACACCTTGGAAGAAGGTCTCTCCAATGTTATCTTCCCAGGGAACACTCCAATTTAACCTGATTGTTAATGTATTGGAGAGTTTTTTCCTGTCAACTGGAGAGAGGCGTGTCAAGAGGCTTTTTGAATTTAACTGTAAAGACACCGAAACACCTTGGAAGAAGGTCTCTCCAATGTTATCTTCCCAGGGAACACTCCAATTTAACCTGATTGTTAATGTATTGGAGAGTTTTTCCTGTCAACTGGAGAGAGCGTGTCAATAGGCTCTTTGAATTAACTTATAGACACTGAAACACCTTGGAAGAAGGTCTCTCCAATGTTATCTTCCAGGGAACACTCCAATTTAACCTCACTGTTAATGTATTGGAGAGTTTTTCCTGTCAAGTGGAGAGAGGCGCGTCAATAGGCTCTTTGAATTTAACTGTAAGGACACCGAAACACCTTGGAAGAAGGTCTCTCCAATGTTATCTTCCCAGGGAACACTCCAATTAACCTGATGTTAATGTATTGGAGAGATTTTTCCTGTCAACTGGAGAGAGGCGCGTCAATAGGCTCTTTGAATTTAACTGTAAGGACACCGAAACACCTTGGAAGAAGGTCTCTCCAATGTTATCTTCCCAGGGAACACTCCAATTTAACCTGATTGTTAATGTATTTGGAGAGTTTTTTCCTGTCAACTGGAGAGAGGCGCGTCAATAGGCTCTTTGAATTTAACTGTAAAGACACCGAAACATCTGGAAGAAGGTCTCTCCAATGTATCTTCCCAGGGAACACTCCAATTTAACCTGATTGTTAATGTATTGGAGAGTTTTTTCCTGTCAACTGGAGAGAGGCGCGTCAATAGGCTCTTTGAATTTAACTGTAAAGACACCGAAACACCTTGGAAGAAGGTCTCTCCAATGTTATCTTCCCAGGGAACACTCCAATTTAACCTGATTGTTAATGTATTGGAGAGTTTTTCCTGTCAACTGGAGAGAGGCGTGTCAATAGGCTCTTTGAATTTAACTGTAAAGACACCGAAACACCTTGGAAGAAGGTCTCTCCAATGTTATCTTCCCAGGGAACACTCCAATTTAACCTGATTGTTAATGTATTGGAGAGTTTTTTCCTGTCAACTGGAGAGAGGCGCGTCAATAGGCTCTTTGAATTTAACTGTAAGGACACCGCAACACCTTGGAAGAAGGTCTCTCCAATGTTATCTTCTCAGGGAACACTCCAATTTAACCTTACAGTTAATGTATTGGAGAGTTTTTTCCTGTCAACTGGAGAGAGGCGTGTTAATACGCTCTTTGAATTTAACTTTAAAGACACCGAAACACCTTGGAAGAAGGTCTCTCCAATGTTATCTTCCCAGGAAACACTCCAATTTAACCTGATTGTTAATGTATTGGAGAGTTTTTCCCTGTCAACTGGAGAGAGGCGTGTCAATAGGCTCTTTGAATTTAACTTTATAGACACTGAAACACCTTGGAAGAAGGTCTCTCCAATGTTATCTTCCCAGGGAACACTCCAATTTAACCTGATTGTTAATGTATTGGAGAGTTTTTTCCTGTCAACTGGAGAGAGGCGTGTCAATAGGCTCTTTGAATTTAACTTTATAGACACTGAAACACCTTGGAAGAAGGTCTCTCCAATGTTATCTTCCCAGGGAACACTCCAATTTAACCTGATTGTTAATGTATTGGAGAGTTTTTCCTGTCAAGTGGAGAGAGGCGCGTCAATACGCTCTTTGAATTTAACTGTAAAGACACCGAAACAAGTTGGAAGAAGGTCTCTCCAATGTTATCTTCCAGGGAACACTCCAATTTTAACCTGATTGTTAATGTATATTGGAGAGTTTTTCCTGTCAACTGGAGAGAGGCGCGTCAATAGGCTCTTTGAATTTAACTGTAAAGACACCGAAACACCTTGGAAGAAGGTCTCTCCAATGTTATCTTCCCAGGGAACACTCCAATTTAACCTGATTGTTAATGTATTGGAGAGATTTTTCCTGTCAACTGGAGAGAGGCGCGTCAATAGGCTCTTTGAATTTAACTGTAAGGACACCGAAACACCTTGGAAGAAGGTCTCTCCAATGTTATCTTCCCAGGGAACACTCCAATTTAACCTGATTGTTAATGTATTGGAGAGTTTTTTCCTGTCAACTGGAGAGAGGCGTGTCAATAGGCTCTTTGAATTTAACTGTTAAGACACCGAAACACTTTGGAAGAAGGTCTCTCCAATGTTATCTTCTCAGGGAACACTCCAATTTAACCTCAGTGTTAATGTATTGGAGAGTTTTTCCCTGTCAACTGGAGAGAGGCGTGTTAATACGCTCTTTGAATTTAACTGTGAACACCGCAACACCTTGGAAGAAGGTCTCTCCAATGTTATCTTCCCAGGGAACACTCCAATATAACCTCATTGTTAATGTATTGGAGAGTTTTTTCCTGTCAACTGGAGAGAGGCGTGTCAATAGGCTCTTTGAATTTAACTTATAGACACTGAAACACCATGGAAGAAGTCTCTCCCAATGTTATCTTCCCAGGAACACTCCAATTTAACCTGATTGTTAATGTATTGGAGAGTTTTTCCTGTCAACTGGAGAGAGGCGTGTCAATAGGCTCTTTGAATTTAACTTTATAGACACTGAAACACCTTGGAAGAAGGTCTCTCCAATGTTATCTTCCCAGGGAACACTCCAATTTAACCTCACTGTTAATGTATTGGAGACTTTTTCCTGTCAAGTGGAGAGAGGCGCGTCAATAGCTCTTTGAATTTAACTGTAAGGACAACCGAAACACCTTGGAAGAAGGTCTCTCCAATGTTATCTTCCCAGGGAACACTCCAATTTAACCTGATTGTTAATGTATTGGAGAGATTTTTCCTGTCAACTGGAGAGAGGCGCGTCAATAGGCTCTTTGAATTTAACTGTAAGGACACCGAAACACCTTGGAAGAAGGTCTCTCAATGTTATCTTCCCAGGGAACACTCCAATTAACCTGATTGTTAATGTATTGGAGAGTTTTTTCCTGTCAACTGGAGAGGCGCGTCAATAGGCTCTTTGAATTTAACTGTAAAGACACCGAAACATCTTGAAGAAGGTCTCTCCAATGTTATCTTCCCAGGGAACACTCCAATTTAACCTGATTGTTAATGTATTGGAGAGTTTTTTCCTGTCAACTGGAGAGAGGCGCGTCAATAGGCTCTTTGAATTTAACTGTAAAGACACCGAAACACCTTGGAAGAAGGTCTCCTCCAATGTTATCTTCCAGGGAACACTCCAAAACCTGATTGTTAATGTATTGGAGAGTTTTTTCCTGTCAACTGGAGAGAGGCGTGTCAATAGGCTCTTTGAATTTAACTGTAAGGACACCGAAACACCTTGGAAGAAGGTCTCTCCAATGTTATCTTCCCAGGGAACACTCCAATTTTAACCTGATTGTTAATGTATTGGAGAGTTTTTTCCTGTCAACTGGAGAGAGGCGCGTCAATAGGCTCTTTGAATTTAACTGTAAAGACACCGCAACACCTTGGAAGAAGGTCTCTCCAATGTTATCTTCTCAGGGAACACTCCAATTTAACCTTACAGTTAATGTATTGGAGAGTTTTTTCCTGTCAACTGGAGAGAGGCGCGTCAATACGCTCTTTGAATTTAACTTTAAAGACACCGAAACACCTTGGAAGAAGGTCTCTCCAATGTTATCTTCCAGGGAACACTCCCAATCAACCTGATTGTAATGTATTGGAAACTTTTTCCCTGTCAACTGGAGAGAGGCGTGTTAATAGGCTCTTTGAATTTAACTGTAAAGACACCGAACACCTTGGAAGAAGGTCTCTCCAATGTTATCTTCCCAGGGAACACTCCAATTTAACCTGATTGTTAATGTATTGGAGAGTTTTTCCTGTCAACTGGAGAGAGGCGTGTCAATAGGCTCTTTGAATTTAACTTTATAGACAGTGAAACACCTTGGAAGAAGGTCTCTCCAATGTTATCTTCCCAGGGAACACTCCAATTTAAACCTCACTGTTAATGTATTGGAGAGTTTTTCCGTCAACTGGAGAGAGGCGTGTCAATAGGCTCTTTGAATTTAACTTTATAGACACTGAAACACCCTTGGAAAAGGTCTCCAATGTTATCTTCCCAGGGAACACTCCAATTTAACCTGATTGTTAATGTATTGGAGAGTTTTTTTCCTGTCAACTGGAGAGAGGCGCGTCAATAGGCCTTTGAATTTAACTGTAAAGACACCGAAACACCTTGGAAGAAGGTCCTCTCCAATGTTATCTTCCCAGGGAACACTCCAATTTAACCTGATTGTTAATGTATTGGAGAGTTTTTCCTGTCAACTGGAGAGAGGCGTGTCAATAGGCTCTTTGAATTAACTGTAAGGACACCGAAACACCTTGGAAGAAGTCTCTCCAATGTTATCTTCCCAGGGAACACTCCAATTTAACCTGAATTGTTAATGTATTGGAGAGTTTTTTCCTGTCAACTGGAGAGAGGCGCGTCAATAGGCTCTTTGAATTTAACTGTAAGGACACCGCAACACCTTGGAAGAAGGTCTCTCCAATGTTATCTTCTCAGGAACACACTCCAATTTAACCTTACAGTTAATGTATTGGAGAGTTTTTTCCTGTCAACTGGAGAGAGGCGTGTTAATACGCTCTTTGAATTTAACTTTAAAGACACCGAAACACCTTGGAAGAAGGTCTCTCCAATGTTATCTTCCCAGGGAACACTCCAATTTAACCTGATTGTTAATGTATTGGAGAGATTTTTCCTGTCAACTGGAGAGAGGCGCGTCAATAGGCTCTTTGAATTTAACTGTAAAGGACACCGAAACACCTTGGAAGAAGGTCTCTCCAATGTTATCTTCCCAGGGAACACTCCAATTCAACCTGATTGTTAATGTATTGGAAACTTTTTCCCTGTCACTGGAGAGAGGCGTGTTAATAGGCTCTTGAATTTAACTGTAAAGACAACCGAAACACCTTGGAAGAAGGTCTCTCCAATGTTATCTTCCCAGGGAACACTCCAATTTAACCTGATTGTTAATGTATTGGAGAGTTTTTTCCTGTCAACTGGAGAGAGGCGTGTCAATAGGCTCTTGAATTTAACTTTATAGACAGTGAAACACCTTGGAAGAAGGTCTCTCCAATGTTATCTTCCCAGGGAACACTCCAATTTAACCTCACTGTAATGTATTGGAGAGTTTTTTCCTGTCAACTGGAGAGAGGCGCGTCAATAGGCTCTTTGAAATTAACTTTATAGACACTGAAAACACCTTGGAAGAAGGTCTCTCCAATGTTATCTCCCAGGGAACACTCCAATTTAACCTGATTGTTAATGTATTGGAGAGATTTTTCCTGTCAACTGGAGAGAGGCGCGTCAATAGGCTCTTTGAATTTAACTTTATAGACACTGAAACACCTTGGAAGAAGGTCTCTCCAATGTTATCTTCCCAGGGAACACTCCACTTTAACCTTATTGTTAATGTATTGGAGAGTTTTTTCCTGTCAACTGGAGAAGGCGTGTTAATAGGCTCTTTGAATTTAACTGTAAGGACACCGAAACACCTTGGAAGAAGGTCTCTCCAATGTTATCTTCCCAGGGAACACTCCAATTTAACCTGATTGTTAATGTATTGGAGAGTTTTTCCTGTCAACTGGAGAGAGGCGTGTCAATAGGCTCTTTGAATTTAACTTTATAGACACTGAAACACCTTGGAAGAAGGTCTCTCCAATGTTATCTTCCCAGGGAACACTCCAATTTAACCTGATTGTTAATGTATTGGAGAGATTTTTCCTGTCAACTGGAGAGAGGCGCGTCAATAGGCTCTTTGAATTTAACTGTAAGGACACCAAAACACCATGGAAGAAGGTCTCTCCAATGTTATCTTCCCAGGGAACACTCCAATTTAAACTCACTGTTAATGTATTGGAGAGTTTATTCCTGTCAGCTGGAGAGAGGCGCGTCAATAGGCTCTTTGAGTTTAACTGTAAGGACACCGAAACACCTTGGAAGAAGGTCTCTCCAATGTTATCTTCCCAGGGAACACTCCAATTTAACCTCACTGTTAATGTATTGGAGAGTTTTTCCTGTCAAGTGGAGAGAGGCGTGTCAATAGGCTCTTTGAATTTAACTTTATAGACACTGAAACACCTTGGAAGAAGGTCTCTCCAATGTTATCTTCCCAGGGAACACTCCAATTTAACCTGATTGTTATGTATTGGAGAGTTTTTTCCTGTCAACTGGAGAGAGGCGTCATAGGGCTCTTTGAATTTAACTTTATAGACACTGAAACACCTTGGAAGAAGGTCTCTCAATGTTATCTTCCCAGGGACACTCACTTTAACCTTATTGTTAATGTATTGGAGAGTTTTTCCTGTCAACTGGAGAGAGGCGTGTTAATAGGCTCTTTGAATTTAACTGTAAGGACACCGAAACACCTTGGAAGAAGGTCTCTCCAATGTTATCTTCCCAGGGAACACTCCAATTTAACCTCACTGTAATGTATTGGAAACTTTTCCCTGTCAACTGGAGAGAGGCGTGTTAATAGGCTCTTGAATTTAACTGTAAAGACACCGAAACACCTTGGAAGAAGGTCTCTCCAATGTTATCTTCCCAGGGAAACACTCAATTTAACCTGATTGTTAATGTATTGGAGAGTTTTTTCCTGTCAACTGGAGAGAGGCGTGTCAATAGGCTCTTTGAATTTAACTTTATAGACACTGAAACACCTTGGAAGAAGGTCTCTCCAATGTTATCTTCTCAGGGAACACTCCAATTTAACCTCACTGTTAATGTATTGGAGAGTTTTTCCTGTCAACTGGAGAGAGGCGCGTCAATAGGCTCTTTGAATTTAACTTTATAGACACTGAAACACCTTGGAAGAAGGTCTCTCCAATGTTATCTTCCCAGGGAACACTCCACTTTAACCTTATTGTTAATGTATTGGAGAGTTTTTCCTGTCAACTGGAGAGAGGCGTGTTAATAGGCTCTTTGAATTTAACTGTAAGGACACCGAAACACCTTGGAAGAAGGTCTCTCCAATGTTATCTTCCCAGGGAACACTCCAATTTAACCTGATTGTTAATGTATTGGAGAGTTTTTTCCTGTCAACTGGAGAGAGGCGTGTCAATAGGCTCTTTGAATTTAACTGTTAAGACACCGAAACACTTTGGAAGAAGGTCTCTCCAATGTTATCTTCTCAGGGAACACTCCAATTTAACCTCAGTGTTAATGTATTGGAGAGTTTTTCCCTGTCAACTGGAGAGAGGCGCGTCAATAGGCTCTTTGAATTTAACTTTATAGACACTGAAACACCTTGGAAGAAGGTCTCTCCAATGTTATCTTCCCAGGGAACACTCCACTTTAACCTGATTGTTAATGTATTGGAGAGTTTTTCCTGTCAACTGGAGAGAGGCGTGTTAATAGGCTCTTTGAATTTAACTGTAAGACACCGAAACACCTTGGAAGAAGGTCTCTCCAATGTTATCTTCCCAGGGAACACTCCAATTTAACCTGATTGTTAATGTATTGGAGAGATTTTTCCTGTCAACTGGAGAGAGGCGTGTCGATCGGCTCTTTGAATTTAACTGTACAGACACTGAAACACCTTGGAAGAAGGTCTTTCCAATGTTATCTTCCCAGGGAACACTCAATTTAACCTGATTGTTAATGTATTGGAGAGTTTTTTCCTGTCAACTGGAGAGAGGCGTGTTAATAGGCTCTTTGAATTTAACTGTAAGGACACCGAAACACCTTGGAAGAAGGTCTCTCCAATGTTATCTTCCCAGGAAACACTCCAATTTAACCTGACTGTTAATGTATTGGTGAGATTTTTCCTGTCAACTGGAGAGAGGCGTGTTAATAGGCTCTTTGAATTTAACTGTAAGGACACCGCAACACCTTGGAAGAAGGTCTCTCCAATGTTATCTTCCCAGGGAACACTCCAATTTAACCTGATTGTTAATGTATTGGAGAGTTTTTCCTGTCAACTGGAGAGAGGCGCGTCAATAGGCTCTTTGAATTTAACTGTAAGGACACCGAAACACCTTGGAAGAAGGTCTCTCCAATGTTATCTTCCCAGGAAACACTCCAATTTCCTGATTGTTAATATTGGAGAGATTTTTCCTGTCAACTGGAGAGAGGCGTGTTAATACGCTCTTTGAATTTAACTTTAAAGACACCGAAACACCTTGGAAGAAGGTCTCTCCAATGTTATCTTCCCAGGGAACACTCCAATTTAACCTGATTGTTAATGTATTGGTGAGATTTTTCCTGTCAACTGGAGAGAGGCGTGTTAATAGGCTCTTTGAATTTAACTGTAAGGACACCGCAACACCTTGGAAGAAGGTCTCTCCAATGTTATCTTCCCAGGGAACACTCCAATTTAACCTGATTGTTAATGTATTGGAGAGTTTTTTCCTGTCAACTGGAGAGAGGCGCGTCAATAGGCTCTTTGAATTTAACTGTAAAGACACCGAAACACCTTGGAAGAAGGTCTCTCCAATGTTATCTTCCCAGGGAACACTCCAATTTAACCTGATTGTTAATGTATTGGAGAGTTTTCCTGTCAACTGGAGAGGCGTGTCAATAGCTCTTTGAATTTAACTGTAAGGACACCGAAACACCTTGGAAGAAGGTCTCTCCAATGTTATCTTCCCAGGGAACACTCCAATTTAACCTGATTGTTAATGTATTGGAGAGTTTTTTCCTGTCAACTGGAGAGGCGCGTCAATAGGCTCTTTGAATTTAACTGTAAGGACACCGCAACACCTTGGAAGAAGGTCTCTCCAATGTTATCTTCTCAGGGAACACTCCAATTTAACCTTACAGTTAATGTATTGGAGAGTTTTTTCCTGTCAACTGGAGAGGCGTGTTAATACGCTCTTGAATTTAACTTTAAAGACACCGAAACACCTTGGAAGAAGGTCTCTCCAATGTTATCTTCCCAGGGAACACTCCAATTTAACCTGATTGTTAATGTATTGGAGAGATTTTTCCTGTCAACTGGAGAGAGGCGCGTCAATAGGCTCTTTGAATTTAACGTAAGGACACCGAAACACCTTGGAAGAAGGTCTCTCCAATGTTATCTTCCAGGGAACACCCAATAACCTGATTGTTAATGTATTGGAGAGTTTTTCCTGTCAACTGGAGAGAGGCGTGTCAATAGGCTCTTTGAATTTAACTGTAAAGACACCGAAACACCTTGGAAGAAGGTCTCTCCAATGTTATCTTCCCAGGAAACACTCCAATTTAACCTTATTGTTAATGTATTGGAGAGTTTTTTCCTGTCAACTGGAGAGAGGCGTGTTAATACGCTCTTTGAATTTAACTGTAAAGACACTGAAACACCTTGGAAGAAGGTCTTTCCAATGTTATCTTCCCAGGGAATACTCCAATTTA
The DNA here is from genome assembly GCA_026686955.1 of Epinephelus cyanopodus. Lineage (NCBI taxonomy): Eukaryota > Metazoa > Chordata > Actinopteri > Perciformes > Serranidae > Epinephelus > Epinephelus cyanopodus. The sequence continues at coordinate 24,431,734 of CM048933.1, read as the reverse complement.
ACCTCACTGTTAATGGATTGGAGAGTTTTTTCCTGTCAACTGGAGAGAGGCGCGTCAATAGGCTCTTTGAATTTAACTGTAAGGACACCGAAACACCTTGGAAGAAGGTCTCTCCAATGTTATCTTCCCAGGGAACACTCCAATTTAACCTGATTGTTAATGTATTGGAGAGTTTTTTCTGTCAACTGGAGAGAGGCGTGTCAATAGGCTCTTTGAATTTAACTGTTAAGACACCGAAACACTTTGGAAGAAGGTCTCTCCAATGTTATCTTCTCAGGGAACACTCCAATTTAACCTCAGTGTTAATGTATTGGAGAGTTTTTCCCTGTCAACTGGAGAGAGGCGTGTTAATACGCTCTTTGAATTTAACTGTGAACACCGCAACACCTTGGAAGAAGGTCTCTCCAATGTTATCTTCCCAGGGAACACTCCAATATAACCTGATTGTTAATGTATTGGAGAGTTTTTTCCTGTCAACTGGAGAGAGGCGTGTCAATAGGCTCTTTGAATTTAACTGTAAAGACACCGAAACACCTTGGAAGAAGGTCTCTCCAATGTTATCTTCCCAGGGAACACTCCAATTTAACCTGATTGTTAATGTATTGGAGAGTTTTTTCCTGTCAACTGGAGAGAGGCGTGTTAATACGCTCTTTGAATTTAACTGTAAAGACACTGAAACACCTTGGAAGAAGGTCTTTCCAATGTTATCTTCCCAGGGAATACTCCAATTTAACCTCACTGTTAATGGATTGGAGAGTTTTTTCCTGTCAACTGGAGAGAGGCGCGTCAATAGGCTCTTTGAATTTAACTGTAAGGACACCGAAACACCTTGGAAGAAGGTCTCTCCAATGTTATCTTCCCAGGGAACACTCCAATTTAACCTGATTGTTAATGTATTAGAGAGTTTTTTCCTGTCAACTGGAGAGAGGCGTGTCAATAGGCTCTTTGAATTTAACTGTTAAGACACCGAAACACTTTGGAAGAAGGTCTCCCAATGTTATCTTCTCAGGGAACACTCCAATTTAACCTCAGTGTTAATGTATTGGAGAGTTTTTCCCTGTCAACTGGAGAGAGGCGTGTTAATACGCTCTTTGAATTTAACTGTGAACACCGCAACACCTTGGAAGAAGGTCTCTCCAATTATCTTCCCAGGGAACACTCCAATATAACCTGATTGTTAATGTATTGGAGAGTTTTTTCCTGTCAACTGGAGAGAGGCGTGTCAATAGGCTCTTTGAATTTAACTGTAAAGACACCGAAACACCTTGGAAGAAGGTCTCTCCAATGTTATCTTCCCAGGAAACACTCCAATTTAACCTGATTGTTAATGTATTGGAGAGTTTTTTCCTGTCAACTGGAGAGAGGCGTGTTAATACGCTCTTTGAATTTAACTGTAAAGACACTGAAACACCTTGGAAGAAGGTCTCTCCAATGTTATCTTCCCAGGGAACACTCCAATTTAACCTGATTGTTAATGTATTGGAGAGTTTTTTCCTGTCAACTGGAGAGAGGCGTCTCAATAAGCTCTTTGAATATAACTGTTATTGTCATTGTAAAGACAGCGAAACACCTTTGAAGAAGGTGGTAGGTCGGCAGGTGGAGGCTCAGACAGCCGAGTTTTAATCTGAAGGTGGTTGTGAGAGGCTTTTGGTGGATAATGGAGCAGGAAACTGCAGACACTAGAGGTGGAGCATGGGGCAGCACTTGGGTGCAAGCTTTTGACAGAGGGTGGAGGCAGCAGACTGACAGGTGGAGAGAGGTGTGACATATTGTCGCACACACGTGCAACTCTTAGCTTAAAGCTTAAAGACTTAACTTAAAACAACAAGACTTTCCTTAAAACTACAACACTTAACTTAAAACGACATGACTTAACTTAAAACAGTTAAGAACCTTAAACCACAAACTACTTACAGACGTGTGGCAGTGTCCGGGCTCTGGTTTCTCTGTAAGTGTCCACATCATACAGGGGAGGATGGTCTCCAACCCTGTATGACACGCCCACATGACCCAGTCCGTCCTCACTGACTGATTCAACGGACATGGGACGCTGTGCTGTGGTAACCTGAATACATATAGTCATTTTGAAATATGTGAGAGAACATAAATAACGAAATGTTAATATTTGGACACAGGGACTATTACTTTCAGGTAATAAAGCAGGACTCATCTTAGGGCCCTTATAATGTTTGCTGTTATGTTTCAGTGCTGTATGTTACTACAAAAACATCTACCACAAACCACTGAGTTCAAATATCTGCTGGGAATGGTGTGTTAAGTTCAAGTACTTCACAGTTGGACTTTTATTTATTATTATGAGTAAGGCGGCCATTTTGATTGTTTATGTGCATTTGTTATTTTTTTTAAATGAACAGATGGATGGATCAGTATAGTTTCCCCTAGAATTAATTAATGTTAATATAATATAAAATTGATTTCCAGTTTAATATATTTTGCATACCATGTGACACCTGGAGTGACATGAGTATTTTAATTCTGACAGCCACTGTATATGTGACAATTCATCAGCATCATATTTACATTTCAAAGAGGTCAAGTACATTTAGATACATGGTATTTAGATACAAGCAAAATCATTCAATGCCGTGAATCCAGTGGTGTTTAAATGTCAGTATGAAGTATTTAGTGTCTGTTAAATGAAAATACTTGTGTGCGTTATGTGCTCCGAGCAGAGCCTGTTAGCGATGTATCAGTGAAGTTAAAGCATCGACAGTAAAACACATAGAAAGACAGTCAAAGTGTTGAAATCTTACAGTCTCCATGATGGAAGTTAGTTGAGTCGCTTTCAGTGAGTCTCTGTGAGTCTTCAGTCCTTGTCATGATGCAACAAGTCCTCAGCAGAAGCCTTAAGTTAGATGAAATGGTCGAATGAAACCTGTCAACAACTTTTCACGGACAAACGTGTATGGGCATGATTTCAGTTGTCAGGTAACGTTACAACCTGCTACTAACCTAACCTGTTACACTGAGCGATAGGCCTACACTAGAAGGATGCAGGTGAAAACATAGCTAGAATATCATACCCTGTGTGTAACTAATTACGTGCCTTACCCTTATTGATCCCGTAGTTGAAATTGTATAAGTTGATTTAATTTTAATTCACATTTTTAACCTGTTGAATAAAATCTACTGTGAAAAGGGACTGCCTTGTAACAATACTTTTCTTCCTGAATAAAGGAGTCCTGAATTTTGTGAGCTGTTAAGGCCTTGTGGCCTGTTGTCTCCTGTGTACTGGTTGTGCTCTCTGTTGCAGGACTAATTGGTGCCTGATTGCCAACCAGCTGCACCTGCAGGATAAATGGACCCACCTACCCGGGCGCCAGTCCCTCTCTTTCCACCACAGCAGACCTTTGTTCCCCTTTTTGCCTTTGTTTACTTATGTTGCCGCACATACAACACACACCATACATTGTTCACAGCACCCACACCCTTACACACACTACTGATACTGATACTCACACCCCATTCCTTTTTCAGCTTTTATTTAATAAATAATTTTGTTCAACTTTGATCAGTGCGTGCGCATCTCCCTCTTTTTGTTGCGGCTTGAGAGTCGGTCGTAACAGAGCCTTAAAGTGGCAAAAGTCTGATTCAGTTGGTTGCTCTGCTCAAGTGTCAGTTCAAAAGAGAGATAATTATCTCTACCACAAGATGGTGCTCTGCTCTTGTGTAAATACTTGAGTGAATCGTAGGAGTGAAGGCAGAGAGGTAGACCTCATACAGCCTTGTTTGTTTAAGCCTCCAACATATTCATGAATCGCATGATTTACAGTATTCCTTGAAAGCAGCATTGCTCAACCTGAGAGGGTGAAATTATGGAGCACAGGAAAATTGTTATTCACACAGAGTAATTTTTGCGTCTTTGCTACAGGCCTTGAAATGTGAATTATAGCACATGAGCTGAGAAAATTGCACCTACATTTCCCAAAATGCCCCATCAAATTAAGGGTGTGGACATGGCAGTTGCAATCAAAGATGACTTTATGGGCATATAAATGAGTTAGAAGCTGTGAGCTGCATGTGTTACTCATGCACATGATTCAACAGTTAGTTTTCTTCTGTTGCTGAGGCCTCACATTACTGTAGCTTTGCAGCACTGCATTTCCCAGCAGCCACCTGTCAATCACACAGCTTGGGTGGGAAGGTAACGGGACCGTCTTTCTAGAGTTTTTTTTCTTGATGAATTTTCTGTAGGTAGTGCTCTTTCTATTAAAACTTCTGCTGAGCTGTGGTGAGCGTTTGTGGTTATGATAATTACCAAGTTTTACTTCTGTTTATAACAAACAAACCAGAACTGTAAAATCCATCATTTCCTGTCTGGAAGGCAGGGAAAGGCTGTGAGACATCAGGTAAGCATTTGGAGCAGAAAATGGGGCTACTGTGCTCAGGTTTACTCAGTATTTACTCAGTATTTTGTCATAGTAAATAGTCATTAGAGGCACTTTCTTGCTGGTACTGTCCTCAGTGATGTAGTGGAGGGTATACGCAGGTATATACTCATGTATATGTGTCGTATATCCCCTATCAGCCAAAAAAGCCACTGGAGTTTTTAGGAAAGTATACCCACTTCCTCCTCAGTAGCCTACCCATCCACTGAGTAAATCACCCACTTCATCAAATACCACTACACCACTAACTGTTCTATAAAAAAAAATACCCATTGTTACTGTTGTGCTGCACATTTTGCAACAACTAATATCATCTTCTCAATACAGGGAACTTTTCAAGCAGTGCAAATCTGTCTCTTTCTCTCGCTCAGTCTCTGCAAACACAGGGCCTCTGGAGGGTTGTGGTGCACCGGGCCTGGAAAAAGCCCCTATTGACGGTGGAATTTCACAGGGAGAGCTGTGTTTGTGGTCACTCGCCCAGCTAGCCTTATTCTAAACTCTGTACTCCCCACCGACAGACCCAGGATGACCCTGACGCCACAGCACAGAGCTTGGGGAGGGTTGGGACGTTACATTGTCCCAGGCTCGGTTGTTAATTTGACTTTGAATTTCAGTCAGAATCATTTTTATGGAACTCCCACATCATAACGTGTGTGTCCAATTTTCTTTCCTCTGACTCCTCTCTGTGTGCAGCAAAACCACCCTGGTAGAGGTTTACAGTAATCCTACTAGATGAACTGCAAAGTCATGACTGCAATGTTAGGAGATTAAATCAACATACAGCACTCAAATGCACCAACTGGTACAGCGAGGCCAAGACTGACCCTCTTTTTAATCTACATATGTGAACTATATCATTTATTTTCTTGTGTGACATATACTGCATTCAATCAGGCTGTTTTAAGACTTGCTGACGATTCGTTTGACAGACGTAGGCCCTTTTTATGTGAACCCATCTTTTACAGGCTGGTGATGAAGAAAAAATAAGCCTTTCTTATTTTGTACAAAGATCCCCCAAAAAACACAAAACACACTCAGCTTGTCATGCTGAGCTACAAAGTAAAGCTACAACCCTGCTGTACATTTGCCCAAATGAAACTCTGTTGTCAGTATGGTGGAAAGTCTGCACCACAGGAAGTGGTGAATCAGAAATGAGAGTAAGATAAAAACCGCGTCCAGAGAAAGCTCGACTCGCCACCAGCTCTCCTGCATTCTCACCCCCACTGGACATAAGCACTATGTTTCCTTCAAAGCTGGAAACTCCCATCTTATAGGCTGTAATTACAACTTCTGTGGGTTGACTTCTTCTGACCGTACTGTGCAAAAGCTAACGCTAAAGCTAATCAGCAGTAGTAGTGTTAGTGGCCTAAAATCTGTAAAAAGCCACAGAAAATGAGCTCTACTTAGCAATAATGTTGTCTTCAGTCTTTTAAAAAGGTGAGTGGTAAAGAATGTTTGTATTTTAATAAAAGCAAATGTGGGAGAAGATAACGCCAACATTAGACATTACGCCATTTAGCTAATGTGTCATATTTGCTTGTTGTATACTGTGGTATTGTGTTACTGAGTGTAATTCACAGTACTGTTACCTTCTCATCCTGAGCAGAAAGGAGATAAAAAAAAATGCACATTTTTTTGCAGTATTTATTGGCGAACATTAGCCACACTTTTCACAAACAAGTTAGCATAAATTTTTATTTAGCTATTTAGCATAGTATTTCTTTCACACAACAAGACAGACTGTTCAACACTTTCTCATCCCAACTTGTCAATATTTATGTTAATTTCAACATTCACATGGGAAGTGAACAGCAGCCTCCCAGGTGAAAGTCCGAAGTTTGTTGGACCACCTCCCCTCCAACCTAACCTGTAGAGACCTTCCAGCTCCATATATTCTGTTATTACTGCTAGTGTTTCAAACTGACAGCATCCGGCAAAGTTATAAACTGACGCACCTTTCGCGGTGCTATTATATGCCTTCATACTGCCACGAAAGGTGCCTTTTTGCAAAGGCGCTGACAAAGCGGCGGGATTTCACAACTTGGGAATGACAACAGGCTGGAATATTAGCTCAATTTTGTTCCTTAACAGACAACATTTAGTCATTAAATAGTAGTTAATATAGTTAATAAAAGTGCAAATGGAAGTTAAACATCCAGTGTGTGGGATTTTGAGATATATTGAAGAAAAGGAATATAATATTCATCACTATGTTTACATTAGTGTATAATTACCTGAAACTAAGAATGATTGTGTTTTTGTTACCTTAGAATGAGCCATTTGTATGTACAGATGCAGCGGGTCCTCTTCCACAATGTTGTTTTTACAGTAGCCCAGAACGGACAAACTAAACACTTGCTCTAGATACAGTCATCTGTGTTTTCACGTCAGTCACTTCTCCTGCACACTTGGCACACAGGAGAAGTTTCAGCTGTTGCAATCTGCAACCTCACTGCTAGATGCCACTAAATCCTACACACTGAACCTTTAAAGATCTCAATTCTGGAGACCCTTTCTTTCCTTTGGCTGGCAGATGTGGGCCCTCAGATTAGACAGTTTGCCAACCAAGTGGGTTTTAATGGCCTGTAAAAAGGTATGTGTATGTAATATTTATTGCCCCGGCAACAGATAGCTGGGGCTTGGAAAAAATACAGTCCTGAGGAACCTTGAAAGTCCCCAGCTTGGAGCGCTGACTTACATTTTCCTCATTAATGGAATTTCCTACCCTCCAGAATCCCAGAAAAGCACCAAAAGAACAATAACGTTAGTTTACTGATGGAGCTGTATGATTTCTGCAGTGATGAAACACTGTTGCTGCTGCTACTTGTGCAACTATGCCCTGCTTGAGTTCAAAGGCACAGCTCTAATGTCTTCTCATTTCCTGGCTTCCCTCACTATTTTCCATCACCAACAATTTTCCGGCTTTTGTCATTTCAGCAGATATTTGCTGGTTTTCCCTCATCGCAATTTTTCTTCAAAGTAAATATTTTGACACAGTGTACACTGTGTAAAATCTAGATGTAATTTGATTACTTTGTGACTGACAGAAGAAGAATAGATTAACTGCTGATGATTGTGTTTGGTGGAACTTCAATTTCCAAGTATGCCTTGTTTCATAGCAGCAGTAAACAGTTCAGAATTGGATATTTTTCCAATATATCTTGTGATGTTTTCACAGTGAACACCAATTAGTGTTCCTATTTGTTCCGTCCTCTGCAGCTCCTGGATCAGTGTCATACTGGCTTACTTTTTAACAAACCCCACCATTATTTCTGCTGTTCCCTTTTGGTGTAATGTGTACTTGATGTTAGTGAACCTACAGTAATCTTCTGCACTGATTTACAGGAACTGGAGGTCATTCATGAGTCATCGGGATGTTTATAGGAAGAGTGTGTGTGCTTTCTGCGGGATAAATACAGGGATTGTTATGCAAAGCAGACTTTTGTCCAGAATAACAGAGGACTCGAACCGGAATAGATGAAGAAGTAAAATCCTCTCAGCACAGGGATGGGTGGCTGGTCTATGCGTGTGAATGTGTGTTTGCATGCGCAAGTGCTCGTAGGGCTAGTTATGGTGGCTTTAAAGCTAATCCCTGGACTCCTGCTCTCACCGGACTCTCATCCACTTACCTAACACTCACCTGGCGCTCACCTAAACCTCACATAATACTATACTGTGTTTGTGACTCATGTAATACCTTCTACCGTAAACCACTACTGTGAACCTGGTCACCCTATGGTGTGACGGACCACGTCACAGCGCCTAGTGGGAGCAGAGCCAATGGAAGGTGTTACAAGACAAGGCAGGTTTCCAAGGCTTAGCATGGCGGGAAGGTGTGTGTGGAGGTTAGGGCGTGTATTGACATGTTAAAGGTATGAGGCTACATCCACACTAATATATTTTTAGTACAGCAGCTTTTTGAAATGAAACTCTGTACACACAAGCGTTTTAGCACTATGTTGTAGAAATAATCTCTGTCCATACTAACACACCTGAAAAGGCATATTATATGACCATTGAAGTACACTGGGTTCACTGGCTTCCTGTTGTAAACAGGAAGCAGATTGTCTACTCTGCAGTTGCTTAGTTGCAGAAAATACTGTGAAGGAAGAACAGCAATGGGGAAATGTACAACCACACTTCCTGAAAATAACCCATGAAGGCAGTCAAGGTGGCCAAAAACACAGATTGGGAGTGTCTCAGGGAAGTACTCGTTTTGATTGATTAGGAAGTGAACATGGGTGTCTGTGCCATCAATTTCAAAAGTCCAGACTAAAATGCAATCCCAGAGTTTTCAAGCAAATCGGGACCGGCATGGTTTTCTAATGTCTTAGTTTCAGGGGTCAAAAATGCAGGAAAACTGTGAACACTGAGCATAAATGTGGCAAAAGTTATGTGTTTTAAAATCAAAACATATTAGTGTGGTTGTAACATGAGTGTTAATATGAGCCAACCTGTTACAATGACAACTTAGAGCAGGAAACCAGTCTGTCATTTTCAATCATAGTGACAGAACTTGCAACAGTTTAGCTGGAGTGAATATGAGAGGGGAAATCGACCCAACCCTCACCTATGGTCATGAGCTCTGGGTAGTGACTGAAAGAATGAGAACGCGGATACAAGCAGCCGAAATGAGTTTCCTCCGTGGGGTGGCTGGGCTCAGCCTTAGAGATAGGGTAAGGAGCTCAGACATCCGGAGGGAGCTCAGAGTAAAGCCGCTGCTCCCTCACTTCGAAAGGGGTCAGCTGAGGTAGTTCGGGCATCTGATTTGGATTCCCCTTGAGCATGTCCCCTTAGAGGTGTTCCAGGCACGTCTCACCGTTATGAGGCCCTGGGGTAGCCCCAGAACACTGCAGGGATTACATATATTGGTTGGCCTGGGAACCCCTCAGGATCCCGCAGGAGGGGCTGGAAAGCGTCGTTGGGGAGAGGGACATCTGGGACGCTTTGCTTGGCCTGCTGCCCCTGTGACCCGGCCCAGGATAGGCGGGTGAAAATGGATGGATGGATCATAAGTCGATGCCCAGCCGGCACCAGACATTGATATGATGTCAGAAAGCTGTTAAATTTTGGTTGGAAAGAAAATTAGGTTGACGAGATTTTAAATGTCTAATGAGAGTTTCATGAGAATTCATTTCACGTTGTGTGGACAGTACCATTATGATGTTTTGCAGATGGTGGATTTTGTTCTCCATACTGAAAGACTAAATGCCATTATTTTACGACACTAGCATGAGATGCTTGGAAGACATTGGATATTGGTTGGCATCAGACATTGTCCTGACATTGCATTTGGTCACCCAACGTCACGACTGAAGTTCATCCGCATATTGTCTAACAACATTGGTGGCCAGCTGGTTGATTGTCCAAAGATGCAGATAAAAAAAACGCTAATCCAATCCACAGCTGGATTAGGCAGCTGTAGCAAAAAATTCCATTCATGAAACAAAACTTATGTTTCAATGTTTTTCAGTTCCTTCAATCCTTCTTAGTCTGATTTCAAGACAGAATACAGGATGTCTGAACTGACTGACAAGGCCTTTCTTGCCACCTCCTTCTAGGTCTACATTCCAAGTATAAATATGTTGTAGCCTACCAGTTTGACAAGACCACAGGCACATCTAGATGGTGCCTTTTTGCCAAGATTTGCAGGTGTTATTCTTTAATCTTTTTGATACATTAGCTCTTCAACTTAGTTGTAATATAGGTATTTACTTTCCGCATTGCCAAACTGAATATGGTGGCACCACACAGACTGTTTTAGGGAGAGATAAGTTGTTACTACATTCTTACACCAACTACCTGCCAGCTGCAATTCTTGCATAACTAACATAACTAGCCAGCTGACAAAACTAGCATTAGCTTACAAGTATATCTGATGTGTTTAAAGAATAAAAGAGGTGATAGGGAATCAATCAGTATATCTGAGGTTGAGATGCTAAAGTAACTTCCAGTTCACACAGTTCATTGCTGTTAATTCCTTATGTTTTAATGGTGCAACCTATTTTAGTAAAAAAAATATTTTAAACTTGCTAGTATTTACTAACTTAAAAAACCTTTCCACTTAAACTTATATGAAATATGAATAGCTGTTGCAAGCTGTTTTAAGAGGCATAAGCTGTGGCAGGAGCGACATAAGGAAAATTCTTCAGTGACACACATTATGAGTCTCACATGGCTGAAGTCGGGCAGCAGCATATGGAGCTAGTGCTGGATGTACATAGACAGAAACCGTATTAACTGTACTCTGTGTACAGGATCAACACACTGACCAGACAGCCTCTTCATCCGCCAGAGCCAAGACACCAGCTCCACGTCTGAGACCTATTAGCCATGAACCCCCCCGCCAAGCCGGCCAAGTGTGTCAGCCAAACACACACTTCCCAATGCAGGTGAGACACACTGATTAAATCCCCTCGAGCCAAAGTAAACATCTCCTCATTTCCAATCCCTGCCCTGCCGCCAATCAGGACACTCCTCGAGAGCTCCATTCTTAATCAGCAGACGGTCTCAGGGCTTTCAGCGAACCAGACTGTAGCTTAGGAGAATCTCACAATGTTCGACAGGGTATTAGACGCTGATATGAGCTCTATCAAAGGAGGATTTTCCCATAGGAAAAATTGAGGCAGCGGTCGCCTGAAGGTCAGAGAAGTGGTTGACTGGAAGGGGAAGTGAAACAGAGAGACTCCTCCCTCATACGCTGTAAACGACTCAGAGGTGAATTCACAAAGAATAGATTGCGGCTGCTGACAGCACCATGGATTGTGTATCCCTTGCAACTATTATCTGCCCCATTTCAAGGTCCAATTCACAGCAGATATTGCCCTTATAATATTACAGCGCAAATCAGTTTTGCAGCTGAGTTTAGCTTTTTTTTTTGCATCTGATTGCAATTATCCATGTGGCAAAGTACAAATATTGCTTCGTGCCAAGAACACAGTGGGCAGAACAATGGCAGGCAGAAAGCGAAAACAAACAAAAAAGTGATATTCTCTTCGAATTATCCGCTCAAGAGCGCTCTTGGCATGACGATGCCTTCAACTGGCTATAATCACTGCTGCTATGATCCCTTGAAAGTCTGGGTGCAACACCCCTTTAAAATGTGCTTCAGTTACCACCAACACTCTTAAGGTGCTAACAGTTTCACTGTAACTGCATGTGGCTATTAGTACTGATCATAGTGAACTGCACCGTTTTTGCAGTGACGCTCATTTGCATAGTAAGGGGCTGATTTTGCACCAAATGTATATTTTACCTAATTTAAAACATGCACATAGCACATGAGCACCATGATGCTGGAGTAGTGCAAGGATGAAGTTAGCATCACCCTGGTTCCCTCGACAAAAAAGCCAATGGGTTGTTTATTTATTGGATTTTGGATTATTGCCGAAAATAAGCTCTGTGGCAAACAGAAGTTTTTGATACTTACGTATTTTGATCAGCAAGATAGTCCTCACAAATGAACACCACTTTTATTATTTTTGAAACATAAATGAAATTGCCAGAAGTACAAAGCTAACATTAGGCTATACTACGAACTACACCACGGTCCTTTGACTTCAGCAAGACTGTAAAGCCATGTTCAGCGTGGTTCATGGTTAAACACATTCTCTCCCCATTCAGCCACAAGCAGCCTTTTTAAGAAACTAAAGCTTCACCATTCATGAGTGGGGTGTAAACTGGTGTATTTTATGCAGTAGAACATAATGTGAAAGCTCATAAGCTCATGTTAACCACGTACTTTATTTCAGGCTTCTAACCAAAAACCCATTAAAAAACACCCACTGACTTCAAGACAAGAGAACCAGTAATGCTAATGCTAACTCATTTCCGGGTTTTAGGACTCACCTGCAGGGCCGCCCCTCCCTAAACACAGAACATGCGCTGTGCGTAGGGCCTCATCTTCCATAGGGGGGCCACATTTTGCGTGAGGGGACGCATTCGTGCAATGGATGCGTGTTTTATCATTTCATCTGTGTGACCAGTAGCTTATGGTGACTAACCTTGACTAACGTCATCAAACATTAGCGCTGTCAGTAGCACTAGTACAGAAGAGTTGTAAAGTCAGTGAGCTACTCTAAGCTAAGCTACTTTTCATACCAGACCAAATAAGACTACAGCAACAGCAAAACCTCTGAGTGTGTTGAACTAAACATTACTTTCTAGTAAGTACAGCCTACCAGTAGCTTTTTAGAAATATTAATCCCATTTCATAATTTCCAGGAAATTTCAGTGTGGTCTACAAACACGATGCAGAGATCAGAAACATGGTCAGGAAAAGCAATCCATCACATTCAACATCATGTCTGGTTTTCCTTATGAAAATGTTAAATTATTGTTGAACGATAATACAGATGCAAGTAAGGGAAGAATGCCAGTATGGTACATTTGTGTGCTGGGGGTAAAGCTACAACAGACACTGAGACTTAAGTCGACTGCCAAACAGCAATCTTGTTAATGTAAGAATTTACCAAAATTATTGCTTTCGTTTTGTCAGGGGTTTAATTTTCTGACAGTCTAGCTTGTGTTTACAAAGTTGTATGGCAGCTCAAACCATGAGATGTGCAAAAGGCCCCACCACTATTCCTGTAGAGGAGCAAGACATACAGACTTTATAGTTGTTTAGCCTCTTTTTGTGGTTTTGTATCTCTACGAAGTAATTTTGTGTCTCTCTCTGTTAATTTAGTCCCTTTTTTGGGTCCTTTTGTTTCTTTTTGTAGTTGTTTTGTCTCTTTGAGGTAATGCTGTGTCTTTTGTGGCCCTTTTCTATCTCTTTATGATTATTTTGCTCCTCTATGTAGTTATACTGTGTCTCATTGTTGTCTGTTTGTGTCTCTTTGTGGCCTTTTTAAGTCTATTACTGGTTAGTACATGCTAATTTGAGTGACCTTTGGCAGGGGGCCCCTGACACTTTGGGCCCCTTAGCCTGTGCCAGGTAGGCCCATTCATATTAACGTAATGCTTCATGCTGATTCATGCTCACCCTTCATTTTAAGGCTTTTTAAATCTGATCTAAGTAGGTGTTCACATCATTGATAATACAGTGAGCTGTGTAAATAGTAACCCCAGTCAGAAAGAACATAAACAGCCATAAACATTGATTTATCTGTTTTCCTTAAACATTTTGTGCTGTGCTCTTTTATTATCATAATGAGGCACTTTGTAATTGTGCCATAAAAATAACGTTTATTATTGTGGTGTAATGACATGGATACAGTGTTACTCAAGTCATCCTGGCCTCCCTGTCACTGAACTGTGATGTCTTCAGTTCTTTTCCTCACAATACACCATATAAATCAGTTGGCTGTGACAGAAGAAGGGTAGTTACATTCTTGATTGACACACACACAAACACAGAAAGACACACACGCACATACTCTTTATATAGCATAATTACTGCTGGCCTACATAATGCTCCATCCAAACCGCATGACATGGCAGGATAGTGGAAAAATTGCAATTTATGTCACTAGATTTGGTCCTATCAGGTTGCACTGCTGTTTTTCTTTCTGTGGTCGGTGATGGCATCTGCAGCTCTGAGGGAGAGTTCATGCTCACGAGGTTTGATTCAGCTTGTGTTTCTCAGCCATGAAATGTTGTGATAGCTGCACTAAGGCACAGTCATTTTTGTTCGACATTTTGGGAAATACTCTTTTTTGTTTTCTCGCCAAAAGTTTGATGAAAAGATCGATACCACCGTCACCTGTCGTGCCAACAGCTGAGTGGTGTATGTAAGCATAAATGCCGGCCCAGGGCCTTACCAGCAGGGTCTCGGTCATGAACGGATTCCAGGAAATCACTGTGCCAGGCCAAGAAATAGTCTGACACATGAAACCAAATGAGTCATGTTCACACTTTGGTTTTTGTATGGACTAAACAGACAAGATACAACATGTCAATTAGCGAGATTTAGAAGTACTGAAGGGCAGATTGTGTTACATTTGAAAGCGCCATGCTCGCTTTTTCCTCCTGTTTCCAGGCTTTATGCAAAGCTAAGCTAACAGGCTGCTGCTCCGAGAGGGTCTAACCCCAAAGCAGGATTTATGTTCCTGCATCGAATCGATGCCATACCTATGGAGTAGGCGTGCTGACGTGCACTTTCCCAGAAATGTAACTACACGTTGGGGCAACGTAAGCTGAAAACCATTTCCCTCAGTGGAAACAAAGCTTTTAGTTACTTTCATTTCTCAGGTAAGAACCAATATATTGTGAAGACACACAATTTGAGTAGAGGAAATCTTCGCTAGTCACTAGGCTAATATATACAATGTAAAATGCCATAGGCTGGTGCTAATAACTTTAGCATCTTATATTTGTTTGGAAAACATGTTTATCACATGTTTAGACAGTTTTGTCAGTGAACCTTGTGAGTTGTAATGGAGCTGAATTTTGTAAAGTTACCTTTGTTAAATGTATCTTTTGTCTCTGGCTTCATATGAGTAGGCTAGAGGAAATGTCTGCTAGCCGCTAGGCTAATTTTTATGATGTAAAATGCCATAGGCTTATGGCACATTAGCATGTTGTATTTGTGGGGAATATGTGTCCAGATAAATATAGATGACGCACAAGTAGGTATAAATCTGACTTAACAAGAGGTCCAGGTCTAAAATGATGAACTTAAACCCTAATGGACTTAAGAAATTTGTTCCAAGTTTGGATCCAATAACTTTTTAAAATGATCCGACTCAGTGCCTGTTCGCAAGGGGAGAGACTCAGGTCTATTTTATAGACTAAAAATGCCATACTACTGCTAACAACATTTATAATGTTAGATACAACATACTGTTGTCACCCATCCCACTGTACATAATGTTCAATAATGTGTGAAAAATGTTATTTGATTCTATTGTCACATTTTGTTGCTGTTGAGATGTGAGCTGCTGTAATACCTTAAGTTATGGCTCAGGGATCAAAAAAGTTCCTGAGTTTATGAAATGTTAACAGTCCGCCACAGGTAGTTTGCTAACCAGCACTTACTTTCTTGTTGTTTTTGTCCACAACTTACATGAAGGAAGCCCAGATAAAGGAGATGCTGCTACGTTTGATCTTTTAGCTTTTTTGTTCACCGCAGTTAAAAGGTATCTATCTTTCCTCCGCTCCACCTCCAACACACTGGCGCTGCTTCTTCTTTTTTTTTTACACTTACTTTCACTCTTGTAATCTGATCCTTACGCAGCCTAGTAGAATGGGAACAAACTCGAACACAAATGACCATATTAAAACATTGCCCCGAAACTATACAGGTCCCAGGTTGAGTCTCGGGTTCCTCTTCTTCTCAGATCCTCGGGCCTGGGTGTAGACCCTAGGACCTGAGAAGACTTCTATTGTACAAACATGAGAGTGCTATCAAAGTGAAGGCTATTTTTGCAAAATGTTAAACTATTCATTTAATGATGTGGCAATAGGACAAGTTTAATACATCAGTTTTTCACCTGTTGACAGAGAAGCAGGGATGAGATTAGAGCACAGCACAGTGGCAGAAACCGGCTGCAGGCTTCCACAGCAGTAAGTAACAGCCTATATTTACTTCTTATTAACAGTAGATTTATTAGCTCATGGTATTTCACCTAACAGCACTAACACTGTCACATTATGGCAGCTCCACCCATGAATAATGAAGTATTTATTGTAGGTGTCAGAGCGCAGTAATTGCTTGGTGTGTGTTGTGTGATTTAGCATCATTTTCACAGTGTGCAGGCTTTAGTGTGATTTTATATCGTTTGCGCTGCATATTCTTCGCTGTACTTTCCATACAGTCATGCCACACCTACACTTTTTCTTTAGTCTGTGGTCGTTTTCCTCAGACTATAAATATCCACTGGGTCTCTCAAATCCATTACTATCTGTCCCTGTCTATCTGCCTCTGTACAGTATGTCTCTCTCCTCTCATGGTGACAGCTTCATACTGAAATTGGTACCACTGAAACCAGTAGTGACAGTGCGTGTTCCCACTAAGCATTACTTTGGTCATGAAAAAACAAAAGTTGTTAAAGCATATAACTTAATGTGTACACACAGGAGATAGTTGCAACCAAAATACAGATGTTTAAACATAGTTCAGACTCTGGGCTCTTCATTACATCCATGCTGGATTACAGCGGTTAAATGCCAGATGAAATTTCATGAGGCAAGGAGTTCTCCTCCATTTACTTTCTATGAGAAATAAATAAGCATGATAATGGGATATGAGGTTAATGCAAACCAGGCCTGCAGTATACCTAGAAAATTTGGAAAAGAAAGTTTGCACATGAGCACATTTGTTGGACGAGAACAGAGCCCAGTGAAGTCAAACACTGCAGACTGTGGGTGTCCTGGCTGCTCTGTTGCCTAATGTGCCCACCATGTAAATGTCAGACTTGTATCTGGTCCCTGAGTTTGGTCACATCCTGCCCTCCCTGTCTCTGCTCATGTCTCCTGTGCCTTTGTTCTTTGAGGCGTCTACAGTTCTTTCCAAAACTCTAAAACTGGATACCGGTGGTGTTCTTGGGATGAGTGTATTACAACTGGAGAAGTCTTTTAGGAGCTGTACAAAAATAAATCAGGGGGAGTGAGGGTCAGAACCTGGATTTATATATTATGCCTGCATTTAAAAGCGAGCGTTATTGTTAAAAAAAAGACTTATTATTGAAATTCAGGATGGGTTGAGAAAAATTGTGGGGTTAAGCCCATGTTTATACAGATATTTTTGAAAATATCCTATAGCTTATTTTTTCCCCTCCATTTTATAAACAATTCTGTCCTCACCTTATACAAAATATCTCTATATCTTCCACACTAGAATGCAAAAATGACTCCAAATGCTTGCCGGTGACAGTCTCCCCTGTCACAAAGGTAGTAAAGTGTACAGGCTAATGTTACCTTTTTCAAAACACCTACTGGAGAGCACATCACTGTGAAAGAAGGAAGGTCATGAGTGGGATATTTATTAATTTTTGCAGTATTATATTTGGCGGTATGGCTCTGTTCTGGGGCCTCTCTGCCTTTCCTAGGTCCACACAGAAAGCCTAAGGCAGAGAGAGCACACCTCTCTGCCCTTCCACACGCCTACGTAGATAACCTAAGGCAGAGAGAGCAAATCTCCCTGCCCTTCCATGGAGAACAACACCTCTGGTCTTTGCTGCTGGAACAGAACAGAGCCAGCATCAAAGACAAACACAAATGACATTGATAAGTCAGAAACAGCATGAAAAGGAGGAGCTGGGGTGGAATGCACAAAAAATTCGCACACATCCCACGTAATGCTGAGCCAATAATTTGTGCATAATCTACATATTTTGGCAGGCTGCAATCACATGACCAATGTGCTGAAGGGAGTAAAGAAGGAAGCAGTCACGAGCTGTCCAATCAGGAGTCAGGTTCGGGTGGTGGATGGGTCACAAAGCACAAGACTTTCCCCTGGGATTTTCCCCAGAGGACTGCGTGAACCTTGAGTGAACTTTGAGTCACTGTAAGCCACGTAGTTGCCATGTTTCCTTTCCAAAACCTAACCAAAACAACTTTAATTTCCTAAACCAAACCTCTGTAACTTTACCTTAATTACGTAACTTTTCGTTAAAGACGTAACGTTGTTCGTGGGCTGCTAATTTGTAGGATATCATACAAACAGTTGTATAAGGGTACATCGCTCCACTTTTATTGAGAGATTTGCTGGCTATGTGTAAATTGTAGCAGGATTACAACTCTAACCTTTAAGTATGAGCACACCATCTTAAATTGTTTATATACTCATGGTGACATGAACTATACCAGCTACAGGGTTGGGCCTCGCTTTTTATAAAGTGAAACATATGTTTCAGTCCCCTTCCCCACCCACACTTTTCCATACAGGCCCTTAACTACATTTACATCAGATTGCTGGCGGTCCTGTATCACATGTGGTGGCTTTTATCAACTAAATTTAAATGTGATATATCTTTTGTAAGTATGTTTATGTTTGAGCAAATGAAACATCAGCAAAGATAAAGTTCTTCACACACAGCGAAAACACTTTGACAGAATATGTCATTATTTTTCTTGGTTTGAATGAGCCTCTACTTTATCTCCATGCTTGTTTTCAAAAATCCCTGTTAAACCTCCCTTTAAACCAGTCCACCCTTACTTCTCTTGATCCCTGCGAACCAACTCCATATGTGTGTAAATGTGTGTGCGCACGCATGAATGTGTGTGGGAGTCTTGGAACAAGCTGTGCTTTCTGTTTATCTTACTTGTTCTTCCCACTTCCTGGTGAGGGGGTTGCACGCTAATAAAAGTTGTTAAGGTACAATAATGCTTACTGGAGACAGTCTGGGTCAAACTACAGTTAACCTGGATGACCGTCGGAGTTTCATCACAGAAGAGTCTAGTGACTCATTATTGGGAAACACAAATAGCACAAGAGAACAATGTTGTTTTGTCAGTTTGGTGCTGTGTGGAGAGTTCAAGGAGTTCAAGGAGTTCTTTACAGAGTTGTTATGGTGCTATGAGGGTGTCAAAGATCATGACATAAGCTAAATATAAGAGATAAGTAAGGTTAGAGGATAGTGAGGGAGCTGATTATGTACTTCTGTGCTTTACTGAGTGCATGTGAGGGGAGGAGGAGATGGAGAAGTGGAGGTGGATGTGGGGAGGGGGTTCTGTGCCACACAAGTTGCCCCTGGGGCCTGAGTGGTCGCGTTGGCTTTGGCAGGAAGAGGGAGGAAGCAAAGAGGAGGTGTGTGTGTGTGTGTATGTGTGTGTGTGTAGAGGGGGGCTGTGGAGGGCAGCTCCTGGTGCCACGTTTGCATCACAGAACTGTAATTCCTTTCAGTGCTGAGCAAAGCACAGTTGGCACTGTGGCTGCTTCACTTCTTTCTTTCTTTTTTAACCCTTTTCAACCGCTTGCTGCTCCAAAGACGCCCACAGACTGACGTGATATCAACAGAGTGTGGGTTGTGTTTATTTATTTTTTACTTTTTGTTTTTATAGCGGTTAAATGTCTCTTTGTTTGGATCTTCTTACAACTGACTTGCTGATATCAGACAGAATCTCGTTCAGCTTGTTCCACTCTGTTTCCATCCTCAGTCTGACACTGAGTCCACTCTAAGTGATTTCCCTGGGGAGGGGGCTCGATTTTCCTACAAATCACTAGAGACCAACATATCTGCCTGAATCAACGTCATTTTAAGTCCACACTGATGCGTAGCCATGCCAACAAACCTGCTTTGTTGGAGTTTTAAGTGAAGCAAAATAAAGTAAAAAAAAAAACAACCTAAGATGTCGGGTGATATTGAAAAGTTTTATGTCATGATGCTAGACAAATCAGTCAACTCCAACTCAGTTAAGTGGGTGGAATCAAAAGTATGGACCCATACAGGCAAAGCATTAACCTTTGCTGAACTTTCCCCTCCGTAGTTACTGTTTCGTCGTTGGCAGAGCTTTCCACTCTTGCAGTTTTAAATGATAATAGTGGCAGCTTACCCACTATAAGTTTTTAGCAAATTTTCAAATAATGTGTCCCTAATTTTACTCATAGGCAAACAAAAGCCAACAACTGTTGATTTTGCTGTCTAAAATGACTAAGGTAACAAAAATACAACAATTCTTATTTAAGGGTGATTATGAACTAATGGCAACTTAGTTATGAATATTATATACAATCTCTGCCATTACTTAGCTTAGTTAGCTTCAGTCTCTACAGTTTGTCTGACTAACTTAGCAAAATGCTTGCTGTATGTTGACACTCTCATGCCTCACGTCTTTTTGCTTTAAAGCTTAGTTTTTCGGTGCAGCAGCTTGTTAAAACTTGGTGTGGTTTCCTAACCATGTTGGTAGTGCATCTCATCACGAAGCAGCTTTTAGGCATTTTTGTATTGGTCGCCACCAAAAAGCCAATGGGATTTTGACATTGTTTTTTGGATTTTTGCCAAAATCAAGCTCTGCAGCAAAGACACATTTTGTTCAGCAAGAGCAAATGAACACCGCTTTTATGATTACTGAAGCTTAAATGCAATCGCCACAAGTAAAAAGCCAACGTTAGGCTATAAACAAACTACAGTATGGTTGTATGACCAACCGACACCACATCACGAGACTATAAGGCTGTGCTTGGCACGGCTCAGCATGATGATGCTCTGAGGTCTCATATTCAGCAACTGCATTTTTAAGACACATAGAAGCTTCAAAGTTCACAGTTTACAGACGGATTTTTATGTCGTAGAACAAAACGTGAAAGTCTCCTAAGCTTATTTTAACCACAGACCTTATTTCAGACATCCAACCAAAAACCCATTTAAAAGACCCATTGACTTAGAGACGAAGGGACAGTGAGTGGTAAAATGCCAACTCATTTCCTGGTTTTAGGACTCATTCCCAGGGCCCTATATACAAAGTCATTGGAGGGTGATGTTTTTGCCATGGCGGAGGCAGGACTTAATTGCGCTCTATCTCACGCTAACCTTTTATGGCTTACATTAGAGCAGAAATCCAATACCTGACAGACCTGTGGTGCCCAGTTTCAATTGCAAACCTATGATTGGACAATCACTGTTAGGGGAGGGTGTTACCAAAAGGTCTGATAAGTCTGAGAAGCAGCATACAACACATTGTGTTTGATGCACAGACGAGTAAACAAAGTTGTAATGTCAAAAATGTGTTGGAAAAAATTATATTATTACACTTGCCAAAAGCCCTTGATGGTGTCAGATTGTCACACTAATTTTCCTGCCAATGAAACACAGTCACCACAGATCTCAGCAGACACAAACATACACACGCAAACATGTCTGCTGGCACCAAAAAACACACCCGTGCACATGCACACATACACATAGGATGAGGAAATTGCATGATATCAAGTGTAATTGGACCCATTCAGAGATGTCGGGCAACATGTCTGTAATTGCGTGTTGCTGCTGGTAGGAATGCGTCTCCTTTTTCATCTTTGTTTTTGACTGTCTTTCTTGTAACTTGTGCTGTTTGGAGGATCTGAAGGATCACAGCTGAAGCATCTTTGCATGCAGGAAGAATGTGACGCAAGTGGAAATACAACTAAAACTAATTTAGTAAATTGAAATATATACAAAAACAAAGTTTGTTACCACAAACATGAAACAGGCAAACACTCCTCAGAGATTCAGTGATGAACTGTTACCAAACAGAGCATTTTTGAGAATAAGAAATAATATAAAAACTGAAATGAAATTTTCAAAACGAAACAAATGACAAACTGATGGGAACCGTCATAAATCAAAATAACTCTTGCATAAACCCTCTATCCACACAAACACACACACATACTGTTTGTATCAATGTGACTCAGTAGCTTTCAGTGGTAGATTCGTCGGCCTCTGTGGCACTCGGGGTTTTCCAAAGTCCACAGCATCATCAGTGTTGGAAAATAACTGAAGAGCAGCAAATAATTTGGTTGAGTGTTAACAGCCAGGTGGTATGAATTCAGCGTATCTGTGGAAAGGGCTGCTTTAAACACTCAGCTCGAATCAAAAACACAAATACCGTGAAATCAATGATGTGCATATTTTATAAGTTGGAGGTTTGTTTCCCAAATGTCAGCATGATTATATTACTTTTTATTTCTCCTCCCACAGAGCCTGAAGGCTAAACTACGACCAGCTTAATAAAGCAGCATATCATTTAAAACAGCAGTGCTTAGGAAGAGGGCAACATTATCACTTCTGAGTCCCAAAAAGTATATTGCAATACCTTATATACAACTGTTCTGAAAATAACTCAAAGGAGTGACAATTGCTGACCACCACTGACAATGACTTAAAGAACAATGATTAAAGGAAATCAGTGTTGACAGTTGGTAGGAGATTGGATATGAACCACAAATACTTTTGTCTATGGTTTGGTGCTGGGCAGGTGGTGCACAGAGGGTTTATCTGAGGTTTTTTGCTGAAGCAAAACTGTAACAGCTCAGAAAATAGACCCTTATTATACAGTTTGTAAACAGTGATGATGTGCACAAATGCACAGGCAAAATGGCAATGGAAGTGTAGTG
The DNA here is from genome assembly GCA_026686955.1 of Epinephelus cyanopodus. Classification (NCBI taxonomy): domain Eukaryota; kingdom Metazoa; phylum Chordata; class Actinopteri; order Perciformes; family Serranidae; genus Epinephelus; species Epinephelus cyanopodus. The sequence continues at coordinate 24,409,348 of CM048933.1, read as the reverse complement.
GAGTGCATTAGAATATCAAGCTGTGCAAGGACATTAACCACCAATGATCACAAATGCTGCCTAAACAATCAGACTTTGACAAAAAGTGACTGACTTCTGGATATGTGAACTATTAGTGTGTGTAAAAGACATAAGCAAGTGGCCCAGTATTCAGTAGCCAAATTATATACACATTTGTTGAGGAAACGTAGCCTGTATGAAATTACACTGCTTATCTGTGGTCATGTACAGAGCGTCACATGCTCACTGGCCAAAGACCACTGTGAATGAGTTTCGGGTCACAATTAATAAACCAGAAAACTAATGTTACGTCCTATTGTATCTGCTTTTTGTGTTGTTGAGTCACTAGCTATAAAAGTTAAAAGTTCGAAGTACGAGAATTTTTCTTAAGATTATTATTTTGGCTTTTTGCCTTTGTTAGATAGGACAGTCTAAGGGCCAGTCCCTATACCCCCCCTTACCCCTTCCCCTTGGCCCTACCCCTAAATTTGTGCGTTCCCGCAAGGGGTATCGAGAGGTAGTAGGTATGAAACTAGCCCCTCGGAGCGAGGGATTTCAGATGCTTAATTGCCAGCGAGGGGTAGATGTCGCCATAGCTACCACTGAGCAAGAGACGGGGAAAAAAATTCATACATTGCTAACGCTACTGTCGTCAGATTGCATGTTAGCTAGCTCGCACTATCATCTGGCCTGTTCTGCAAAATTGTTGGACTTTTCACTTTACGATAACAAGCCAGCTAGTATAACTATGCTGCCTGGTAATGTTAGCTGGTTAGCTAGCTAGCAGAAGTCCCCTGTCGTCTGTTGTTCATCAAACGAAGCATGATGAATGCGGCAAACGGGATCGGTAGGACGAATGAGACTCCATTGTAGATGCCAGTTGGAAATGTAGATGGCTCGCAGCTTCCTGTTTAAAATAGTTACGTATGCGTGAACGTGACGTGGTGATGTAGTGAGTGGTGTCCCAATTCCTAGGGAAAGATTTCAACCCCTACCCCTTGTTGCTTCATTTTGAGGGCCAAGGGGTAGTGGGCAATGGCTAAGGGTAGGGCCAAGGGCTAAAGGGTAGTGGACAAGGGGGGGTATTGGGATTGGGCCTAAGTGTGAAAGGGGAGAGGGGGGGATGACGTGCAGCAAACATGCAGCTACGGGGCGGAATTGAACCCATGGCCGCAGTAGCAAGGACATTGCCTTTGTATGTGACACACCTACTCTACCCACTAAGCCACCATGCACCCATAACATTTGAATTTTGGATTGTGTCCTCAGTCCCGTGGTAGTCAACACATTAAATAGCTTGCAGTCATAGACATAAGTGACAGATGGAAAGTTATTATAAAAGTCTAAGTTTACTCAGTTCAAAAGCAAGCAAACCAGAGGGCTGTACCACAAACCGAGATTAGTTTCTTAGGGATGTATGTTGAATCTAAAGAGTATAAAGAGTTTTCTGTCCTATGAAGGTTGCTCTCTTTTAACCTGGCTAGATCACCATGGTAACATCGCTGCAGACTTAACCTGGTTTGGACCAGTTTTCGTGCCAAGTTTTGGCTTGAAATTGCCTACGGATTCTCTGCTGAGAGAATACATTATAAATGCACTTTATCAAACTTGTTGAGCTGTAACGTTACGTAAATGCCACCAAATGAGGCTGTGCAGTTACAGTAGTGCTTACTTACTTACTTAAAGGGGTCACTGCAGGACAGGAGAGTTTGGCTGGATCTGCAATGACAGGAAGAGTTATTACATGATCCACTGCTGATATGTAAAAAAAATTACGTAAAAGAAAAGATCTCAGGAGAATAACAATACATGGAAGACAAAAGAGAATATATAATATAATATAATATTGTAAATATTCAAACATGTAGTGGGTAAGTGAGGCATAATTTACATATAAGGTTTAAATGCTCATTGAGTCAGTTTTGGAAAAGTGCCCTTCAAATGAAGCTAAATATAATCAGTATAATATATTTTCACCAAAAGCATAACATCATAAAGTAATTGGGCAATTTACATGGTTTCACAGGATGTGAGAAGCAGCCCTATAAACAGCATCAAATGAACCTGTCACTGGACTTTATTGGATTAAAGAGAGAGAGAGAGAGCCAGCTGAACGAGTCCAGAAAGCATTACACGTTTTCCCCGTGTCGCAGTGCGCAGCGGATCAGACACAGTGAGTATGGTCACATAAACTCAGCTTTAACTGCGAGAGAAAACCCACCACTGTGCTTACAGGACAGCTTTCCATCTTTCCAGCCTGCTGTTTGTACTCACACCGGTTACCGTGGATACCAGGGGCATCAAAATACAGGCACAATGACAAATACCAGCATCTGTGTGTGTGTGTGTGTGTGTGTGTGTGTGTGTGTGTGTGTGTGTGTGTGGGTCAGTGAGGTTCAGTCTGGGCGGTAATGTGAGACCAAGATGAAACACTCAGCCATCAGCACATTCCTATGGGCCTCGGTTTTCTGCAGCTCGGAGAGAAAGAGAGACAGAAAGAGAGTTAAAGAAAGAAAGAAAGAAAGAAAGAAAGAAAGAAAGAAGACTGGACGTCAGAAAGACAGGAATATTACAGAGGGAGAAAGCCCAGCAGCAGTAAACATGTCAGCTACTCTTAATGATGCAGCTGCCTCCTGGGCCGCTCACTAACAATCACAGTCACACAGCAATAACTCCTCCACCTCTCATTAGCCTTGTGTGTATATTGTTTTAGGTTTTATATAATGATATGCTCTGTGGATGCTTTGCACAAATCTGCCTTCAGCCTCGCCTGCTCCATGACGGTGGTTGACGGAGGAATCCACTCCCCACAAATATTGTCTGAATATCTGTGAACCAGACTAGAAACACAGAGCTGCCTTAAAATGATTGTTTGTGATGTGGCTGCAGAACCATTTAATAACTACTTATTATCATGTGTACCCAGACTTTTGTTTGTAGAATAAATTAGGCTACAAACAACTTTAGAAAAAAATTATAGCTTTCCATTGAAGTCAACTGAAAACACCAGACTCAGCTTAGGGGCCCTGCTCATTCCTGTGAGAGTCAAGAGAATATAGAAATGTTATAGGACTAAATCCTGATAGTGAAACGAGTCATTTCACAAGGGTTGTGATGCTCAAAAAAAAAGTATCCACTGATTTACAGATGTCTCTCTCACAGTGTGAGTCAATGGGAAAAAGTCTTTTTGGGGCCCTGTGGCATCACATGACAGAACTGGATGGTGTAATTCCACTCTTGGCCACTATGTCAAATTGGCCTCAAAGCCCAGTGCTGCTCCTGTAGGCCTGGCATTTTTGCACACACAAAGAAAAAATAAGAAATGTGTCAGGAGAGGTCAAGAAGCCTCAGGCTCATACAAACTGACTTCCACTCACCGTAAGGGGAAAAACAGACAATGACAAAAAAAAAAAGGGAAGAAAAGTTGCCAAACAATCTAAACTAACATTATACAGAAAAATGCAACTAAAGATAAATGACATCAGGAAGCACACTGAGCAGTCAGTGAAAAATAATCCAATAAAAACCAAAAAGTACATAGATGAATTTTAATTTCCTTTAAAATGTTCTAAGGATGAAGAGCTCTTGACAACCTGTACTTTGGTGTTCCAAAATCTGTACATTACGACTTCTAAAGGAGTACTGGCCATGTTTCGTTTTGTAAAAGAGACGGTGGAGCTGATTAACCTTTCTTTTTTACAAAACTAAACATGGCCAGTACTTTGGCTAATAAACTACCCAGGTCCACCAATAATCTGACTTATTCTCATAAAAGGAGAATTTCGGATTTGTTTGTACATTGGGCGGGTAAGTCATCCGCCCCGTCTTTGGTGTTTTCGTTGAGAGCCAGGCCAGCGCTGCGTGACTAAGAAGCCGAAGGAGAGGAGCAAGAGGCGCTTTACTTCTACCCCGGCACTACTGCAGCATAACAAATCCCACTCTTTGAGCATATGCAGCATCACGGGAGATGGAATCCTTGTCGCCAAGAAAGCGCAAAAGGGAATCAAAAAGGCCACGTGACCGGCAAATTCAAAAAACAAGGGTCAACATCGGGGTAGCCGCTGCAGTTGCCTGCTTTCTTCTCGACAGGTAAGTAAACTTCACTGCCTAAATTAGCCTACAGCTAGCTTTTTTCATTGGCTTAGTTAGCCTATGTGATTGATTACCATAGGCAGCATATCAGTAGAAAAACACACTAGCCTCGTTGGTGCAGGATTGATGGAATAAGGGTTGTATACCCATTACCTCCATCAGTAGTTTTCTTTGTAGGCCTATAGTGCATAGACAATGGTAGAAAGTGACGGCCTTACTTCTGCTAACTGTAATGTAGCCTATAAATTTTGTCTCGAGGGACATTTCATTTGGCCTAATTCATGCTAAGACTCAGGCCCGGACAATGATGTGAGGGGAGGAATGAGGTGTGTGAGGTTCAGTCAGTTGTCCAAACACAAGACGTGACTGGTTTGTTTCGATTTACACCCGGAGAAGACCGTAAGTCATTCAGCTTTACCAGCATGACGAAAAGAAAATGGTGCCTCCCAGAACATGTGTCCGTTCCTCAATTACCCTGCAAGTTATTCATATTCCGTCAGTCCATGAGGGTCCTCAGTCGGTATGTCAGGTGCTCTGTCTGTTGGAGCTAGATTAAATGAGCTGACTGATACATTGTTTGAAGCCTAATTTTTATACAAGTAATATTCATGAGTTCAAAAAAAGTTTGATCATTTTTTTCATCTTTGCTGAGCAACATTTGCACAAAATAAATTAAAGGCCTGTCCCAAATAAACGCCTGTTGACTTCAAGAAAATAATAGCCCGGGCTACTAATTGGAGTTAAACGTTAATAGACTCTCTTACAGTGAGCAAGGAAGGGATTTTAGACACAGCCTGAGGGTTGTTGACTAACCATTTACAGTGGCGTGTGGTTTGAATTTGATACCACAGGCAGTTTTTTTCTATCAAGGACGAGCCTCTACATAAGTTATTTCGCAAATACCACCATCTTGGATTTTGACCAGCTGGTGACATCAGTTGTAGGATGAATTGTGGGGAAGTTTGGGAACATCGCAGAAAAAGCTAGCTGTCAAAAACAGTGTGACTACTGACTGGAGACATGAGTGTGAATTAATGAAACAAAGACAGACAGCTTTGAGAGCCGCACAGTTGACTCTGAGGGAGCGTCCCAGCTGCTGTTATTCTTGCTTTTCGGTTTGTTCAGCTCTGTTTGGAGGACCGACTGCCCGTCTGCCTCATTTTCTCCATTCTTTACTCCATTTTTCTGATTCAGCTCACCCCTTTCAACATCCCACATCCTTCTCTCCTCTGCATGCAGAGGGGAAAAACGCAGACTCCACAGTAATTATCCAGCTGGAACTGCTCATGGCTATTCAGGCTGTATTAAATTCATTACCGACCAGAGGAACAGATTTTGAATACTCCCTCAGCGCACAACGTGTTTTTATACACATTAAATTATAATGTGACACCTTGATTGTTGGCATCCTCGGCTGTTAAAGGGGATGCTCAGATACACATGGGCACACCTGAATACAGGTCCAGCAGTTCCATTATTTCCTATGGCTCTTAGCAATTTGGGAGGTAGAGGTAGAAAGGTTAGCATTAAGCTCGTGACCGGAAGGGAGCCAGTGGTGAACCCAGCACAGCAAAAGGAAAGAGGTATTTGGGGAAATTCACTGGAAAGCACCGTTCCATCCATCAGGAAATAAGCCTCAGCAGGATTAAAGGATGAGGAAAAATCCTCTACAGCGAGACCACTTTTCTGGTTCTCCCTTCCATAACAGACAAGCTGGGAGTCAGTGAATGGAACTCATTACAAGTGCAGGGTATTTGTGTCTCTGGCTAACCTTGACATGCTGAAGAATTCTGTTTTTCTCAAAGTTACACTACTTACCTTGTTTTGGGTTACTTGGGGTACACTAAATCAAATGTAATAATGCACCAAATTTTTTGGGCCACATGGGAGTGACAGAAACAAGCTGTGGAACCAAACACATGCTTACTTACACTTTAAGCAGATTTTAAGCAACAATAGCATGCATATCATTTTCTCAAATCTGCTTTTTCCATCATTGTAGTTCATTTTGGTAACTCATGTACTCATCTTACTCCTATTGTTACTCTGACAGGCACTTTTTATCTTGTATATTTGTGTCTTTAGCCAGATATTGAATACTGAGTGAGTGACCCTGACCTGGGAACCCATTGGTTGTTCTGGTTGTGAACGTTAAATTGTTTTGAGGTTGAGGTTTTGAGGTTTCAGTGACTTGCATAGTTGCTTGGCCTGTTGCCCTCGTGACCCGGCCCTGGTCCCTGCCCCCTGATAAGCGACTGAAAATAGATGGATGGATAAAAAATAGGACAAGAATAACCCAATGACATCACGCACGTCATAAAAGACAACCAGGGATGATCGGTCATGGACCAACATGGAGTCTGTCGTGTCTGTTGGCCAAGTCAAGGAGAGATTTTTTGACTCTGCAATCACCTAATCTGACATGGTGACAAAATTGTCCTGTAGTGTGAACCAGGCATTACTGTAATTTGAAGCATTCTCTGGCACAAGATTTTCTCTTGGGATTAGTAAAATTCTAAAATTGAATTAAATGGATTTGGAGTTGTGCTGGCGAAAGTAAGTTCAAATTTCACTCGCCTTTGAGCTTCGTTTTGGGCTCCATCAACTGGCTCTGTGGCTGCTAAATAATCCATTATTGTGCTGGACAGGCTTTTTATTAAGGGTTTGTTTTGTGTTTGGTTGTGGGTGTATGAAAGTTTTTTGCTGAAATACAACAAAAAACCCAGATACGGCACTAAATTTTTGGCCTCAGTAGATGTGAACAGTACAGCACAGTAGTCGACTCCTATGTCGTATCCATGAGCTCACAAGTGTAATTTGAAGGCAGCCTCTATGCATGCTGGTTCATTAGTCAGGGTCAGTGGAACCTCATAACAGTTATGACATTAATGGCATTAAGTACACCTGTAGTTGCTATCATAAATTAAAATGTCTGCTATGTAAAAGGTCATTTTTGGCAACCAGGGAATTCTTTGCAGGCACAGTGTCAGTTTAATATGAATAGGCTAAGCTAACCATGTTGTTTCTGTGCTTATGAGGGCAGCCAAAATGTACATGTGGGTAGTATACAGGGCTACCTGTGAGTGGTACAGTTATCCACTGTACAAACTCACAGGGGTGGAGCTGCAAAAGGGAAATGAGACAGGCGGGACACGGAATGCTGTATTACACACGAGTCCAAGCAGAAATCACACACAGGCACTGTCTGGTAGAAGCTTGGAAATCAACCTTTATTGATACTGTTTTAAAAAAAAAAGTCATGTCAACCAACAATAGAAAATCATATACGTCTTTCATATTTGCTTCAGTACTGCTGTTTATACGTGTAAAAAAAACACTGATTAACATATCTCATCTTATTTAAGAATGACACTGAGCTCTGACGGCCTCTGCAGGAGCCGAACACTGATCCTGCATCAATGCTGCATTTATAGTGAAATTCTTTCAACTGAATTAGCTCACTGTAAAAAACACAAAGCCTCTTACGTCTGTCAAACAATAATTCTTTGAAACCTTCGTTCAGCAAGTTTGTGCAGCAATGAGTGGAAGATCTATCACACATATCTCTATGTTCTCATCAGAGCAGAGGTAAAACAACGGCACGCGCTCTGCTGAGTCCAAAGTAACAATACTTTGCTTTTTTATCCAATTTTGTCTTATCCAGGTATGATTTGTTTATGGTAATTATACTAATATCATGATATGACATTAGATATCGTCTTAGATTTTGGATATCGTAATTGATAAGTATGGTATTTTCCTAGCTTTGAAGGCTGTAATACAGTAAAGCAACGTTCCTCATACAACAGTTCGTACAATATTCTACGAATTATCGCCCCACGAATGACATTACGTACTTAACGTGAAGTTAAGCAATTGACGTTAAGTTATGGAGGTTAGGTTTAAGGAAGTAAAGGTAATGGGGTTATGTTTAGAAAAAGAAATATGTTGATGATGTACCTCAAAATGACTCAAAGTTCACACGGTTCCGAACACCTAATACCTCAATATCGATTTTGCTACAATATTTTCTCAATATCGGGGATATTATACCTCTCCATATAACGCAGCCCTAGATAGCAACATGTTGTACCTTGTCTTTCAAATTTGTTCTAACTCAACTGCACTGTATCGGGATTTGTAACTTTAGTTAAAGAACGTATGCATCTTTCTTGTAGCTTAACTTTAAGGCACTAAGAGCGATAATGAATGCATATTAACACAACGGTACACAACGTAATTGAATGACGTACATCGAAATAAAAGTATAAAAAAATCAAACATGAAATAAAATTCCAGAAGGCACTGGATACAGAAGGAATACCAACATTTTTCAAGCTCTTTTCTACACCCTGAAGTTTTTTTTCTTGTTCATTTTTTGGGGGTCATTTCCCCCCGTATTTAGCATGTAGTCACTGCTAACATTTTTAGGTGCCTTTTCACTTGCTAGCACTTAGCTATGGAGCGCGTAATGCACACCAAGATTCACATAATTTGTGAATTGTTGAGTTAAACAAACTGTGGCAGGATCATATTCAGTTTTAAATCAGTGTAGCTGAGGGATTGTGAAATGCTGGTAAGCCTTATATGACTTTTAACTGGCTAGCTGTTGTGTTTCTAAATTCTGCGCACAGTGTCCGTCTTGGTGGTTGGACACCTTGTCGATATTCAAGTACTCTCCTCTATTTCTCTCGGGGAGTAAAATAAATTAGATGCTCTTTGAACTGCCCTGCAGTTGCAATGTGACCGGTGATGATAAAACTGAAGACATAAAACACACATATTGGTATCAAAGTACAGGTGAGGAGAGACGTTAACCTGATTTCTGGTTGTTCGATTTCAATATCCAAATGGTAAAAAACCCCCAAATACGTACTGTAGTTGTCCAGCAGTCTATGTGCGCAGATACCAAAATAAAAAAAACAAAAAATATATATTGCTGTATTCTAAATTCAATGAAACATGAAAAGGTGGTTAAGGACAAAATCCAAAGCCTCATAGATATCGACCAACGTAACATTCAAAAACGCATCTCAAACACATATTGTAAAAACATACCCTCCATATAACATCTGTACACTTCCCTGTCACTGAATGGTACAAAAACTGGACCACAAATCATGTAACTGTATCATTTCTGTATTAAAGGGACAGTTCACCCCCAAAATCAAAAATGCATATTCACTCTTACCTGTAGTGCTGTTCATTGATCTAATTTGCTTTGGTGTGAGTTGCCGAGTGTTGGAGATATCGGCCATTGAGATGTCTGCCTTCTTTTGAATGTGATGAAACTGGATGGCACTCCGCTTATGGTGCTCAATTATGTTTCTTTTTCTAGAAATCATAACCTCTTTACTCAAGATAATCCAAAGACCTTGTTGTGAGCAGTTTCATGTAGGAACTTTTCTCTTTCTACTGAATTGAGCCAACCATACCCCCCACAAGAGGAAGCTGTTTTTCAAGTGTATATTTTTGGACTCTCTGCACCTCAAGCCAAGTACTATCTAGTTCCATTATATTGGAGAGAAGGCAGACATCCACATGTCTGATATCTCCAACACTCAGCAACTCACACCAAAACAATCTAGATTGGTAAACGGCACTACAGGTAAAAGGAAACATATGCATTTTTGATTTTAGGGGGGAAATGTCCTTTTAAAAGGCGGGAATATGTTAGCATGTTGTTGGACAACAGAAACATCACAAAAATTTGAAGAAAAAAATCACTTTGGCACTGAGAACAAATAACAATGTCCAAAAAAGTAAATCAGATCTCAGTATCTCAGTTACTGAACGCGATTAACAACGTGACCAATTTAAATTTCTTTGAAATCTTATTCACAAAATCTCTGATTCACTGTCACAGCAATGGAGAAAAAAGCCAATCCATTCTGGCCCAGGTTTCACCTGGTTTCTCAGATTTTCATGCACCACCTACTTTTCGCCTTAACTCCTTAAAAACTATGGCCTAGCTCAGTAGTGGATAAAGACAACAAAGAAATTTCATCCATTGCAGTATTCTTCTATGGACTTCCGGTCCCTACATGCTTTGCTGTCCAGCAACAATCCTCCCTGATCTCACAAACGCCAACACTAAGTAAATATTTCCCCGAATCACCACATTCACCCTCTGTGTGGGACAAACTGACAAGTCAAACTTTTTGCACATAAACATGGGCATGGAGTTACCCTGGTATTCCTACATCATTTCCTCCTGAGTTTAACATGCTAGGTGGTAGCATGTTTGACGTGACTTAAACTGCCAGTTTATAGTTTGACTTGACACTCTCTCCCATACAAGAAGAGGAACACAGAACAACTGGGACTGAAAATACTGCTGATCTTTGGCTTATAGCAGGAATATCTTTGGCAGCGAGGACCAGACCTTCAAACTGAAAGATCTGGTCAACAGAGCGGTAAGTCTGTGATATCAAAGCGGGTGCGTGGGGAGGGGTTTGTCTGTGTGATTCAGGGTCGGAGGGTGGGCGGGGGGCGCGATGGCGGGGCAGAGGGAAGCCCCGGGGGTGTGCGGGCTGGTGGTGGTCCTGGGGGTAACTGGCCTGATGGGGGTGATCTGGCAGGAGGGCTGGCGGCAGTGGGAGACGGGGGGGTGGTCACAGGGCGGTAGTCCGGTGGCGGGGGCATGGGTGTGTGGATCGGGGTGCGAGGTGGAGCCCTGGCTGCTGCTGACTCTTCTTTCACTCTAGTGAAGTTGATGCATCGACCCTGAGGGAAAGGAATGAGACATGGACGATTAGAAACAGTTTGAGTTTAAATCTGCAGTTAATTTGATTTAGATATTAGTATGGATGGATTAGGGATGAACTGATCTGCCAGTTGGTTCACTGCTTTGGCCCAAAGTGAAAATCTTCAGCAGCTGTTGGATGGACTGCCATGAAACCTAATACACACATTCATGGCCTCAAGAATAATTTTGGTGATCCCCTGACTTTTTATCTAGGGCCAACATCAGGTCCAAATGAATTTGTTCAGTACTACTTTATGATTAATTACCTTGAAAACTTAACAGCTGCACTTTGTGTTTAAAGGGACAGTCTGAAACCTTGGTATTTATCCATAGTGTACATATTACATGGACATTGGCATAACCGCAGGTCGGAGAAGCAGGCAAGAGTACTGCCATGAAAGCTAGGCAATGTACTGCTGTGGGTGGGGTCAGCAGCACAACATATTGGGGCCACCTCAAAATAATCACCTTTACCTTGCTGTCAGGCAGCGATTTCCGATAAGGAACTGAAGCTGCTGTATTGCTCTCTTCAAAGCCAGACTATTGAGAAAAACAGTAACTTATCAATGCTGAACATAGGTGCACATAGTTTGTCTGCATTACACAGTGCATTTACATACATTACATTATTGGCTTAGTCCGACTGAAACCGGACTTTTAAATGCATGTAAACAGCTCAGTCCAACTGAAATTGGCAGCAAGGTAAAGCTGTGAAAATATTCTAAATATAGTATACACTTAAAATGATATAGTTTTTTTTTAGGTGGACCTTTTTGTTATTTGGCTAAAATACCTTCTGCTGCTGCCCCCATCCACAGCAGTACATTGATACTTGGAGTAATACACACACACTCACACATCTTCAGGTAAAGACACACACAGGTGTCTGATATGAGGCACATCTGGGCTAAGAGGGCAGTGACATCAGTCCATCACATGGTCATGGTACAGTCATTGCTCTCTGTGTGTTTGTGTGACTGTGTGTGTGTGTGACTGTGTGTGTGTGTGTGTGTGTGTGTGTGTGTGTGTGTGTGTGTGTGTGTGTGTGCATGGCCAGCTGGCGTTCCAGATTACACTCAAATCCCCGCTTTGTCGCCCCCACACAAATTATCCCCGTTAGCCCAATGTTCTGTCCCGAGAACTGTCGCTTACCAAAGTTCCCTCATACTCGTGATGAGACCATATGGAGAACAAAAAAGATAGGAAAGGATTGAGGTTAGAGGCTCTGTGTGTGTGTGTGTGTGTGTGTGTGTGTGTGTGTATGCGTGGGTGGGTGGGTGAAGTGAGGGTGGGGTAAAAGGTAGCAGCGGAGTTGTAAACAGTGATCAGACTGTAAAACAAATGAATTTGTTCTGGCAGAAATCACATTTCACTCCTGAGCTGCTTGTAAAATATTACACTAACCACGAGCTTCACCCGAGTTCACAGAGGTCGCTGTTTCCATAGTAACTCTACCCGCTCCATAGTTGCATGTGGTTGGCAGTTGGAGCGGAGTGAAGTAATGTTAATCTGCTAATAACCAGTGATTGGAGCCACAGGACCACAGTTTTACAGAGTGGAAAATGAGGGAATTGATGTCTCTTACGAAGCTGTGGGGAACACATTAAGTGTTGTACCTGTTGTGTTTTAGCCTGATTTTAAAAACTTTATATTTACTGACATGTCTATGGAGAAAAATCATGAATAAACACAGGATACAGGGCCACGTCTTCGACCTATTCTTTGTCTTTGGTAGTGTAATGCCCTTGCAGATATAGAATCCAATTTAAGTGAGTGAAAGTAAGATAAAGGGAGAGAAGGCATTTGGAGGTAACGAAAAAAACAATGCCAGAAAGAGGAAAATGATAATAAACCAAATTGAAATGAGGCAATTCTGAAATATCCTACTCTAAACTTTTGCCCTCTACTCCAGCCAACCACTCCTGTCCTCTCCCATTTAGCCGAACAAGTCGACATCTACCACACACTCCTCACAAAATCACATAAAAAGCAGTCACAAAGGACACATTCCATCCATACTGACTGTAAATTAGCTGCTGTGAGCGAAAACAAAAAGTTGAATAAACAGACTCGAAGAGGACAAGAACCTCGCAGCAACCACCAGTTTCTGGTCTGTCGCCACTTATCCAGTCTGGCATTCCTAGACATCGATAAAAAAAGCCAGGGTGAGGATCTTCTCGGATTCTTAAACTGTTTTCATGCCTCATGGAAATACCCACAGAGAGGAGAAGAGTGGAGGCTGCATTCTTTAGGCAACACGAACACTCGACACTAGCTCTGTACTTTGGCTCCATCCCAGACTGGATTTATTGAAAAACTAATGAAGAATCAGTCTTTTTTTCAGCTGGTCTGGGTGACTGGTTCTACGCTAGGATAAGCAGCTACTGGTGGGGGCTAAATATCTAACGTACAGATATGAAAGGGGCATGTTTCAATCTTTTTTTTGATTACGTGAACAAACAGAGATGTGGACTTGGGTCATATGACATGAGTCACAAATTTGACTTCAGACCTGACTTGACAAAATCAAAAATGACTTGCAACTTCACTTAGACTTTTACAGCAGTGACTTGTGACTTTACTTGGAATTGAGCCTTTTGACTTTAAAATACTTGATACCTTCCCCCAAACCCACAGATGAAAAAAAGGATGTTAACTTTGGCGATGTTGTCTTAAGTACTCTAGTTACCACTTAACAACTTCTACATTTACATTATACAAAACAAGACAGGATAGAAACATACAAACTCATTCTGCTGTGGTTGACAGTGGTATTTGCTATGAAAGACTTACAGTAATTAGCCTAATGATTAAGTTATGGGAGGATGACTTTGGTGAGAGGATTTCAGTAGAGTCCTGGAGGTTGGTTGTGGTTGGGACCCACTCAGCCTGTCTGTGTGTCAGACAGAATGTTATTCAGTTTAAAATACTTCACAGACCTCACCTGTCAAGCATCAGACTTGCCCAGCTGTTTCCTGAATTTGATCCAACCTGTCAACAGTGTAATCGGGACCCAGCAACTCTTTTCCACTCATTTTGACCATGCCCAAGGATTAGACGATTTAGGGTTTAGATTTTTGAGACACTTTCTCACATGTGTAATAAAACCACCGACCCAGAGCCAGCGTTGGCAAAATTTGGTGTGGCCCAAAGAGATCTGGGTCTCTCCTGAGCCCAGACACGTGCTTTGGCCTTTTCATCACTGCTAGCAAGGCGTCTCATTCTGTACAATAAATGATGTCATGGCTTACTTGAAGTTGGAAAAGCTCAGATATTCCACTCAAGGATCAGTCGATGAATTTCATCAAGTATGGCAACCATTCATTCATTTCTGTAACCGCTTATCCTCTTGAAGGTTGCAGGGGCTGGAGCCTATCCCAGCTGACATTGGACGAGAGGCGGGGTACACGCTGGACAGGTCGCCAGACTATCGCATATAGAGACAGACAACCAATCACATTCACATTCACACCTACGGGCAATTTAGAGTCACCAATTAACCTGCATGTCATGTTTATAAACATAGTACATAAGGTGTTCCACCTCTGTAAGACATTAGCTTGTCAATTAAATAAAAACAAGGTGCAAGGCGCCTTTAAATGTGTATTATCTTGTTGCAGGTGATCTGAGAGAAAGAACGAAAGACCATTGAATTGAGAAATGCTGAGTTGCATTTGGAGTCCAGTTCTTTTTCTTTTTTTTGTAAATCCGGTTTCGCTTCATGTACATCATTCTGTTAGCGCCCAGCTGCGGTTTGAATCTATGAACATTTTCCTGGATTAAAGAAAGCCACACTCGCTCGTTCTTTCTCACTGACCTCCTCCACTGTCTACAGTCTTACCAAGGTCATAAAATTGTCTAGGCCCGGGCACAACGTGTGTGAGACATGGTCGGTTGGTGGAGACAGCCCTGGCAGTGGTCTGCCTTAGGTATTACCTCATGTCCTTTAGTCAGTTAACTGCTCATGTTAATGTGCATGAGAGAGAGAGAGAGAGAGAGAGAGGACTCGCTCTACCTCATATTTTACACTCTGACGTCAGTGAAATGGATGTGGTTTGGTGACACACACTCTCATAATGGCGAACTCCTGTCTCCGATGTAGATAATATCCTTGTGATCTTAACTCGGCTCTATCACTGGTGAATTATGTGGTTACATACAGTATATGTCCACACAGACAGACACACACACACACACACACAGAGTCCTGAGTTTCTCTGTGAGCCAAACCATGAGTATGAGCTATATAATGATACTCTCTGAGGCTCACCCACACACACACACACACACACACACACACAACTCTGCTCTATATCACACTGTACAGAGCCTGTACTAAGCAAACAAGAGGAGGGGTTGTTGAGTTCATTGCTGGAAAAAAAGAAAAAGTGTGTTTGTGTGTAGTCAGTACTGTATACTGTATGAACACTACAGGAGGTCAGTTTTTTGTTTTAGTGTCATTGCATTCATTTGCAAGAACTAACAACTTTACAGCATTAATGAATACTTCACCGATCATTTTTATGTCAGTTACTAACCATCTGTAACGTTGAATTCGTAAAGAAAACTTTGTTTTTCTCACATGCCTCCACAGTGAACAAAGAATCCAAAAAAGGGAGAATACGCACTATGAACGGGTGTAGAAGGTGTCTGAGGTTAACAACAGCAAAACTATATCAAAACATTAATTCTTTCACACAACTCATGCAGTATAATCCAAGTTTCATTTATCCAGTTGTATCCTCACTACTTTCCAACCACGCAAATTTTTTAACATTACCGTTTACAACACTTTAACATGAAGTCTGGCCCGTGGACTGACTTAAAATGACCCAGTATTGGTTGATCAAGGAAGTTCATTTACCATTTTGGGCACTGGGGGGGAACGTGTCCCCCTCAATGTATATGGTGACTACTGCCCTGTCAGCAATTAGGCTACAGTTGTCTGGGTGCACAAAGGTGAAGTACACTGGTCTTGCCATACAAAGTTTGATGGAGTGTTAACTGGACAATATATATTATATATATATATATATATATATATATATATATATGATATGGAGATATTTGCATCTTGAAAGCCGGACTACAAATGTGGATAGATAAGGAGAAACACATGCAAGCCTAAGATGGTGGTAAGATACGATATTCCTCACTATATGAAGTGACCGATAACAAGATCTGTATAATGGATTGTAAAGAAATTCGTCAGGTTTTTATTTTGTAGACAGTTGGTCTGGATTTATAGCGTGATGGGATGGCAGCACAATGACAAATGGTCTCATGCACAGATGAGTGGTGCATAGGATTGAGCCGAATACTTGGATGAAACAAGTATCCGGTATGAGTATCATACGAGTAAAATTTGTCTCAATATCTGTATTTGTGATAAAGGACAATTCTAATTTAGGTAGCTGTGTTCAGTCTCTTACTTTTGTGATCAAACATGATCTGAAGCCTAATTCTAAGATTGTTCAATAAATACTTCTCTAATAAAAAATAAATATAGCAACTTCTGATCAACCTATGTTAATTTCAGGCTTACAATGATAACTTCTGGTCAGGGCCCATCCACTTCTTATTTAAACCCCACCCACTTCCACCAAATACAGATGACAGATGACTTTGTTGCTTCAACAGATACAGATACAGATAATCGTTTACTCGCTCATCCCTAGTGGTGCATCTCGGCAACTCAATGGGATGCACAGGAATGTTCTTGGTTTTTGGATTCTTTGTTCACTGGGAGATCACATGAGAAAAACAAAAGTTTTCTTCTTGAATTCAACATAGTACATGCTGAGTATACAAAAGATCATTTTGTGGGTGAAGTGTTCCTTTAGGCTCATGACTACATTGTACAGTACTGTGGCCAGGCCGGTGCCAGGGGTGACATTCAGTTGTTACTGTGGCAATCGGCTCTGGCTCTGAAAAGCGCACCATGGCAACAGAATGACCAATGAAGAATTCAGAATGAAGTCGGCCAACTCGGCCTCGTGTAAAGAGTAAATGTTCCTATTAATTTGTAACCCTGCCAGCTAGTTCTGGGTGGGACTGTGGCAGGAAATTTAACACCAAATAGCTTTTCAGGTAACACTTTAAGCAAGGACAGAGGTGTCCTGCGCTTGTTTTCACTCTTTTCCTAATGAAATAAAACATTACACTACCTGGAAATGAGCCGGCCTGCTGGCCCGAGAGATGTTTCTGCCGCTTCGTTACGAACCGCAAATGACTTGAGGAGGCGACATCATTTGAGTGGAAAGAGAGGCACGATTTCTTTGAGAAAGTCAGCATTGCGTCATGCAGCGCTTACGCATGCAGCAATTGCTAAAAGCTTCACTGGGTAAGAGAAATTACTTGATATCAAATCCAAAATCTTTTTTATCTGAGTGCCAGTTTGCTTTGGTGAAGATGCAATCGTAAGCTAATGGCGACTGTTTTTTGTCTCATTCGTCTAAGGGAAAGTTGAAAGCTAATCCTGTCTCTGTTCCTGATTGTGGTGCCAAGAAAACACTCTTAAAAGTGGAATTCCTGTTAAAAAAGATCATTGGAAATTTTTTGCTAATAAGGCATGGTTTTAACTAGAGCTTGGGACAGGGCCTGATCAGCAGGAGAGTCGGCTGTGGAGAGCTGGGATGGTAAAGGTAGAGAGCAGATTGAGGGAGGGCAGGGAAGAGTGAAAAGAAGAAAGAAAAGAAGAGTGGATGAAGAAGGCAAGAATCGTGTTGTTGCACACTGAGAGTCTTCAGCCATGCTAGCAGCTCTGCAAGGCTGTACTTAAACTAAATTATGCTAACACTTGCTAATTACACATACTGCTAATGTGGCTAAAAACCAAGCAGCCTGCGAAGAACTACGGAGTTTTTATTCCTCTTGTATCATATGCCAATGGTTTACAAGGTGCCTATCAACAATAGTGAAGTGGAAACCAGGACACGTTTGAACATTAAGACTGATTTTGCTAAATGTGTCAGGGAGATTTAAAACATCCTGGAAGTGCTTTCTGTACTCAGTGACCTTCTCATCTTCTCTCCACATTGGACCAAACATCTTATCTGGGGCTTTTTAATATAAAGGCACCGCGCATTAAAAGTAAGCCACGTGCCTGATATGAAAGAGGAGAGAATCTTTACCATCTCACGCACACGAACACATCAGGAAACACTCCTATCGAGCTACAAGGATGTGTCTGGGTGCGAGCTGCGGTTCTGCTTTTTATCCAATTTATGGCGTGTAATATGAAGCAGGTGTGAGCTGGCTCGACGGGATGGAGACGGGCCAGCCGAGGTGTTAGCCAGCACAGGAACGCCAGGAGTGAATGAGATGGAGAGACAGATGGAGGAAGGGATGACGGGATGAGTAATGGATACAGATGACTGAAGCATTTTCAGACTGTGGACATAATAAAAAACTTTTGTTTGGAACATACTTACACTGTTTACACTTTGATTTAAAATGAATCTTTTCAAGAGTGGACAGCACTAAATACAGCTGTTAACAACCACCAAGACGCATTGCGATGTGATCACTCAAACCACTTGCCAAAGTGGTCTGGGATACACTTGACCTCTTTTGTAGCATAAACGCTTTTGTATCCTGATGTGTTTCCCACAAGAGTTATTTCTGAATTCGAAAAATGATGCCAATGTGGAAGTGCCTTAAACCTTCATTCTTTCTAATGGCCAGCAGGGGGCGACTTCAATAGTTGTAAAAAGAAGACTGATTGTATAGTCTACGAGAAAGAAAATGACCCTCCTTGGCCATCACTTGATTTATTAACTCAATAAACACTGGGGGCCGAATTCACAAAAGGATTACGTGGCTTTTGCGGCCGCTTAACCGGTAAAAATGGAGCAAACAGATACCGTCTAATTCACAAAGCACACGCAGAGGGTGAAATGCTCCACTAACTGCGCTGCAAAGCAGATTGCGTCTCGGTGCTCCAGTGTTATTTGCACGTATTTAAATGAGGTAATATGCATATATTTGGCGCAAAAATTGGCCATTTCTATGCAAATTAGCCTCATTGATAAACAACGTCTAATTCACTAACACCAGCGCTAATAGCCACACGCAGTTTGAGTGAAGTAAATAACGTCTTTAGAAAGCTGGTGCAAACTGGGCGCTCCTCTGTGGAAGCCTCTCGCCCAGACTTTCCAGTGATCGTGGCAGCAGTGATCGTCTGTTAAATCAGTCTGTGAATAATATTTTGACATTATTATTATAATCATAATTACTTTAATGGCATCCGAAGATACTGATGCGTTAAACAGGTGACAGTCTGCGGTCATTCTCAAAACGCACTTCTGTCACGCACTTCAAAAGCAACTTTCAATAATTTATTTTACGAAACGGGGGAAACAAACTTGAACAAAAACGGTTCCATAATTCATATTAAATTCAAAAGATAACTAAAAAACAGCTACAAGTGAGAGGGAATAGTGATAAAGTGGTCAAACTTGGTCAAATCCACAGCCTCAACCCATCCGACACTGTTAGACTGACTCACCAGCAGACATTACTACATGAGGGTATACAGTATTCAGTACTTTGCCAAACTAAAAGTATGCCGTTGTTCTGCCACGGTGTACTTGGTGCAAAGCCAGCATTTATACTTTGCCATACATGTGTGGCTTATTGCAATCAGGGGCAAATCAGGGGCAAACTGCACTCAGCTGCCAAACTTTGTGGGCGTGTTTGCGCTGGTATATCATTAGCGCAATATCCTTTGTGAATAGGATAAGGTTAAGATGGAGCAAACTGCAGGTGCAAATGAAGTGCAATTCAAGGTGCTATCAGTGGCCGCAATTCATTCTTTGTGAATTCGGCCCTGAGTTTTGGTCCTTATCACTAGTTCCAAGTGTTCTTCAATACAGCGTGATGTTTATTTAGTCAAGTATGGCCCCATTTAGATAAAACAGACGATAAAGAAGGGTACGCTACCACAGCGGTGTACTCAGGTTCTCGGTCAGATCCATCCCTCGCTTCTCCACAGCTCCATCCACAGCTCCATCCACCCTCTTGTCAGATAATGGTCACTTCTGACCCCCAAAAAACAAGATGGCGATGGCCAAAATGCCAAACTTGAAGCTTCAAAACGGGAGCCCACAAACCATGTACATTTCTTCAGTTGATGATCCCAGACAAGGATGTAATAGGAAAATTGGTCATCAGTGCAGGATGTGGTAGTTGTTTTGGTGACATCACAACACTTTATTACTTGCCCATTTTACGACAAATTGGATGAAGTGTTGTGTGACCGTCCATCATTTGGCCCTTTGGATTCTGGATGGATTCTGCTGACAGTGATATCTCAAGCTAACACGACCACAAATGTAACTGGCGAGAGTGTTAACGCAATGATTGTGTGCAGGGCCCTTGGACCTTCTAGCATAACTTACGTAGGCAGCAACAAAATCTGAATGTAAGTGGTCAACTGGAGACACAGGTGTGAATGGCGATGTCTCTTGGCTGTCCACTTGTGTTCATATCACTGAAATTTAAACCAAGTGTACGCTGGGTCAGTTTTGGGTTGGGCTTTTTGTCCCTCTGAGATAAATATCTGCACCCACGCATGGAATTTTAGCTTACTACCTACAGTAGTGACCTAACCCAAAAAGCCATGGAGCCATTTCATACCGCATTATTTAGTGAAAAAACAAACCCTTCAAATCTAAAATCAGTGGTCCCAGCTGAAAATGAGAAGCCTGCTTTAGTCTGTCACTGTCTGAAGTCAAGGACTCATTGTTTTAACATTTCAACACACGTTTGTCCTTGTAAGCTGCATATATGTTGTTTGGGAAAGCAACAGTGAGGAGGGGGCAAAAAAAAAGAGCAATTTACTTTTAATCCAAGTTGCCCAGTAAACTGAACAAACCTTAGAAGAAGAGCTATATAAAAAAGAGAAAAATACGAGAAAAACATGACTGATTAATGTAGATGGGAAGGAGGAAGAAAGGAGGAGGAGGATCCTGCAGCTGTGGGTCATCACAGGTATAAATCACTGCAGGAGGGACGAACTGGAAGCGAAATATGTGGAACAGGGGAAGTGAGTTCCAGAGGGTGTGGATAAAAGCATTTAATGAAATGAAATACTGCTGAGGTACTCACATGATCCCCGGGCTGGGGTCTCATCAGGGAGACCTGGTCGTACCCGCGGCGAAACAGGGCCCAGATAGCATCCAGTTTACCCTGAAGAGGACAAAGGAGAGGGGAGAGGTTTAACAGCTGGCTGCATTTGGACGACAAACTCTCCCACACTGCAATCTTAAACCTAATCAAATCCTATTAACACTGTTTCTACTGTATCAGCGAACATTTGGTCTGTGGTCCTCAGCAGTGTGCCTTTAAAGACAAGAGTCTGCAGGTTTTAATCCCAAACAAACACGGCAGCAGCTGATTCGACTGATTGGTTCTTTCCTCTCTGGTTGACGCCGTGCTGATTAGTCACTTGGCTGTGTTTTGATTCATGTGTCTTTAACTTAAGACACATGCACCTTAATTCCCTGTGAATCCCTGCTGCCACAAGTAAAGCCCTTATCAAAGTGGTTCTTTTCACAAATACAGCGATCTGTCAGGGAACAAAGGACAAAACAGTTCAGCAACAGAGTCAAAGAGATTCTCCTTCCTTACATAAGGTGTAACCCTTCATTCATGTAGTGTTGTAATAATCGGAAAAATTAGTTTCCAACAGGGAAAATTCGGTGAACACCCCCTCAAGTTGGAACAATGGCTTGGAAAGTCACCATGATGACTCTGGTGGCTGATTTCATATAAGCAGAACCATGGTGGATGAAAGTAAATGTTCGGTTGATGGTTTAGGGCTTGGTACTGGTCTTCCACTCCTTCAAGGTATTGACCAAAATAACCGAGCACCAAGAAGCAGCGAAATATCTCAAGTCACATGATGCCTGCATTTAATCCTTTTTGCGCCAACGGTCTGGTAAAGTCAAGCGGTGTATATTTTTTTATCAATTCACATAACGCACCAAAATTTGTACATATCCCACCGAATTATGAGCCAGTAAATCATGCACAGGCCACGTCTTTGGGAAGACTGCGATCATGTGACCAATGGACTGATGAGAATAAAGAAGGAGGCAGTCTCATAAGGAGGCAGGTTAAGGTGGCGGATAGCTAACAAAACACCAGACTTTCCCCTGGAGAATTGTGTTCAGAACCATGTGAACTTTGGGTGAACCTTGAGTCATTTTAAGGTACCTCGTCACCATGTTTCTTTTCTAAACATAACCTACATAACTTTACGTATTTGTGGGATGTCATACAAACCGTTGTCCGAGGACACGTTGACTTGAGAGGAAGGTTAAAGTGTAGAAATACAGAGCTGCACAGGGAGCAATACAACCCAACACACAGTGACCGGTCAGTGTGTAAAGTCACTTTTTTCCTTCAGTTTCTGTTTCACTATGAATCACTGCATTGCTGTTTGGAGTCTGTGTCATAATCAAAATACAGCCTTTAAAGTTGTAAGGTAGCAGTGTGTAAGATAACAGTGAGTGCTGCTACTGTATGAAAGGCCAGTGGTGCCGTACAGAGCTCTATTGTAGTGTACGATTAAAGCACAAACAGCCCGGACGCCAAGTCCAATAATGGCTCTCTGTCTGGAGAATATGTTACATTACTTTGGTTATGTGTGCACGTTGATAGTTGCTGGACTTTGTGCTTATGCAACTAATTATACAAAAATATGTCCCGAGCAGGCTTTATTCCTCCCTGCTGTCTTGTGAAAACTTTGCAGCTCCTCTCGTGGTGCTTTTCATGTTTTAACTTCAGTTGAAGGAGTTCAGGCTTCTCTGTGGGTTGAGAATATTCTACCACCCGCAGTTATTTGAAACTCGCCGGGCAAGAGCTCAAAAACGCACAGTGGTCAAACTGTAAACAAGGCAAATTTTTGAGTTCCTGAAAAGCTGACATTTTGTTACAGGGCAGCAAGGATGCACTGAGATGTGTTCTGAAGCTGTATGTGAGAGCTCAAATGTTTGAATTAAGTTGACTGCACATTAAACTTTAGACTTTACCAGCCAGCTCCCTGGTACTAAGTCAGACTGAACTCATGTGAATGAAGCAGGTGATTATCCAGAGAATTCACAATTGAGTAGGCAGTGTTGATGTCATTTCTATAGTGGGACTCGTGTGAAAACAGTGGGATACAAGCTTCTGAGGGTGAACAGGAAGCATCAGTTACACAAAGACACCAATGAAAATGCATAACCAGAGAGACGATGAGGTTGAGTAACTCAGTATGGGACGATGCCAAAATTGTCAGACAAATTCATGGAATGGTAAGAGACTCTGTTGACTAATTTACAACCAGCTACATTAACAAAACACTGCGATTTTGGCACCTTATGTTTTGCATCATGTCCTTCCTCATGCATGCTCTAGCCAGGCGCCACCCCTCACCTAAACCAAACTGACTATTTCCAGTAGGGTACACAGACAATCTCCTGTTGTGAGGTAACTCTGTGTGAAAGGGGAACTCTGGAAAAAGTCCGTACTTGATTCTCCCGTATTGTACAGTGTTCATACAAAAAACCCTGTGCTTACCCTGATGGGCGAGTACCACTTCCGGCTCTGAGGCGGCTTCTTGTTGTGAGGTTTCTTAGGTTTGGGCTCAAAGGGCTCGTACTCCTGCTCTGGCATCTTCACCACAGCGTTCTTCGGCTTCTCCAGCTTAGCCCCCTCCTCGGTCGAACCCTTCCCTCCCCAGCGCACCTGCAGAAAGTGGACAGTACATGAATATACAAGAAAAAAGAGGCAGTGGTCTAATTTCCGTCAGTTTTTTTGGGAGACTTGTCACCTCCATCCTCTTGATCCCTCCGATTCCTCTTCCTCCGTAATATGAGGCATCCACAGTGGGCCACTTCTTCTTGGGCATTCCATCTTCATCATCTGAACTCTCCTAAAGCACAAATAATTATTCTTTTTTTCCACCATTAAATACTTTCTAATCTTGTTAAGATTACTGTGTGGTTGCTTTTTAAAACTGTACTATCCAATCAGACACATTCTTCCTCAGAAGTGGTGGGTAAGTATGTGTGTGTTTTGACTCACAGGCTCAGGAGGAGGTGGAGGAGGTGGTTCTTTAATCACCTGTGGAACAATAAGAGACATTAATCACATCTCAGAGGACCTCCTGAGAGTCTTTATGTTTCTTTTCAAAAAGGACCCCCAAGTTGCTTATTGGCCCTCTGGAGTTCAGACAAATCTCTTTGAAGCTCCCGATAACTGTAATTTAAGTGTTGCTTTTTTAAAATCGACCCCTGCCTGAGTGTAGTTTACATTTTCTTACCACAGTGCAGCAGAGAGGCCAGAACCACCACAGGAAGAGCAGGGCCAGCAGCAGGAACAACACCAGCAGGGTGATGAGGAGAATGGTACCGTCAAACTGGGGAGTAAACACATGCTACATCAGCAACATTGCTACTGTACAGAGAAGACATTCCTACATTGCTGGCCTGTAAGTCGTAGTAGCTCTGCCGATTAATCTGTTGATTATTTTTTGAGTTGATCAATTAGTTATTTGGTCTATAAAATATCAGAGAAGGTTGAAAGATGTCAATAGGTGTTTCCCAAAGCCCAAGACGAAGTCCCAAAATGTCTTGTTTTGTCCAAAATCCAAAGATTTCAGTCATAGAGGAGTAAAGAGACTAGAAGAAATTTACATTTAAGAAGAATCGGACAATTTAATTTTTCTTTTTCCCCTTAAAAATTTATTCAAACTGATTAATTGATTATTAGATTAGTGTGCAATCAATTTGATGGCTGACAATTAATCGATTAATTGTTACAACTCTAAGTGGTAGTCGAGGGAAGAGAAGATATTTTCAAAAAGTAAGTGCAGTGTTAATAGTTACAGTAACAGAAGTGGAGGTGGGACTAGAGAGTAGCAGAGGATGTCACACACCCGGTAATAATACTAGTAGTATTTTCTTCATCACTTCTGTCACTGTAAATATTCATGTTTTTGTTTTTCTCGATGACAGTGGTTAGTGTAAGCTGCGATCCCTGAATGAATCCATCAGTTGCTCTTTTAGGCGAGGAAGGCGTCCATGAGCCAAACGTGGTTCCCATTACGGACCACAGATGAGGATCACATGTGGTTACACTTTCCCCCTATCTATCTCGTGGCAAAGACACAGGGGATTTATCTCATCTCAGCAGTGGGGTCCGTCGTCACTGGGACCTAATCATTATTTCCTCAGAAGTTTCTCAATCAGCAAGTTCTGTATAACTTTCAACACCTGACAGGCAGAATTTGTGAATGGTTTAGTGAACCGCAGATAGTGACCACATCTGCGTCTTGAAACCCTTGCACATACAGTGCGTGCGTTTTCTCAGGCTATATGGGCCCATTTTGTGGACTACAAAGGCTTAAACTGCTCAAAGTGGCACAGTGGGAGGATTTGGGGAGGGGTCTGTTTTCACTCTTGATTTATCCATAGACTTTAGCATGCATGTTGTTTATTGCCCCAGGCCTACCCATCACAAGTTAGCAACTTGTTGTGCCTCCTAAAGCCTGGTGTGACTTCAGCCTATATGGTTTAGTTTAGTGGCGAGAAGCGGCTAATTGCAATGGTATGTCTAATTGAGCCCTGTATATCATGAACCACAACACAGCAGTCTGAATTCACAGTGTTTTCATGGCTATGATGTCATATGGACTGAGGGAGAACGCCTTCAAAGAGAGTTTCTTTTTGGCTTGGTGGGAGTCTGCTGTGGCTCTGGTCCATATGCTCCAACATACGTGTTTTATTTTGTTAAATTGCTTTAAATTGTCTTAAATTGCATCTTGTTTAATCTTGGTTAGTAGGGAATGAAGCTCCACCCGGCTTCACGCTGACTCAGTTATATACATTCACACACCTGGGAGGATTAATATGGAGGTGCTCCAACTGCGGGGTAAAGCTTTGCGCAAGGGTACTTCAAGGACAGACTACTTGTCTTTCACTTTCACAACCCAAATCTTGAGACTTGAAGCGGCAGTCTCGTGGTCATGAACCCTCTTCTCTAACCTTTTGTCTCCTGCCCCCCTGGGGGCTTCAGAGTCTTTTTGGGGTGGATTGCTACTATACACCCCTGTGGTTTGGCTCCCAAAAAAAAGAGGGAAAATAACAAAACTGAGAAAGGGAAGATGAAAGAGATAACGGGGAGTAAAGAGACTCACTGTAGAGAATAAAACAACAAACTTTTGGGAAAAGGGAAAAGATGGAGAGGACAGAAGAAGCAGAAGGAAGAAGGGTGGAAACCACATGCAATACACAAAGTAATGGGAAACCCCTTTTATCACGTTCCAAAACAAAATAACAAGAGTAAACCTATAATTGTCATTTTTAAGCCATGTTAACTCCAAATTAAAAGAGTACTTATCACACTGCATGATGTTTTTTGCATTACTGCATTATATGTTTATGAATGCTTGTAAAATTGCAAGAGTTTTAATTATAATTTTAATTTATACTAAGTAATAGGATCCAACTGAACCACACTTTGAATAATCTTTAATACTAACGTAGGCCAGACGGGGCCTATTATGCTTCTCCTTATTTTCTGTCATAAACATTATATTACAATTTCAGATGTTCTTGCCCAAAGTTTTAAATAATGAGGTAAACATATGTAAACCTCAGGCCTTTGACTGTTCTGAATACTCTGTTCTCAACTGTTTTATCTACACTCATAACCAGCTGATGTCAGCTCCTGACAGATTTCTCTAATGGCAATCTGCTCCAGGCACGCCACAACAAGTGGTTACATTACATACACAACAAAAGGGAAACATGTAATCTAGGTTGCCAGTGCTGTTAATATCTTCCCAATTTCAGATTGTATTCCTGCTTGTAACCGGTTATTCAGACTGCAGCCCAGTTGTCAGAAGAAATTGTTGGCATTGTTCGTTTCTGCACACCAGGAATAAATTATGTTTGGACATTTCACTCATATCATATCATTGTTTGTTATGAGATGTAGCATACTAGCTGACCAGACACTATTCGCGACCAACAGACAACAAAGCCACTAATGATTTATCACCCTGTCACTGTTCTTCCCTCAGGGATAGTGCCATGAACAGCGGTTGTTTCGTTACCAAGACATCGTTGCATTTCCACCTGGGATTTTGGGGTTTTAAACTGGGGTTTTAAGCCAAAACATGATTTTTTTCCTATCCATAACCAAGTTTTAGGGTTACACTTTAACCACAGCATTGTTTATATCTAACATTTCAACGTATCTGCTACATAAGAACGTGCCAATGTACAGTAACATATCTGTAATTTACAGAAATGTACAACGCAAACATTTTTTCTGGCGACTGGTTGGAAGATTTTGGTTTACAAGTTTTTATTCGTGATTATTATCATGATAAAAAACGCAGCTATTTCTGTTACAGTCATTCCCTGGTTGTAATGCAGAGACAATAAGATGCAGAAGACCTGGAAATGTTGACGAATCCAAAATACAAGGATAAACCTGTATTGTGGGTCCCCTTTGAATGTATTAAGAGATTTATAAAAGCTGCCACTTACACACTCTGTGGTGGTGATGTGCACGTTGCTGCTGATGAAGGACAGACCATCGTTCATGCTCACTTGGAGATAAATCACCCTGAAACAAAACAACAGACATATCGGGGCAGGTCATACTGTTTCGTCATGTTGGGATGTAACAATAAAAACAAGCATGTTTGAAGCAGTTTATTTAGTCTGAAACATTTCCTCCTCAACCTCCATTTGTCTGACCAGGATGATGTCACTTGAACTTGGGTTCACACCAAATAACGTCACCAAACCGCCTGCAAACTGTGAGGTAGTTTGTTAGAAGTCAGAATGTAATTTGAACCAACAGGAAACAACCACAGAACACAAGGGACTATGAGAGGTAGAACAAAGAGACGTCTAGACTAATGATCAGATTCAGTTATTTTTTTAAGGGCTGCTGGACTCAGATTGGTGTTCTCTCTCACTGCCAAAATCTCCAACCTGCAGAAGAACATGTTACCAAAACTGTGCCCAATAAATGAGCTACTCAGTGAGTCCAGTGGCTTTTGTTTACGAGCCCTGTTTCACATGTAATTGAGTTTTCCACTGTGGCTGAAATCCAAAGGAGAATAAACAAACTGTAGGTGTGATCGTGTTGCCTACTGAGCCACACAGCAGGCACACGAGCCAAAGTAGGACAGATGAACTTCAACGAAATGGAAAAAAACAACACAACCTGCTCGTTCAGATTTTGTTTTTATGGTTCTGGCCGAGTTGTGTATTTTTCCAAGACATGACACCATACTAATTTCACTTTCAGGAATGAGAACAATCTCTGCTACAGTCTGTGATCTCCACTTGGTGCTACAAAATCACTTCCTTTCATGGAATGTAAAATACACCAAAGTAAAACTTCTTTCCTCTCATACATAAGGGATAAACTCCTTGTCAAAACATGTCTTTGCCCGTCCTCCAGTCCAAACTCCTCTCATAGCCTTCGAAGGTTTTTGGAACAGAGTGAGTCTTTCTTGATGGTCTGAAGGATCCCTTCCTCCTCCGAGTGGGGAAAAACAATTCTGAGAATTTCACGTGACCTCCAGTGGCCTTCTTGGAGCCTGTTCTCGTTAAGATCTTCAAAACATGTGGATAAAAGGTATGCATCTAAAAAAACACCCCCTGCTCTTAGTCAGTGGAGGACCAGGTGGACGTGAGAGAGGTCTGGCAAATGGAAAGCAGGTCATTGACCGATAAACCTGTCTTTACTCTGACTCAGTGAGCTGTCTGTCTGGTTTTAACAAAAGGAGGGGGGAAAGAGAGAAGAGCTCGGTTGGTGGGTGAAATTCATGATCAACAGCAGACGGGCCTTGTTGACAATAAACAGCTGGGCTCTAAGGGACTGAAACTTCAAAACAGTCTAAGAGCCAAAGAAAGAGCAGTTTGTGTTAATGTTTTTGTTGTATCTCTGAGTGGTTAAATGCATTAGTGTGAGCAGGTAAAAGATGTGACCACCTACATACAGCACAGTATGGCCATATGTACCTGGAGGAAAAACATCCGTTAAATCAGTGGTCCCCAACTGGTGGGTTGCTGTCCAAAAATGGGTCCCAACACAAGTGTTTCACAAACATGTCAAGTTTGTCATTTTAAAGTGCAGTGAATCTCCAGCTCAGAGCATTTATTTTAAGTGTTGTTTCCTGCTGTAGAGTGAGTAACTAAACAGCTACTTGACAGAGACAACAAACTAGCAGGATGACATGTCCAAATGCAAGTATGAAGCTGAACTGTGTGGACCTTGAACTGATGACTAAGGAGAAATCTGGACCCTGTGGTTGGACCAGCTGGAATCCACTGCCTTAGATTTAAGTTAGGGTTTAAGTTAAGGCAACTAAAACGTGGATGCTAAGATCAGACAACTACGGATACAGTTTGGTATAAATGGCATACATAAAATAGGAGTGAAATAACACTGAAAAGCAATTCATGACAAATTTTAGGTTCTATAAAGGGGGCCTATTATGGTTTTCCCTATAGTGTCAAATAATGAGGCAAACTTATGTAAAGTTGATCCCTGTAAGGAAAAACCTCAAACCTCATTCTGTTCCTGTTTCTTTATTCTTTCGTGAGAAAATCATGTCAGCTTGTGACAAATTTCCGTATATGGTCATCTACTCCAGTCACACTACTGCCGGTGTTTACGTTACATACACTGCTACATGTAGCTACATGCTAACGTCAGGGAAACAAGTAATCTCGGTTGCCGACATTGTTAATTTCTCCCTGATTTTGGATCATATTCTTGCTGTAACGTGCTGGAATGTATTTAGTAGCTTATATTGGGGATTTTTCGCAGCATAAAGTTCTGCAATACTCCATTTCAGTCATTCCTCAGCTGCAATAATGGTGCAGAGGCAGCAACAGTGCAGATGCAGAAGACCTGGTAATGCTGACCAATCAGAGCAGACTGGGCTTTTTTCAGGAGGGTGGCTTTAAGAGACAGGTCCTGTGACAGAGTGTCTCAGACAGAGGGTGAATGCAGATGTTCCAGCACAGACAGTATGAGGTAAAAAAAATGTTTTTCAAACATAATAGCGTGTAAACATGTTGTAGTCGGAACCCAAAAGACAAGTATGAACCTTAAAAGGAGCACAATAGGTCCCTTTAATACCAACAGAGCATTATTTGACAACCACGATGGACCTAAATATCTATTCATGGGTGTAGCTTGAGGCTAGTGTTACTCTCTATTTGTCTTACTGTCCCATGAAAGGCCCAAAACCAAAAGTATGTTAGTTTGTCTCCCAATAACCGTCTAACCTCTCTACCCTGTCTGTTCAAGACATGATTATTTAAATTTGGGTCACACATGTATTGTTTTGTTTTTAGAGGTCTTGGCTGTCGTGTTAAAGACAAAGATACTCAAACAGAAGTAAATATAGCATCTGTCTGGGGCTGTTTTTAGTGGCAGATTAATATAGATTTGGTTCTCTAGTGAGTATTTCTGTCAGGTGAATGCGGGATTGAGTCAAAATAAACTTCAGCATTCTTTGTAACAAAGGAACATGTTTCATTAGGACAACAATGGAGCTTTGTGACAATACATATAACAAGCTCTGGCTACACAGGCAATAAAACACTGCCAGCCTTATAATTAAATCTTTTACTGGGTATATTTCTGTCAGAAGAACGCCCAGAGACCTGGAACAGAAGAGAGGAAAGAGCCAGAGACAACTGACCAGTGTGAATTTGAGGATGTGGAGGAAATAAAGTAGTTAGAGGAAATGTTAGTTGTAGAGCATCCTGTCTGACAGCTGTTAGGCGCGGAAGTAAAACAGACAGGGCCGGCTGTCCAGTCATGAACACACACAGACACACTTACAAGGGACATAGCAGACACAACATTAGAGTTCATCTGCTGCTCATTAGGTGGTGTGAATCAGCCCAGCTTTAAAGACAAATCTACATTAAAAGACTTTAACAGGTAGTGTGACATTTTTACTTTTTGTGTTCTTTTGTATAACCGGTGACATAATGTCGTATCCAGAGAGGCAGAGAGACTAATTTTTATAGACAGTTTCAAACCGGACAACATAAACGTTCTAAATGGGTCCCTTTGTATTTCCTGTTTGAATGTATGTTAATGCAGAAGCTGACAGGAAGTAAACAGGGACCAAAGTTGTTGCCCTAGCAACAGAATAGCAATGAAATGGTCCATACACAATCTATGTGACAACAGACCAGAATGCAGCGCAGCAGTGATGAAGGTCGGGGTTTTAAACACATCTGTCAGAGATAAATCAGTTTCATGACAGAATAGCTGTTAATTAGTGAAAAACTAACTTTCTGAGTCTAGGTATTAATGGATCAAACACTCTGAAGGTTTTCCACCCTGCCGAGAGTCATGCTGCATACAAATATATGACCACACACACATGAAAGACCAGGCTAGCTGCTACATGGCTTTGATCAGCCAGAGTAGACTGTTGAAAGAGTGAAAGACTGACAGGGGATGAAAGAAAGCTTCTGTGCGACAGAGACAAATAAAAGACAGATACAGACAGAAAATGAACAGACAGAAAGAGAGAAGGTGGGTAGGGGGTGGACTGGAAACAACCAGCAAGGCACAGCAGACGGTGAAAAGAGCCACCGTGGCACCAAAATTAAAAACAAGAGGTAGAAAGAAAGGGAAGGGGGAGGGGAAAAAAGATAAGCATGGGATTGGAGAGTAGGGGGGTTAAGTGTTAAGGTGATGGAAAGTTTGAGAGAACTTGGGCAAGATTAGAAAAAATATACAAAGGCAAATCCGGCTTAATGGGACGTGTAATGGAAGCGAAAGGCACACGATGTACCCTCAGTTTTACGACCTTTCTGCTAAGGTATCGATTAAAGCTTCAGTCATCAGTCCAGGTTGTTTAAATCTCTCCTCACTGCCGTTAAAATCATATTCTCTCTCTTTCCACACCACTGACAGGTCAAATAATACATGTAAATTGTAACATCTACTGTATGGGAGACTAAGATGAAGGTATTTGTATCATAATTATAGAAGTATGCTATGACCATCACAAATACCATTACAAGTCCAGAAACAGTGTGAAAAGAGGGTCTTATATGGGCCAACAGGACTTCTCCCCTCTTTGTCTCGCAATGCAGTTTAAAGTCTTTAACCACCGTCCACTGAACCTTGTCCTCTGTGGCCTGTTGTACTTTTCTTCCCATAAAGACTTAGGTTAGGGAGGTTTGTGGATTGTTGATCTTGGAACGTGCTTGAGCTCTAAAAAGAGAGCACAGCCAGCTGATGAGGAGCGACTCTGGCCGCCGCTTGGGTTGCACCAAAAAGTTGTGTGACTGTCATTTGGTAAACGCTGGAGTATACCAACCCAAGCTGTCTTAGATTTCACATCCCGCCCCCTCTGTCTTTTCCTCCAGTGAGCCAGAGAGCATTGAAGTGATTGAAACACACTGTCTTTTTAATGCGTGTGTCCACAGACCTGATCCTTAACTAACAAATACAATCCACTGTAATCAGATCTACTTAACTAAGTCTGAAGCCAGCAGTGTACTTCAGCTCAGGTCAAAATGTGTGTTTTCTCACAGGGAAAATGCCCGGTTACCAAACAAAGGAGCACTAAGTTTGGGGATGATAAGAACAGAAAATATTACAGTCCCATTAAAGTTTGATTTGAGATTTGGTATGAGGCTTTTAAATGCACGAGTATTCTCAACAGTCACTCAAAGTACATGTACCAAGATGACAAAACAGTACAGATACTTAGGCACAGATTGTATTTACTTGCATATTGTACATTGGGACATTGTTGTGTATTGAACAGTAGTTTGAAAGCCTTTAATTTTATTTTTTTCTAGCCAATTACGGGCACCGCAAAAAAGCTTTAAACACAACATGGACTTATTATCATCGTATTAATTTGTAAAGTCCAGTCCAGACACTGCAGGGAAAAGTTCCAGTGGTGTGAACTGGTCTGTCTGGCATATGGTGTTGCCTGCGACACATCTTGTCAAGTCACCAGTGGTTGTTTTTACAATGTATGACATGTCATCTATTTCAACAGCCAATCAGCTTGTGACAAAGTAAGCTGGTCAAGTCAGTTACAAACTGACAACAGCTTTCTGCTGACCCTGAGCCTGTCCCATGTACATTCCCATGGCCGTGAACACATCTGTCAGTCTGTGTGCTCACAATGTGTCAACGGGTCGCTGCTACTGCTGGCAGGATGTGTGCATGTAACACACATATACCCAAAAAACCAAAGCACTCTTAGAGTCGTTACTTGTACCTGAAAAGCTGAAAGTTAGAACAGTAGTACAAAGAGACGTTGCTGTGCAGATGACACACTATCTCAACTAATGGCACTGGTTTAAACTGACCGGTTTCAGAACATCCCAGGCTGGCACATTGTGAGGAGTTGTAAGTGTCAGCTCATCTTGATACAAAGCTTTGGTCTGAACAGGGTTTTGTTGCGAACATGTTGGCAAACAGTGTCTGCTGTTTGCTGCTGGACAGGTAGCACACACTGTGCTTTTAGAACTTTTATTGCAGAAAACAGCTTCATGCTGCAGCTGTAAATGACTGATATGAGCAGTGAGACTGAACCAAAACAGTACAGCTGTGGGTCATAAAACTACAACAATGAGATGAAAAATGCTAAAATGCCCTATAAAGCTGAGACGAGCTGCAAAGCTGGCTGATAATCCTCTGTGGGTTTGTCACGAGAAACTGCCCCTTTCACATTATACATACAAATTCTGATCTGAAATCAGTGAAGAACAAAGAAACAAAACAGATTAAATCTCAAATACCAATGATTAAGCAAGTCAGTTTGGATTTGTAAGTGTCTAGTCTTGACTTTCTTGGTGTCTATATAAGCCAAAAACCAAAAGTCTCCAGTTGTTTTCAGTGCTGTGTTCTAATTCAGGACAGAAGCAGGACAAATGCATGAAGGCTTTACCACTGCATGTGCTGGCACGGCTACAGAGCCCCTTATATTTTGCTAAGCTGCTCTGGGATCTAGAAAAGAGGAATGTGGCCACGGATGGGGATCGTAAACGGAGCTAATGTATGGCAGGCCTCTTATGGTCTGTGCCAGTACACACGTGTCTGCATACATGTGTCTCTCTGTGTTTGAGGCAAAGAATGTGATCTAAGATGCGTGTGAAATCATAAAAGAGAGGCACCTACTTCCCAACTTCATCGATGACAGGAGCTGGACACAGTAAGAATGTGTCTTCTACACGCGCCGGCTTTTCATCTAGGAGGCAAGGACAAGACGAATAAATGTACACTCCACAGTTGACTCCTTAGTCTGATCTATTTAGCTGTGTATTACTGTAAACTATCACTCTGATAAAACAGATATTAAGACTGAAAATGACCCAAATAGCGTTGGCTTGACATGAAAAAACAAGTGTAGGTGTACTCACTGACTGTAACAGTGTCGTTGATTTTGAAGCTGCAGAGCACCTGGTTGATGTTCCTGGCGTGGAGAAAACCGTTTCCTCTCACCACCACTTGGAAAGACTCTGGTTACACAACACAGATTGACATTTTTACGTTCTCTGGCAAGCAAGATCATATTCTATACTGTATGTATTAAACATGATGCTCATTTCCATGTCTGCAGTTACATTTCACACCCAGCATGGTTACATGGGCAATATTTATACTGTGAATGGCTTCCTACATTAATTCAGTGTATTTGTCTGTATAAGGACAATGACAGTTGAGCTAAGATATTGGATTTTTTTGGAGGGTCTTAATAATGTGGATTGTGACGTGAATGGCTTCTCTAAAACAAATTTCAGCCAAAATTTCAGGATGTCAAGGGCTAGTTTTAACTACATCTGTCAGCACCTCTTTACAAGACTCCTGCGGCAACACAGGCAATCCATCTGTAAGTGATGTAAAAGACACATGAATTCGGATGTGGTTGTTCAGATTGAGATCGCAATGCAAAGAAAATAGACCTGTATTTGATTTTAGGACTATAACAGATTTGAAAAGGATAGATTCCATTTGCGGCGTCAAGTCACATATGAACAAAAAAAAAAAAAAAAAAAAATCAGATTTGGGTGACTTTTTCCTGCAGTCTGAACATAGCTTAATAATGTTAGTGTGGTTTATGTGAAAACACAATGAATGCAGAAAATGGCACTAAAATTCAGAGTGTTTCATTCAATGTGCATGTCTATACTGTAAATTGACTTCTATGTATTTAACTTCAAATATTGCAATGTTGCCTGTAACATAGGGAAAATACTCTGCTATAACTACATGAAGATGAGACTGAACTGAACATTCCTCACAGCAGGCCAGCGACTAATATTTTATCTCATAAGGAGCGAAAGCAATTCAATAAAAAAACAAAAGCAGATGTAAGAAGCCGTAAAAGTCCCTCCGCTCTTGCCAGAAGTGTTTAATCAGATTTTATCTACTCATTTGTGCCTTTTAATGTCCATTTAATGTTCCTTTAACTGTCATAATCTTTCTCTTGGCTGGACACGAAAGGATTTTGTCCATTTTACATTTCAGCTGGAGCCAATATCACCACTGCTGCTCTCTCACGGCCAGTCCTTTTAATGACACCCTATAATATTATCCCCACAGCACAACCCTGTCCCCATAGGTTTCCTGTAAGTGACCTGGATGCCCATATATGGTCATTTTTCAGTCTGGGATTGTCATTACTGGAGTGAGGGAAGGGGAGACGGGGCACCCAGCCTGAAATTAATACAGTTCAAGAAATGATGGGAGGCTGGCACCGGTGTGGGTGACACAGCAGAGACGCAGTGTGTGTGTGTGTGTGTGTGTGTGTGTGTGTGTGTGTGTGTGCGCGCGCGTGCATGTGTGTGTGTGTTTCTAACTCCCCACCTCCTGCACACACACTGGAGGGCTCAGCTGCCAAAATCTCAATGCAGGACTTCTTGATGATCTGGAGAGGAAATGAAGACAGCAATTATTTTTTCTACACATATACTAATGCTGGCCTGGAAGTAACAGACAGGTTTATCAAATTTAAAGAAATACTTTTCCCCCCAAATGATGATCATGATTATGTCTAAGTATTCACCCAATGATACACTGAATTTCTTAAGAAAACTTTCTTTTTCCTCGCATGCTTGGGTGAATGAAGAATTCAAACACCGAAAAAATTCTTAAGGAACGTAAGTTATAGGGGGCCAAATATGTATTTACAACAACTCGTGCAGTATGATCCAAGTCTCATTTAAGCTCATCTGTGCTCTCTTTAAGCCAGACTCCACTGACAAAAACAGTAATTTTACCGTAATGACCACAGGAGCTACTGGTCTACCACCGCCTTGCTCAGTCAATTAGTTTGTGTTACTGTGTGACCTTGGTGTTTTAAAGGGTTTATTTAGATTCACAAAAGTCACACATTAACAAAACACAAATCACAGCAGTGGTTGACCTGCAGCACCTGTGTTCACTGAGGTAAAATTACTGTAATTGTCAATGGAGTCTGGCTTTGACGAGATGAAGTATCACTTTCAGCGTAGTTTTAAATACTAAGGTTTTAGCGAAAATATATGTGTTTGGGAAGTACTAACCATACAACTACAGACTTGGATGATATTGCAGGAGGTGTGTTTGAGTTTTTAAATGCAGTTTTTTGGCTTTTTTTGCGAAGTTTTCTTTGAAATCAACGTAATATTGATTGATATGGTTATTCAGGGTTGAAGTATTCCTTTAGCAAGCTCAATAAAACATGTTCTAGGGCTCTCTAAGAATGAAGTCATTTCCTTTATCATACGATATGTCTTTGCATGTCTCTTTGAAATCTTTCATCATTTCATCATTGCAGTGCTTATTTTGAAGACTGGTCACATCAGTATGCTCCACTAGAATGTCAAGTAGTAAATCTGCTATACTATAATTGTAAACTGCATGTGCTGTGTGAGATTGGGAAGCTTAACAGGCGTAGAAACAGTAACTGCAGGGGGGCGGAGCTTATTAGAAAATTATATGACAGAAAACAAATGGACTAACAGGGAAACTGATGAAAATATTAGCTTCTCTCATGAGAAACACAAGTTGCAGTTGCCTCACTCTGCCCGTACTGTACTCTCTGAATATGAGCATGTGTTTCATGAGCCCAGTGTACACAAAGACTTACAGTTCTGCCTGGTGCATATAAAAAATAGTGTTTATGTACTGTTAGAGTTGAATCTTCATCCAAAATGGCAACAGTTTGCTATAAATCAGTGTTACATTTTAACTCTAGCATATTGCAAACCAGTTTAGGGACTGGATGGCTGATGAAGACCAAGGTTTCCTGTTTATTCATACTACACTGTTTTCTAAAGTCAGTCCGGACACCCAAGGGAGTAATAAAAGGTAATTGTACCAATGCAAGACAGTCTCAGGATAAATACACGAATGTGGACGTCCACTGTTTGTGAGCTTCAGCTACAGGAATGCTCCCCTGCACAGAGAAGAGTTTATTTACCGAATCAATGACTCCCCGGAGGGCGTGGAAGCCGCCCAACACAGGAAACACATGCTCGATGGTGTCTGCAATGGTGGCCAGCTATAGAGAGAAAGGGAGGTAGAGACAGAGATGTGGATGGAGGAAAAAGGGGAAAAGATTTAAGTGACCTCATTAAAAAACTCACAAAAAGATAAATGAACAATTGACTGGATAAGTGCATTGAGGAAAATTGTGCTCTCTGTAACTATGGTTATGGTTAGACATGACATTGAGTGGCTGATGTTTCATGGCAGGCTGAAATCGACCTCAAATGCACTGGTGACATAATTTTTAGACGTTCCAGGATAGGAAGACCCTAACAATGAGTCTCCATGAAGAACTGCTTACACACTGTAAAACCAGGAAATCCTATTCACAGTAATGATCACATTTAATCCACAGTCAGGTAATAGACCCATTTACAACCAATCAAATGGAGCTCATATTAAACATGAGGGAGACCACGTCTGGTTACTGACGTGAGACCAGCCCTCAAGTGGCCTCATATATCTTTCACATTAAATACAGGAACCTGAATCATCCTCCTCATCATCATGTTGAAGCTAGCTGAGTATTATTGAAGTTACAGACGTTTCTCCAGTCCAGCTTTGTGTGTTGGCATCCTTAAGAGGCAGCTTGGGGTTAAAATTTACTTGGACTGGTTTTCAGGAAATTTTAAATTATGGGTTAGCCAAATTGCACAGGGGCCACTGAATACGCACTATGCAACATGAAAGTAACAGCTTTTCCACAAGTCTGGATTCCTGAGCACATGTGGTACAGTACATGTATGGTACTGTCTTTATTGCAAACCAGATATATAACTCTTAGGGGATATAAGTGCAAAGCTACCATATGCAGCACAGCAGATTTATTACACTGGCGTTACCTGAGTCTCATTGAAGTCTTTGACACCAACGCAGTAAACAATAGCTCCAAGAGACCTGGCTCTCTCTGCCTATGGGAAGACACAAGCAATAAAGCCAATAAGTTCCAGAAAACTGGGATTCAAGCAATGAGAGTATGATCTGTCTCCAGAGATAGAACTGCAGCAGGTTTGGGCTGAGTCCGAAATTCCATACTGGCATGCTATTTAGTAGGCTGAAACAGTATGTGAGATCTTCAGCATGTCAGAGACCTTAGTATGATACCACCAGCATGTGAATTGCATATTATTTGTGGTGAAATATTACAGTATGCAAACACTGGACACTAGTACGCCAGCATAAATACCCAACAATGTAATGCAGCAGCGAGAACAATGTTCAAAACAGGATACAGTGACCAGGGCAACTCTGCAACATCAATAAGTCATTATTACTTAAAGAGATGAATAACTTTTGCTGGTATCACGTTTAGTTGTCTGGCAGATGAAAATATCAGCAGCCGAAATGTTTGATGGGAAATCTACCAAACACATCAATAAATTCATTCATAGTATATTAAATAGCCTAATAATGTCTGTTCTATAAGTTATGTTACCAAGTCATAGGTCTTCCTCTTAATGTTCTTGGTAAAGTTAGGTGACAGCATCACGGATCAAGCTCTCCAGGAAGACACCAACACACCAAGGGTCTCCTACTTGAACAGCCCAGAGATGTGCTTCACTCCACCATGGCGAATCCTTTTACTCCTTTGCCTCTGCCACTAAACCTATGATTAGTCACTCTGCTCAATAGACTGCTTCTTCATTTAGCTAACTTTATAAGTTATTAAATTTGAATAGTTTTATTGCTGTTTAAATGTAGGCTATTATATGGCTATATAAATTATATGTCCTGTAGTTTATCTATATGGCCGGAATTCTGGAATATTAAAAAAGTCTAGCATAAACCCTGGTCACAAGTCTGCTGACTGATGTGCAATTTGAGGAACATCATATGAAGCATTGTGCTTGGGGTATCATTACAGACAGATGACACAGTACATGATTATTGAGCTTTGTTTTGGGTACAATGTGGTTTGGGCTTTTTGTTAGCCATGCTGGCTCCAGGGATGTCAGTTGGTTACTCCACCACTTTGACCCAGATTAAAATATCTCAACCTATTTGAATAGCTTGCCAAGAAATTAGGTACACACATAAACATTATAGATGCAAAACATCAGCTGATGTTAGCATTTAGCTGACACATCATTATCTGGCAATGAAGATGCCTGTGAAATGACAGGCATCATGCATGCAGATGCCAGTTGAGCTGACGAGTTACATGTCTGTAACAATAGTTCACATATTGGGTATGTAGTGCATAGCGTGATTTTAGGTGCAACGTTTTTGTTGGTACCTCTTGTTGCGCAGTGATGAGCTGATGTTCCTGCAGCTCTCCGTCTGTCAGCGCAATAATAACACTGGCGGTGCCTGGAAGAAACATGCAGTAACGCTATAACTTCAACATAATTCAGTACTTAGCCTGAAGTAAGTTGTTATACAAATGATGCTTATATGATGCTTACCAAAGTTCTCCCTGTAAATCTGCTCATTTGCCTTTAAATAAGGAGACATCATGGACAAAAAGTCAGGAATCACTGAGGTTTGACATTTAAATTTGCAGTTCAATGCACTTTGAGTTCCTCTTTGTTTGACTCTCAGTGTAAAATAACAAAAAGGAGGCATCACAACAAAGGCTTACCCTCTGCAACCCAAGGTGCATGAATGTGTCTCCACCAGGAATCTCTCTCTTCAGAGCATTCAGCCCCTTTCTGATGTCCACTCTGCAGAGAAGGAGGAGAAGACGAGAGTTGGTTTGGATGGGGGAACAGGTAAACTGCTGTTTTGTCTTGTGTGCCACCTCTTACTTACTTAGGAGTAAATGTTATTTTACCTGTGCCTGTGCACCACAAGCTACACTCATGGGATGCAGATGGCCTGTGGTTTTCTCTTAACCAATCCATCTCCCTGCAGTTCTTGTGTTTTTCCCTGTTTTCCCATCAATTAGCACTATAGTTGCTCTCAACTGTGTGAATTTTTATGTCTCTGTCCTTCACAAATGTTTTTCACCCGATTCTGTTTCATTGTTTTCACTGGAGCACGTATGCAGACTTCTGTTGGAAGTGGAGACACAGTTTTCTGTGATACTTTCTCACACAAAAATAACACTGAGTTTTTTGCAGCAACAGTCACACGGTGACACAGGCCAATTTTCAGCTTTGTGTCAGTTCAGAGAGCATCTGCTTTCACTCTGGTGCAACAGTTTGAGTTTATTTTACGGCTGATTGTTCATCTTGTGTAACAGCATTCCTTGCTTGAATAACATTTATCCACAACAGATATTCAGCTTGGGTTAGTCAGTTGCAGTTAAGTAATTATGTTGAAAATATATGTTGATGTAACTTTATTTACCTGTTTTCTGTCAGTTTCATGATGGTGGATGCTCTGGAGGAGAATGTAATGAAGGACATCCTCAGCATAGGACTGCAATAGAAAAAAAAAGAATCACACTTGTCATTCAGCAGCCCACACTTTTGGCAGTGCAGTAGAAAAATCCCCATGGATAAACCAATTACTGATGATTTGTGCCAAGGACAAAACTCAACAGAATGTGGCCGGTGATTTCCCACCTTGCACAACATGTGAGTAACACAAACACTTCTACAACATCTGAGAAAGATTAGAAACATTGTGTTACACTATTTCTGCGAAAGCAAAATATTGTTTTCCTCAGACACAGAAAATAACTGGAAGCAACCCATCTTGTGCTTTCCTTTCATGCCAGACAAACAATGTAGGAGTCCTTTCATTTAAACAATAAATATCTCATCGTGGACAAACGACTGTGCTCCCTTTGAGGTCGCTCCAACAGGCTGTGTATGAAATGCTTCTTGCAGATCAACACGCTAAGACACAAAGTGACACCATGCACAGATTGGTGCCAGTGTGCAGGATTTGAACCCTCTGTGCGTGACAATGACTCAAATGTTGGTGCTCAAACAAAGTCACTGGACCCTCAGATGTGGGGAAAAGTTTTTATTTTTGTTTACTGGTGAAATTTTATATTTAGAAAGGAATTGCATGCATGTAAACATACACACATGCACAGCTATCTGAAGAAGAAAAAAAAAGTGAGAGAAAGTAAGTGAAGGCAGATTTGTGCTGTTTGAAACGTCCTCATGTTTGTTTAAAACAGGAACTTAAAGGAGGGTTGGTTCTTTGCTATGGCTGAACCACAAAGCTCCAGGTGTTGTTGTGGCTTTCGAGAGGTACGGACAAAACAAAACCACCCACGAGCTGAAAGCCATCTGTTGAAATTTAGCATGTTAGTCTGTACTGCATTAAAATATAGTTCATATTATAGCCATGAGAGGATGCAAATATTTAGAGCCCCCTCATTTGCTTTAATAGTTACAAAATAAATACAGGATGGCGCTCTAAAGGAGTAAGATCTGACATCATATAAAAGTGATGAATAAAAGTGATCATGTACACACTGGATCATGATATTGAGTGTTTTGCCCATTAGCTGACAGTGAAATCTACCAGCAGTCTGTCAGAATCCAAAGGGACACTGGTTCAGTGACATAGTGACAGCCTACAGTCTACAACAGCATGGGTACACACTCACAGATGTTTCGTTAAAAGGTGCAGTTTGAGTTTAATGTTGATGTTCACTGCAAAACATGCACTGGTTTGCTTGTCTGACTAGTGTAATCAGTGTAGCTGGTGCTACAAAAACAAAAAAGGATGCAGATTATAGATAATTACATGAACCTTGATGACACATAACCTTAACAGCCAATTTTCTCTGGGTTGCCTGGATTTAAAGAGGTGTTTTCTGTCACTTGGATAAACTTTAAAGTCTGTTTGTTTAGTGTTGTCAGTTAGGGACAATCATGCTGTGGTTTGTGTCAGCTTTGTCCTTTGGAAGCATCCATTCCTCTCTGTCCTCTCTATAAGCAGAAACATGGTCCACATCAGTACGCCTGTGTAGACGCTTCGTGCCTTGTTGCGTTCGGTAGTGTGTCATCTAAAAATCACAATGTAACGACAGATTGAGCTCCAGTCTAAGTCTTGCAGCTAGATGCGCTTTAACATGAAACACAGCTGACCCCTTCTGTTTGGGTTCACTTCTGCTCCGGACAAACACAGCTTATCAGTCTGATGAAGCTCTAGCTAAACATGTCCATGTGTGAAGGCACATTCAAGACACTTCATCACCTCCTCATTCAGACACACATACCATTGTTACAAGTTTTTTTATCCTTCTGTGCAGAGTTCTGCCATGTTTGTTTCCTAGCGTTATCATGGAAACGCTCTGATTATGTCTTTATCGCAGTCTTGAGGACTGATGTAATGCATAAGAGCACATGCTGAGTATACCCACCAGGGGTGCACATTTGTGCCTGCTGGGCCAGGCATTGTCATTTGCGTACTTGTGCAGACCATGTTCTTGCCCTAAGTCTGAAGAGACTGTAAAACCCGAGCTGACATCAGCTCAGCTACTGCAGAGACAGAGTGAAACATCAGCCTGAATGCTGAGTGACTTAGCATATGGCGAGCTGTCGCTGTAGGGACAGATTTTATTTTACTTTACCGGGGTGACTGTTGCATAACGTGTGTGTTTCTCTTCAGTGATCTACATCTCAGAGCTACAGGAAGTGGAGTACAAAGGCAACAAGGCTGTTAAGTGTCTGGAGACCTACAGTACATTCCGGTAGTGAAACCTTTCAAATGTTATAGTATACAGTTCACCTATGTAATTCAAATTTTTCCTGCATATTTGATGGGTTTATTGTGTTTTAGCATGGATGCTTACATACCTGTTTATGAAGTGTCTCTTACCTTTTGAATTTCTCAGCTAAATTCTCCACAAAATAGTAGATTTCCTCCCAGTGATTCTTCACACTGCCAGACCTAGGACAAAAAATAATAATAGTCAGTTGTGTTCAACTGTCATGAATAATCATACAGGATTGAAAACATAATCGTAACAACAAGAGTAAGCAAAAGTAGCTCAATGCTAATGAAAATACAGCTAGCATAAAAGCTGTAAACCACAGTTACCCTTAATCCAAGACTGTAGATATCTTAAATGACTGTAGCAGGTGTAAAATATATATAATTACATATATATGTGATTAAAACATTTATTGTTCAGCCAGAACTCAATCAAAACATCAGGACTTGTGCCATCTATCAGACACACACTACCTCCATATGGTAGAGCAGTTAAACAAGAAAGATACTGCTTTGTTAGCCAAAAACGACAGGGGGTAAAATCATTAGCACCACAACACGAACAAGCTGTAATGTATTCTGGCCAAAAAACAACTTGTTACAGTAACTTAACAATCTGTTGCAAATATTAACAGAAAGTATTGTTTTTTGTTAATTTAACAAAAAGAAAATTACTTTTATTCCATGGTTGCCAATAACAGCTAGAAAGCTATTTAGCTAAATAGAGGGAAGGAAATTAAACCTAAATTTCATCAAGAACATGGACCAACGCGTTAAAACAATTAGCCTGCACTATACGTCAGGGGCCTGTTGAGATAAAAGAGTCTGTAGCGTGGTCTGGCGTGTAATTTAGCACCCTCTTGTATCCTGACTGAGCCCCTGAAGGCTGAGGAAATAGGTCCAGGTCTCCCCAGGGGAAGCGCTATAAAACTGGACTAAAATAAAAAACTCCCTATGGAGCTACCTTCATTTCCTCTGGGCAGACTGTGTGTATGTGTGTGTGTGTTTGTGGCCATTTTATTAAGTGGGAGCATTAAGGAGGAGCGCTTCTGGCATGATGTGACCAGTCAGCAGGTCATCCGTTAGCTAACGAGGGAGCCAGAGAGATGACACATGGGAAATGAGCTAATTGACTGTGGTCAAACTAG
Organism: Epinephelus cyanopodus; assembly: GCA_026686955.1. Classification (NCBI taxonomy): domain Eukaryota; kingdom Metazoa; phylum Chordata; class Actinopteri; order Perciformes; family Serranidae; genus Epinephelus; species Epinephelus cyanopodus. The sequence goes on along the minus strand of CM048933.1, from coordinate 24,365,188 downwards.
AGGCCTGTTTAGAGGATGAGGCTTAACTTAGCATACAGTGCAAGGCTGACTGAATGTTATTCTAGGTGCCGACTAACTGATGTAACGGCATTAGACACACCGGGACTGGCCGGCATTGATGTGTTGCTATTTCCCTGTGTGGGACAGGAGGTCAGCACCATTTTTATCCACAGGGATTAGCTGGATTTCAATTTATTGGAGAGATTCCATTTACACAGAGTCCACTGAGGAGTCTTTAATATGTTTTGCTTTCACAGGAGTAATCTCTTTTTTTGTACTTTGATTGTTGACTGCAAGAAATTGTCAGTTTGAAACAGTGTGTATGGGAGTTAATTGGAAACAGACTAAACACTGATTGTTATCCTAGCTTACCTTGTAGTTGTATCAGCTCCCAGCACACTAGACATAATAAACATAATGAAGTGTTTCTGGCTTATGGGCTTTTCATGCCTTGGGCTAATGAGATAACATTTGTTCAGTAAATGAGATTACTACCAAGAACGTTTATTTTCTGTTCAATGTATTGTGATTATTTGGATATTTGAAGAGACGGGAACCGACAGATCCTTAGTTTTGTGGGTTGCTTTGGAAAGGAGCACCTGCTACGCAGCCAAACTTGAGATGGAAATGAATTGTGACTAATGTTATTTGCCTTGCAATTGAGTGTCTCGGAGGTTATACCCTATGGTGTTTTTGTGTTATTGCTTGGCAGCAGAGGGGTAATTATTTGGCCAGGCTTGGGGGGTAGATACAGCCAGGGAGCACCAGGGACTTTCCCATCATGCCTCAGTTATTCAGGGCTTTTTATCCTGCCAAAGTGGGCTCTAAATGCTCTATTTGGTAGACTGGACGATGTAAGATGAAGACTGTGTGTTCTTATTCTACTTATCCCCAGTTTTCTGCTTTAAAGGGACAGTTCACCTCACTATCAAAAATATATATTCCTCCTCTTACTTGTAGTGCTGTTTGTCAACCTAGATTGTTTTGGTGTGATTTGTTGAATGTCTGCCTTGTCTAAAATATAACAGAGCTATAACAGATGGCACTTTTGTGGTGCTCAAGGCACCAAAAAATACATTTGAAAAGCTCAACAGCAATGTCTCTTTCCAGAAATCATGCCCTGGTTACTCAAAATAATCTAGAAACCTTGTTGTGAGCAGTTTCATGTGGGAACTATTTTCTTTCCACAGAAATACACCTGCCAACTGCATCATGAATGGCATCCTGCTCAGCTGAGCTCTAACTTTAGCTAGCACTTCCTTCTGTGTGGTGATACAGTTGACTGGTGCAGAAAGAAAAAAGCTCCTACATGAAACTGCTCACAACAAGGTCTATGGATTATCTTAAGTAACTGGCTTATGATTTCTGCAAAGACACATCGCTATTGAGTTTTTCAAAAGTTAACTTTCTGGCGCACTGAGCACCATTCCATTTTATTTCAAGAGAAGGCAGACATCTCTACGGCCCCATATCTCCAACACAATCTTTATGTAATTCTGATTTTGGGGAGAACTGTCCCTTTAAAGAATCAACAAAACAGCTTTTTTACTGTCACATATAATACCTACAAGTTGTTGACAGAGCTATTAATCAGCCATTATTGTTGCAGATGTTGAACTTTCTGGCATCTAAAACCCAGAACAAACACTCTGCAGCTAGAAGCATTTCAGGGAGAATCAACACCAGCAACAGTAGCTGAGACAAGAGCCAGCTCACACTCAAACTTCGTCAACTTAAAATCCAAGAAAAGCAAGCACATTGATTGCTCAAAAGGCAGCAAGCTGCTGAAAAGAAAAGCAACTTTCTGAGTAAAAACAGTAGAGCACTGCACCTCAGCCAAAGCTAGAGGTTCGGGTTTGGGTTCCCTTGGGCCACCCGTGCTGGTATTATCTGGACCCTGACTCCAAACACAATAAAAGAATCCCCAATAACATGTACTTATTATGTAAGTCTCAGTGTTTTTACTTCAGAAACAAATGCTATGGCAACTAATCATCTTAGCTAAGCATTTTCTCAGTGTTATTGTTGATCTAATGACATGACTCGTCCCCCCACATCAAGGCTGACTGAGCAAAGAAAGAGGACAAGACTTTACAAGCTCAACAAAATCCACCCAAAATATAAAAAGCTTGAGGTGGAGGAAGAGAGATGTTTAGCTTGGATGTACAACAAAATGTGCAACGCAAACAGAAATAGTCACACACACACACACACACACACACACACACACACACACATGGCCTCTGACCTGAAGGAATGGCAGGCGCCAATTTCTGTTGCAAATTGTTCCATTACAGCAACAGGAGAGGGGAAAAAAATAAAAGTGTCTGGTAAAACTCTCCTGCAGCTAACAGTCATGTAGAGGTGTAGGGATCATTTCTGAGTATTTATTTAACATAAGGGTGAATGTGAGGACTCCCACATTTGGTTTTCAGCTGCTTATCTTTATTTCTGAACCACAATGGCTCTTGTTTGCCTTGGAAGGATTCGATTGTCTGAGGTGGCTGCAGTCGTGGGATCGAGGCCTAGCTTGCAGTTTCACTCACCTGTCCAAACAGCGTTGGGAAAGGAAGTGGGCCATTTCATTCTATGATTCTTGACGAAACAATTTTATGTGGTGTCTTTTTCCCCACTAAATCCTTTGATCTAATTTTAATGGTCTGAGTTGAGCCCTCGAGTTCAGTGGTTTGGGGTTTGGACGCAGAAATTAAAGGTTTTTGAGAGGTGAGGGGCGTTATGATTTGCCGACAAAGTGATCAAGCCCCAACAACAGTTTGAAGTTATGTCACAGCAAATCGTCAAAGCCGAGCAACAGTGTTTTCTTGATTGGACAGATTCAGTGAGCAAGATGAGGAGCATGTGTATGGCTGTGAGCCATCTGAGGACTGAGAGAAAAAGAAACAAAAGAGAAGAAAAGGAAGGAAGGAGCAAGGGAAAGATAAAAAGCCTTATCAGTGAGATTACAGTGCATTCAGATGACTGGGAGTGAGATAATGTAAAAAATCTGTTGGCTCTGTGGCAAACTTTGTCTGCCAGAGGAAACATGGCGATGATTCGATGAAAACTTCAACTTAATAGCCAAGTTTCTCTCCAAGCTGCTTCAGTGCGCTTCAGCCAACACAGCTGGCACACAAAACAGCCCGAAGCTCCAGCAGCACCAAACACCAAAGCAAGGTGTCATCAAATCATGGATAGATGTGCTTTCACACCTAATCTGTTTGGTTCAGTTAAAACAAACTCAGGTCCATTTACAAGATTAATACTGGTCATTCAGGCTGGTGTGAAAGCTGTCAGTTAAACCCAGGTGTGGTTCAAACAACTGAAACTAAACTGTTTGAAGAGGTGGGTCTCGGTCCACTTCAAAACTGGCTCTGGTGCGGTTCATTTGTGGTGTGAAAGCAAAAACAAACCAACCACTGGATTTCACCATAGCAGATGTAATTTTTCAATAGCCAAACCACCAATAAATCCATCTGCTGATCGTGAAATCTATTCAGGAAGCGATCTTAAAATGTATCTGTATAGGGCCATTTACTCAAGTCATTTGGTAACCAGGGTAACAAGTATGCACATCAGTGCAAGTATTTTCCCTGATTAAAACGCTGCTATGATTGTATCTGACTTTGTGTACTTTGTCAGTTCATTAAATCCATTTGAAAGTGTGTGACAGTGATCCCACAGTAATACGCCCAAAATCATCACACACCACAAGCATTAAAGTACTGCTTACACTTCTGTCAGCCAGAATTTGATTTCCCCATGTGGGTCCTAATGATGCAGGATGACAATCGCCCTAACTGTCCAATCCATGAATTATGTGTTAGTCGGTATGACTACATCTTTACTCCTCTGGGTGTATTTGTAAAAAGTCAGTGTGAAGAGGAACAGAACCAGAACTAAATGCAACAATGTGGCATTTGGTTTTCCTTGCATCCTCATTTAATGGCATATATTATTTCTTACATATTAGTGCCCCATGAATAGCCTTGTGATGTTGTTACATGCTTAATGTAGAGTTACATACTTAACATAAAGGTCTGAAGGTTACGGTTTAAGAAAAGAAACATGGTTGTGTGTAGTCATATTACATACTTGACAAAAAGTTATACATTAAATGTTATGTTACGTAAGTTAAGTTTGGGAAAAGAAATATGACGATGGCATAGCTTAAAATAAATCATAGTTCACTTGGTTTCACATGGTGCCAAAGACCAGTTTCCTGGTGGAAAGTCCTGTGTTTGGTTGACCCATCCACCACCATCACCACAACCTGCCTCCTTACACAGTCTCTCCTTCTTTACTTCAGCTGCACAATTCATCTTCCACGTAATCGGGAAGACCATGATTACATGGGTTTTACAAAAAAAATGTGGTGCATTACTTACGCACGAACAGTGCCTAAGAATAAACTGAATATTTTCATTTTACCTCATTTTTACAGGGACCATTGATCAGCATTACCACATCTAAAAAGCTGGGGTGCCCATGTGGCCTTGGGGTTTTAAGGAATGGATCATGAGCCACAGTGTTCCTGGTTCAGGTCCAGCTGAGGACCATTGTTGCATCTCTCTCCATCTTATCCCCTGTTATCTCTCTACTGTCAACTCTCCAACAAGGGCACAACATGTCCCTAAAAATTCTGTACAGAATACCAAGAGGCTTACCAGTGACTAACGGTTGTGCTTTTGTGTTGATTTTACTCGGAACCACTGACCAGCGTTGGTCTTGTCTGTTTACATTTATCTTAGTCCAGATGCCAAACAAAATTTAAAACTATCCACGCTCTGTGGTAAAAATTGCCTCATTAATAGGACATTAAGGAGTGTTTATGAGGTTTGGTTTGCTTAATCGACAGCCATTCAGCTATGATGTTGCAGCTGGCTAAATCAACTTCAACTCCACCCAGGCACCACTCGCCTGTTTTACCATCCTCATGGCTCTTGTTACTGACAAAGATGATGCTAGACTAAAGCCAAACCATACTTTCTAAATGTCTCTTTGGAGATGTGTGACATCATGGACACTACATTCATGTTTTCTGCAGTTTGAGGTTATAATCACCTCTAAATCATGTTGTCCTAAGTTAGTTTGAATACTAATTCCCTCTGCTGCTAGATCTGTACATCTAACATTCGGGGCAGTGATCTACTGTTTCCAAATCGCTCTGGGCACAAAGAGAGGTAATACGCATCATTACTGTTCAGCGGTGCTAAACAGACCGTGTCAAGAGGAGACAGGAATTCTGCTAGATGTCTCCCAGGGGTCTGAGAAGACCTGAAGGATACAAACATCTTCAGTCATTTTTTAATAATGTCTTTTTCTGCTGACTGGATGATTTTGCAAGGCTGGCTGTGCAGAAAATGAATCAGACTGTGTGTGTGTGTGTGTGTGTGTGTGTGGTGTGGGTGGGTGGGTGTGTGTGTGTGTGTGTGTGTGTCCTTTTGAGGGAAGCATAAAGTTCAGATATATGAGGGTAAGGAGTTAGACAGACAGTCAGACAGAAACAGAACAAGAAAAGTAAAGGACAACAAAATAGCAAAACGAGTAGGCTAATGCTTACTCTACATTTATGGTCATATTTTTGAAATAAAGCTGGCGATGCCGTGAAATACAACAGATGCAGAGTTGTGGATGTAATTTTTCTAACATTCCAGTCCTCCACTGGTTTCTATTAATTTCCATACAGTATGTAAATCAATTGGCTGACGCATTCTTGAGTTGTGCGTCACATCTGTTGTGATGTTTCATTACATCGAATGCCAAGTCTGAATTAATGTTTGCCAGTGTTATATTAGTATTGCATGGTAATACATGTAAGTGAAGATTTATTTAAAAGGTACATTGCTTTACCGCATAATAGAGCTGTACTTGACCAAAAATGATTTGTCCAACAGCCTGTTAGCCTTAAAACAAATGTGTATTCTCCAAAAACACACCACATGTTCTCCCAACTGAAGCACATGGCTAATAATTATGCACAATGACATCGCTGGACCTTCCTAATATGGTGAAGGCATGACCCGCCTTGATCTTCCTCTTACCGGCCTACCCTGATATTCTTACCCAAACCCTCACCAATCCAACTCCTCATGGCTAAATCTAACCCACCCAACCAATGAAGGCAACATGTATAATTCCATGTAACAAATACGTGATTGATTGATTGATTGATTGATTGATTGATTAATTGATTGATTGATTGAGTACTAGCCAATCAGAGGGAGACTAGGGCGAACCATGCCTTGGCCATGCTAATGCTGCATTCCAGGCAAATTTCTGAGCCCGTAAGTCACCACTTCAAGTCACGACTCACGACTTCATTGCGTTCCAGGCAAGTCACACCAAACTGTCAAACCAACATGGTGGACCATGCGGGGTTTATGTTTGTTTACCATCACTTCTATCACCCAAGGTGCCGGTTCCTCGCTCATTTGAGCAAAACAGAGGAGAAACGGCACATAAGGTCACAGATGCTATTATACTTTTTATTTTACATCTGTGTGTTTGGAAACATAATTTCGTATTGCTGCCATTGTTGTTTAGAGGGCTGTGTGACGTCAGAGAGCGTAACTGGGAGTGCATCAGTCTGGTACGAGTTTAGGGTGGTAAGTTGCAGGTTTGACTACCGTTGCAGTGCACTTTCATGGGTAGAAGGTTGTAAGAACACAGGTTACAGGTTGCCTGGAATGCGCCATAAGGTCCGGTTATGTCGTTCTGCATATAGTAACAATTAGCCATGTGCTTCTATTTGGTAGAGTGCTGCCCAAGAAAGGCCCTTTGGAGCAATGGCCATTTGATTTTGGGATACAGATCTGTTGTACAAATGTGCTTTCAGTCCAGTGGGACATTTTTGGACCACTGGGGCTTTGGAATTACACGCCTTTGCAACAAATTACTGTCCCCATCAGTTTAGCATTTTAGACTGCTAATATTTGTTTATTTGTACCCACGTGGCAAAGCATATGAATTAATACTGCTTCAAGGTGCCTTAAAAGTAGAAACATACAGACATGTTGTGCTAAGGGCCCTAAAGTGGCCATTTTGAAAAGTCTGAGAATTGTTTGCTATGCCTGCAAACCTGTAACTCCAGCAAAGGATATTACAGCTAAAGCATGTCTGATATCAAGTCTTCTGTAATTTCTCAACCAAGTCCCCTTTTAACTACCCAGCAAGCACTTCTCTCCCAGAGAGCAGCGGGATGACGGCATGTGGGAAAAAGCTCCATCGGTCAGAAATCTCAGAAGTGGCTCTCAGCTTCGTTTCTCACGGTTCAAAGTGTCGGAGAAGAAAAAATTGGAAAAAAAAATCCCAACTCCACTAAAGAGGTTGTCTGCCATTCCAGCTGGGCCTACCCACACCACCCCAGCCTGCAACCAATGATGGTGCTCCAATTTAACTGACTGGGCACAAGGATTTGTTTGTTTAAAACCACTAACCTACTTTTACAGCCATTGCAGAAGTCAAAGTCTTTACTGCGTGATTGCTGAGCTAATGCTGCATGTCTATTCCAAAACCGAGAGGAATTGTGTGGAAAAAAACTGTTGGATAACTAGGTGGTGGAGAGGCATGTGAGATGTATGTCAAAAGATTCAGATTTTCTTTTTCTGACTTTTTTTTGTAGATTAAGTCAGATTTTACCAGGTGTTCTGGATAAGCTTTAGAGTGGCATTCATTCCCTTTAAAACCTATTGTTTTGTTTTTGTTCCTGGGGCACTTCACACAGCATGATCCCACTTAACAAGACATGTCTTCCTGCTGAAAACACTGAGCCTGCACGCTGAAAATGACAAAACACAGAGCGGGTGTCATTCCACAGCTAGAACGTATTCCACTGCGAGACATATCCAAAATATTTATGGACTGCAGCTGCAGTTTGGGCGTTGGGTCATGCTGCCTCAATCCTGGCAAGTCAGCAGAAAAACCAACCACTGCGCCAACTTGTGACAACATCAATAATAATAACAACAACGCTTTGCAGCCATTATTAGTGTTCTGAAAAACAAAGACAAGACAAAAATAACTGTGATTTGGCCCAGGGCTACCAGAGACAGATTATTATTAATGGAAGCACTAAAGTCTTGAGAAAATACTGTATCACTATATATTTAAACAATGATACTGCAGTAACACCAAGTAGGGCAATGAGAAGCGTGGATTGAAGCGGTAATGGGAGTCTGGTGGAAACAAGATAAATGGAAAGAACCTGTGGAAAAGTGTCAGAAACCAGACAGAGACTGACACAACAGGAAAGAGGGAAAGATCACTTGTGAGACTACATGTATCTGTTCGCATGCCTGTTGATCTCATTATCTGTGAATTAATGAAACACTACTACCGGGCTAATGCTAGTATTGTTAAGCCATCCATAAATTCAACAGTGATAGCAATACTGTGCAATATATGCTTCTAATTTGTGCCCAGTCAACATAAACAACATGGTTGAATGCAGTCTTCATTAAGAGGTGAGCATTTGACCCAAAGGTGAATTCCTTTATCTCCCATATGAACACACCCAAAACCATTCCTCTGGCTCTGTGTTCCATATAAAACAGCAAGCTGCGGCCCGCCTGCTCTGAATCAGCAGATATACATCCTCATTGAAACATATACAGCAGTAGGGCTTAAAGGTATACATGAAATCCAAATGACCACAGTGACTATTTTAAGGCCTATAGCTTCAGAATTTGACGGCTACACTGACTGACAAGCAAATCTCCTCAAAACTTATGTTCCTAAAAATCCCTTCACTATGTAGGCGTCATGTCTCTGAGGTTCTGGGTGCGAAACTACCATTAACCATTGACTGTTTTTGGTTGTATGCACACTTTTAGCAGAGTTAGGCTAGTGTTGCTTGAGGGACTGCAATGTGATCTCTCGGTTGGTTGGTCCATCACTATGGGCCAGAACTAATGTCTGGAAAACTATTAGTTGAATTGCCATTACATTTTGTACAAACATTCATGGTTTCCAGTCGATGAATCCTGATAACTTCGGTGATCCTTTTATTTTTTTTCTAGCGCCATCATCAGGTTGAATTTTACTTGATCCTATGCATTGCTTTGTGATCATATATCAGTAAAACTCTCCCATCAGCCTTTGTTTTAGTGCTGTTAGCAAGTGTTAGCATGCTAACATAGGAAATGAAGATGGCTGAAATGGTAAGCATTATACATGTTAAACATCAGCATATTAGCATGTCAATGTGAGCATGTGAGCATGTTAGCATGCTGCGGTTAGCTTTTACAGGGTGTCTAAAGATATCAGACGCTAAAATGTAATGGTTTTTAAGATCTATTCAGACATTTTTAACCAAATTTAAGACAGATTTTTGGACAAATTAACTTTGTTTTTATTTAAGGTAGCTATAAAGGTTCAAATATATGTGAATTTTGCCAACGGGTAAATGCAAGTATAAAGTAAAGCAACAGCACAGGCTTGAGAAATGTGGACTTTCATGCAGAACAGCTTAACTGATTCTGACAAAATGAAATTAAAAGATGGATAAATGGATTTGGATCAAATGTTTGTGGCAGCTAAGGCCCCACAACTTCAAATTTAAGACCATTTAATGACTTTTAATGTCCATGCACCATAGTGGACTGAGTGCAGCCTCACAGAGCCAGTAGCATGGCTGCAGAATTTTCAGTCTAGTTCCTCTGTGCCTTTATTTAAGTTGGAAGAGAAATCAGATAATTGGTGTTGTATGTCTAATCCACCACAACACAGGGACATATGTGACATCGTAAACTGCAGATGACAGGGTGCGCCTATAGCATAGTCATCCCTATGTTCCCAGGGTCCTGTATTTCCCATGGGCCTATTCTAGCCTTGTGTTGATTTGACAATGTGCCTCTTGAGTAAAAAAGATTGTTAAGGACTGGTTTTGCAGTTTAAATTGCAAAAAAACCCAAAGGGATATGGACATTTCAAATGCAGTGTGAATGCTAAAAATCCATTAATTCACTGTGGAGATATTAATGTCTAAATTCAAGAAATCTTCCCCACAAATAGGAAGACATAGGCTTAAAAGAGTAAATCATCAGTAGGCTGTCAGTTGAAGGCAGGTGATTTGGAAACATACACCGAACATCTGACCAAGGGAAAAACCATTAATGAGAACATAAAACCCTTTGAAAGGTCTCCCTGTGTGTCATATTAAGGAGGATTCTAGGACCCTATATAGTTTTTTGTTTTTTTTACCGTAACACCCTTGATTTGTTAATTTTTTTAGGTTGTCATCTGGTGGCTCTTGGTTTGGTTCAATGTGTCATTTGACTGTTTTTCCTCCTACTCAACCATCATATGTGTTGGCAGTCTCCCATTGACTCCACCAGCTGTGTCCTATTAGTTAATACTGTCTGTGTGCTAAAGTCACAGTTCAACACCTATGTGCTGCTGGGACTTGAGGGAACAACCAACCTGTACATTTATTTGGTTGCAAGCTTTTCATCCTGTCGGTGGTTATTGAGTTGCTGCCTGTGATGCCTAAGGGTATTGTAACAACTCTACTTTCCTTTAGGATGTCATACATACCTCCGCAGGTCATTTAGCAATGAAGGATAGAGTGTCTCATTCGAGCCTAAATTTTCCAAACCCAGTCCCAGATGTCCCAGATTCAAACTGGCAACCATACAGGCATTAGCCACTTCCTCTACCCTTCAGACTGCAGCCACCCATCTCAGACAGCACTGTCCTACATGTTTGAGCTGTGCAGTGACATCATTTGCCCAAGTCTGCAATAAATGCCTTTGGGGTCAACTTTATGAGCCAACGCAGCAGTTATCTGTCCTCATTACTGTGAGGCTCACGATGCTACAACACAGTGCCCAAAGCGTGTTTCTCATTTTCAATCAAACAAACCAACTGCATCACCTTTACAGTTTGTCTATACATTTTCTTTCTACTTTAACACTACCTACCCCATCTGCAGACATGGTGTTGATATTGGACAACTCTGCTACACCCCTAATCATGTCTATTGATGATGAGTGTTCAGTGCTAATGTTCTGTCAGTTGGTTGGTGCACCACTTTGATCCTGACTGAAATATCTCAATAAGACAACTGACATTCCCTTTAGCCTCAGTTGTACTTTGTATAAGGTGTTAAAATGTTAACACACTGAACTAAGACGATGAACTTGGTAAACAATAAAGCTGCTAAACATCAACATGTTGGCACTGTTACCTACATTAGCATTTAGTTCAAAGCACCACTGTGTCTAGGTCCAGTCTCACAGAGCTGCTAGTCTTGTTGATTATTCCTACATTGTCAAGAAACAGCTGGTTAAAGCTTTACTTTTCACCTTGCTACATGAGAAGAGCTGCCAGCACAGGCGATTAACGATGATTTAAATTGTGTGCTACACAACTATCCAGTAAGGATGTACTTACAAGGGGACTGAGCTGATATGACAGCAGCTATTACTGATGAAAACAGCTTCAATGAGAGATACATAGCTAATATAAGACATCCTCTGTGGCCATAGTATAAAAACTGTCAGCCTTGTTTTCCCCTCTGCTAGACCATAAGTTCCCAGTCGCAAATTTCAACTGGAACACCTCCTGAAGTCAAATCTTCGACTGAGAAGGTCAGAGGAACACCACCAAACCTGACTGCAAAATCCAGTACGGCTGCTCTACCCATCAACAGTGGTCAAAGCTGCAGTAATATACTGTTTATTTGCATTTATGTTTCACTTATCGTCCAAACAGTACTATCCAACCTCTGTCTGTGGAGATTTTGCTGCAGTGTTTGTATGTGCAAAATACTGTGTAATGCGGTGGATCAATTGAAATTGCTAACAATGGCTGACCTGGTTAGAAGTGGTATCACTAACAACATCTTGGTTTTCCGACTCATGTGAAGTCTCATCCATGCATTATTGTTCAGGATTACCCACTTGAAGGTGCGTCTTTAACTGATAACGTGCATGTCTTAAGTCAATGGTGTTTAAAAGCAGCACCCTCTTTAGCATTGTTTACTATTGTGCTGTGTAGCAGTTGTTGGTAGTCAGCTACTTATCATCATGGGTTTTCAGGGAGTTGTTACAGCTTTGCTTGGCATCTATTGCCTATTGCTTGAAAAATGCAGATGGGATGACGGAGGAGGCTATTAAAAATATCACTAAACCACTGAACTGACAAATGTTGACCCTGAATACTCCCTGAATGATGTCAAAGCCCATATGATGTCACCGCAACCAGCTGGGATGTGGGCATGCTTTGATCCAACTTCGGAGATGGTCCATCTCTGGCACAACTCCGTGCATTTAAACTCGTAGAGGAAACCAAAAATCAACGGGGTATGATCCAGTGTGGCCAAAGTGCAGATGGCAAAGCCATATAAGTGACAAAAAGTGGTTATTTGTGTCTTAAATAGTTGAAGGATGTCAGCATTTCAGTACTCTGTATCCTCTGCTGAAGCTCCTTCTCAAACAATTTACGCCTTTTATATGAATCAAAAAGGGCAGAGAGTTCAGTCTCATAAAACCAACTCAGGCCTGAGGGATGAAGTTGCGTGGTGGTGGAGGCAGGTCTCTAATGAGCTTCCTCCCATTTGAAGTCCACAGCCCATGTCTAAACCGTGTTAGTCACCCCCAGATTGGGCACCAAAGCACGCAGACCAGCTAACAATAGCATCTGGCTTTGAAAAAAACAAAGAGGCTGTTTCCTTATTGGCAGCATGTGTCAGTGTTTACCGCAAAGCACAAGCCAAATGCAGCCCTCCACATCTGGGATGCAGTTCCACGTTTTGTGTCCACTTCGGCTCAGGAATCAAGAGCCAGGAATAATGTCAAAGGTGCTGCGAAGTTCAGGTGGTACAGTAAGGCACTTAAACTGCCACTAGACATTGATCCCACTGGATGCCCTTTAGATAAAAACATCAATCCAGTGTAATTTAAGATAGACGGTCAGAAGTGATGCTATCTGTATGGGACGTCTCATAGACAAACTGCCCCCTAAAAAACAAGCCTTTAAAGGTGCTGCGTGCAACATTTTGTTCTCCAAATTAAGACCACATTTTCCATAAATGTTGTTGCTTCCTGTCCTTTCCTGTTTCCCCTCCCCACTCCTGGCAGTGCTCCATTAATGCAAGGAGAAGGAGAAGAGCTGATACAGCAATATGCTTGAAGTCAAGGTTAAGCAAACTCAAGATATATAATTAAGCTGCAATAAAGTTCCTTATGGGGCAGAATTGTTCCCCAGTGGCTTCTGATGATGATGGTGTGTTTGGTTACAGTAATTATGGTTATATCTGCATCTCTAAAAATGAATGCAACAATGAGGTAAGGCTGTTGAAATTCAACAAGTAGCCTTTAATTTGTGATTTCTGTGTGGTATTATGCCAGAAAACACAAGTTAGTGCACTTGAATGTGTATGAACTGTACAGTAAGGGCACTGAAAGAGAAGCTCAAGCGGCTTCTCCTGCTTTTCCTCTGACATTTTATTTTCTCCTCAGCTGAAGTCCAGCGCTAAGATGTCACACAACCACAGCATTTTTCCTATGTGGGCGTACAGAGAGTGGAAATGAAAGAGTGCACGGTGAGCAGTCACTGAGTAAAGAGCATAAAAAAAAAGTCCCTGTAGCACGAGTGGAATAAAAGAACAGCCTCTCTTTTAAGTTGTTCTTTTGAAAGGAGAAAAAGAAAGCAAAGTGGAGAAAGAGGCTGTGGGTTTTAAATTGAGAAGAAAGGGAGATATGATTCTTGTTGCATCCAATTCGTCACCAATCTTTTTGCTTATTCAGCAAACTGTACTCCGCAAGTCAGCCTCCGTTCCAGCGTCATCGCGCACGCGCCCGCACAGATGCAGCGGTGCTAACAAGCTAACTCAAAAAGCTAACTTTATGTTACTTTATTTAACAACCACATTAAAGGCTGAAACTTTGCTTTATTTAAGCCCATGTTAGGAAAAGCTGCCTGTTTTTAACCTCACTTAACAGCATGACCGGGCTAAAATAACACACCGCAATAAAATTAATAGCAACATGAATAGTAAATGCAGATTTTAGCTTATTTTCGGTGTTTTGCTAGTGTCTTTCACCACTGAAACTGCTGTAGGCTAGCAACCCAATGATATACATATTATGTCGTTGTGAATATAAAACAGTTCAAGGCTGTTTCCACTTACTTATCAAGCACAAAATACAGGTCAAAAGCGCCCTGACAGGAACTCTCCTCCTCCTCCTCGTCCGGCTGCTCCGGCTCGGCTCTTGCGGATGGAGAAGACAGCAAAAATAATCCGAATAAAACCAGAACAAGACGCATGTTCAACAAAAGTCTCGCCATAGTTTCTCCTCGAGGAAAAAGAAAAGTTAATTCCTTTGTGGATAAAAAAAGAAAAAACAAAGCAAAAAAAAAGTTTGAGCGTCTTCTTACATCCCAGAGACAGTTATATCTGATTGAAGAGGCAGAGATGCGACCGAGACAAAAGAAAAGGATGCAGGCGATGCTTCCACGTCTCTGTTAGTTTGAGCTCAGTAAACAATCATGGCCATCCGCATCCCGGTCACAAAGCCAGCCGGAGAGATGCTTTCTCTCAGTGGGGATGACTTAAAGATGAAAGTTTGGGATGTTTCAGAATCCACATGCAGTGAACCGGGAAAAAAGTTTTAAAAACAATCTCTGTAGAAACAAATCCAAACCTGCGTCAAAGGGGAGATACAAATGATGGACTGGGTGGTGCCTAAAAAATATGGATAAAAGTTTCCTGTCAAAGTGACAAAAGAGGTCTGAAAAGGCTAAATGAAGCAGGGTAATGCAGAGCAGTGTTGGCGCTGGAGGAACTGGGAGCCCGGGGGACAGACTTGGCTGAAATGGACCAGGTTTCATATTTCAAACTGAGGAGGAGAGAGAAAGAGTAAAAATGGGTCAAGATCCCATTTTGCGCCTCCCTCACGTGGCAGACTGGCGCATTTTGCGGAGAATCAGCGCAGAGCAGGATGGGATGATAATTCTTAAGTGTCTGTATTGAATGCTGAAGCACATTGACATAAATTAGTCTTATGGCCTTAAACCAATGTGTGTATTTAGTTTAGTTTCCCAGCATTTTGTCCTCATTAATCACTGCAAGTTTGTTTTCTCTGCAGCTACCAGTTAATTACAGCAGCAGGAGTCATCAAGAGCAACATCCTCTGTAATTACACCATCATAAACCAGAGGCTGTAATGTGGAAAATATATTTACAGGGTAGAACAAGCACACACTTACATAAAATGTGTTTTTGTACAAACAAATGGAGGTGGTTCACACACTGTTAATCAGTTATGATGTTCAGTATAACATGGGGTAAAGTTTGGAGGATGGAGGGATAGATTGCATGATAAAGATATTTTTTAGATGAAAAGCAATCTGGCTAACACATTTCTTGATAGTACTCTGATTACTTTGTTTATTGCAACAGCCCTTTAAACACCATTACCTGGGTTGCCCTAGGATTGTAGTATTTACAGAGATAAACTGTGTTCTTAATCTCTTGGAAATCTAAATGATTTATCAAGCTGTGCAAAGTATTAAATCCTGCACACATTATTTGCATGTTTGTCTTGTAAACCATCCTCATCCTTTCTGTAAGCATGGCCGGAGTAATCTGCCAAAGGGCTGCTGGCTGGGCCCCTTTGAACTCCCAGTTCCTCTCATTCGACCCGGTCTCACTCCGAAGTCATCAAAATGTGATGCTTGGGCAGTTACTTGCAGAGTTAGACACTAACAAAAAAAAGCTACCCTTTAATGTCGGCACGATACGTGGCTGGTTGCCGTTATAATTTAACAGCGCTCGACGGCATCGGGGACATGTGGCGGAATGAGAATGAAAGTTGAGGTGGCGAAAGTTTGAGCAGAGGACAACACTGACACAATCTGTCCCTCCATCCACCATGACTTAAGATTATACAGGCAAACCCTGTTATCTTTCCCTAAACTTAACCACCTGTTTTTGTGTGTATTTCAAAAGAAGACAATCCATCAGGCAGAACTTGACACAGTGTCCCAGAACATCACCAATCAACACACCCCGGGTACCTTTCACATTCTGGTCGTGAAAAGTCCATGATCAAATGTCAATATGTGACATGGTCGGAGTGCGAATGTGTTGTCTCACTGTATTTGTTGTTCGCACAGTATTCCTGAATGCTTAGACTGTTCTTGTGTACTGTTCATATGTTTTCCTACCAAAAATAATTGCACCAAACTTCGTATATATCCTACGTAATGAGCCAGTAATTCTTGTGTAACCCATGTATTTTGGAAGGTTGTGTTCATGTGACCAATGCGCTGATGGGAGTAAAGAATAAAAAAGGGGAAGCGGTCTCATAAGGAGGTAGGTTAGGTTGTGGATGGGACATAAAACACAGGACTTTTCCCAGGACACTGGTGGAGACAGTATGAGTATGAGTCATTTTAAGGTAGCCTGTCTTGTCACCGTGTTTATATTCCTCAAAAGACCAACATTGATGTTCCTTTTTCTTAACATAACGAAACAAACTTTCTTTCTTAAACCCAACCTACATGACTTTACACTGGGCGTATAGATTTATAGTAACAGCATAACGTCATTAGTGGGGTGCCAATTCCTAGGATATCATATGAGCAGTTGTGTGTGCATTTTCGTAGGATATCATATGAGGCAACGTATGAGGATATGTTGGAATGTGACATGGACTCAGGGTTAATGTGTCAATTTGTGATGTGTTATGAAAATCTGGAATATGCACCATGTATCTGTATCAAGTTATAATTCTTAAAATCTTTGTGATATCAAATCCTTATGATAAGCATTTTCTCAGCAAGACTATTAATGATAGTGGCGGGGTCCGCCATTCCTGCTGACGATTCAAATTGCCTTCAACTGCAGGAGGCTATTTGCATTGTTTATGTTTGCCTTTTTTATTTGAAATCTGGTATTATAGTTAATACTTACACCAACAAACAACAACACAAATGCTAGTTCTTCAGCTATGCCTGCTGAGGGATCCTCCTCCAGAGCCACTCTTTCCCTGGGAAATGTTTGTAGAACTGAACGTTAATCTGCTGTCTTGTTACTTCTACACAAACCAGGCCATGAAACAGATTCTTAAAAAGTTGGTAGTGACATGACTTCTTCACACGGTCAGTCTAGTTGCGTGGCTTAAAGCTTCAGACCACCCAACCCCTTTCACACACAAACACAATACCCTTTAACCCTCTGGCCCCTGGTTAAAGTCTCAGCACATGTTGATGTGTGCTGACTTCCCCCCCTTCTGATCCTTGTGGTTTACAAATGAAAGTCCAGCGCTTTCCAGAGCCCTGCTCCTCTGTCTCGCATGCACTCATAAATCTTCACATCCGCTCACATGCATATGTACCACATACGTACTTATAAACACCCACGTCCAGTGTATACAGTCAATCACAATCATTACTTTTGCACTCTGCTTAACAGAGAAACACAAATACAACCAAATTCCAATAACAAAACCAAATGCTGAATGCAAAATATTTTACTCACAAATTCATGACTTAAAGCAGAATAAGAGGTGTTTTACATATACAGTATATTCTCTTCTGTAAGAGCCACCCAACTCTCTGGGTGCATGTTCTGAATAGCACCACAGATAAATAATGGTTTGTGTACAATTAAGCTCAAGTCTGTTACCATTAAAGGATAACTTCATGTACAAAGTTCAAGTTAAAAAATGTACAAAAATTGTGGTGATCAACAAAAATAGAAATGAAGTATGCAAAATTGTGATACGAAGTGCATTCCAACGAAACTTCCAACTTTCAACTGAAAGTTGCACATAGAACAGTAAGTCGAAGCTAATGTTAGCTTAACAGCTAAGTAACTTTTAAACAAAGTTCTATGTAAATTAAAAAAGCATTCATGATTATTGCAAATTTGATATCGGCATTACTATATTCAAGGATGTCTTGTTTGGGACTCGAAAGTCAAAGTTTAATACTTTGGACTTGTCAGTCTTGACTTGGGAATTGAGTGCAAAGACTTGAGACTTATACTTGCAAAACAATAATGGTCCCACCTTTGGTTCTTGTGTGTATTTCGTTTTAGTTTGTTTTCCTTGTTGTATTTTAGGACCACATGGCGAGTTCTTAAAACATGGGATCAAAATTATTTTGAGACTGTATTTTGTTCCGATCAATATGGTCCCATCAGTCAGGACCTAAACGTCTAAAACCTCCAAAAATGAAGTTCTAATGAATGTTCAGTCAGGAAGACAATACTTTTCATGCTCAGACTGTAAGTTTTCTTTCTCACCCTGTTGTTCACTTCTTGCACACATGCTCACTTAATATTTCTAGCTGTCATTGTCTGGGTCGATCAAGTCATCAGCTGATTTACAATCAACCGACAGCACAGCGACACACCTTCTCTGTCAGCCTATCATCTTACTGCGTCTCATTTTAATTATGGTTCTTTCTCCACTGTGGTTCCTTCTTGCTGCAGTTGTGCATGGCCTCCTCCTCCACATCACCATCTAGTCTTTACGGATTCATCAGCCTCATCCACCTCAGCAGTCAGCAGCCTCAGAGTCATCAGCCACCACCACCACCAGTGTCTGGACTCCATGGGGGGGATTTATCTTGCTGTCGCTCAAAGTCCCTCGATCACAATATTCTTTATTACATATTATCTTTACAACAATCTTCTGTCTCTCCTGATTAAACCATCATCACCACCAAAGACTCACATGTCCAGTAGTCCTTGATATGATTGCCTCTAAATGCAGTGTAATCTTGTGACACAAGAGCACCCCTTAAATCAAATTGTCCTTGCTGTACAGTTCACCCTCAGTCTTGATGTTGCTTCTCTCTTGAATGAATGCTTTATGTACCAAGACTTTGTCTGTTGTGGTATAGATATCGAAGTCCGTAATGTTATTCCATTTTTGGCAAGCTAAAGCTACAATTTAGCAGCATTACGAAAAGAAATGTGCTGTTTCTCTTTACTCTTCACAGCTGTTGGTTAATGATGTAGTAACTAACTGCATCAAATTATAAAGGGAACTACCTGCACTTCAGTGTAGAATAGATAGCCTATACAATATTCAAAAAGGACTATTGTCATGATAAATACAGATTTTTTATGTCTGTGTGATGCCTCCTCTGTTGATGTAAAACATGACACACACTTTCATATTTCAGTTGTCTTTTTTATTGTGTCTCACCACTGGGCATACAGTTTTTCCCGTACACAATGAGGACATTGTGTGATGGTTTGCTGCTCAGAGCAATAAGTGTATTACTTAAAAAGGTCCCAAATCCAAAAATCTAACATAATTCATGAATTGCAAACATAGTTTGAAAGCATTTTTTGGTGTGTGCTTACTTAATCTGTGTTAAATGTGATTTCTCAAAAATGTAATTTTTTAAAGTTGTTTTAATGTTACAACTGATCTTTGACACACAAAACACACAAATCGGCTTGTCAGCACCATTCATTCTTACAACCTTCAGCAGTCAGTAAAATTCAACAGAAATAATACCTATAAGTTGATCCTACTGTTGAACCTTTGCTCTACATTACAAACAGGCTAAAAGGCTTAGGTTTTGACATAATGAACAGCAGATTACACTTTGTACTTTGTACTTAATCTACATTCTTTACTTCTTAGACCAGTCTAGTTTTGAAATCTTGAAACTATTTGGCCAAAGCAAAAGTGACTGTTGCAAACCCCTTGGCTTTGTTCAGGACATGGTTTACTTCTGGCCTGCAAAGTGCTTGTTGAGGATGCCCTTGGCGGTCTCGAGGGCGGCGTCAGCTGCAACGGGTATGTGAGGTGCGATGCCAGCTCCCTCCCAGGCTGGCCCCGCAGCAGTGTCGGAGTGGACGGTGGGGATGCTGAGGAAGATGTCAGTCTCACCCACACCAAAGGTCTTGGGTGGGTGGGAAGCCCCGGCGGTGGTCTCTCCAATGATCATGGCACGGCCGAGCTTCTTCATGATGTAGACGAACTCCTCTGCGGCGCCAGCAGTCGCTCCACTGGTCAGGATGAGCAGGCTCTTCTTGGAGCCATACCTTGTTCCTGGGTAAGAGGAGGGAGGCAGGACACCATTAATGTTTACATCGTATGCCATGAGCCCAAGCCTCTCGTCTATAAGGAAATGCAGTCTTCCTTTTGCAGGGTGATGCAGTTAGTGGGTGAAGTTGGGTTGGTGAAGGAAAATAGTTCCTACATGAAACTGCTCACAACAAGGTCTATGGATTTTCAACTGGCAACTGGTCACACAGTAACTGGCTCATGTTTTCTGGAAAGAGACATTGCTGTTGAGTTTTCAAATGTATTTTTTTGGTGCTTTGAGCACCACAAGCTGAGTGCCATCTAGTTCTGTTATGTTCAAGAGAAGGCAGACATCTCAACAGCTAATATCTCCAACATTCTGACAAAAATATCTAGACTGATAAATACAGGTGAGAGTGTATTTTTAATTTTGGGGTGAACTGTCTCTTGAAAGACCTTTCACTATACGGACAACAATCCAGACAGCTTTATGGCTTACTGGGCTAATAGGACAGTTCAACTTAAAAAGGTCAGGTGCACCTTTGTTCTTGTATTTTTGAGCCTTCATGTAACTGATTTTTGGCCAAAGGGTCCAGTAGAAACACAGTAGAAACAAAACACTGGTGACCTTTTCAAATGATCCACTAAACTTGTTAGCAAGCAATTGCCAATTTTACACACCCCGCAGATACAGAGCAATGTTAGCATTGATTTGGAGTCAAGTTTCTCGACACCTGGCGAAATAAGTCCAATATAACATTCCTTTTAGCTTTGTTACAACATTACCAGCTAGCCATTAACTATGTTGCTAACAGGAATCTGTGGTGCTATACACAGTAAAATATAATGACTTTTTAGTTTTATTTTTTTGTAAATTACCAGTGAGTTCAGGCAGGGTTCGGAGCTCGATAGTGGTGCCGGACGGCCTGTCATACAGCTTGTCCAGCAAAATCTGCTTGTCGGCATCAAAGAAGTAAGAGCAGAAGCCTGCAATGGCTGTTGTTGGGCCGCCGATGTTGTTCCTGCAAAAACAATTGCAGACAATTAAAAAAATGATAATTAAATTATCCTTAGTGAACTTTGCATAAGTGCAGGCATTGATAAAGTGTATCTTGACAATATGATTTATAAGTAAGAAGCTATTTTCAAATGAGTTCATCCTCTTTATCTGTTGGTGGTCCATATTTTAAAATGATATGTAGATGATCTTTAAGTAAAGAGATAAATCCTTATTTAAACAATAATACTTTTGCAAACTAAGTCACCTCTATTTAGTCATGCACTGGTGGGCATTTGCTTTTCATTATGGACACACTACATTTTGGACAGAAGCTTTGACTTGCTACATGAGCAGGATCACCCACCTGAGGTCAATGATCAAACCATCAGTGTTGACAACTTTGTTCCAGACGTGCTCAACAATAATCTGGGCGATGGCCTTGACCTCCTCAAAGTCTCCGAACATGTCAAAGCGCAAGTAGCCGATGTTGTTCTCAAATACATCAGCGTGGAAGGAGACTTTTATCAGCTCAATGTACATCTCTGGAGTATAATCCTGTGGGAGAGGAAGAAGCGGCGAGTCAACACATGGATTGTAAGCATGGCCAATAAGTCTCACTTAAAATAAATAAAACAGCAGATTATCTACATATACTTGTATTTCGCATACTATTAAATATATTTGAATTGCTGCACATTACAAATGTTTCCAGATGTATATTACTGATATCATATCCCTTACAGACTAAACATGTTAACCCAATGTACTGCAAAATTCTCTTTTAATTTGACTTTTAGAAGCATAAAAAACATGTTTCATTGGTCATCTACCTGACATTACTACAACAATGCATTCAATACTTTTTGAAAAGTTGTGAACACCAGAGCATTTCAAGCTCTGTCAATAAATAAGAATGTTATTAAGAATGTTTAAAGATACACACTTTCACAACCAAACCCCATTAATCTTGTGTACAAGGGACTCACCATGGGTGGAAGGACTGGGGTGTTGCTGGTGGTCTTCAGGCTCTTGTCTCCAGACAGGGTCTTCAGGTCAGCAGACAGCTTCACCCCCAGACTTTCCTTGGACACAACCATGTTGTACTCGCCGTTTGCCAGTAGCCCTCTCAACTTCTCTGCAACATCGGCCCCGATATCTTCAAAGGCGTAGTTGTCGGCAATCAGGGCTGCTGATCCCTCAATGATGGCTGGAACTTGGGCACGGAGGCTGACAATCTTGATGGCAGTCGCAAGGGCATCCTCTGCATTGACCTCCATATCAGGGGTCACGCCTGTAACCTCCCAGGTGGAGCCAGTGATGGGGTTGACTGACTTTGCAGTTGGCACAGTAATGTAGAAGTCAGTGTCGCCCACTTTGATTTTATCGACTTTCACAGAGCCCCCAGCGGTCTTCTCGCCCACAATGGTGGCCCTCTTCAGGTTCTGGAGGCAGTAGGCGACATCCTCAGCAATGCCCTTGGTGTTTTTGCTGGTGAGAATGATAAGGGGTTTGATAACGCCATATCTCTGCCCCAGCAGTGCAGGCATAGAAAACAGCTTAGTGGTGGTGTTTGAGGGACGGTCATACACGCTGTCGATGTGAAGTGCAGGCTCAGCTTCGGTGAAGTAAGACACAATATAGGAGAGTCCTGTGATGTCTCCGCTTCCAGTGTAGCGCAAGTCAAAAATGAGAGCTGATGTTGGCAAGATTTTATTCCAGACCAGGTCGAGGAGCAAAGGGCCTACCTTGTCAGCGACCTCCTCCCCAAGGATGTGATCGATCCTCAGGTAGCCAATGTTGCCCTCCAGGATGTCAAGCTTGATCGAGGTCTGTAGGACGGCAATGAGATGCTCAGGGGGCAAGGGGGGCATCTTCGGGGGAACCACAGGGACGTAGTTTGGCTCATAGGAGACCATCAAGCGTGGGTCACTGACTGTGGTCTGGACTCCAGCACTGAGAACATTTGCCAAGGTTTCAGCGTCTGGGATGTTGAGAACCTCCGTGTTGCTGCTGGCTGCTTCAATTGCCTCCTTCATCCCCTGCAGCTTCTCTGGTGAGCAATAATTGTCCATGACAATTTTTGCCATATCTATGATGAGGTTGGAGTCAAACGCAGCATGGATAAAGAAAACATTCCCCAAAACTAGCAGAGGTGCCAACAGGAAAATAGCCTTTGCCATTTTTGATAAGTTTAGTCAAACAAAAAGTGAGTAGATGGGAAGTGGAGGTTGTTGAGCCAAGCCTCCTTCTCCGGAGAGGTGCTTTGTCAAATGGCACTGTTTTGGCTGCAAGGTTTCTGTTAACACACTCATAAGAGGATTTGCCCCACAATAAACCTCTAAACGCATTATCCCAAGTGCTTCTGTAAGGCAATAACAGCCTAGCCGTGAAGGTGTGTAGTAACAAGGAGGTGTTGCCAAAGATAATCGTCTTAAATTTACACAAGGTATTTTGAATACCTATCCAAAGCTACCTGTGTCAAATAAGGCAAGCTTTGTACCTGACAAATGACGAGAAAGGGATTAAGGTTGGTGGGTTCACTCATTAAGCACTTTTGGTGTCAGTGTTTGTAAGTGGAATCTCTAGTGTGTGACTTTTGTGCCATTTTTGAAGATAAAAACAGGAGAAAATGTCAAAATAAAGCATGTGAGAACTCACAATTGCCATTTAATTAAACGTTTAACTTAAAGCATCTCATTTACTTTTCATAGCCAAAAGGAATACTCGATTAATGTCTGTAAAGTAAATCAAATACAGTTCCACTAATAACCACTGAATTTGTTTATTGTCTCATAAATGGTACACATTTAACAGCAGTTGTTCAGTTAGTGGTGGATGACTCTCCACTGTAATGTTGTTGAAGTGATCAGCAAGACTCCGTTTAGGTTTGTTTGATACTTGCACCCTCTGCTGGTACATTTTTATAAAGGAACAGAGAAAGTGAAACATTATTACAGCATACTGAAAAAAACACAGTGCAAAGAACTTCAGCCAACAGTCAAGAAATTGAGCCAAGAAATGACAAATTATCCAACATAATGAAATACATCAACATACATTTACACATGTATTAAATCATTTCATACATTAACATGGGTCAACAGAATATGTACTGGATAAACACATGGTATTTAATATGTATTCAAAGGTAATAAAAAGGCAAAATAGAAGAGAAAAAGGCAACTTTACATGATATAAATGAATACATGCGGGCGGGGAGTTATAAGGTCATCATATAAATAAAAACAGTGCAATTTAATTCAAGAAACAATGATATTTGGTATATTATTAATAAACAGTTGTATTCACAGTACCTAAGCTACTGCTCACACTGGAACAAGGCTGTTGTAATATCAGTGGGTTATCAGGCTATATATCCTCTTAGTGTTTCTAATGCCGGGACAGATAAGTAGATTTGAGGTTTGTTTATAACCACAGCAAATAAATTCCTTCTTCTAATGAGACTTATATTGGATCCATACACAATTAATGCAAGTGTCTTGGTTGAAGGCATCAGCTTAACACCTTAAAAGTCCAAATAAATTCAAACGTGGAGACAACTGCCTGGGATTCTCGGAGGTATAGCATAAATGTAAAAGATACAGGTTGTGGAGGATTGTCATTTTGTATCAAAGCTATCTATGTTGATGTAAAATTTACAAAGATTATTTACTCCTTTTTTTGTGAAAAAGGCCTCTGAAACTGTTGAAGGAATATGGGACTCTAATCCTCTAAACCAAAACCAGAAAAAAATGAATTAAATTGCAAGAAAAGCTATGTGGTGCATTACTGCCTTTAAGGAGTAATTATCAAATACATTACTCAATTATTAAATTGTATTTACTATGTATCTGGTTAGTGCTACACATGCCACACATATAAATTGGACTTTGAAACTGAAGTGGGGGCTACACACCAGAAAATTAAAGGTACACTATGCAGCATTGTTGGTTACTGTTTGTTTACACGTTCACTAGCAAAACTGAAAATAAAAGCCAACCCCAGATCCATTCTTATTTGGCAGTTCACCTTGTTTTATTTGCTGTTTATGGTCTAGTATTTGGTTGGGCTCATTTTTTTTTTAAAGCCCCAACCTCAACTAAACGCTGTGAAGGTACATGCACATAATGTCCCAAAAACAGAAACATTGTACATTGTTTTTTTTTTTTTAGAAACGAATCCTGCATAGTGCACCTTTAACTAATACTCAGAATACAACAAGAAGATCTATTTTCCTTGCTCTTTCTTCAGCCTTGCTGCTATGATTCTTTGTGCCACAGGAAGAGCTTCATTTGCCTGAGCTATGACATGTGGTTCAACCCCTGAAATGCTCCACTCTTTCCCAGTGATTGCACTCAACACAACCTGGTTAGGGATGGAGGCGTACAGGACGCTGTCCCCAATCTGATAGGTTCCACTTGACAGAGAACCTCCAATTGTTGGCTCTCCAATGATTGTGGCCCTATTCAGGTCCTTCATAGAGCGGGTAAACACTTCAGCTGCTGACCCCGTCATGTGACTGGTGAGGATGTAGATGTCCTTGGTGGGCCCATACCTTTGACCTCTGATTTGAGGCAATGTCATGACCTCTGTCATGTTGGTTGTGGTGCGGTCGAAGACAGTGTAAAGATGCCTCAGAGGTTCAGCATCAAAGAAATAGCTGCACAAGAGGGGAATTGCTGTGGAATATCCACCAGTGTTGTACCTCATGTCAATGATAAGGGCATCTGTGTTTACTATCTTGCTCCACACTAATTTTATCAGCTGAGGCCCAATGGCTTTTACCACCTCTATATCTGCCATCAGGTCAAACCTCAGATAGCCGACATTACCAGGCAGAATATCAGTTTTAAACAACGCTTCCACTATATATCCAACTTCTTCAGCAGTTGGGATCTTTGGGACGTCATGAAGTGACTCGGGCTCAACATCGCAGTGGAAGACATGGATGCGGTGATCACCTGAACTCTCCTGGAGGTCTGCAGTCAACTGAGACGCCAAAGATTCAAAGTCAACCACTGACCAGTACAGTCCCTCAGACCATTTGCTCAACAGCACTTTCCTGACCTCTAGTGCAACTGCATGGATTGCATAGTGGTTTTCTAACAGTTCCCCAGTTTTCTCTATGAGTATCTCAAGCCCTTGGTGAAAATCTGCAATCTCATGAACGTGATCCACAGCTTCCTCGGCTAACACAATGGCATCTGGAACCACACCCCCTCCTAGCCAGCATTCACCATTGTTGTCTAAAAAATTTATAAAAGGGACTGTGATGGCAATATCTGTCCCTTCTATTTGAAATGTCTTTGAGTGCATCAGGGTACCAGATGTAATTTCCCCAATGACTGTGCCACGATGGAGTGACTGAATCAGATAGGCAAACTCTTCGCCGGCGCTTGCTGTGTAGTAGCTTGTCAACACGTAAACCCCACGTTTGGAGCCGTATGATGGGCCTATAATCTGAGGCAGAGAGTCATATTCTGTTGTTGTATTCTGAATTTGGTCATATATTGTGAAAAAATGATGCTTCTGGGTAGTGTCCTGCAGATAGGACAGTATAAGGGCAAGAGAAGTAAAGGATCCACCAGTGTTATAGCGTAGATCAATAATCAAATTATTAGTGTCTTTGAGGGGCTCCCATACCTTTTTAGCCATAAGCTCTTCTAGTTTAGCCCCTGCAGACCACTTGACAAACTTATCAATGCAGAGATAGCCGGTATTGTGTGGGAGAATTTCCACTTTGATCGTTGTATCAACCAGTTTCTTTAATGAATTCAAATCATTTGGGGGGTTGTCAAGCGCAGGATCCTCCTCTGCAATAGCAGCATTGTCTTGCACATATCTGATGATCAGTCGTGGATCTTCAGACACAGTCTGGAGGTCCTGGTTGAGTCTGACTGCCAGGTCCTCCTCGGATACAACAGAGAATAAGTCTGTGGTCTGCAGATGTTGAAGAAGAGCTGGGACTCTGTCAGTGAAAGCATAATTCCTCCTGATTATATCGGAGATACTCTGCATAACTTTTGGAATAGTGCTCCTGATAGCCAGAAGGGACTTGGCTTTTGTGACAGCTTCCTTGGCGATAGCGTTGACTGTTGGGGAAACACCACTCACTTCCCAGCTATGGCCCGTGATCGGACTAACTGATCTCGCCACAGGAACTGTTATGTAGAACTCTGACTGAGGGATCCTAATCTTTTGGACTTTCACTGACCCACCAGCAGACCTTTCCCCGACTGTGATGGCCCTCTTTAGGTTTTTTAATGTATATGCCACTGCCTCAGCAGCTCCCACGGTACGTTTACTGGTCAAAATAATCACGTCTTTCTTCTTTCCATACCTTTCACCCTCTATTGACGGCACGGTCCACAGCTCCCTTGTTGTATTCGAGGGCCTGTCATACACAGTGTCAATATGAATGAGGGGCTCAGGGTCTGAGAAATAGGAGATTATGAAGGGAACTCCAGATAATTCTCCAGCTGTGCTATATCTCAGGTCCAAGATCAGTGAGGATGTCTGAGCAGCTTTGTCCCAGATGTTGTCCCTCAGCAGAGATCCAAGCTTCGCCACTGTCTCCTCACCAATGACCCGATCTATCCGCAAATATCCAATGTTGTTGTCCAGTATATCCAGCTTGACAGAGTTTCTCACCAGCCAGATCAGCTGCTCTTTGGGAGAGACGGCAGTGCCGGTGGCATCACTGGGACAAAATTGGGCTCGTATGACACAGTCAGCCGCGGATCATTAAGCGCTCCTTGTACTCCGACTGTGAGCACAGATGCCAGGGTCTTTCGGTCTGAAATCTGCAGGATTTCTCCGCTGTTGATGGCTTGTTGGATGGCCTCCTGCATCCCAACCAGGTTCTCAGGAAAGCAGTAGTTTTCTAAAAGAATCTTGGCCATTTCTAACACCAGGGCAGGCTGGAATGATGAGCTGACAGACAGAGTACATAGAAGAAGCACCAGTAGCAGTGGTGGTGTGTGTTGCGCCATCGTCAATGTCCTCATCATCACTGCTGGGAAGAGAATTACCAGTCCTCTCTTTCACTGGGCTGCCTTAGCTCATTTGTTCGTGTTGAAAGATGATGATTTTTTGTAGGAGGGAACACTGTCTCTGTCATGAGTTTTTTGGACAACAACAACATCCACATAAGAGGCTTTTGTCCCCAATAAACCTTTAATCGCATTATCTTTGGTGCTTCAGCCAGTAGACAATAACAGAGACTAAAAATTGGTAAATGGGAGCCTGAGCAGTGTGTTATCCTTTCCTACACTGCATGTGTGGGTTCTTATTTTTATTGGACTCTTATGCATTTGGTTTTTTTTTGTCCTTTAACTAGGAGGCTTAATGAACCTGACACAGCTCACTAACAGTTAAAATGTAGTCTTATTTAGGCTTGATTTACAGTCTGTAGCCTTCATTTTCTGAATTTGTCACATTATCATATTTATACTGAAACATTTCTTTTAGATACAAAATTGGTTTGAGAGGCAGGTAAAATGTGTTAAGGTTGGAATTATTGGTGCGAAAGCCTGATCACAAACTCTCACTCTCCCTCTCCCTCTCTCTCTCTCTCTCTCTATCTCTCTCTCTCTTGTCTGTTATGAAAGCTTATGGTGGTGTATTTTGGTGCTGTTGGTAGCTTTAGGGGTCATGTCTGGGTCATTCCACGTGGCAAAGCCTTCTTAAAATATACACAGGATCAGATTGGATAAAAAATAAATAAATAAAAAAAGCACACAAATACACACCTGGATATAGGAACAGAAGGGTGATTAGAAAGTCTTAATCTGGATCAAATGCTGAATTATTTGCTTATTCTCCATTTTCTCCTGCTCTGCTATTTTATCACAGCAATGTTTCCCCTTGTTAGATTTTTTGTTGTTGCATTTTGTTTTAATAAAAAGGTGTCCATTGCAAAGTCCAAGGTGACAAGTTTTCTCTTACATTTAATTTAAACTATATTTGCTGAAGTGCTAAATCTGTACGTTGAGCTTGAACCCGACATCAATGACCCTGTGAGACTCTGAGTCAGACAGTTTTGCAGCTCAGAAATATGCAGCCAGCCGTCATCTTCTTCCGAATGCTAGACTGTGCTCAGCTAATCTTTGCGTCTTAACTTTTAAGCCTCCTGCTTTACATAATACAATTTCCTCTGCCAATTCCCTGTAAACCAGTCAAGACGTCTGAACACGGTATTGTGTCATACTATGCCCTCATGTGTAAAATGTAAAGACAGGTTACACAGTGTGGAATTTCAGATGTAGAAATATCCTCTCAGGGCAAGGCTGCTGTATTGGTTGAAATAATCTCATTGGATAATTTACAGCTATACACAGTGGGCTAGTTATCTTGGTAAGCTAATTACCCTGCTGAGATTCTTATATCATAAGACCAGAAATTCAAATACAGCAGGCAGCTATTTTCAGTGCTGAAGCTCCAAAAACCCTCTACAGGCTACGTGCCCAACACCAAACAGCTGACAGACAAAGTTAGCAACTAGCTTGTCAATATAGTTGATCATTTAGCAGCTCTATATTTTTCTCATGAGTTGAAGGAGAGCAAAACAAATAAAGGGAGTGGAGACATATATAAGCATATAAACTGTGAAAGGTCATAATTTGTAACTTTTGCATTTACAACTTTTTGTACTGGACCAAAAAGGTCAATTAAGACAGGCTCAAGATTTAATACCGCTAATGCAGACATCTGAAAGGACCTCCATGCAAAATTCAAAGCATATGAATTGTCTGGACACACACACACACACACACACACACACACACACACACACTCTCTCTCTCCTGCAGCCAACTGCTAGCCACGCCCCCCTCCACAACTGCACTATGTGTCCAGCAATTACTGGTTTGCTGCTGTATTAATGCTCTGAATGTCAGAACCTTTAATATGGCTCTGTTGTTACATGTTGATGGCAGGGGGAACCTTTTGAGAAGCAAAAGTCAACTGAACCAATTATTTTTGTGGACATTAAAATTAGGAATGCTTCTCTTGTTATTGGTGCTATTTTGGGACAGGAGTAATTCTGGGTTACCCAGAAAGGACGTGCATGAACTTATCCCCTCACTGGTTTCATCACAGAGGTTTGAGCTCTGATAAGGACGTGTCACTGACTTCAAATATTTACAAAGCTAACACTGTGTATTAAGCTGAAAAGAGTTGGATTGCCAGTGGCCCCTTTCGCTTTTCCCCACCCCCCTTCTTCTGGTGCCCTTGTTCAGACCATGCCAATTTTTGAACTCAGCTTTCATTGTGATCTCAACTACACACCTGTAAATTTTAGGGAGAAGCTACATCTTGTACGGTTGTGATGCTGTTGCACAGACAAAATCTGTCCTCAAAGAGGCAGATAGACATATATACACCTGGAAAAATACTCAAAATGGCTTATGTGGTAGTTCCTGTCTAGGACCACATTTTGCCATGATGACACACACATACACAGACTCACAAGGTGAAAACAATACAAGCCCCTGCTGTCACTACTGGTAAAACCTATGCTGATTCACAGGATTCAACTTTATACAATGTGAAAAGCTGAGAGTCCAGGCTGCGGTCTGAAAGTCTTTTTTGCTTAGGAAGGTTCCTAGCTAAGTGAAATGACCCGGAATTATTCTCTAAACACTAAGGAAAGGAGGTTCAGTGCTTCCTTTCAGATCTCCTTTAGCATAGGAAACATCGGACCTTCCTAAGCGATAGGAAAGGAGATAATTTAATCCCACAATGCTTTGCGGGAGCAATATTTAAAGCGACCGTCCGTTCACGGAGACAAACAACTAAACCTGAAGAAGTAGGAGAAGAGGAAGAACGAAAGAAGCGACGAAAGGAAAAGAAAAAGAACAACTGGCTCTCAACGTGACTGAAAAGTCACAGAGATCACCATTAAGTCAACGTTACATGAAGCTTTGCCCATCTCATGCCATAACTTGATAATATGCATAACATTCTATGTTCCAAACTCTCAACAATATGCTAAACCCATGTGAACTATAAACGTCACGCTACTGTTGTAACATTATCCAATTCAAGTTAACATTGTGGTGTAAGATACGCTCAGTGTGCATTAATCATGTCACTATTTGAGTGTTGTTGAATCGCCAGCTTTTAGCAATATCATTAATTAATTTTTCTTCAGTCACAGATGCTGACATCTCTGCACGCACATACGAACATCAGCAAACACAGAAAACCTGTCCACAGGCAGAAGATATACTGTTAATTGCACGGGTGCACCTTCATCCCTATGTATGCTCTTGTTATTTGTTCTTTTCTTTTTTTTCTGTGTCGTTATTGTCACTAATATAATGGAAAATCCAATAAACACAATTGAAAAAATAAAATAAAAAAATAACTCCAAGGCACAATCATGTCAACATTTCAAGGTGTTTACTGAGTTTTGTGGTCGTTTTTAAACTATTGTAAGCAAATGACAGATGATGATTGATTGGCATATTAACGCAGAAGTTTGTGTTTCAAGAAAAAGGGATATGAAACGTTTTTATTTAGATTATGTTTTTAATTCAACATGTTTGCAACTTAAGAATGATATGTACAGTAGTAGATTTGTAAGCCTAACATATTTGCCTCTCTTGCATACACTTGAACTTTTGTCATAAATAATCACAATGATTCAGGAGGGTGAGTGTGAGCAACCACTTTCAGCGTTTCAGTTTTGTGACTGCATGTCTGTCTTTTTTACTTCAATTCAGACGTTGGTAATAACGTCATATATTTCACTGTGCTTTCCACGTTTATATAGCCTGCATGAAGCAACATGGTAAGTAGGCACGGGGTGGAGTATGTGAGATGCGCTTTTTGTAGTCCATCTAAACTAAACTGTTTCACCATGGTCGACCTACGTCACTGACATCCGCCGTCGCATGATGACGTAGCCCAGCGTAAGTGTGGTCAGATTTTCTCAGCGCCGTGGTTCTCTTTTACTAAGTCCTTATGAATTCTCCTACTCATCTTTCCTTGACCTCATGACGTTTCCCACGAGGTCAAGGAATAGTGATTAGGAATAGACAATAGGAGGGACCGCAGCCCCAGAGTCCAGTCACTGCTTCAACTGGGATTCAATGACGCACAGCTGTTGTCACTATCATCTAATGAGCAGTTGGATGCAGCTACACTTTCTGTGGGGACTTAATAATCCCTGCTGCTGCTGCTGCTGCTGCTGCATTTATCTAAGGTGAAACATCCCAGAGCCCTTTAAGTTTGAAATGTTATGCTAATTCAAATAACTGAGAATAACATCTATTTAAATGTACATTTTGTCATCACCTATGTAGTGTCCTGTGTACCTGAATTTTGTTCTTTGGATAGGATGAGTTAACTGACTGGGAGCTTCCTGGGACAATCAGTGGCACCTGTTTCACCTACAAAAGGCCCTTGCTCACTGTCACTCTCAGCAAGCAGACTCCGTAGGGCCAGAGTCTCCTCACCATTTTGTTAACTATTTGTTTTGCTTTATTTCACTTAATAATTTTAAAATTTAGTTTATCCAGCTTTGTTTCTCTCTTCATGCTCTATTTTGTGTGTCCCTCTTAGTTGCCGTAGGGCAGAGAAAACACTTTGGAAAACTGTCCTGTCATGTGGGAACTCATGTATGATAGTTTTGGTTGAGAAAACATAGGAGCAGCAGTTGTTGTTGGAGCTGATACACCATCTTCTGTCTTGTTTATTGTTGTAACTCAAAAGTAGTCGCTAAATTAGTCCTTACCTCAGGTCAGCCACACAAGCATCAAATAAAACTTAAACCATAGGTAAACCTGTAAACCAGGCACTACAATTTTTTTCTAGCCAACAACAATTCAAGTTGTTTTAACACCATAAAAATATTGGATGTTTAAATACCAATTTATGTCACAACAATAAAAAGTTTATTTTAACAAGATACATTGGTTTGATATATAAATCTTGATATATCTGAAAGATAAAATTAAATTCTGTCATGCTGAGAAAAAAAAGCATGATTCAGTATCCATAACTTTAAAAACATCTTGTTATGAAGTGAAAAAGATCACGTAAAAAGGTTATAACACGAAACTGAGCAATTGTTTTTTTAATCCATTTATTTTTCCAATCAAAGATAGAAGGCGTCAGTAAAAAGTGTGTGAAAGGCACTGCTGATATTTATTAGTTTAAAGCTGCAGACAAAAGTAACCGTTTGCCCTTTTGGTATACGGTCACCAGGGGAAGTCAAAAAAGTAGGAAATGAACAATTAAGATTTTTATTGATTTCGGGGTAGGACAGCATCAAAAACAAAATGTAGACATCATAAGACAAACAGTACAATAAAAACTTGCCACTGAAAGCTTGGCCGTCTGAATTTTGTGTTAGGATTGGCAGCTCTGACATGCAGAAAGAAGCAGAGCTCATTATATATTTAGCAGATTCATGAGTTCAGGAGTTTGTTACAGCCAGCCTGCGTTGCAATACAGAATTTTCTCGACAGTTTCTCTTATGGTAGACGCAACAGTAGCAATACAGCATTAATGCTGTCTGTATGGCAGTAACTTACCAACCACTGCTAAATATATATTAACATAAACAAATTACAGTTACAAAAGTAATGTACAGATTTACATTAAAACTAGCACGGGATTAACAGGTGAACAGCTGTGATTAAATGTCACATTATTAATGCCAGCAAATCTATTTACTGTATTTGTTTTACAAAACTCACATTACTAACAGATCTGCTTTGGCAAAAAAAAATAATCATAAAAACAAAAAAAAAAACACGTCATCTTTTTATAGTAGTTGTGGTAGTGATCAAAGATGCAACCCGATCTCACAAATACAAATGACCGTGACCTCTTCACAGCGCCTTACATATCGGTGTCACTGTGTAAAAATTACAAAAAATGCCATTGCAAAGTCAATTAGGATTGTTTGTCCTGGTAAACCCACCAATTCCCTGGTTCAGTAGTTAACAGTCCAAACCCTTAGGTTGTATAATGAGTGAGAAAGTCCATGTAGGGAGGAGACTGGGGTGGATGGGTCAAAGAAATGCAGGACTTTCACCTGGGAGAGCACTGTTTGTGTCCTATTTAAATAAGAAGTCGATGATTACTTCCTTTAACTTTGTAGTTATGTCATGTTCAGTCAAGTACTTATGTCTTGTACATAACATAAGTTATTTTACCCAAATAATATAATCTTGTCCTAAACCTAACGAAGTAGTTTTGGTGCCTACACTTGTGTTGCCACCACGTCATTTTACATATTACGTGCTACCACCATGTAATGCGGCGCTAAGAGGTAGAAGTCATTTCACATATGTGAGATCACAATGCAAAGATGTTTGTTAACCACCAAAATTCTGTTGCTTTTTACACACTTTCTGTTCTGTTTTACATTATTTACTGCATAATACACTTTTGTTTTTTGTTCTAACACATTAGATCAAGACAGTGTACGGGCAAGCTTTTTATGTACATATAACCAGTATTAAATACACAATATAAAGATATCTGTCTCCTTTGGTTCATGCTTGATGGTGATGACATGTGAAATGCTAACAGGCATGGTATCTGGCCACAGGTTCCATTACAATTCATAGCAGCACAAGCAACAACGTGTTATTGACCTGTTGGAGGTTTCACTGTTAGTTTCATTTCAGACTGGTCCAAATTGAAATACTTCATCTACTTAATGGATTGCCTTATGTCTTGTGGAGACATTCGTTGTCCCCAGAGGATAATTCCTACTGACTTTGGTGATCCTCTGACATTTCATCAGGTCTAAACTTTTAATACTTTCTGTAAAATAAACTGCAAAACTAATGACATTCCCCGTTCCATTATCAAATGTTAGAATGCTAACATGCTAAAAAAAAATCCTGAATAGGATAAACATTAAACCTGCTAAACATCAGCATGAGAGTATTTAGCTTAAAGCACTGCTGAGCCTAAGTACAACCTCACAGAGTATGGCTGTATACTCTCAGTCTTGAAATCATTGATGTAACTTGTGTTGCACACATGAATATTTCGGACTTTTAATCTACTATCAACCTACTTAAGAAAATAGAGGTGTCCATGTTTCTTGCACTGTTTCCTGATTTGTAATGCAACTGTTGCACAATCATTTATTTTCCTTGGTATAAATAAAATCTTATCTTTTTGTTAGACCTGTGGTACTTCTCTTCTACTGGACCACTGCAGGAAATGAACATCAGACAGACTTAAATGAAATGCAGCATTTGCAGTATTATAATCACGTGTCCTACCACCAGAGCAAACCAATTCTCTCTGACTACCTGCAGCCACACTCTGCCACCTTCATCTCTTCATAAAGGTATCTGATAGTGAGGCGTCCGTTCTCCTGATACATGACTGTGATGGGGTCCAGTTTGATGGGGACGCAACATGCCATGTTGGCCTTCTTGGGGTTCCTGATGTTGATCAGCGTCTGGATAAGCGCGTGCTTTGATGGGGTCATTTCGTCTGTCAGCGGGTGGTAACACAGTCCTCGACATTCAAAGGCGTCGTATTCTGGAGGTGCCACGATCCAGCTGTCCCAGCCAATGTCTTTAAAGTTGACTTTGAGAGAGGTCCGCTGGCAGTATTCTCTCTCTACCTTTCTTTTCTTTCTCCGTAGGTGCTCCTCCGGGATCTCGTTCGGAAGCTGATCTCCTCTGTTCCAGTCCGCACCTGAGTGTAAGATGGTTTCTTCTTCATGGAGGATCATCTCTCTTAGTTCCTTCTTTTTCTCCCTCCTCCTGCTACCCAGGTCATCTGAGAAGACGATTAAAGCCGCTGAAGTGTTATCTCCAACAGACACGCTCATATTCAAACAGCCTGCTCCTTCTTCTCCACCTTTAGAGGCCCCACAGTCCTTCCTATCCACCACGACATCGAAAACAGTTGCTCCATGGCCCGACTTGATCCAGCTCTGAATCGCCGCAGTCACTTCAAATGTTTCCCACATGCTCTCGAAGCTTGTCACCTCTTTTCCAACCAGCAGTTGGGTGGTGGATGTGAAATCGTTGTAATCCACTTCATAGACTTTGACGGTGGTCTTGAATCTGTGGTAGGTGGCCGTTGACCTGGGATCTGGGAAGAAGAAGAGCTGTAGTTCAGCAGTGGTGAGCTTCTCGTGGGTGGGGATGCTGATGTTAAACTGCAGCCTGCTCTTTGACTTTGTGCCATTTGTCTCAGAGAGGGGGATATCTGTTGGAGATAAGAAGAGGTCAGAGGTCAAATAAACGCTCTAAGTTTATCGTCGAGCAGCTAGATTTGAGCTGTCTGACTAAAATTAAATCCTTCAAGCACTTCCAGCACTTTAATGTGCCTTTAATGTGCCTGTGTGCCTTTTAACTGCCCCTTGGGAACAAATAAAGTGTTTTGAATTGAACTGAATTGAATTAAAATAAAAATTCCCCCCCCCCCCCCCCCCCCATTCTTCAGCAGGTGTGAATTTTTGGTTTAGACAGACAATGCTGACATCACTGTTCCAACAGTTAGCCGATGCTTTGCCTCATCTGCGATTTGAGCAATCTGTTGTGTTGTTACTACTTTATTTTGTCTGGATCTGTATGTTAGTTACTTCAACCTGGTCTCACTCCAAGGGCATTAATATACACCACCTGGGGCAGTGGGTGAAAGGGGTAAATGGTAAAAGGAGCATCCTTTAGCGTCTATATAAGATGTACTGGACTTTCAAGCAGCTTCAATGTAAACCCGTCGGCATCATTATTAGAGCAACAGACATGAATAAATACTGAGTCTGCTTTGGTGGATGGGTCGGGTTAAGGACTTTAACCCAGGAGATTGGCATTTGTGTCCAGTGTGAAACTAAAAGTCAACGTGCAGTTATTTTGTCACATGAGTCGTGTCTTTTCCTTGCCCTAACCAAGGAGTTGTGTTGCCTAAACCTAATTGCTGACCCTTTCTTAGTCAGGAGAGTCAACTCACATGACTGCCAACCCCTTTTACATCAAGATACCAACAATACGACACACCGGTACAGTACAATACAATACAATACAATACAATACAATGTGCTGCTCCAGAATCACTATAATCATACCAGCAGCTTCTGCCTAAATGTCAAATATGATGAATAGGTATGAGATCATGTTGACCATTTTGTGTCATGATAGAATAACATGAGGAAGTTCACAGGACTACCTGTGAGTTTTCGCAGGCTGGACTTTGGACTGGACCCATGAAAGAGACACAGCTAACAGTAGTTAGACTCCTTCCTTTATATAATGCAGGATGAACACCACACAGATTGTGCTGTAGCTGTCAATGACTCAGCAGGTGTTACCGTGCTAATGCTAGCAAGCTAAGCTAACTACCTTTCACTCTCTGCGTGGAAGCTTGTTAGCCTTGTCTGCAAGCCTCCAATTTCGGTGGGAAATACAAACTTAATCACGCAAAAGGGCCTCCCAAATGTTTAATGTTGTAAAGAGACAGAAGTCTGGATTTGCTATAAAGGCTGATAACCAATGCTAAAACATCTTTTATCAACATTTGTAAGCTACACGGCCACTACATGCTCTACTGTAGATGAGAGTACACTGCTGACATTGACAGCGTGTCCGCCTCAGCATCATCTGAATGGTTTGAAGCTTAGACTGTATAGCCTATAAATATGTCCAAAAACTGTTTCACCCTCTTTTGATGAAAAATGGAAAATTGTGTACAATAGTATCATTTTAGTTTATATTTAATTATTAAAAAAAAGTGTCTAAAATTCAAATTTCAATATGTTTCTACTTGGCCATTTATTGGTAAAATACAAGCAAACCAGTCTTTAGAGGTAGCAATTAGGCTATCATGGGAAAATAAATTACTGTATTGCAACTATTCAATGATAAAAATGCTACAGGCTACTTTAGAGCAGTGGTTCCCAACTAAGGGTTTGGGGCCCCTATAAGGATCACAAGATACATCCTGAGGGTCTGTGACATAATTAGGAACTTGAAAAAGCCAAATTCTGCGACAGAAAAATGATACTGTTGATTTATAGATTTGGCCTCAAACTTTTGTGTTACAATTTACATTTTGAGGCCTCTAATAATAATGAAAAATATTACTTTTTATTATGGTAATGAGTAGTCACAAGTATAAAGGATTCCTTTAAAAGGCACCAGAGGCAAAAAGGTTGGAAACCACTAGTTTAGAGTTTATGTAATGTAAAAATAATAATAAAAAAACATCTGATTTATACCCTGTTCATGTACCTTGGACAGTGAAGCTTCGTATGACATCAGACTGAGGGTTTGCCGCGCTGTCCGAGGCGTACTTGTTGTAGAGCTCCATCATAAACTGAGGAGGGCAGATTTTGCTGTTCTCGTGAGGAACGTCTGACAGGTTGAGTTTTCTCAGAAAGCCCTCCTTCATGGTTCCCAGGAGGTTCTCCATCCTGGAGTCTGTGTCTTCCTCCTCCAGAAGGTCCTCCTCTGACAGATGAGAGTAGAGTCCATCAGGGATCTCGCTCTGGATGTCATTATTGAGAGTTTTACAGGTGCAGGAGCCAACAGAAATCAGCAGACACAAAGACACCTGGAACAAGGATGATTTGGAGCTCCACATTTTGAAATCCGATCCTTTTTAAGCCACTGAGCTTGCACAAACTTTACCTTCTTCCCAGCTTTGCGACGGCAAGGTTTGAAAATGGAGATCCCCAATGCAAGGACCACAGTCCTGATGTCCGCTCCCATGCTCCCAGAGTAAACAGGGGGACTTGTGTCACCAAAATAGTAGCTTGGCCAAGCTTATCACTGCCATTGATGCCTTCTTTTAAGCTTTGTTATCATTAGAGGGCTGGCTGCTAATGAAGACACTGTAAACACTTGACAGCGATAATGAGGGAGGCAGAGGAAACTGTGAGGTTACTCAAAGACAGACATTTCCATTGAAAGTCTTTTCCCAGCTTGAGGGTGAAAGTGTTGAGGCCAGTGGAAACAAAACGTCTAAAAGAAACACAACAGCAAATTGCATTCTTTACCGCCACCATTGCCACATATTTCTTACAGATTAGTTGTGCTTAACCGCTGCATATTGCAGGTCAGGCACATGTTCCAGATACCAAAATGTGATTAAAACTTAATGACCTTGATTCTTTCAAAGGTAATGAACCAGATGGATAATTAGACTCGGATGCT
Source organism: Epinephelus cyanopodus (assembly GCA_026686955.1). NCBI lineage: Eukaryota > Metazoa > Chordata > Actinopteri > Perciformes > Serranidae > Epinephelus > Epinephelus cyanopodus. The sequence continues at coordinate 24,326,048 of CM048933.1, read as the reverse complement.
GATGTTGCGCCAAGATCATTTTTCTCGTTTTCAGCTGTTGAGGAGGGAATACTTGTAAAAGCAGCAAGATGAGCCACTGTTGTGTCCTCACAATACGCGGCAACCTCTGAGGCTGACAAATAAAGCTAAAACCAAATGCCAAAAACTGCAGTTTATCGAATGGCCAGTTGAGGCTGGCTCCAAAACAGAATCAATCTGTATAGAAACCCATGTTAAAATGCCCAGCTTTACAGCAGAAAGAAACATGTTTACCACCTAGTACAAAAAACAGTTTGGGTCTCTATAGTTATTTTCAACTTTGATGAACTGTATGGGGGTTGAATTTTTGTATAAGTCATTTGTTTACATTTTATCAGGTTTAAAGTCACACATATTTAAAGGCAGGACTGCTTATGCGACCAGCTATCTGCAAGGCTTTGCTACAGTCTATTGCCCTTTTTAGATAGGAATTGTGCAAATTTGCAGGAAAGCCCAATCAGTCTTCTTTCTGCATTGGCAGTATAAAAACAAAATCGGGGAGTGCGGCAAAATGCCGCCTACCTACTTTTGTTTATACAGAATGTGCCTTTTTTGGGGCAGTGGTGGGCATGACCAAGTAACAAAACATGTAACTCAGCGTGTGACGTAAACAGTGACATGGGAGGAAGCCGCAGCTCGTCAGTCCTTCGGTGATTCTCTTGCAAGTCGGCCTGTTCTTCACTGTTCCTCCATCCGTTCCTCTATCTGACGGTTAATGATCTCTTCATTTGCAAGGACAAGGAGGGCTCAGAATTCCTTGTCTCCCCAGTTGCTCATCTTTACAGTGTCTGTCAGGTTTGCGTTTCCCTCTTGCTACTAGCTGCTCGCTAATACCTGCTATCAGCTCTTTCCTGTTTATCCACCGCCAGTGGTTCGCACGTGCAGCGTCATCAACGGCTCCTCTCGTTGCCGAAGGCCACCTCAGTCTGTTTAAACTAAAAGGGTTCCACCAATATGACTACCTTACAAGGTAGTAAATTGGGCACCTCGGATCAACTTGCCAATGCGGCTCTGTGTGTCTAAACGCTCGCAGTCTGCTGGCAAAACGGCCCAACATTCACGGAAAATCTGGCAGTGTAAAAGGGGCTTATGAGTCAGATTCACACCTTGTTCCTCCACAGCTCAACCCTCTCGGTTAAATATGGTCACTTTTGGCTCCAAAAAAACAATGATTGTCAACATGGATAAACAAAACACTAACAGAGATACACCTACATATCCTCACACTTAATATGGTACAAAAAAATACACCTGCTTTACATAGCATTAAAGTTAAGGTGCATCTAAGGTGCTGTCATACATGAAGTGGTTGCTACCCCCTCCATTGTTTTCAATGTAATCTTGATCATCTTAAACTTCTACCTTCCTCTTCTGTATTGCAAACATTTCCTTTGCTCTTCAGGATTCTTTTAAGCAAGGAACAAACAGACATTCGGAACGATACACGGAAAAAAGACACTGATACAGCTTTTTAATCGGAATCTATAAAATCTGATAGGCATGAGAGCAGAGATCATTTCACACCACCAGCAAATGCAACACATGATGATCGATGGTGGGATCCGTCCCTTGTTTCTGTGGGGGGTTTAAACCCGAACCACAAGCCAATGTGTCTGAGGACGTTGGCCTGAGTCCGGCCTATCTTGGAATTTCTGTCTTTCACCCATGCAGTCACTCAGTACTTGGTTCATGCCGGGTTTCATAAAAATGCTTTCATTGTGGACCTTTCAAGTTCCTCTCTATGGAGTCAATCAGTGATGAAAGGCAACGACAAAATCTACTGGCATGGATACAGCAAATAATGTCGGCATGCAGGAGGGAAACAAACGCAGCAGGGAAAGTAGACTGAGAAAGCTCACATTACTTTAGACCAAATTATTGGGTTGAAAAATATGCAGGAAAAACCCATTAAATTATATTAGTTTGCTGAATAGCTCGTGATTTTTCGATGGTTTCGATCAAAGTGTTTCTTCCAGAATTTCTTTCTTATCAGGATGCAAAAGGTTTTGAAACAACATTTAGACCATCATGTAACATTTAGACTCTCCAATTACCTATTTTATGAACAGATCTTTAAAGTTTTTGGCTCCTTTGGGGCAGAGGAACATAACTGTTAACACAATAATGACACATTTATCACCTTATTAAGTTGAGTTGGTAAATTGCTGCCTATTTACACATCCAGCACACATGGAGCAACATTAGAATTCTCTGAAAGTCATGTTTCTGTCTGTCTGATGAATTTAAATCCATTATACCATGGTGTGGGGGAATACTCAGATTCTGATAGCCAATTCTGATCAGCTGCAGGGTGTCCATTCAAATCTGATACAGGACACCTACTAAGTAGTTCTGGGGAAACTGGGACGCAGTCAGAGCTTCCGTTTACAGTTTATTAGGGTGGAGACGAACACACAAGCTGCAAGAGGTACACTGACCCTCTGAACTTACTAATAAGAGTAACGTTATACATGGGGTATCATTTCTTCTGTTAAAATCTCACTGCTGATTTTGGGAAAATAACATGGCTGAATAGCTATCTGGCCTTGTTGTGAACATACTGTCAAATTATAAACTGTTTGTCAACTGTACGCCGTGTTTCTGACTTTGAATTTTGCTAGCATAACGTTAGCTGTCTAGCTAATAGCTGAGGCAAAAGGTTCTATGAGGTTAAAGGACTAGGAATATCTCCTGTTGCTAAGTTGTATCCGAGGTTCGTCCTAATTACTGGAGTGGTTAACATTTCCATTGCATAAGAGCCTTTTGAGATGGCAATGATTGTTCCAGGTATCTGTAAAACTCTCAGGTGGTACCAGAGAAACCAAGTTATAGCTTGTGAAAGACAGACTTTGATTAACAAAAGGCCGAAACTATTCTTATATTTTTTTTTTCTTGGCAAGTGACCCTGGTATAAGCAGGATAATGCCCTTTGAGGTGTCCATAATCAAAAGTCCATGCGTTGGATGGTTCACGCCTCCCCATCAGTGATTAATTCCTGATAATGCACACCTGGTGGAGCATTTCCCTTTACACATTCACTTTCCTTCTAGTTCTGTTTTTGGTCTCTACCATCTCCTGAGAAAGTTATCTTGCTCTTTAGCTGCTAAATCCTCCACCATGGTGACCAGCTTGTTGATAACTCGTCTCTCTGCTTTTGGTGCTAGGCAAGTGGTTTCTTTGAGATATTTGGTTGGAAACGGCTGTCTGCTGTAAAGTTGCAGACCAAAACAATGAGCTTAAAGACACTAAAATGTTTTGTAGAATTGATTTAAAAAAAAAAAAAATCAAATTCTGCAACAGGTTTTCCAGGCTTCTAATTTGTAGCAACTGAGTTCAGAGAAGAGATGATTCACATTTAAATGGACAATAGTTGATATCTTTAAGATGAGATGATACATCAATAACCCAAGATATCAGCCTAACTTTAAATATATTAATATACACAATCTAATGAAATGCTGTCTATCTAATGTAGGGGTCTTCAATGTTTTTTAGGCCAAGGACCGCTGAGCTGAAACAAAGATAAAGCAGCAACCCCCTGCTACATGTATTGTATACAACTGAGTTGCATATTAAACTGGACCTACAATAACACATATGGCAGCTCATACCCTTTTTATTGTGTATACAGTACTGAGCTATTACATCATAGCTGTTTCTGAGGTGGGCAATGTTTCAAAATTACAAAATAATCCATTGTGGCTCACAATAATGTCCTTAGACTTGGAATAATAATTCAGCTGACTGGCTTATATGGTTCAATAGTACGTAACTGTTAACTAACTAGGTCACCTCGCTGTTGTGGATGGGTGCTGCACAATGATTTAGTGTTAGATAGCTCACACAACTGTACAAGGATTCATGGGTAACAGTCTACCATCAGTGTTTTGTACTGTAATCTTTTTTACTGTTAGCTTTTCTAATAATATGTTGGATTTATGTTAATGTATATTTTCCGACCTACTTTAATGTTTGAAAAACAAATAAAACTTAAATTACAACCCTGGACCTAATGTATAGGTGTAGTATCGACAGACAGTAACCTATAATAAGATATATGTCAAGTTTACAAAAAGGCTATGCTTTATACACTTTATGTAAAACCTAAGAAAGTCAAAAAGTACATCTGACTGTATGTACAATTCAATTTATTTCCTTTCCAGGCGTACATTATATCTATATTCGTTAAAGCACACTTCACATAACTATTCAAATACACTTTTAACCATACAGTTATAAGGTCAGATACACTTGTTCTTTTCTAATTACTATGGAAATCTACCATTATTACAAACTGTACATAGCTTTAATAAACAGTATTGTCTTAGTTCCTTTAACTTACCCAAAATGCACAGCAGGTGGCAGCAACGCACTGCTTTTCCCCTGTGCTGTAACATGGCGCAGAAACTACTCAACACTCGCAGTACATTAAATCTCAGTAGGTGTCAAAATACACTCATTATATACAAGATATAAACAAATGACTATTGAAATATAGTTCAGATAAGAAGATATTGCCTCTTATGCATGAATACCACTTCTTGCTTATATACGGGAGGTGTTCATGGAAACAATGCGTCACTCAGTGTGACACAACACTTAAGAATGAGTACCATTTAGTTAGTAACTACTGTATTTACATAACGAGGGTTGATTAATCAGATAGGATGTAAATGTGTAAATGTCCATGCTGTGTCTCCCAGACCCTCCTGAGTCTATGAGTCAATTTGAAGTTCATTGAATCCCAAAGACAGGGAGGGGCAAGCGGCTGAGGACACAGAAACATATGAAATGCAGACTCCAAATTGTAACCAAGTCCAAAACCAGGTCTGAGTCCAGAGAAAATCAAGTCTTATCTTTTCTAATAATAAAACAGGCAAGCTCACTTTATAAAAGTGAAAAAGGACTAAAAAAGTTTCAGAAGGATCAACAGAGATGAAGATCTACCTGCAGGAGTTTTGTCTTCAGCGTCCAGCTGGTCAATACATTACATACACAGGTTTCTATTAAGTGCACTTCTTAAAACTGCTTTCAGAGAGAAAATAATTGAGACTAATCTATGTTAACTGTTAGATAAGCTGTAAAAAGTTGAATCAATGTCCGATCATGACAGAGACTATTCCAAGATTCTGAAAAGAGTTCTCAAACTGAGACTCAAGAACTGGTGCCCTGTGCGTCGTATCAGTTTATCCTCGACTGTCCTCTCTGATGTGGAAATGTTTAGTCTACATCTACGTCCCATAATGATCTTTTATCTTCATTAATCGCACATCCAGTGGCTCCGGCCCTACCGACAGGCGCAGGTATCCACAGACATGCCGGGGTAAACCTTTAGCACCATATTCCTGCTTGTATCGAGGAAAAGAACGCTGAGGGGACTCATTTTCTCTGGAACGCAGCACGGCTCGGGGACACCGGGGACGATTCCCACTGCTCTGACAATGCTCTGGATGGTGGCGTGATTGGAAGGACGCACCACCTAAGGAAATGAGTGGGAGGAAACGGGATTAATACTCTTAGAACTTTCTTTTATAACTATAAAAATAAAGGCAAAAATTAATTTGCATACAAACATTTTACATGTTTTTGGAGTATCTGAATTCAAAAATGATAATGAACCCTGTCAGTTAAAGGCTTCTGTTGCTCACTTTTGGGATGGGGAATCCACAGGCCCCGGCGCAGTAGTAGGCATCAAACGACTTTGGCGCCAAAACCCACTCGCTCCAGCCAATGTCAGCAAAGTCCACCCTGAGGTAGCGCCTGGAGCACACTCTGGGCTCGCTCCACTGTCTCCTCCTGGCCTTTTTCATCGTCCTCTCATCGAAGCTCAGCACCTGAGGCTTACCCAGGCCCTCGCTGCTCTCCTGACCTTGCTTCCTTCCCGGTTTCACTGCTGCTTTGGCTTTCGCTGGGAAATATGTGTTCTGCCACAGTTCATGATTCTTCATAGTGTTGTATTGGACTTCTGGAATGTCATTGGTTTGGATCTGGAGATGAAGCTCCCTCCGAATCCTTGAGGCTGTAGCTGAGGTGTCTTCTGCTACAGGGAAGGGTCCGTACCGCTGGAGTGAATTGGCCACACTGTTCGGCTCATCTATAGCTCGATCATCAGCGTATACCAAGATATACGGCAGGTTGGCTGGAGAGAGACGCTCTTGGCCGTGAGGGCTCTTTTGTTGCCCCCGAGCTACACCAAACCCCATATCAAACTCCACCATAACCACAAGTTCTTTGACATCCCTGGCGTGTTTCAGCACTGCCGTTACATCCCTTGATTGCCAAGAGCCTTTCTTGAAGGGCGCCAGAGTTATGTTTCCCAGAGGTGTTGCAAAAGATTTTGAGGATGATCCGTGGAAGAGGAGAAGCGGGGAGGGAGGATAAGGATGCTGGGGGCCGCCGGACGAGTGGCGGGGCCTTCGGAAACGCCACGGTCGCTGGTGGTGGCGGGGCCGCTTGTGGAGGAAATGAAAAGAGGCGAGGAGGATGAGCTCTGAGTCTTGGATGGAGGACAAGTTGAACTGGAACACCTCTTTCCCGTGCAAGACTCCTGAGGAAAAGAGATCAGAAGGAGAATGAGAAGATTGACTGGAAAAACACGTTCTTTGAGTTAAAAAAAACTTCTGAGAAAACAACCCTCTTTTCATGCTTTTTCTAATTTATCTATTGGCTTTAAAAAGGACTCATAAACAGTGATGTGCTCGTCGGTTCAACCGTACAGATGTTTTGTCAAACATATGCTAAAGCCATGAAGTAGGATCTCTCTCTGAAATGAACAATAAAGACGACTCAAGCGATCAAGTTGCTGCCTTGAACCTTTCCCCCTTCTCCTCTTTTCCCCTCCCCTATCATCTCATCCTGACTCGTTTGACTGACATGAACAACAACATCCAATATGTCTTCTGCAAAATGTTGCTCAACACATCTGACTGACATAAGCGGCAGCATGGAAAATATTAAGCACGGCACGCTTAAGTGCCTGCCTCACGCATCACCAAAAGCCTCATCCTAGATGGCTATACTCTTGAAGTTCAACCTCGTCTCCCACACTTCCACCGCAGCCTGAAAGACAAACATTGGATCGGTCCAGTAGGTCTGTCGCAGGCATATGGAAATGCTTATAGCAGAAAGAGCTCCTCTGAGGCTTTTCGCTGTGCAGCCGGTGTCTGGGTGTGATAATAGGCTCTTGTCTAACACCTAGGCTGCAGCAGCTACCGGGGAACTAACAGTGCTCAAGACTTAAAGTCCCCCAGATCACTAAATCATAACGCAGACGGAGCATGGAGGTGAACATGTTAAGCACAAAGGGGAGTGAGAGCTGCTGCGAGATGGACCAAACACCTGCGTTTGGGCTGTTTTAGGATGTTGCACTGATAAAATTATTAACATCAAATTGTTTTCTAAGCCATTATTTTGTGCACAAGACTGGAGATTGCAAGTTCAACATAAACTTTCTGCCTTCTTCTGTATTTTCAATTTGTAAAAGGTTCATCTGTAATGAAATGTGCAACAGAGATAAAAAAATAAAGTAAAATAAAACTTAAAGATGACATGAACCTTAATTTCATTCAAGGATAAGTGGCATAAAACTGTTATAACATATCTTTAAAATTCATTTTTTTTATAAGATAAATAAGAATAGGCTATGCTGATGCTCCTTTTGCTATTTTTAAAGTGCTTTAGGAAATAAGCATTTTGTCCATTGTCTAGAAGCCTATTATGTAGCTGGGTATCAGTTGAATTATTATAACCTTTCAGAACTCATTTAGACTTTTTAACAAAGTGGCCAATCAATATTAATTCGTTTAAAATAATTCCAGTAACCTAAAGAAAAACAAGGGACTTTAAATTAAGCTTACAGAAATGTATATGAGATCATATATACATGATGAGAATTAGATTTCCCTACTGACAAGCAAAGCACCGGCAGTGAATATTATTTTATTTCTCTCCTGTAAGGTTATTAATAAACGCTGTGGTCACTCACTCGGGACAGCTTTAAAACTTCTCACGGTGTTTCCGTCCCTCTGGCTCTGCGGCTCTTTACTGTACTTCTCGTACACTTTGAACATGTTGATGGAGACCATGTCTCGGTTTGCGCTTTCGTGCGCAAAGACGCGCTCCTCCACAGCCGGTGAGACATCGGAACCTTGACGCACGGCTTCACCAAGATCCTCCAGCACGATTTTACTCCAGCTCGACTCCAGAATCAGTAATAAATACAGAGTGTGAAGAAGCCGGCTCGCCATGGTTGATGTTGCAGGAGATGTTTCCATTACAAAGGAATAATTTAATTCAGTAAAAAAAAAAGTCACAGGCGCGCTGCCTTTCTGTCTCTCGCTCACTGATGCCCACCCAGACTTCAAGCCGGTATCCAGGTAATCCGTGTCAGACCCGCACTCCACGGTTCACGGTCTATAGCTGTTTCTACAATGGGAGGAGAGCGGGGGAGGATGCATGCATGAACCTCTGCTGCTGGTTGACAGATGGTGACGCCTCGGAGCGCACAGCCAACGAGAAACATGCAGCATTGTAGTGAAGTGCTCACGAGTTTTGATTTGCAGCAAAGGAAAGTACAGAGCAGCTTCCCACGAGAATATTAAAGCTATACAACATCCACACAGGCAGTGCGGCTATTTAAGGCCAGACATAAAGATTCTATAAGAGGATAAAGTTTAACATAAAAACAATTAAGATTAAACACCATACAGGCTGTGTTTTATAGGCTATATTTGTTTAATTATTATCATTATCATTATTTAGGCTATGGACAAAACAGGTGAATGGAGTTTTATCTGTGGTGTACATAGCATTGAAAAGTCACTTCAAAAATATTTTCTCTACAATGGCACACCTAAGGGGAGGCCAGGGGGACAATGACCCCCATCATACAATTACAAGCCCCTCAGGTAAAAATAATTGGAAGCCAAAAGTTCTTTCATAAAGAGGCTGTGATGCACCATATCGGCAAAGCTTGTTGGTAAAGGGGCTAAATTTAGTTAGTTAGGCTAAATTTTGCTAAGGGAGTAACTGCCATGGCCATTTTCAAAGGGGTCCCCTGAACTCTCATCTCAAGACAGCTGAATGAAAATGTGTTTTACGGGTACCCATGATTCTTGAGAAACTGGACACCAACATACTCCTTATATAGTAAAGGTATGTATTTGTCTTTTTGTCTTCTTGAGTAACAATAAATCGCCTAACATGTGTACATAACACATTAAACCTTTAATACATTAAAGCAGGACTCAAAGATGTACCGATATTAGTCTATGCATATCTGATAGTTAGAATTAATAACCTAACTGTAAAATAAGACACTAAGGTATATTAGTAGGTGATTCCTCTCCATATTGACAGTTTTCAACTTCCCTATATACTTCAACAGCATAAGTGAAGCCCTGAAATTCAGTTATGACTTTTAGCTTTGGTGTTCCACCTCAAGATTTTCAGTAACCCCATCTGGCCACCCCTATGAAAAATTCCTGGGGGTGCCACTGTTTCTATGTACTGTGGTGTGTATTTCCCCCGCACATTTTCTCCTCATAATTTATCGTATGTCACTCAATAAAGAGTTGAAGAGGAAAACTGAGGAAAAATAAACTCTGTGAGCTAGCTTGTGTCTGTCAGCTCGGTTGATAACAGGATATTAAAATGTTGTACAATTGGTACTGCACACTGAAGCTAAAGGTGTTTTTATGAGCTGCTGGCTAAATGATACAACTGTGCCACATCAATGGTGGTGTCTACAATGACTTGTCGGTGAAGATTCTCAGTCATCCAGGTCATGGTAATCGTAAATGCTAATATTGTAGACAACTGGACTTGCTTGCGGTTCTTGAAGACGTTTCGCCTTTCATCCAAGAAGCTTCTTCAGTTCCAAATGACTGGTGCAAAGCTGCAGGCTATAAACCCTGCGTGGGTTGGAACCCTTGCAGAGTCGTAGGGACATTGTCTACATTGACATTTCGTTCCAAACTTCTAAAAATCATCATTTCATGGAATAAAAACTTATGACTATTCTAAATCAGCCCTAAACCTTGCAAGGCTATGCTGACAGTCAGCCGGTTGGGACCTATTTCTTTCATGAAATTGAAGAATGTTAACGCCCTCTAATCAGCTCCTGCCTCTCACTCTCTGTTCCTTTAAAGCTAACAGCTGTCGAGAAGGTTTGGTCACTGGCATGAATTTGCATGTTAAAGTTCACCGAAGCTGAAGCTCAAGTTAACTGTAGACCTGTGTAGGTTTGCAAAGCTGATTCAGTTGTATCAGCTTTTAGTGGTTACAAAAAGCGTAAAACCACAGTACATCTGGCAGTGAGGGGACTTCACTGAAGACTCTTATCTCAGCCTCAGGATACACCATAACTCGTCAAGATGACTGACAAGCAGCTAACAGCAGAAAAAGAAACTGTTGGATGTCTTTTTAAGGTCTCCTCTACTTTCTCTGTCACTGCACAATAATTTTGCTGTTAAAGAGATGGCAGCAGGATAAAGCCACCATGGGTCAGACAGCTATTAAAATACCTCCTACTGGTCCTGAAGGGATCACAAGAGGCTCTTTGACACCGCCGTGTCATACAAGGACTCTGCTGGGACTGGGATCCCCTTCAGTAAAACACTGGTGTGTTTAAAGTTCATGCTGCTTCAACGAAGGAGCCAGATAACATCTGTCTCCACCCAGGGGGCTATCAGGCTCTGTTATCACTCAGCGTGGGTTTGTCTAATTGGTTCTAATGGGCTTAGAAAAACTAATGTTGCTCTTGTGTCTTCTTTTGATGGCATTTCTGACTGTCCTCACCAGTAAAAACAATCACATTAATCATCTGATCAAACACTTAAAACAACCAAGGCTTATGTTTTCATGACAAGCAGTGTCTCTTGGTCATGTGAATAATGACTCTTTTCTCTCAGAAGCAAAGGCGACAGTAAACGAGGCTTGATTTCCAAGCGGCCCCTTGGGATCTGGGCTCTTAAAGTAGCTTGACGTTGTTAAAGTGCCACAAACCCTCTTCAGAGGGAGGTCAGGGAAGATGGCTGGGGGCACAAAGGGCATGACTTTGATGCTGGAGAACACAGCTCATATCCAATCTGCTACCAGCAGCTCAGTTTTGGTTTCTTCTAACCATGACCACAACCTAACTATAGTTTTAGTTACCTAAAAATAACCAAACCTGGAAGCAGATCAGAAACACTCACATAGATCATTTTGGACGGCAATGACAAACAATTTATTTGTTGTTTAGGTGTGAGGAGTTCAAGCACTTCATTGATAACTCTTCTCACTGCAGTGACAACTTGCTGCTGTTCGATTTTGTGGCTGCAATCAGTTATACTATGAATGGTTTCATTCAAATCTAACATAATCTTACAATCTTTCGCAATATATCTGGCATCATATAAGTAGGCTTGTCATGACAACTGTTTTTGTTGGACGCTATTTTGTCCCAGAAATAACTGGGATAAAGAATATTATTGTAATTTCAAGTGCATATGCCAGTAATATAATGATAAAATAATAGCAAAAAAATGCAAGTACACCCTTTCAAAGCACAATGAACTTTTTGTTCTTACGAATATTCAGACATTGGAATTGGAATATGGAAAATATTTAACCTATTTTTAAAAAGCGACACTTTTTTACAATATGTATATCATTTCTAACTTATAGTACTTTCATAAGAATGGGACAAATTACTCAGTCACAAGAGGCATCACTTGGTTTTGTTTTTGTTGGCCAAGTTTCAAACTAATATACAAGCTTTGCAAAGGTTCAGGAGCACAAAAGTTATCTCTATGATCTGGCTGGTGTGCTGCAGTTAGCTCCTGGAGATTAGTTAGATGGTCTGGGAGCCGGGTGGTTTGCAGATGGATTTACGGAGTGGAACATGAAGTTGTTTGAGGGTAAAACTACAAATGACAAACTTTTTGCAGCTTGAGGAAAGAGAGCATAGCGTCCATTCAGCACAATACATTCTCACTCCAACCTCGTCACATATCGAAATTTGGTCATAGACTTCCCACATCCAAATTTGACATGCAGTGTACCCTGGTTGTGTTGGTTGTTGACGTTCTGGTAAGCCATGCTAACTTCAGCCTGTTACATGCATTGTCTTCTTTCAAAACACGCTTCCATTCTCACAGGAAATGTACTGTTTGTATACAGTCTCTTCAAATAAACGCACTACGTCGGTGCAACACAGCCAATTAACGTTTTTTTCCTTCAACAACAAACACACGTGGTTACATTTTGCCACCACACACACATGGTTGGCTTAAAGATGGTAGTCGTTGGACTCATCCACCATCTACTTGGACTTTCACCACCTTAACTTTAGTTCTTGTCCGTCATGTACGTTTTCTCTGACACCACTGGGCACCATTTAACTATCATTGCAACTGGCTGGGTATCATGCCATGAAATGATAGCTTTTTTCATTAGTGTCTGATCTGACCAAGCATCAGATTTCAACGACTTTTGAGTGAGACCAGGTTGTTCAGCATGGCCATTACCTGGGGCACATTCATCCCCAACGGAATGTAGCAAAAGGCTCAACAGAAATGTTGGTGCATTGAACACACTCATGTGTATGTTGTTTTACAATAGTGCACTGCTTTTTAATAGGTCAGAATTTGTATATACATGTTGCTCCTGATTGGGTAACACGTCTGGTGCACCCATTAAACCAGACCAAATGTACCTCAAAGCCTGCTGCACACTGTTTCATGCCGTTTCGAGGAACTTTTTTTTTTTGATGTAATTAAGAATGAATGTTCATGTATGTTTATTAAGGGGGGAATTAGCCCTCTCAGCAGTTTTTTTGCTTCTTCTTGGATACTATGAGAGCTCCCTAAAAGAGCAAGTTTTTTCCCACCAAATATAACTGTAGTTAACCATTTGCTATGGGTGAACAATTCCTTGACGTAAGTGTCTCTCAATTAAATTTCAGATTCTGTCACCTCCTAGATTGTTCCAAAAATTCATCATGTAAAATAAAAATAATAATAGAGAAAGTTACACTCAGCATCTGGCACTTGGATAGAGAAGTGACTTCTATCCTCACCTCTGTCACAAAATTGAATCACCCTCCATCTGGAGCCACTGAGGTCATGATGTCTTGCATTCCAACTTTGTGCGTAACATTGTCATTGTATTCGTCTTAGTGCTGATTGCTCAACCGTGGCTCTTTCATTTAAGGGACAGAGACAAAAATCTGACATGTAATGTTAGAAGAATCTCGTTTGTGCCACCTTGCCTTGTAGAAACCATAAGCCAAAAGGCCACAACTCCAAATCAACTCATCTGTTTCAGCAGCTGTTGCCACTGAGCCAAAACTGCTTCACCACAGTGATTAGCCGCCACTTCAAAGGTAATCTAAACCCTTATGAGTACTTGTCACACCCAAAGCAAACTTCATAAGACCTCTCACTTAATGGCTTTCCTGCAATGGGAGAAGTAGAGAAAATGTCAGACGGACAAGGCTCATAATTTGTTGAATTGAAAACTGTTATATCCAATGAGCATAAATTCTCAATGATCATAAAGTCACCTCATTATCGTGGGTTTGCAGCCAGGGATCAAAGGAGCGTGTGCAGGCACTGTGTCCCACACACGTCAGCCTGGTTACCAATATAGCCGCTAAACAAAGTAAAGGGTGTAAAGAGAGAAATGTGAACGTAGAAAATAGTCATTATTAGGTGTTAAAGCTCAAATATTAAAAAGAGCCTGAGGCTTTATGTTCCATGGGGAGTTTTTAATTTCTTCTATGAATAAAACTGGAAAAAAAGGCTTTTTAACCTTTTTCTTCTTTGTAGCTTTGCTGGAAATATCTCAGCTCATCACGTTCTCTGTGCTCGGACAGTTAAAGAAAAAGTTCAACACATTTGGAAAAAATGTTTCACTTTATTGCCGAGAGTTAGATGAGAACATCGTTACTGCTCTTGCGTCTGTCCATTCACTTGGAAGCTAATTCCAGTTGCCAGTTAGCCTAGCATAAAGACAGAAAGCAAGGAAAAACAACTTCCTGGCTCTGTCAGAATGTAATAAAACCTGACAACAGCAACACATCTACATTATTGCAGAGAGTTAGATAAGAGGTTTGACACTTACAGTGTCTGTTCTGGAAACAAGAGGAAACAACAAGTATAGCTTTGCCTAAAAAATCCACCTACCAGTGCCTCTAAAGCTCACTAATGAATGTGTGTATCTTGTTTACTGAATCTCTACATAAAAGGAGTAAACATGACAAGTTTACAGGGACGACAGGGAAAAGTTAGAATGTGTTAATTAGCAAACTTTAAAGGTGCTGGTTTGAGGATCTTTCTGTGCCATGCCATTGTTCCAACAGACAATAATTACCAAGCCCCAGTAGTCTGAAAAATGTCCCATTGAACCAAAAGACCATTTGTCCAACAGCCTGGGTTCCCTGAAAATAAACCTGAGTTTGCTCCAAAGAGCTGTTTCTACAAAAATACTCACTCTACCCAACAGGAAAACTAATTATTATGCAGGATGTAGGAGTATTGGGATTGGGCCTTACTCATCATGCCTAAATCTAACCAACCTAACCAATGAAGGCAACAAGTACAAGCCAATCAGAGGTAGAGTGGGGCGGGTCATGCCTACAGACTGTATAAAATAATAGCCTACCTAGACCATTGATTTGTGGACTTTTGTTTTGAAGCCTAGAGTAAGACATTTCACCATCTTGGATTTTTGGAGCTCACTGGACTCATACAGACTCATAGTCTGTAGCAGTGCCTCACACAGCCCATCACTCAAGCAGCCCTGTTCTTAAATATGTGTTATTTTAAGCCATAATAAAATGTAAATGCATGAGTTTTGAAATTACCTATAGCGACCAAAACCGTTTTTGTACCAGGCTGTAAACATGTTTATTATAGCTGTAGTTGGACATTTCAACATTGGGGTCTATGGTATTGTCTCACTTTTGGAGCCAGCCTCCAGTGGCCATTAAAGGAACTGCTGTTTTTTGGCACTTCTTTGTTGGCTTAATTTTTCAGCTCTGTAGGTTGCCACTTGGTCACACCTCGCTATAGAGACAGGGTCTGATAACATCATTCTGCATAATGCTTAGCCATGTGTTTCTGTTTGGAAAAAGGCCCTTTGAAGCAATAGGCATATGTTTTCGGGATAACTGACTATCATACAAATGGGTTTTCCGTTCAGCCTAGCTGTTTCCCCGTTTCCAGTCTTTTTGTTAAGCTAAGCTAACCAGCTGCTGGCTGTAGCTTCATCTTTAGTGTACAGACATGAAAGTGGCATCAATCTGTCAACTACATCTCAGCATGAATAGGAATAAGTGTGCTTCCTTCTATTTGTTGAACATCATCCATTCATGCCTCACCACAAATGTCTTGTACATTGTTGAGGGGCTTTCTGGACCACATGAACATGCAGGAAATGTTGATCGGGCAATTTAATTTCTTCATTCTCGGGATCACTGAGGTTGAAAAGGTTGAGGACCAGCGCTGTTGTACAGTAATAACAGTACCAGACCAAGAGGCAGGCCAAAATTCACGTCCTCTATTACACATTGAGACTCATTTAAAATTTTTCATCTATGTATGACATCATGGATGAGTCACCTCTCCTCCACCTCCCCCTCCTTCTCCTCCGCAGGGTAAAATGGGAAGTGTAGCCCCCCAAAATATGCTCTCATTCACAGAATATTTGCCTGGGGTGCTCATCAGGACAGGGAGGAGGACAGACGAGCCCACCATGTTTCTTTTGGCCTGTGATCCCATCCTTCATCCTCCCCCTTTTCCTCCTCCTCTTCCTCCCTTTGACTTGTTTTCATACTGCTGGCTGGAGCTGAATGACCATTCATGCTCGCTGCTGTTGGATATGGATGTTTGTGTGTGTGTGTGTGTGTGTGTGTGTGTGAGAGAGAGAGAGAGAGAGAGAGAGAGAGAGAGTCTGAGGGGCATGACATCCCCTCATCTGAAGTCTGCCAAAGCATCCACACACACATATATACACGCACTATGCCCCGCTCCAGTCTGGATTCTGTGCCATACCTCCCTCATAGAGAGCCACAGTCATGCCACTTGAGCTCACATCAACATCACTCAACCAGGAGTGACAGGTCCACACACACACACACACACACATACACACACACAAACATACAGCCCTCTCGCTCTCTCCGGGAGACATCCGGTTGTCTCATGCATTAGTGTTGCGAGTAGCCACAGCAGTGCCAGCCGAGAGAGGCATGTCTGCTGGAGTCAGAGGGGAAACTTGTGCATGACAAATTTATGACTGCAAATCGCTGCAATTAGCCCGACTTTACGGTGAAAAAACAACAACTGACATCTCAGGAGGATTAGACCACATTTATTCATTCATGCAGCACCTGGGCAACACGCTGACAGGGAAGTCATCACCGTCATGTATGTGACATAGAGACGGAGAGTGTCTGGTGATTAACGACAGTTCCTAAAGCTGACACTGGAATATTAAATGCTTTTCCTATTTCACCGATTTTGAAATCCTCTAGGTATAGTTGAAACATCCAGTTCTAATGTCTAATGAAAAATCAATTGCAGAATTGGCTGTATGCAAAAAATATCTAAGAAATTTATGAGAATGGCCCAGCTGATAGAGATAAATGCCACCTTTACTCATCCACTAATCCAAAATCTCGACAGCAGCTATATGTTGATCTGAACTGAGTGTTTAGGCTTTGTTAGCTTAACTGGCAAACAAATAGCAGGCACCAACCAGATGAAAAATTAACTTACTTTACTAGCTAATGTTAGCTGCTATTTTCAACCTACTAGGTCAACTGTTCCCAGAGGTCTAATGCAGTGATTCTCAAATGGTGTGCCGTGATGAGTCCAGGTGTGTTGTGGGGTTTTCGATAACCACACATTATTATTGCAATATTAAACTGGGTCTATACAAAAAGTTATGAATGAATTTTTAATTGACTGTATCAGTATGTTGTGCAGAGCCATTTCCAAATAAAGAGGTAAATTCCAGCTAAAAAATGTAATTTATTTAATGTAATTTAAAAAACCTTCCGGGGAACTTATTTCTCGGCATTTGTGCATAAGCAAGTATGTGACAAATCACATTATCTTTAATTATCTTCCATTATTTCCTGTTGAAATGGATGTGTTCTTTGACTGGGATTTGATTGGTGCTTTAATGTAATTTTAAAAAGTTTAAAATGAATTCTTGAATCATTTGTTAACATATATTTCATGAGTAATGGTTAGTTGTCAATTTTATTTGATATTAGTAAATAAAAACAAACATTTATGTTGTGATAAGAGTGATAATACACATGTATAGAGGCTGTTGCGCTCAGATATAAATACAGGTGTGCCTTGATATTTTGGCTTGCAAATTGGTGTGTCGTGGCCACAGAAAGTTTTAAACTACTGGTCTAGTGAAAAAAATCTGATAAATATCTGGTTTGTGGCTAAAAACATGCATACATTGCAATTACATCCAACCTGAGGCATATTTAACACAATGCTTTAACATTAACGTCTGAAATTAGTTAATTCCGCTCCCCTAGACTGAGGACGTGGTTTCTGATCCACATCTGCTGCTGTTTCTCAGTGATTTTTGTTTGTTTGTTTTACTTCTCCCATTTACACCCTATTATTTTTGGGACTTAAAGTAGCTCTTTTTTTCCTCATTTCATTGACTGAAACAGCTGTAAACACCTAAAATCATAAGGATTTGTGCAGTGTTGGTAGTCTTTTCCTCCAGTTGCCTGCCCTCTGTCTGGACAGCAACATCAAATGCAAAGAAACGATTAAATCAAAAACTATGTACAAAAAAAGAGGCAGCACTTACAGTGCACATCAGCCCGAAGCTCTCAACTGCCTACAGAATATTTGCACTGCAAAATATATTTTTAGAATCCAAATTTTCTAACAGTTCTCATCCAAATGTACCATGCTTTAAAGGAAAACTACAGTTTATTACAACTATAATCATTTTACAGGTTATGATAAAATTGTACTTGAAGGCAATAACAGAAATCTGAAAACATGGCGACATCGTTGAAAGTAGTTCAGGGTGAGGCAACAAGCTGGAGTGATCAGACAGTCAGACAGGTTGTAAACATGCTGACAGCTTTTCCAGATTATCCAGCACATTATGAAGTGAAAAATGTTGCCATTAATCCCAAATTGCAGAGCAATGTATGTGCTCTTCAGCACGTAGGTCAACGTTTAACCAGGAAGCTTGCCAGTTTGGGTAATAATTGTGCATAGTTTGCAGTGAAAAGTCGGAGCAGTAATTGTCACTTGCCTTCAAATATCTTTTCCAAACAATGTGCTTAACGTGGAGGCTTGTATACAGCCTGTAAGACGATCTGAGCATTGTGCTTGTCGCCCATTTGGACCTATTTTTAGGGATGAAAAGTAGAAACAAAAATAGTGAGTCATTATCTTAACACAGCATTGATTAGACGTGGATTAGGGGTGGGAATCTTTTGGGAAGCGCATATTACAGTTCATAATTCTTGATTGTGTAATGAGAAAGTGAAAGTCAACAATTCCACTGTTAATTGTTTTGGTGAAAACAGAAGCCGGTGTGTGTTTTCTGCAATAAAGTGAGGAACAGAAAAAAAAACCCTGTAGTGCTCCACTGTGTTGTTTCTAAGTGTCTCCTGCAGTTGATAGAGAATACTTTCTCTGCTGAAGTGATCGTCAACCACAGCTCTGTACATGCACAGGGATTTTGACATTAAACAGATTATGGACTGAACTTTTTCCTTTGCACAACCACAGTTGCCTGTAGTTTTATAAAGCGTTGCAGTGTGTGCTGGCCATCGCTAACGTCAGTGACAGAGTGATCGGAGCTGAGATGGATGGGAAGTTGTTCTTTTAGAAACAATATCAACTGTTCACACAACTACTGCTGCCAGAGAAGACCTCCACTGCAGCCACTGGAGGCTGTGTTTAAATTCCCAGAAAGCCCTCACGGATTCTCTGAAGTGTGGTTGCTTCTCTCTCGGTCTCCCTCCTGTCTGCGCCCCTCCATACATGTCAGCTTGACCCGGTGCCACAGGGCTGTCAGAGCCACACATGAGGACCTGCTCATTTATCATCCCGCTGCAGACAGTGGAGCTGATGACTAACCGAGGTAATGAGCTGCTCTCGGCTGTGCGAAGGGCTTCCCTCCGGAGATCCAACTAGCATGTGCAGAATCCAAAACCACAAGAACCCCAACAAACCCCACACAGCACCACCCCCATGTGGCTCCACACAGACAAGGCCAGCAATCAGCGTGATGGATTTCAGCCCTGACACGCTTTTCCTCAAGCGGCCCAATTAGGAAAATACTTTTGCGGGTTGTTTTTTTTTTTTCTTTCTTTAACAAAGCTAAGTTCTCATTGTGTCTTACCATCTGATCCAGTGGTTGATGTGCTGCACTGTTGGCTAGAAGATGGATTGACTTTAAAGAGGAAATTTAGTTTCATTATGGTTAGGAATAAGGAGTTGGGGAAATCCCTTTGCACAAAAGGAAAGTGAGAAACCAGATCTTAAGCAAGGTGCTGAACTCAAAAAACCAAAGACAGGCAGGCGCAAAAAGGCCTGAAAACTTGCAGACAAACCAACAGCACTTTTGAAAAACGAGTGTGCCGTGCCATCCAAGAGCAGATTTCCACTGAGGAGTTTGAGGGACTTCCACTTAGTTCTTACTCACACTAATCATGAGAAAACATGTCATAGGGAGCTTTCATAGCTGAGGCCCAAACTTTACAATCTCTCTCTTTAAACCAAACGTCAGTCTGAGACTGTGTGACGGATGAGTCTGAATGTCTCCCATGAGGAGAGCTTTCATTAGTAAATGGTGATCACTCTCCTCCAGTGTTTTCAAGACTGCAATTTTCTCTAAGCGAGTTGTTTTGGCAATTCCTCCTCAGAGGCCCCCGTCTGAGAACAATCATCCACGACGTGTTTGTCAGTTATTTGAAAAATTGACAACGATCTCAAATTGCACCTATTATTCACATCTCAGGCTTCTGGAACAGCTGCATTTTAAAAGCCAGCCATGATTGCATATCTTTCTTTGCCAGTAGGAATGGTTCGCAGCACCAGACGCTCCAGTCGATTTCACACTCCGGGAGCAGACCTGTGCTCGTACTTGGCTTCACCTTGTCAGCTCTCTCCTTGTTAACTACCTCCAGACTGTGCTGTTGTTGTGTCAGACTGGAGGACCAGGCGAGCTTAAAGCTGTTGCTCTCAAATAATGCGCATAAACTACAGCTCCAGATTCTGTTCATTTGTACAGTATTAATTTTTGTTGTATATGCAATTGCTGCTGTTTTACTGCAACCCGATTGCCAGAATAAATCTTGGCATTGTAGATTTTGCAAACCATATGTTGAAACTTTACATTTCAATTTTCAGTGTCATGTTGTGACAACACTGTGGTTGATGTGTGGTTAGGTATAGACTCAAAAACACTTGGTTAGGATTAGGAAAACAAAATGTTTTGGCTTCAAATACCCAGTTTGCCACAACTAAGATGGCTGGAAATTGTTAACGAGACTACATGCAAACGTGTGTGAAATGCAAATGGAATTTACTCTGGGCTTTTTTTGTAGGGGGTCTAAGTCTTCATAATCTATTGTTTTTTTTTATCAGTTAAATAAAAGTAAATAAAAGCTTTATTGCCACTGTGGAAAATGGTTTTCAGTTCACAAAAATAACCCCAGAAAGAAGATAAAGTGCACCAGTCTGGCATGTCTGTTTTTTTCTTATATTTGGACAACCCATGTTTTATTACATATACTGTATAGCTTGGTATTTAAAGGGACAGTTCACCCCAGAATCAAAAGTACATATTTTTCCGCTTACCTGTAGTGCTATTTATCAGTCTACATTGCTTTGGTGTGAGCTGCAGAGTGTTGGAGATATCAGCCATAGAGATGTCTGCCTTCCTTCCAGTATAATGGAACTAGATGGCACCTGAAAAACTCAACAGCAGTGTCTCTTTCCAGAAATCATGACCTGCTTACTCAAGATAATCCACAGACCTTGGTGTGAGTTAGTCTAATGGAGGAACTATTTTCTTTTGTCAGTGTAGATTGTTTTGGTGTGAGTTGAGTGTCTTGAGGAAAACTGCCATAGAGATGTCTGCCTTCTCTCCAATACAATGGAACAAATGGCACTCAGCTTGTGGTGCTCAAAGCGCCATAAACAATATATTTAAAAAAAACTTAAAAGCAATGTCTCTTTCCAGAAATCAGGAGGAGGCGTATATTTACTGCCAGTGCACCACTGAGCTAGCTAACGTTACAGCTCAGCTGAGGAGGACACCATTGATGTTTACATCTCAGGCAGTCACATGCACATGCCTGTAATCCATGAGCAGATGCATGCTTCCCTCCGCCCCGGTGATGTAGTTGTCGGGTGTAATTTGGTAGAAAGAAAATAGTTCCTACGTGATTTTGCAGGTCTGGCGTGATCTCCACCATCTCTGCACTTTAGCAGCTTAATCCTCCACTGTGTTCACTGGATAGTTGCTAGTGGTGAACAGTGTGTGTTTCAAAGCTTATTAGCTGACAACAGTTTCTTGTTGCATGCTGGAAATTAGGTTGATGAGAGCAGTAAAGCAGAACCAAAACTGTGTTCCAGTTCTAGTTCTGTCTTAAAATGTTTCAGGCCATAAAACCAAAACAAGCTGAAAGACAGTAACATGCTCAGTAGAGCTCCAGAAAACTGCTGAGGAGCGAGATAAATGTTACACATGGTCATTTGATTCATGGGTGATATAAGAATATTGATAGGTGCAGCTTTGAAATTTTATTTGGTCAGTTTGACAAGCTGTCAGGGTTAGCTTCAGCTGTGACTTACAAACTCAAATAGGTATTAGTGCCATCGTCATGGTAATTAGAGTACTGATTAAACACTTGACTGAAACCACATTTGAGTCATAACTCTGTATTCTTTCAATCAGCCTCTATGTGTTATCACAGCGTCCCTTTCAGAAGCAGCAACATCTAAAGATGAACCTGAGCAGATTTATCAGACCAAAACGAAACTGTTAACACACTTGAGTTTGGTTTGGCTCTGTATTGAGAGAGTGCCCTCTCTTTACAGGAAGGCCCCCTGTTGTTTATGCCTGTGATGAGCTGGGGTAGGAGGAAACGGCCATCGAGCGCCGCGTTCCGTCCTCGCAACTATACATCACTTCAAGAGCTACCCTACAGGAAGAGCCATTTTCCCATCATCCCTCAGTCAGTGAGGCCGTTACTCTCCACATTAATGGACCAAATGGACTGACGACTGGCACCAAGCACTCTCCATCTCCCCCTCATTTTATTACTCTTTGTATACTTTCTCTCCCTTCCCCGCTCTGCTTATTCCTCCCTCGCTCTTTTCACTTCCCTCTCACGTTTTCTCTCAATCCTGTTTTCAGCATTTTGTCCTGGCTGTCTATAAATCACTTGTCATATCACTGTGACGTACTCCGGCCCTGCTGAGGCAGCCTGCGGTGTGATTTAGTCTCCAGTTGATTTTCGTGCAGAGTGATACTTTGTATGTCAGTGCCTCTGTCAGTCGCACACAATTCGGACACAGCGAGTTTTCCAGCCAGGCCTGAACTTTTTATTCTCTTTTCATGCGAGAGAATGGAATTAAGTCGGTGCATTACAGACTTCAGTTTTTCTGGCCAGGCACATTGTTTTCCTTGGCTGCCGCACTTAAAGTCTGTTGAAACAGGCCTTTTTTTCATGTCTATAAATGGGCTCTTTTCATGAATCCATGAGGGAATGCTCGCTTTTTGAAGGGATTTAAGAGGATACTGCACCATACTCAGTCAGGGGCCCCTAGATTTGTGCTCCATATTCACACACTCCATCATATTGAAGCTAATATGGTATGGCTGGACTCGCTGTGTATGAATTGTCATGGTATTTATCAGAATGGCTCACCGAAATGCTGGAGACGGGAACAACTGGAGTGGTGATGAGAGGGGTTAGTGAATTGCTTCCTGTGTCTGAGAGCTGACGAGTGAGAAAGAGAAGGAGGCAGCAGACGCTCACAGCGCAGATAGCAGGGAAGTTAGCGAAACAAGAAGAGTGATGGGAGAAACCAGAAAGGAAAACTATGAAAAAAAAAAATCTAAAAAAGGCATAGTTCTGCACTTCAGTATCTTGAAATTGGATCTGCAATAAATGCCATAAAAAAAGAATTTGTGTCAGCTTTATTCTGAATCACAGCGAACACTACGCATCCCCAAGATCTCTGAATGACTGCTGGAAGTACAGGTGTGACAGAGGTATTAATCCTCACGACAGTCAATAAGCATTTCCCCAAATTTCAAAACTATTCCTTCAAGAAATGAAACATGCAATGTCTGTATTTCTGATAATGTCTAAGAATTTTTCTTTAAAGGTCCAGTGTTTCAGATTTTGGGGTGTCTGCTGACAGAATTAAATACAATATTTATAACCATATTTTAATTGTTTATAGTCATTCTAGGAATAAGAACTGTTGTGTGTTTGTGTCCTCAAAATGAGCTGTTTGTATCTACATATGGAGCAAGCCCTTTTCTGCGGAGTCTGCCATGTTGTTTCTACAGTAGCCCAGAATAAACAAACCAAACACCAGCTCTAGATGGAGCCACTGGCATCATCACATTTTCGCACTGGCCACAGTATTCCTACATGCTTGGTACTTCAGACAAGTTTCAGTTGGTTGCAATCTGCAACCTCACCACTAGATGCCACTCAGCTCTACACACTGGACCTTTAAAGGTGCAATGTGTAAGATATGGCCAGAGATTATCAACAGAATGTGAAGAAGTAACAGTTTTGACATATCAAAGACATTTCTGTATTGTGTTGCAGAGATATTTACTGAAATTAGCATTTTAAGCAGCTAGCCTCAGCCTAGCCTGTCATGTAAAACCAAGTGTAGGCTACCTCGAAAGGCAGTAGTGAGTCACTGTCTGCCCTCTGTCCTACATGAAAAGTCAAATAAGTCATGTCCAGGATCAAGTCTGAAATCCTGATACTGGTGTTAGGTCAGTGTACAGCCAAGCTAAGGCAGCTAGGCTTTAATAGCTTGCGGGCTTACAGTTCATTGCTCATTCAAGGCCATAATTTTCAATCGCTGTGTCAATCCAACATTGCACCTTCAAAGGTCTAGTGTCTAGAATTTAATGGCATCTAGCTGTGATGTTGAAGAACTGAAACTTCTGCCATGTGCAAGCGTGTGTAAACTATGGCGGATGATGGCCTTATCTAGAGCCCAGTGTTTGATTTGTCCATTCTGGGCTACTGTAGAACAGAAAGGTGGACTCCATGGAAGAGGAATTGCTCCGTATGTAGCAATAAATGGCTCATTCTAAGGTAACCAAAAATATCAAATGTGATTTTAAACTAATGAAAACGTAGTTATGAATATTATATTCCATTTTTGCCAATAGATGCCCCTAGATGCTACACACCCCTTTGATGCCAGAACAGTTGCACATTAGTTTGGTTTCTGTTCTTCCAGTGAGCACTGACTCCACGCTCAGTCTTCACTGTTGGCTGCAGCCTTTCTCCTGGGAAAAACTAACCTAATACTTGAAATGGTCTGGTCCTGCTGGGAGTGCTCAAACTAAAAATGTCCGTTCTCATGGAACTGGAGCTCTCAGTACAAACATCGATTAAAAGTGATGTTACATTAAGATTGTTTAATGGTAAATTGACCAGCTTTTTGGGTTTGGGTGGGTTTTGAGGTTTTGGAAGCTTCTTGCTCTCCAAGTGCAAAAAGTTTGAGGTAAATATTATGTTACCCAGTCTTTCTTTCTTCACCTCGACCCACAGGCGTTCCACTCCACCAGTCAGGTTATGCTGGAACTCAGAAATGCAAAATTTTATTTTCTCCCTGCCGTTATCCAATGATTCATTTGTTGGTGGACCCAAACACAAGACACAGAAGGCAACAGGAAGTTCAAGAAATAACTCTTAATTTATGGTTCATGCAGGCATGGTGAAAGTAATCATACCAGAACAAAACCAAGATTGCAACGAGACTAACTCAACTATCTGATGAGGGGATGAAGTGCAGGTGAAGTTCAGGTTAGAGGAATGAGGTGATTAGGCAGGAGAACAGGCAGGAAGTGGACTGGCTGGGAAACACTCTGGGAGCAGTGAAGGTCTAACGAGGCTGATTCAGAGCAGGTGCGTAGATCAGGGATGTAAAAAGGGAACTGATACAGCGTTGGAGGCGGGGCCCTGTTCATTCCTATAAAAGTTGCTCAGTGGCGCATGAAGACAAAATGGTTTACTTCTTGAACTTGATTCAATCATGCGGTTCCTCAAGACTTTCCAAATGTTACTGGACCAAATGGATGACATCCCGATAGTGAAACGAGTCATTTCACTCAAGAACTCAAGAACACCTTGAGGGGATTTTTCCAAATTTGGCACAATGTTCACTTGGACTCGAGAATGAACTGAATAAATTTTTGTGCTCAATGGTCAGGGTCACTGAGACCTTGCATTGGTCTCATTCTTGTGAACGTGATAGCTCAACAACACCTTCAAGGAATTTGGGGACACAAATGTCCCTTAGACTCAAGAATGAACTGATGAGAATGTGGTGGTTAAAGGTCAAAGGTAAAGGTCACTGTGACTTCACAAATCGTGTTTTTGGCCATAACTCAAGAATTCATGCGCTAATCATGACAGAACTTCACACAAATGTCAAAAAGGATAAAATAATGGAAGTGATGGCATTTTATATCTAAAAGGTCAAAGGTCAGGTTCACTGTGTCATCATAATGTTCTGCAGAAACCCTTTTCTGGCCATTACTCAACATCATAACTCAGGAACAGAAAGGGAAACATTTGGTCAGATACTGAATCTTATGTCCACCTTGAAACTGTGCTGATTGTATAGATCTTCTCTGATGCCAGGGGAAAAGATGTATCTGAAACATCCATGTCTGTGAAAACATGGATGCTTCAGAAACATCTTTATGTATTGCAACTTGACTGGTTCATGGAAGCATACAACCATGAGGCCATAATTCTAGTTACTTATGAAATACCCTGGTGATA
This sequence comes from Epinephelus cyanopodus, assembly GCA_026686955.1. Taxonomy (NCBI): domain Eukaryota; kingdom Metazoa; phylum Chordata; class Actinopteri; order Perciformes; family Serranidae; genus Epinephelus; species Epinephelus cyanopodus. Next base: position 24,299,980 of record CM048933.1, on the reverse strand, counting down.
TTTTGACCGTCATTAAAGTGTGCAGCTGTGCTTTATATCTACTGCCCCACAATCATACCTGACAAAACCCAGAGGTCTTATTGCTGGAGTACTGTTATGTCAGCCTCTGCATTATTATGACTGAAGTTATAATTGTGTAGTCTCCTTTTTCACTGACACTAATTAACCCATATTTCTACTGTAACAGACTAAACAGCACGCACCCTCACAGTGCACACGCACACACGTCATATTGTCAGTAAGCCAACAATGACTTGAATGGAGCTAATTTCTGGTTCCGACTGAATTATTTTTGTAATCGCACTCTTCCACCACACACCGTGCTGCTACAAGCTCTCAGGTTGCGTTAATGATCATGTGACCCAGTCCTGAACCTTTGACATCAAATACTCCACATGTAGTGCGATGTGATTGTAAAAGTTTGACTGCTGCGTTTATCAAACCACAGTGAACTCTGTCTGTTTCCTTCTGTTTCCCCCCTTCATCAAATAATACAGAGGAACTCCCAGCTCCCAGCTCACTTTCCTTTCTTTCACGCTGCCTGTCAGTCAGTGCGTTTTCTAGTGTGTATAAAGTGAAGTCAGGCTGCTACTTTCTGCCAAACACCCTTTTCAGTTAGATATTTGATACCGCTACTTCATAGTTCTGCAGGAAAGGCAAGAGGGACTTCATGCGTCATTTCACAATTAACTTTGATGTCTGTCCTGTCACATGCTCCATATATAGAGGAAAGTAAGCTGTTTCAGAAGAATTGTAAAGACTGAATAGTATGACTTGTGCAGTTTTGTTTACAGGTGAAATATGATAAATACAACTATAAAAAATGGAGACACATATGACAGATTTTCCCACTGGCATTAAAAATAACTCAGAAGGACACTCTAGCCTGTTTTCAACATTCTTACCACTGAATAATATTAAATATTTAATTTCATGGGTTATTTTTGGTTGAGTTAAAATGTACCTCTTTTAATGGCTACTAGATGCGAGCTTAATAAAAAACCCTGACTGCATTGAAGTGAATGGGAAAAACCAAAACCTCTCTCTGAAAATACAAAATTTTGTAAATTAATAAAACTTTAAATAAAGTGCTTTAAATAAAGTACTTACAAATTGTAGCTAATGACTTAATTAATCATTGACTTTTTAGCTCGGTTAGACACCACTGACAACTTTTGGCCAGTAAAATTTGTCATTAATGTTGTAACAAGTTTAATCCTGATCCGTAAAGCATTTGAAAATGTTGAGTGATACTTTTTTGTGGGTTCATCACTACAAATGCGACTTTCTACATGTATATAGCCATTTCATCTATTGTTAATATAAAAGTATTTACTAGTAGTGATTTATGAGATATTTGTTCAGGAGTATGGTTGCACAACAGGTGTGTCAGATCTTTACACACTGAGGGTGCATAAATCAGCTCCTAGCTCTTGGCTTAGTTGAGAGGCTTTTAAAAGCATAACTTGGTTCAAGCTTCCCTTTCTCTGATTAGAAAAATCGTATTTTTTGAATCCAGGGGATACAGGTTGAGTTCCCTTGCCATAAAACTGAGTCACAAAACTCAAGATATATGAGATAAATGTGTTTTCAGTCATCAGTGTCTGCCGCTGCCCCATTAAATCCACAGCTTATCCTTATTTACGAGGACAGGTAGAAGGGGCTTAGGAAAACATCAGAGATGACAGAATATGAATATCAGATATCAGCGTTAAAGAGTCGCTCTGCAGGCAAAACCAACATCCGCATGGAAATGACCCAGACGTACTTCTTCATCAGACGTCCAGAGTGAATCCCAAAACCTGACATCTGAGGGAACCTGAGCTTGAGTGTGTGTGGTGGGGGAAGATGAGAAAAAGAATGATACAGATAACAGGAGTTTTTCCTGATTTGTCAGCTGGATTAATTTCCAGAATCACAAGCCAATAAAAAGGTTTTGTAATTGAGTTTAAGTGGACTGAAAATGAGACAGAGAAATGGGGGAAAAAGATTAACAAAGACAGTTTTATTAGAGAAAGAGATGAAATAAGCAGGAAGGTGAAGAGGCAGATATATATAGGAGACATTTAAGGAAACAAAAAGAGGCACTGAAACAAAGAAACACTCAAGAAGTGTAAAACGAAAGGCTGGGGCACATAAAGTGAGACAAAAAAACACCAGAGAGCCAGCTCGGCCTCATCTCATCAATCAGACAGGTTCATGAGTGATAGCAGCCAAAGGCCTAGCGAGCGGCCCGTCCTCACAGCCGTACACCCTCTGCTTTATTTCATCATGAAAGTTTTATGCGTGGAAAAATAACAAGACGCGGAGCCAAGTGGCTCGACGGTCAAAAGAAAGAAAGAAAAAATCCGGGCCCTCTGAGACAAAAGGCTTCTGTTGTTTCTAAATCAACGTTAATTTGTGACTTGGCGGACCCCCTCCTGGAGGAAGCTTGTGGTAAAGAAAAGAAAATGAGTCAGGTTATTTTGTTCACATTTGCCATCTGAGGTCCAGAGTTGTTTTTTCATGCAAACCCTGTGGTTTGGCCTTAAAGTTTGGATTTCACCTCTGCCCCCACTAACACCCGCACCCCTCCCTCCCCAAACGACTTTCTGATCAAATGGGAATGAATGCAGTGATGGCAATGAATCAGAGCGAAAGCTTCGTCCTGGGATTTGTCCACATCACAGCAGAAGCCCTGGTTGTCCTGCATATGTCCTCGAAATAATTTGTTGTGTGATGCCACAAAATAGAATATAGTCAGTGTGCTTTAACTTCAAACTCCTGTGTCTCTCGATACTTAGTTTATACCACAGATCAAGGAGATCACAGGAGCAAAAGTGCAAATGTAAACTAAGATGTGGGATTCATACACTAACACAATATTAAACTCTATGGATCTCTGTGGGATTCACAGAAGCAACGATAACAAAGAGAAGCAAAAAATTCTATGGATAAATAACATTTCTCTGATATTTTATACGCTTCTCTTTTGCTTCTTCTCTGTTGTGATTGGGACACAGATTCCAAGTAAGCACAGTGCAAACCTCAGTCAAAGTTTAGCTTTTCTCTGTCATTGTGTTCAGTCACTTCAATTCCAAATCAAATGTTTTTTTGTTTTGTTTTTTGATGGCACAAAAATTTGGTTTGAATTCACAATAAAGTCTTTATCTCATTTAATTCTACAATTAGGAAAAAAGATCATCCCAAATGATTGACCAAAAAAAAAGAAAAGGTCCCAACCGAATGTTCCAGAGCTTTTATCAGACTCCATCGACAGTACTGATGAAATGCAGTTGGAGACCGGTAATACCCCCATTTCCGCCAAAATGAGCACATGTCAACCCACTAAAAGTAAATGTCAGATTCCTTTCCCATTGCCAGTGGACCAATGCTGTTTTCCTGGTGTGTCACGTTGGACACCATGACAGGCCAGAAAACAGGTTAGTAAACAGAAAGCATCATGGGGGCCAGTAAAAATGTCACTTCTTTTTTTATACCTCTTACTTTTTCAGTCTGTTTCTCAAACTCAGTTCAGACCAATTTGGATATAGCACTGCCTAAATGGAGAGAAACCTATCGTGTTACTGTCTGTCACTGCATTGTGCCAGCAAAGAGACTTAAATTAGTGCGTCTACTCTAGTGTCGTATGTCATATTTTGACGACTGCCGATCAAGTGGAACTGAGACCAATAAATGCACGTGACTACTGCGAAGTCGTTTTACCAGGGAGTGAATGTCAATTGTAACTTTACCCATGAAAAAACAAGCGAGGTGTCAGTGGGTGTTTTGTGCAGTGGAAAGGGGGCTAAAGGGAACGTTGAGTTAATATCTTTAACTACTTTTTCCAAGGTCAACAATGAACCTAACATGTTAGCCAATTCTAAGATAACCCCGATTGTAAGACAACCCCTCTTTTTCCTACCTCCTGTTTTTGGAAAAACTTGTTGAATATACAAATAACTTCATCTGTCTGGTCCTAATGGAGAACTTCCCCTAAGATATTGTTAGTCACAGGATAAGATATTTCTCATCCTGGAAGTCTGTTCTCATGTTGAAGTGAATTATGAAACACTCAGTTAAACCATGACATAAATCCCACTTGTTTAGCTTGTCAGAGTTTTCAAGTGCAGCTGGTTATTCATTCTGTTTATCAGTCATAGACTACCACACTTTCCTGTCAGGCTTGTGGAAGTGGTTGGAATAATTTTCTTTGGCAGTTAGTATCTTTTCTCTTTGGGAGACGCTTTCCATTCATTTTTATGATTAGGAGCAGCAAAACAGTTTGTGTCCATCAGAAACTTCAGCAGGTTAAACTAGGCTTCCAAAACACATTAAAGCTGACAAACTTTAAAGAACACTCTCACAAGACTAAGATAGTGAATACAGTGAAGATGTAATGGACATTGACAAGCTGCTGCAACACTGTAATTAAAGAAACTGGCAACACCAGACATGAGAGCAGCTTGTAACATGGTGCATAGGCTATGTGCCACAGCTATCTACTCTACAAATGTAGAAATAAATCTTCTAATTATGTTTTTTTACATAAGGTGTATGCAGCTCTTTTACAGAGAATTAGGTCATAAACTGTACATTAAAAAAAACCCTTTCAATATACAGGATATCCATCCATCCATTTTCAACCGCTTATCCAGGGTCAGGTCACGGGGGCAGCAGACCAAGCACAGCACCCCACATGTCCCTCTTCCCAGCGACACTTTCCAGCTCCTCCTGGGGGACCCCAAGGCGTTCTCTAGCCAGATGAGATAATCCCTCCAGAATGTTCTGGGTCTGCCCCGGGGCCTCCTGCAAGTGAGACGTGCCTGGAACACCTCCGACAGGAGGCGCCCAGCAGGCATCCTGATCAGATGCCAGAACAACCTCAACTGACCCCTTTTGACGCAAAAGAGCAGCGGCTCTCCTCCGAGCTCCTCCAAATGTCTGAGCTCCTCACCCTATCTCTAAAGCTGAGCCCAACCACCCAACGGAGCAAACTCATTTCGGCCACTTGTATCCATGATTTCATTCTTTCGGTCACTTCTCAGAGCTCATGATGTTAGGTGAGGGTTTGGACGTAGATGGACTGGTAAATCCAAAGTTTTGCCTTGTGTCTCAGCTCTCTCTTCACCCGGGCTATTGGGCTGAATGCATGCATCACTGCAGGTGCCACACCAAACCGCCAATCCATCTCACGTTCCATTCTACCCTCACTCATGAAACAGGACAACAAGATACTAGAACTCCCTTGTTTGAGGCTGTGCCTCTCCCTCAACCTGGAGGGGGCAATCCACCAGTTTCCAGCAGAGAAACATGGCCTCAGAGTTGGAGGTGCTGACTCTCATGCTGATCGCTTCACACTTGACCGCCCCAGTGCATGCTGGAGGTCACGGTGTGATGAAGCCAACAGAACCACATCATCTGCAAAAAGCAGAGACGCAATGCTGTGGTTCCCAATCCAGACCCATTCCTATACAAGAAATGACTTCATAATAGGCTAACCCCAGCAACAAGTTAATGAAAAACCCTAATTTTATATAAATATCCTGTCAATTTACAAAGTAAAACAGTCATACTGTGTATCGGCAGTTGCTTAGTAACTATAGTCCTTACATAGCAACTGTAGTCTGTACATGTTAGCTCACCCATATTAACTAAACTCTGTTGAAGCTTCACAGTGCTGTGCTAGGTCCGAAAAATTGAAGAAACAATCTCATACAATCCCAGCACAAAAGTTCATCATCTTGTTGTGCCTTTGACTCAACCAACCCTACGCCGTATGTGCGCTGCAGGTGTGACCAATTAAAAAGATACATTTCAAGGAACATCCACTTTGGGAACGATCCGCATCTGTTAGCATAATCATAAGAGTTTGCACTCATGCTCACAGCTCTGTGAGGCAGTACTCTCTACATGCTAACTCCAGCATTCTAACATACTCACAAGAATAGTGCTAACATGCTAAAGCTAAGCAGGTATGAGGTAGGTTTATGTTAGCATTGTTAACATTTAAGAATTAGCACTTAACCCAAATGTAGCTGAGGCTGTTGGGAATATCATTAGTTTTGCAGGTTTTTGGAAAGATTGGAGAAAGTGAAATTTGGACATCATGGTGGCACTTGATAGAAAGTTAGATGATCACCAAATTTATTTCAACTGAGGAAAACTGAGGGAAACATGAATGACTGTACTAAATTTCATGGCAATTAAATATTGCCCTCTGTGTAACCATGCCATAGCCATGCCGCTAGCAAGGCATTCAAGCTAAAACAAGGCATACAGCAACACTCAGGCTTACTGTGTGTGGCGGGTACTGGTACTTCCCTCATTCAAAGAACATCTGCTGCTGTGAATACAAAAATGTCTAGTCCCCACATAACCCCCACTTTTTTCGTAATATCCGCATAAAGAATCTTATATTCGCGCTAATATAGTACCCACTCAGTCATACCAAATTTTATCTCCACCAGAGTATGAACTGGGTCACTTATAAGTGCTGAAATGCACATTAATATGTTCATAATATGAAACATAAGCAGCTCCAGCTCCATGTGAAGTTGCAAACCAAACATAGCGTGTAAGATAGAGAGACAATAAAGGTCCAGAAAAGTGGGAGAAAATAACATGAAAGCAAGCAAATATTTTGCCCCATGTTCCGCTCTACGTTCACCAGGAGGAAAAGCATTCCTGCATATTCTCTCAGCTTCAATGCGCGAAATGAGAAAATTCCATCCATCGCCGACGATAAAGACAATGTTATTGCAAGACTCACAGTGTTGGGTTACATGATGTTTGTCTCCCTGGAAACAAGCCCGTCGGAGAGGCAGAGATCAGAAACAGGTGAAGGCTCTCCCTCTCGGTCATACTGTCTCTTTACTGCGTGAGGTGAGAGGAAGCCTGACGCCAGCAGCAATTGTGTTCAATATGGTCAAATAGGACAATTTTCCTGTCAGAGGCGAAAGCGTTCAGTGTGTGTTCTGAAGGAGAAAAGCTCTCACAGCATCATTGTAGTCATCATAAGTCATCATACAGTAAAACTCTCAAGATAAAAGCCAGATAAATTCAGTTATTTGACTGTGAGCAGCTTTATATGGCAGTGACAGAGTGCTGACTGCGTGTGACTGTGAGCTTCACCTCAGCGCCATCGATCTCCATTTACAGGAACTGTGCTTGCATGAAAGCCAGGTCTGGACTTGATTGGGAGGCGAGCGGAGAGGCTGCCAATTTGTCATCATTTGGGTGACAACTTGTCTGACTGACATGCTCCCTCACTGACCTCTCTGTGTGCTTTGAACTGATAACAAAACTGTATGTGTGAGACTGTGTGTGAGGACCGGAGAGAAAAATGACAGCGATGAGGGAACAGAGGATGTTAAAGAGAAAAGCAGGGTTTCTAGGTTAAATGGTAACATTCCGAACTTTTCGAGACCTTTGTGTTTTGACTTCATCTGAAGATTTTGGTACTTAGAAAGATTTGTGTCGATACATTTGCCATCCAGACCTATTCAGCCTGTATGAGAAATATCAAAAGAGCAAAACTTTAAAGCCCCACTTATCAATACTCTTATAAAACCAATGGATCAAATGGCCACCTGTAATGTGAAAAGGGTTGCTCATGGTGACAAACCCACAAACCAGAGTCTGCACATCCTCTCAGCTGTGCACAACTTTTAAGTGTCTTTCAGCTGATCGTTTTGGTTTACAGCCCCCGACTTTACTTTTCCTATTGCTCTGTTTCCAGCAGCAGACTCCTGTTTTCATTCAGAAAGCTCTGATGAATCAGCTGTACCACATGTCCATGTGCCAAACCTACTGGGCACTTAGCAACTAGCTGGTGAAAAGTGAACCATTTAGACTGGACTAGCTAAAATGCTAACTGTTTTCCTTCTTTTTCCAGAACTAAAAGGAAAGCGGATTTAAGATTTATACTTTCAAGACAGCCAGGAACAAGAGTGAATGCCCAGGTTTCTTTTTGTCTTCTGTGATTGTTAATGTTGGAGCAGCGTCCAAACATATTCTCGTATAACGGTTAGTATGATATCCTTTGAATTAGCTGCCCACAAATGACGTTACGTTCTTAATGTACAGTTACATAATTAACGTAAAGTTACAGAAGTTAGGTACAGGAGAGTTAAGTCACTGTGATTAGATTTAGGAAAAGAAACATGGAGAAGATGTACCTTAAAATGACTCAAAGTTCACATGCTTCCAAACACGTAACTCCATGGGGAAGGCCCTGGGGGAAAGTCCATTTTTTTGTGACAACAAGACGCTTGGGAATGCTTTGTTGTTTACTCCCATGAGCGCATTGGTCATGTGATTGCAGTCATTCATAATACATGAGATAGATATGAATTTGGGTGCATTACTTTAAACAGTTTGTGAGAAGAGCTTGCCAAATTACACTGTAGCTTTTGGGGGAGCCCACATTTTTGGGGTAGGTGGTGGAAGTCTACTGTACACATGCATGAACATACATAAATGCATCCTCCTGTGTACAAATTATACTGTCAACAGTGCAGTGTTATGAACTGCCTCCAGGGCCATCATTGATGGTCACCTCAGGGTTGACCCCCTTACCCAGCAGTTTGGGAGCTAGACACGGGAACTTTACTTGAGTCTTAAGGAATTGGAGAGTAGAGGACTGCATTGGGATTAAAATCCCATGTTTCCTGTGAGACCCAATGCAGATCTCAGGAAAACAGGTTTTATCTCAGCTGTGGTTGTGAGTGGGCAGTCCAAAAAAAAAAAAAAAATTAACGTGTTCTCCCTGCGGAATGGGAGAAGACTTAACCTATTGATAATCAATCAATTGTGCAGGCATGTATGGTCAGAACATGGGAATAGGTGGGAACAGATAACACACTTTGCAGTAGTGGGCGATAATGGTCAAGAATCCAGCATGAGCAGGCAGAGGCGGGATTAGGAAAACAGTCCCGAGCAGAGTCTTACTGGAATGTTTATTCGTTGACAAACTGAAACTTACACTGCACATTTACCACTTGACAACTTAACTGGTATTTCCCATTCTCTGTCTGAAACACATTGGCACAGAAACTGACAATATTTCCGGGTTCCTCCTAAATCTCTCAAATAAGCCATTATATCATATCTCTTTGCTCCTTGTGGCGTTTGATTTTTGAATTTGAACCCTTCAACTTTATAAGATAATGGCAATAATGTAGGTTTAACTTTGAAGATTCTGGTAAATCTTTAAATTATTACAGTTGAAATACTGTACAGCAGGTCCACATCCAGCCCAACAGCAACGTCCAAGTGACCCAGCATACATAAATCTGATGTACTGGTATGACAAAATACACAAACACAGAACAGTATCTGAAAGTAGCTAACAGTGAGCCGTCTCACTTCCTCCTCATCTCTGTTGAGTTACACACATGCAGTAGAATACTGATTGGGCAGGATGTACTGCTCGGTAAAGCGATGTTGCCAATCATATTTTGCACAAATGGTTTTCTCATGTGATGCAGTCCCGACCACGCTTGTACCTTTTCAAAACATCTGGGCTGCATTGGCATAGTCAGTAAATATGTCTTTTCCTAAACACTTTTTCCTGTCCAGGATGGAAAACGTGGTGAGGTGTGTGTGTGTTTGTGGGAGAGACAGAGGGGAAAGTAATTTTACTTTTGAAATGATAAACGTTGATTTTTGTTCTACATTCATTTGTATTTATTAAAAGCTGTCATTACCAAAAACTAAAAAGGTTTTGAATGGGCTGCTGAAAATATCTGGCCCATGTACATTTTCAGTTTTTAAAATCCAGGTATGGTATGAAATAGCCCTGCTGTCCAGTTCACATGGGGAAATATACAAAATGGTTTAAATTTAACTCTTTCCAAAAATAAAATATATGATAATAATTTGACACCTTTTTTTTTTTTTTAGCATAGGCTGGCATAAAAAAACTAACTCAAAGTGACCACCTTCAACACACAACAGCTTTTTACTCAAACATGATTAAAGTTTAACCTCCCACCTTGTTTTTTTCTACAGGAAACTACATTATTATTCTACTAAAACACTGTTTTGTTTTGAAATGAAAGCTGTCTACTCGGCTGAGCATCACAGCTCGGAGTCTCAGATCTGTTTTATAAGTTCACAGAGACTCTGCGACACCATTTTGTAGACACGGTAATGAAATAATTGGCTGTGTCGCTCCGGCCTCATCAGAGATGGAACACAGAAAAGCCAGTGTGACTATGTGTCCCTGCAAATTCACCTGGGAACAATTGTGTACAGGTTTAGATCTTATTAGTAATCATACTCTGTGTATCTTTAGACATTTGCAGTTCATGTGCAGGATGTGTTTGCATCTATCTTTTGCTGGGATTTCTGAATGTCTGTTGTCATTAAAAAGCACATTTATGTCCCTGCACTATTACTCACATTGTAATATTTCAGACAGTCAGCACCATCAGCATTTAAATTAGTGGAAAATGAAACAGCCTGGTTTTCATAACGCTACGAAAAACTGCAGTCAGTGAATAAACCAAATCTGAACTTGATTACGAGAAGTAATGAGTTGCCCTGTTTCAGAAGCTGCGTTTTTACTTCTTATTTTTACAAGCAATTGGTAGCCGAGCAAATAACCCTGCACGGGGAGCCAGCCAGGTACGCAGGCAGGCGAGGCTCGAGGCATTGTGAAAGCTGAATAATTACATCGCCTAAAATGTTTTTTTGGCTTAAAGCATGGAATGGAAGATTAGCTCCCCAGAGAGAGGATTTAAAAGATCCAACCTCCCTAACCCTGCTGGCTTGAGGATGACTGCTGAGGCTGACGAGATGTAAGAAAAGGCTCTTTCTCTGGATTTTAACCGTTTTTTTTGTTATTTGGATGAATAAATCAAAGCGAAAGAGTAAACAAGCGGCAGGTGTGTGCGCCAACAGCTTTAAGAGTTTCCCACCTCTTTAAGTTGCTTCACAGGTCTTTAGTCGGCCTCACAGGCCAGTAGGAACGAGTAAAGGAGAGCAGGAGGAAAAGTTCAGCTTCGACCAGTTGTGATTAACTAAATATATTTTGGTGTAAATTTCAGAAAACAGCGCAAACAGCTGGTGGTCCACTCAGCTCCAACAACTGAGACTCAACCAGGGCCCCTTGTTGGGTCGGGTCCAAATCATATTGAGTGTAATTCTGTCAGGTAGGGCCCCATACTGTTGCTGCTGGCCCCAGGTTTGTGTGCCAATATGTCTAATGCCCAAGAGGAACAGGCTTAGTATCAGCATGGTGTGTCATAATCACTGCCTGAAAGAAGAAAAGTGTTTTAAGATGAGACAAAGAATGAAACGCAGATACAACGAAAAATATTACTACTTATTTTAAAGGTGTCTGCATGTTAATTGACCTATGGCTAAGTCCTGCCCTCAAACTGTTCTAAGGTAAGTCAACATTGTGTTTGAGGCAACATATTGTCACTTTGCTGGAAAAGAAATATAAAGTTATCTTTAACATCTCTAGCTAATGTTAGCTAAAGTTAGCCTAACGTTAGCTCCTAGCTGCGTTGTTCATCATGTCACCTTGTTCGCTGGGAGTTCTAGTTTTGTACTTTGGTGATCGTGCAGCATTGTTAGCTGTTGTCCAAAGGGCTCTAGTTAAGCTAACGTTAACTTCTGGAGCTTAGCTTCATTAATTTATCTGTAATCGCAGAGATAACAAAGGTTGGCAAACGTAGGAGGACACCATTTATCTTTACATTTCATGTGTGTCACATGCCTTCTCAGCAGTGATACTGTTGGTGGGTGTAGTTCAGTAGAAAGAAAATAGCTCTTGAGTAACTGGGTCATGATTTCTAGAAAAAGACATTGCTGTTCAGTTTTTCAAATGTATTTTTTTGTGTGCTTTGAGCACCACAAGCCGAGTGCCATCTAGTTCTATTGTATTTGAGAGAGAGCAGACATCTCTACAGCCGATATCTCCAACACTCTGCAGCTCCCTTCAAAACAACCTAGACTGATAAATAGCACTACATGTAAGAGGAAAAATATGTATTTTTGATTTTGGGGTGAACTGTCCCTTTAATCCTATGGAAGCCATGACATCATGTTTCTTTTACGAGCTGAGTGCAGGGCAGGAAGTGTAATGTGACGGTACCTTGTTAACTTTCAAATGAGGTGGAAATTGAATGAGGAAAGGTATGGATCACTTACATCATCAACTTATAATGTGAAATTTAGACGTCAAATTCTGTTTCCTGTGGTGAACATGGAATTATATATTGTGTTGTTTTTCTATGTGTGTGTTTTTTTGGGGTTGTTTTTTTTTTTGGTGTGGTTGATTGAAAATGGTCACAGACATCACATCATATTTTATGTGTTTATTGCTGTGTACTATTGTATTTTACACTTCAAAAACATAAAAATGAAACTTACACACACTTTTAAGAAAAATGTTCAATATTTCTTTAGAAAATCGTAACGTTTTTTCGTCATGTGAGGGTTTTAGTGTATTTAAATGTTTTACAGATATGCTTTTTTTTTACACACAGTAAAGAACTGATATACATTGCAGAATAAATACATAAGGAAATGCATATTCTATAGCAGGATGCAGATACGACTGCTTTCCTCCGCAGTTTGGTACAGTAACATGTTGAACAGTGGTTCTTTGTTAGCAGACCGAAACGCTCTCCCTGTGCGATCACCGCAGGATGCAGGCCTCATAGAAAACACACACACACACACACACACACACACACACACACACACACACACATAACCTAAAGGAACTTATACATCAGAGCAGTCACCCTCCTATGAATGTTTAATAAGTGAGAAGAGGGGCCAGTCAAAATTCACACACACATACACAAACTTAATGAGGGGTGTCTCACATGTAGTGCTTCAACTGACGCCAGGAATGGTGGGAGAGGGAAAGGTGTGTGTGCGTGTGTGTGTGTGTGTGTGTGTGTGTGTGTGTGTGTGTGTGTGTGTGTGTGTGTGTGTGTGTGTGTGTGTGTACGGTGTGGTGGTGTTTGAAGGTGTGAATCAAACACTTAACTAAGCTGCTCCACTCATGCTTTCCCAAGACTTATACAAACACATTAAGCTGCCTGTCATATTTCTGCATGTTTGCAGACCGCATGCTGTAATAGATGTACACAGTGGAACTAAACTAGATTCATGTGAGGAAAAAATACACACAACTAACTTGTCTCCAATCCATTTGATGTAGTCTGTGGTAGATTAAAAGATGTAAACCTGAAATTTCACTCCACGTCCCCCCAGTAGGATTAACCCCCCTTTCAACACCGCCAATGCTCAGCTTTTACATTGGTTATGTTTTTATGTACCCATGTACACTTGAGAACATCATGCATGTGACATTTTTTTTTGTTGTGCTACAGTGTAGAAAAGGGCAATGCAGACAAGACACTGCTGCCTTGGGGACTGTCATTTGCCAGAGACCGGAGGAGCAGCAAGGCGTAGCTCTGCCTCTGGCCAGAGGAAGAACTGCTGCTGTCAGCTGCAGGTCAAAGGCAGCATTTCCATCTAATATAAAGGGCAATCAGAATTAAATTGCGACTGTCTCATAACTCCTTGTAGTTGTGTTAAATAGCAGTCCACTTATGTGTTTTGGTACAGTTGGTGTTCACACCCGATGCATACTGTACCAGAGTACACATAAACCATATCCAAGACTAACAGTCTACAGTACTGTAAGGCTATACTAGAGGTAGGCAACCTTTACTATCAAAAATCTGTCTTTTTTTAGGGTAACTCAGCCTATTAGGTCTAAATTAGCCTACCAATATTAGTAAGTCTAAATGAGCATTCATTTATACGTTTTACCACAAGATGGCTACTCTGCAGTGGGCTATTTCTGATTATTTGTTACTTAAACTTTGCAGAGTTAGTGGTAAAAGCTAACAAATCTGTTCACATAGTCTACGAATAAATTCTCTTTTTTTCATCAAGACATTCCTTTTTTTAATTTTGAATCTGTAGCTGGTCTAGCTAGGAGGACTCAAGACTGATGATGGCATCCCCCTTGAAATAAAAACAGTCAAAATCATCCCCCTTCTAAAACTGCCACCCCCTCTTTCCATTCCTTGTGTCATTTTTTGAATGAATGTGGTATTACTGCCATAGATGTTATGCCTGTGCCCTATAGAGGGTGCCCGAACAACGCATAGTGTGTCCAATTTCACACAAATTGTTCTTCTCTATGAATACTCTTGGATGGATTACTCGCAAATGCAGGGTCACACATAAATGCCACACATATCACATGAAAGTGCAGGACCAGAGCTTTCAGATGATACCACACACATCATTGTGCTGTCATCCCATCATGCTATAAATCCAGATCAGTTGTCTACAAAATAAAAACCTGACGAATTTCTTTACAATCCATTATACAGATCTTGTTATCAGTCACTTACTTCATGTAGTGAGGAATAATATTATTACTATTTTTCTATTATCTTAGATGTAAATATTGCATGTTTCCTTCGAATGAGTCAGTGGAATTTCTTGCAATATTGAAAAATACTGGCAATCATGTCCGCCTGGCACAAACCACATGTTTTGAACAACTGTGAAGTGACAGAATGTCCCAGCATCATGGTTCTTATAGTGCCAGATTCCAGAGAGTCTCCCCTCTTCATACATGGCAGAATATGTCAACTTCCAACTTGCTATGGTGAGATACATGTAAAAATGTAAGAATTAAGTCACACGGATTTGTTTTTTTCATTGATTTAAAAATGTATATAAAACACAGGCACATAGGAGGACATGTGGTGATGGCAAATCTGGATAGCCCAGATTGTCCTGAAAAACAAAAAACAAAAAACAAAACAAGATATAGCGTGTGTGTAGCCTTTATAATGACTGTGATATGAGCTTAAAAGTAAAGGCAGTAAAAATACCCCAAAAAGGCCTAGGGCCCAAAGGGTTAAACAGTGATATTAAAAGGAAGGTGAGAAATTATTTTCAACCCCAAAACTATTTTATTTCAGTTTTTGTGGGTTTTTTTTAAATCCACACTTGAATATTGGGCATGTTCAAGAAAATATGTAGTTTTCTTAAAAATCAACTGGAAGACTAATGTCATGTGCTTGCATAAGATTTCTGCTCAGTCATTCTACCAAAACCATAATGAGCTTGTTTTCTTCACAAAGAGGATAACTATGGCCAGCAAGCAAGGGCAAGAAATATTCAGAACAAAAAGCATGACTATGAAAATCTCTGGAAACTTTTATGATATAGGGGAGAGTGGGGTAGGCAGCCATAGAATTAGTCCAATGTATTTTGTATTATTTGTATTTTTAATATATTTTTATATTTTAAGTTTCAATTTGCACTCCATGCCCTGAAGTTGGGAATTTTAACCTGTTTGTATCATTAAAGATCAACATTTTTTCCAATTTCTTTTTCATTTTTTTCATGAAGGGGTTCTTGTTTAATTTATATGATTCAATTAATCGCAATTAAAAAGTAACCTTTAGATACTAGTTTTGATCATATACCACTAACTGCTTTTTTGAAAAATAGACTATAATTCAATATTCTAAAAGCAAAATTGACTTTGATTGTTATTGGTATCATCGGTTGACCCAGGTAGAAGAAGAAGAAATGATTTTGCACTTGTCCTGTGCATTTGACCCTAACTATGTAAGAGCAGTGGTGCTATGGCAGACCCTCTGCGTTGTCATCAGCACAAATTATGTCCCCATGTGATAAAATCCATCATCCCCCCTGATTTTTTCATTTACAACTTGAGTACTGGCTGTAGATGTGTAATTTGGATGCAAAAACTTCTCTAGGCCTATAACAATGATAAATGAAAATCAAAACATAAAAAAAATGTTTTTAATTCCCATATGATTTTTTTTGCCAAGGCCACAGTGGAACCGCTCAACAGTCCTTCCAGGATCTCACAGCAAAAAAAACCTTGAATTTGCGGCCAATTTTGTCAAAAAAATGCAATAAAAATTGAGGCATTTTTCATGATTTTTTGCAGGAAATTGCGGCAAATGACAAACATTGCGGCTAATGACAAAAGGAGAAAAAAAAAGGATTTTTTTTTTAAACTGCTACCTCCAAAAAAATAAGTCTTGTAAACACTGGCTATGATAATCATACAAAATACAAAAATAGCTGAAAATGTTTTTTTTTTTAATAGTTCTCTTCTTCAGTTTTATTTAATTAGTTTAAAATCATGGACTCCAACAATGATGCAAAAAATCCTGAGTGAATATTATAGCTCTCAAACCAGACAATGTGACTATAAAACAACATGTAAGCTACATCATCTGTAAACATAACATTATAAAACATTCAACACATATTGTATGCATTTAAACAGTGTACAGTGTCTCTGTGTACTGCAATGCCATTAGCCCGATTTGATGATGTGTCTGATGACGTTTCAAACGACTTCTGGTCTGCTGGAAAATGTGGAAAAACATGGGAATTTTGAAAAATTGCAAGCCCCAACAAATATTGAGGATTTTCGTTGAATTTGCATTAAGTATTGTGATCGCAAGATCATGATTTTCTGGAGGGACTGGCTGAAGAGAGACACAAGAGCCAAATGTGGCTCCAGAGCTGCAGGTTGCCTAACCCTGGGCTGATTTAAGCTAACGTTACAATACTAACATGCTTACAACAACAGTGCTAACGTGCTGATGTTTAGCAGGTATGTCTACCATGTTCGCCAGCTCAGTTTAGCATGTTAGCATGCTAAAATTTGCTAATTAGCACCAAACACAAAATACAGCTGAGGTTGATGGGAATGTCATTAGTTTTTTTAGGGAATCTTGTGATAAAGCAAAGAATTGGACAAATTAAAAAATTACCTGATGATGGCGCGAGATTAAAAGTCAACAGATCACCAAAGTTATTACAAGATCAACTTATAATGCAACATATTTTCAAATAGTTCAGTTTTCTCAAAGGAGACAAAAGGAGAAGGAAAGGAGTTTGTTGTTCAACAAAGGAGAGACATTGTCATTAAAAGCTGTTGTTCCTTCTCGAGGGACCAAAAGTGTTGTTTTGTCACAAGAGCTGAAAAGAAAAAAATGTGCGGTAAAAAAATGTGGAGGTGGATATTTTGGTCATTTTTCTCTTTTTGTTTGTTTGCAACCTTTTAACACCATCACTGGTCTTGATTGGTGTTTGCCTGATTGGTATACACTGTGGCCACATGTGACGTCATTACTTCAAAGGTTAAACATCAGCACATAATTAAGCGTTTATTGTAATGTAAATACTGCAACAAAGTTAGATTAAAGCTTGACAGTGTCCATTGTGGTCATTTTTTATGACAATCTGGAAACAGGAAGAGGACGCTGCTGTTCCCCCAGATGAATGAAAGGAAAGTTTTGAGTTTGGTGACAGCAGATGGCGGAAAGTACAGGGTCACAAAAAAGTCCCAGAAAACCACTCGCACAAGAGAATGTTTGCATACAAAACTTGTGTGCATTTATAGTCCATGTGTGCACCTCTCTAGTGCTACCTGTATGATTATCACTGTCCACATAGTAGCAGCTCTGCAGAGACCAGTTTCATCTGTCCCGAAGCGTCTGCTCCCTTCTTCTCCTGTCACAGTTATTTTGATGCGTATTTGCTTCTCCCTCGGGCCTGAGCTGTCTCTGCAGCACTCAGAATGTGTTTGTTGTTTCTTGCGCTTGCACATGCCAATTAAGGTAAATGTGATAGACATGACTTAAGCACATGAAAGCGTCTAAGGTTCCCTGGCAAAATACTTGGGTGGAGAGGTACTTCAAATCGGTGTGTGTGTGTGTGTGTGTGTGTGTGTGTGTGTGTGTGTGTGTGTGTGTGTGAATGTGCATGAAATGGGACATACAGGACCTGAAGCAAACCCTAAGGTTGTAAATTGTCAACGATGTCTAGAGAAAAGCCTCCCTTTGAAATAAAGATACGAGACTCAGTATTTGTGGAATGTACTGTAAAACTCTTCTTGCCAGATACACACGGACACGTTTATCCATTTTTATCTCTTCATTTTCCATGTTGTACTTTGTGCCTCAACACAAACCAGTTAGGGGCAATGAAATTCACAACCTGGGCTATCAAGTCAACCTGGGTATAATGTTGTTGTTGTTGTTTTCTTTGTTCAGTTTTGTTGAAACAAACACGGCTGTCACCTTTTTTATAGGGCATTAAGGTAAGCAATTATGGGATAATGGTAAATGTTGAAACATTGTGTAACAGTATCACAGGGAGAGAAAAGCAAGTTTGCAAACCGAGTCACTGATGCTGATTTCACAGTAATATCTAAGTACAGAAAGTATCATAACAAACAAACAGCTGCTGGTCATACTACATCAAGTAAGGCTGCAGCAGCAAAACCGCAGTGTACTGAATTGAGTAAGGGTATGTTTTATTGATTAGAAATTCAACTTTTCATTTCAAAGAAGCTGTATATCGTATTTATTCTGCCCAAAGCTACAACTTAAAGCAGCATAAATTTATTTATTGCCTCCAGGGGGCAGCATAACAATCAAGCAATATTACATGAGAGGGTGTGTTCTACTGTCATTACTGGAACACATCATATCCTCATACAATGGTTTGTATAATATCTAACAAATTATGCCCCACAAATGGTGTCCTCGCATTGCATACTCAATGTAAAGTCATGTAGGTTAAGGTTAGGAAAAGAAACATGATGACAACGTACCTAAACATAACTCAGAATTCACTAGGTTTCACACAGTACATGGCTACATGTCTCCTGGGAGAAAGTCCTGTGTTCTGTGACCCATCTGCCACCCTAAAATGCCCTTTTACATGAACTTTGAGTCTTGACTACTTCCTACAAAATTTTCACCATGCTCACAAAACTGATGCTCTCCAGTTAACAGCTCCATAAATTATATTCTTTTGGAAAATGTTTATTTAAATCTAAATTGACAACAAAACAATCCATTTTATATCAACACGTGCCCCCCTGTTTTTTGATTCAGCTCTGGAAGTTACATTGTTGTCATGGAAATGGCAGAGTAATATTTTTAGTGGTGAGGACGGTGTGATGCTGTCTACGGATTTTATTACGTTCTCAATGTCTGATTGACCAATCAGATTGCCTGGCCAGATCTACTTGTGTGATTGCTTTATGCATCCAGCAGACATAGAGAATCATTAACAATCATTTGGTGTTGTGTTTCTCAAAACCCAACAGCTGTAAGTCTCATGTTCAATCTCCTTTTAGCTTCCTTTTGCTTTCCGCCAACTCCTGGCTTTTTAACATTCACCAGCTAATCAAACTCTGACCTTTATAGTTTACATGACAGTTGTGTGTAATTTCTCGGTCACCGTGCTCCCCACGTTCCCAGTGTGATCTCATCTCAGAGGTTCCATAAAAGCACACATGCAGACCCACCACACATCCAGGGAAATGGTGGTCCGCTGCCTGATGATCTGCAGGGCCCCTGTGGGGAAGTGAATCCCATAGTGTGTGGAGGAGATTCAGATTTAATCCAAGTTCTCACCTATTTAAACGAAACAGATCACCACCTCAAAGAGAGGGCAAAATCCCCACTAATAGCGGTTAAGGCCTGTGGCAGACCCACACACTCACACACAGAGACACACAGAAGACAGACAGTGATGAATTGTAGTGGGAAAATCCCTACTGTACGGATTCTTCAAAGGCAAAAAACCTGCAAAGCTCTTCAAGGCAGATCCTCGCAGCACTCAGAGAGGGCTCGCTTTCCCTTAGTGAAGAGAATAAAAACCAATGAGAGAACTGGAAAGTCATTCAGACACTTTATTAAGATCTCAAGTCATAAAGCCACTGGAAAGCCATCGGATCCACGGCCATTTGGGCGCCGTGTCCTATGGACAGCAATCAAAAACCTTGATGCATAGCATACATCTGGGATAGTGCTTTAGTGCTGAGTCTCCCATACTGGAGACCAGTTGAGAAAACACTCGCAGAGGTGCGTTGCACCCAGTGTTCCCTTTGAGCCAGCGCTGTTCGGTCCTCAAGATTTTCTTCCAACTGCAGCTGCTGAAACCTGCAAACTTTTCCACAGCACTGAGCTGAACACAAGGGAACATTGGACACATTAGAATTTGAGTTAGAATAACGCCAAAAGAACTATTGGCTGCTCAGAAATCGCCAGATAGTCATAAAGCATCAGCGTACTATCTCATGTGCTGATTCAGAGACATAGGCACAATTGTGCCTAGACACACTGTCCAGGTAAATTCAAGAAACTGAAAAGATAAAGGACGAAGTATGACCAAAAATAGAAAGAGCACAGGAATAATATTTCTCTCAATACACAATACTCTATGATTAAAGGGATACCTTGCTGATTTTCAACCAGGTTTGTGTCACTGCGGTGTGGGGAGTGTGTGCAGATGAACAAGTGTCAAGGCACCCCAGCACCAGGAGCTCCTTGCCAGACACATCATTTTGGGTCATTGGGCAAATTTTAGCTAGCAAACAGGCTGGAAGCTCTTGGAGCTGGTGGCACGGGGGGCACCTTAACCCTGTTCATTTGCACAGACTTCCCACACCAGATACAGATCTGGTTGAAAATTGGCAAAGTATCCCTTTAGGTCAGTAGATTTTTTAATCTTCTATGTTGTGTTAAATCAAACCCCACACTCGTCTTGGGTGTGACTTTCATGCTCATACTGCACATCAAACAACAACCGACCTGACAGGAATTTGTTGCAGTTCAAAAAATTTTAGGGGACAACCAATTTGGATTTGAAGTTTAAAGCATCTGCCCACCTTTATATGTTGGTGTTTGTTCACCTATTGTCCACAAGTTACACACAATTTACATGACTGAGGACATGATCATGGCCAAGATTTTAGGAATACCAAAGTCAAGGGGCCAGGTCCTGCACCGGTCCGTATCCATGGGTACTCACTGGGTGACCTACAAAAGAGTTGTGTGATGGGTAAAAATGATGTTTACATAAACTCACAGGTATAGGCACAAGTAAAAATTAACTAAACACAGACAAGCAGCAGGTTTGGTATATAACTGCAAACAGCTGTAAATCAGTGGGATAGCAGGCAACGGCATGAATTTTGAGTTGCTCAAGTGACTTTGCCCGAGGATTTAGGTAACAATGAATAACACAATAAAGCACAGTAAAGCAGAAAAGTCTGCCCTCCATTAACAGATTACAATGGCATAGTGTCAGGACTAAGCAACATGATGTTCATTGTGTATGTGAAGAATGGAAATGTTCAAATATCAGAAACACTATATTACTCTTTGGTCACCACTATTGTAAAGTACAGCTAATTTAAAACATGCAAAAAAGGGGTATGGTCCTTTAAATACAGCTCATATTCAAGAAAGATTACTTGGGTTGAAACTAAATCTACAGACATGTGAAATATGTCCGTGTTTTGCTGTGGGGCAGTTCAAACAGACTCACTCAATTTTTATGTTCTCAGTATATCAAAAAATTCCAGGCATAATTACAGTAATTCAAATACTTCAAATTAGTGACTTTCCCTCCTTGAGGATGACAAGCATTTTTATGGTTTCAATTATGTCTGCTATGCAAATAGGTATCCTGTAAATGTGTGGTATTCTGAGGTTAGGTGCTCGTGCAGGCGGGCAGCAACCCATGCTGGCTTTAACACAAGTACATTAACACACACACGGAGACAGACACACACAGCTTTTACAACCGTTTAACTCTACAGTCGCAAAGCAGCTGTGATACTTTTACAAGCTGCACACACGGGGAGAAATGCTTGCTTCAGATCATTTACTTGTGTTGAGCAATGATGACAAATAGCACAGCTATGAAAGCTTGATTCAGAAAGATCCAAACTCAACTGCTTAGAACAAATTGGCATTGTACTTTTTCTCCAAACCACAGATACGTTGCATTTGTAGGTTATTATGTAGTGGATACATTAAAACTTTACGTTTCAACAATGCTGTGGTTAACGTGTGGTTATGCTAAGGGTCTACAAGGGTAAAAAGTAAAAGGGGGACCAAAACATTAAAAAATAACTGCTTTTCATGGTGTAATTCTGGCTGGAAACGCAGCAACGTCTCAGTGAAGAACTTTGGCTACTTGTATTCCTACAGGAATGTCTCGGTAAAAAAGAAAACTACTTTTTGTGGTGCTATCAAGGTCAGGAACGAAGAAATGTTTACAAAAGAAAGAAAAAACTTTTCGTGGCAGGAAACAAAGCTGTGCCTCAGTAAAAACAAAACAAAACAAAAAAAACCCACTTTTCTTGGTATTATGTTGGCGGGAAATGCAGTGATGGAAATAACAGGAAATAAAAACCACTTCCTGACAGGAAATGACTCGGTAAAAAACAACCGTTTTTTCATGGCACTATCTTTAGTGGAAACAAAGCAATAACTCGCTGAAAAACAACTGTTTTTGTTGTGCTATCCCGGTTAGAAACAAAACAATGTCTCAGTTTAATAGAAAACAAAAACAATTTTTACCAGACCTGTAGTGGCAGGAAATACGGCAATGTCTTGGGAAAAAACAACTACCCTTTCATGGCAGTATCCTGGCTGGAAACACAGTGATGTCCTGGTAAAAAAAAAAACAAAAAAAAAAAAAACTTTTTGTGGCATTATCCCAACTGGAAACGAAACAATGTCTCAGTTTAAAAAACAACTTTTTCACGGCGCTATACTGGCAGGAAATGCAGTGATGTCTTGGTAAAAAAAAAAAAAAAACAACCAACACAAAAAGGTTTTCTCTGTAAATATCAACCTTTTCTTGTATCCTGGCAGGAAATTAAATGTCTCAGTAAAAAGCTTGAAACGTAGCAATATCTCACTTTAAATAAATAACAAAACTTTTCAAGGCACTATACCGACAGAAAACGCAATGATGTCTTGAAAAAACAAACAAACAAAAAAACCTTTTCGTGGCAGTTTAAGTATGTCTTAATATTTCCTGCTGGTTCCCACCTATCATGTCTCTTCCTCCTTCAATAAAATGACTTATGAGTTACTTGTGACTGTTCATAGTGAAAAAAAAATATTTACACATTGTCAGAGAGTAAAGATGAACAATCTCTTGTATGCAACAACACGACTTAAACACCGGCAAATATTGCTTGAAAATATACATGATTTCAGTGAGGTGTTTTCTTAAGTCTCTTTTATCAACCTATACAGGAGGTATTCATGTAAAATTAACACTTGTATCAATAATACTGTTTTAACTCTAATTCTCTGCATTATTTAAAGCACAAATCCATAAAAGTCTTGAAATTGAAATATCTGTCACCAAACAAGTTGCCCTCTATTCCTCTACTCAATGTGCCACAAAGGCAGCTAGGACGGTGGATGTCAACATGCCTCAGTAGCATCCTTTAACACTTCCTTCTGCTCTCTTGGGTTACACAGCTGTCCCATAAAGCTTCCTCTTCCTATCTCTGTATAAAGCGGCTTTTTCACCGTGCAGCTCTGTCTGTGTTTGGGGCTTGTAAAGATTTACTTTTACCAGATGCTCTCTGCCTTGTTAACTGCAGCCCAATTGTCCCATTGTAGCTCAGCTCATTTAATAAGATTTGCATGGCTGAACATGAAGTCAACAATTCAAGAAGCTATCCGCAACTATGCGTGGTAAATTCTGATTATCCAGAGACTTTTACCCACCGCAGATCCTTACACCCATGTCTTCCTCTTCTGTATGAGCTGAGAATGTTCCTGTTCGGTTTTATCAAGATGAATTTTCCACATTTTGAAATGAAGCCTAGGCAACTTAAAGGGATTCTCCCAGTTTTCAACCAGGTCTGTATCACCGCAGTATAAGGAGCATGCACAGATGACTGGTGTTAAGTCGCCCCCCGTGCTGCCCGTGCCATGAGCAAAAACCATGAGTGACCTGAAATGCATCATTTCGTGTCTAGTTCATGTCCAGTTATTGGTGAGCTGTCAGTTGATTTGTAAGTATCTTATGACTCTGCTTGTGCCTGACAGAAAGATGAATTAGAAATTAATGAGACAATAAAACATGATACAGTATTTTACAACACCATATTACATACACTTCAGTGTGCCGGGACACTTTTTTTTATACAGTTACAGTTTCATATGAAACAATACTAAACATCTGTAAAGGATTACATTAATATTATTGTAATCTCTGGTCAGATCTCAAATAACTTCTCCCTTCATTGCTCAGCTCCTCATAACACTTTGAAGATGAGTCATTCTTGTAAATGCAGTCATTTTACTGGTACTGATATTGGCTTACAGTAACTCATCCTGCACTTCATTATAATTTTGAGCAGAAACTTACTAAGTGATGTGATTACTTTTTCAGTAATGTAAGAATAGTGTATGGTATTACAATTTGAATTTCAGTAATTACAGTATAATCACTAATCCCCCAACATTTTTCTGACAATATGGAAGTTGGCATGTTCACTGTCTCAACAAGTATGATGAAGGGTTGTCATCAGTCAACATACCTTCATACAATGGTTTGTATGATGTCTTGTGAAAATTAGCAAAAAACAGTTCTTATAATGTAGCAAACCCCAGGCCAGAAAGTAGTGACACATATTGATGTTTTCAAAAGTCTTTAATTATGTTCAGCTGTCATCCATTTTATTTGAACACCATCGTTAGCTTTTCTTCTTAAACACCTTTCTCCCGAAAACACCACAATCACTAAACATGGTTTCTTCTGAGAACACTGTGAGACTTTAAGAGCACACATAACACAATAAGCTTTTACCTATTTGGACATAATCATTCATAATACCATATCAAATACATACAATAAAAACCTTTATGATATGCAATTACGCCTGTAGCTATTTTTAGCATGATTGTCGCGACAGTGATACATTAAAACTTAAACACTCGTTTACGTCAAGCCAATTAAAACACATATCACCACACAGAAATCATAAAACATTAAATAACACTATATCTTGTTTCCATTACAGCTGGACGCTTAACTATACAAGAAACAAGAGTATGATATTGCAGAGAAAAAATGTTTGTCTTCCCTCCTTTGTTCTCAAATTTTTTATTGCATCTATATCCTGTTTCCATCAGGAGAAGGTGTCAAAATAAAAGCCCCATAGGATCAAAGAAAAAAGGGGACCACCAAAATAAAGGCTGACACAAAGTAATTTAAATCTTAGCTTCAGCCTTATTCACAGACCTTAGTTTACCTTTTGGAGTCATTTACATATAATTTCTAACAAATTGAATGACGTTACGTTCTTAACATTAAGTTACGTAGGTTAGGTTTAGAAAAGTTAAGTTACATGGGTTAGTTACAGTTTGGGAAAAGAAACATACCCACATACCTTAATATAACTCAGAGTTCACTTGGATCCACATGGTCTTGAACATGAGAAAGTCCTGTGTTGTTTGACCAATCCACCAACCCATCCTGCCCCCTTAAGGCTCATTTACACTAACTTTACGTACAAGAATAGATCAGTCAGTTTCGAATGTTATAAATGTCAGTGCCCTCATACTTCATGCAGCCTTCATGGTGGCATAGATACAGCCAATAGATGGCACTAGATAGCAGAGTCAAAAGTTCCAAACAACAACAAGCAAGGTGACAAGTTGTAATATGGTACCTTTAAGTGGAGGCAGCTTTGTAGAGGGCAGTACTCTGTGCTGCATTTACTTACGGACAGCCAGAGATTTCTTTTTTTTTTGTATTACCAATTTGTTCTGTTCCGCCATTATTGAAATTTCTATATCACCTTCTACTGTCGTATCTGGTTTGACCTAAGCTACACTGCCTCCACAATCTCCAGAGGTACTGCATTGTTTCGCCTGTATTCGTAAGCTCTAAGAAAACGTGCACAAATACAGACAAAATAAATACAGAGTACAGACAGAAGGCTTCATGCATCTTCTCACTAATGTTGAGCTGAGCATAAATGTGCCCTTACACGGACGGGGTTGCACACAAATTACTGGCTCATTATTGCGTGGGTTGTGGTTCGTTACTTTTCATGGTGAGCACTGCATGAGAACAACCTGTATCAGTTTAGCGTCAGTACGTTCAATGGATCGACAGTTTGGGAGTGTTAGCTTAGCGCAGGGGCCAGAGGTGTGATGAAGTATTAATGCAAAAAGCTGTAAACCTATAATATGCTAGATTAGATGAGATACAATCACATTCAGGCACGTTTTCAATGAAAGAAAAATGTTTTGGGTTCCAGCTGTACTTTAATGGAAAGAAAGAAAGAAAAGATTTATTACAGCAGTATAAACATTTCCTGAAATAAATGACCCATCACTGTCAGCCTATAAATTCAGATGCTTCATGTTTCTTGGTGAAGCTGACTTGAAGCAACCCCAAATATTTTGGCTTTCGATTTTTACTATCCCATCACATACACATAGCTGCAGCAACTTAGCATGCAAGATACCACCATCATCATTCCAACTTAACTACTTCAAGACAGATTAGGTTGTGGATTTTACTAAAAGTTAATAGATCTTTGACCCCCCCCCAACATTCCTCATTTCTTCATGGCCCCTGTAGCTGTTGTCTCTGTCTTTCCTGACTTCCGGGGGCCGGCTGGCTGGTATGAAGGGAGGGAGGGTGGCGTCGTTCTCGTTAGCATTTGGGCCATTTAAAGCTGATTATATGGAGCTGGCTGTGCCATAAAGCTTCCCTTCATAAGAGATCACCCGGACAAACCGCACGTCCGACTGTCAATATGATGGCTGTTGCCCGGCAGGCCAAACACAGTTTGCTGGAATGTGAGTGTTTAATCAGAAGACAAATGCCATATTTTGAGCAGTTTATTTTTACGGCCCGGCAGGGGGGTGTGAGTGTGTGTGTGAAGTGGCATGAGTGAGTGTGTACATCCCTTTGAATTTGTGCAGAGGTTATATAAACATGCATTAAGCTAGATTTTCTCTTGTTTGTGTGCATTTACTGCATGTTTATGCACATGTATGTTTGACAAGTTCTTGCAGTGTAACAGTGGCGTATATGTGTGTGTACTTGAAGAGGTGAGTTAACTGTATATGTCAGTCTACAGAGTGTAGTATGTGCGCGAGGAAGCTATTATAAATGCCTACATTTTACTCTATGTATGTTAGCGTGTGTGTGAGAGAATAAAAGGTCGTGCTGCATGCTACAGGGTTAGTTAGCATTAATGTGTGCTGTGCCAAGGGCCCAGCGTGGCCACCCATGATGGTTGTGGCGCCTCTGAGTAACACAGCTTGAATCAACAGCAAGACAAAACACATTTGAACCCCGCTGAGTTTCTCTGTGAGAGGCCAGTTAATGGTCCTGTCTTGAAAATACAAACAGCACACAAACGCACGGCTCAACACACAGTAGCAACCATTGTTTCTGCCTCACATCTATCCGGCTATGTCACTTTGTCTTCAATTCAGAGGAGTGTTATTAATAATGAGAACTGATGCATGAAGAGTAAATGTTCACTGTGAGAAAACTGACCCCGATTTGATTAACTCCTGATCTGGAGTCCTGACCTCCGATTTTTCATCACAGTGTTTACTGAAGAGAAGGAAGAAAGACCACTATTAGTTTATTGTTCAGTCCCTTTTTTGCAGTTATAAAGCAGGAATTTCATACAATATTTGCTAACATTATTTTTAAAAACATTTATTTGTGTAAGGCTTCTCTGCTTTTAACCTGTGCTGCCAGTCGATGCTTTTGGACACTACTTATGTTCTCATTATCTGTAATAAAAAAACATGTTGTCACAGTTAGCATTATCATTGCTACTAGCTGCCTTTTCCATGTGTCATGCCGGCTAGCTAGACCTGACAATGCAATGCTCCAATTTGTTTTCTAAAGGATACGAGCAAGTTGCTTTCCAAGGTATTGTGGGCAGCAAGAAAAAAGGGAGGGGTCAAAAGTGAAATAGAGTTTT
The DNA here is from genome assembly GCA_026686955.1 of Epinephelus cyanopodus. NCBI lineage: Eukaryota > Metazoa > Chordata > Actinopteri > Perciformes > Serranidae > Epinephelus > Epinephelus cyanopodus. The sequence continues at coordinate 24,272,154 of CM048933.1, read as the reverse complement.
CAACTTTATGCAAACAAGGGTGAAATTTGTGCTGTGGCTATGTAGTATTTTGCAGGGGGAAAAAATACAGCGGTCTGTCGGGGAGTTTAGTCTTTACCTGTTGTACAGACACGTTTGTTGAGGAGATGATCATTATTGTACTCTTTGATCCCTCTGTTCTATGTCCCTGGCCTCTAGGATTGCAGATACAAGCAAAAATGAAGCTGTGCTTGGTACAACAACATGATCTCATCCCTACTCGTCATAATTTCTTGCTTGGGCAGAAGCTTGGGCGTAACTAAACTAAAGCCAGGGGCAACCTTTTTCTTTGAATCTTGATGCAGAAAGAGTCAGTGGTTAGGTTTAGGCAACAAAATTACTAACGCCTGTGGCTCAGAGGTAGAGCGGGTTGTCCACTAATTGGAAGATTGGGGTTCGATCCTCAGCTGCTCCAGTCTAAATGTCGATGTATCCTTGGGCGAGATACTGAACCCGAAATAGCTCCCAATGGCTGTTCCATTGGTGTGTGCATGTGCATGTTACCTGGTATGTGACTGCTTACCCAGTAGCAGGTGGCAACATGTATGGTCTCGGTGTGTGTGAGTATTTGAATGTGACATGGTGTAAAAGCACTTTGAGTGGTCGGACAACTAGAAAGGTGCTATATAAGTACAGTCTATTTATCATGTATGGTTAGACATCTGTCACATACGGCGATTAACATAAGGGGTTGTTTAGGCAACAAAGATTCTTGGTTATGTTTAGGAAAAGATTGCAGATGTCACCATAAAACACCTGGTTTTGAGTGGCACAAATGGCACAAACAATGTTTGTTGGTCAAAGTCTGGTGTTTATTGGACCTATCCACCTCCCCTCCTGCTCATCCTGAGTGGACTTTCACACTCTTTTAGCAACGTTTGCTTCTAGTAATGACACTGATGGGTTTACATTTGAGTTGGTGGGAAGCCCAGTGCATCTCACACAGACACTAAACGGTGCCTCCAATGTCATTACAGTGATGTCTGGACACTGCCCAAGCGGTGTATTTTTCCAGTGGGTCTTCTCCTTAAGATAGGCTTGTAGTGTATGTGCAATCAAATTTACCTTTAAACAGTATAATGTTTGGTTTACAGCAAGTTGCCCACTTTCTAAATCCTGAAAATGGCCATCAGTAAGCTATCATGGTATTGTTGCCATGTGTTTTCCACCCTCTGCCGCACAGTTACCCTGGATTGTTTGTAAATGGAAAAACTCAAATAGGGCACACTACTTGCTGCATCACCCCTGAATGTAGGCACTGAACGTAAATAGTGACGTTATTCCAAGAGATACTGGACTGTAACATAAACACCAGCACATACATTGCCACCCAACAGAACACCACATGCTGCACCCTCAGAGAAGATTCAGAATTACTGTGACTACAGCAAAAAATGACAAAGAATCATTGTGGAAAAGCCTTCGGAAAGCTATTTACACAGCATAATTAAATAGACAGATGTCACTCATTAGAAAATGTGCGAAATGTATTCTCAACCTGTCTCAACTAGTTTGAAGACATCAGGAAAAATAGAAACTCTGTGTTGAAAAGAGCTAAAAAGGAAATCATGTTTTTGATTTGTGCTGGATTACTTTTAATAAGGGACATCTGTCTTTAACAAAACTGTTGAAAGCCATTTGCGCTCAAATTTTTACTGAACAAATAATAAATAAGGCAGATTTGCACTGGATTAAAATCATACTCGACCACTGCAATTACTACGTAAGAGCAGGGCTGCTGGCAGACAGATTTGTAGGAGACTGTATTTTTTGTTCCAGTGCTTATGAAACATGTAGGATAAATAAATGTATGAAGGTTTTCATGGCAGTTTTTCCTTAAACACATTTAAGGGTCGGGGGGTGGTGGTGCCAGGTAGCCTGGGCTGGCTTCTGTAAATTAGAAGGGCTTGTTATGTCTTCCATACTAACATGTTTTTATTCATACAGTATAGCTGTATTTTGCTCCGTAATTGATTGTTGATTAGTTTGATTTGAGACAGACTTGTGATGACAGCCTGCAGAAATAAATAAACTTGAATGCGAACGAGCATTTCAACAACAGCCGCTATTATTGCAGCCAGGGACTTGGAGAAAATACGCATTTAAATCAGTTCCACACTGAACATATAAACAGTATTTAGCGTGATTATCTTCACCAAACTAGGAATGGATGTGGATAATGCTTGGCTTCTTCCCCTGAGGTTATTTTGTAACGTCCAAACCATGAACCGTACAGTTTATGTATTTCTACACCCTGATAAGGCCTGATTCTGGCCGAGAAATGACTTCTACTAGAGCATCTTTGTTGGAAGTGATCTGGGTCAGTCAGTCTTCATCTGGGATGCCGGCCCAGCACTCTCACTAACCACCACTTTGTTTCTGACGCAGGGAAATAAATAACCGCCAATCGGAAATTTGTCTTCCCAGTCAATAAGTTCAAACCTTTTACAGGAACGCTCCTTTTCACTTCCCACCGGACCTTAGTAACCTCTGATTGTGTATTTTCTCTGTGTGTGTGTGAGTTTGTGCATATTTATGTGCATTTGTGCAATTATTGGATTTGTCCAAACCCATGGCCTGAGGTCGAGCTCACTCCAAGCCACGAAAAGCATGAATCAAAAACCACGGGAGCTCAGCCAGATACACAACAATGCTGACCATAAATATTGAGAGGAAGACACACCCCAAAACACTTGGAATGCCCCGTGTTTGTGCATGTTCCTTTCTAGCTTTTCGAACAAAAAGAATAATACATTTTTGCATAATTCTAATATGATTCCTGTATTTTTTTTCTGCTAATAGAAGAAGACGATTTGGTGCCATTCAGTCTCGTCCACCATTAAAACTTGACCATAAAAAGAGAGGTTGTTTATCCTCACTTCACTGTGCTGAGTTATGTTTTCATATCAGCGCTGCATGATATGAAGCTCCACTTCCTTCCAATCATATCATGCCCACAGGAAGAAACAGAAGCTGTGCAGGAAATGATCCCTTAAAACATGTAACTTTATGGATTTTGGCGCATTGAGGGTCCAAAAGTGTTATTTTTCTTCTTTAAAGCGAGCCTGCAAATGTTATCAAGTCATTACCAAATGGGTATTAGCCCAAACTCTGTGGAGATTAAATCATCCATGGGAGAGGTTCTTCCTGATGACTGGACAAAAAAGACTAAAGCTGGTTTTATATTTGACCCAGCAGTGAAGGTTGTGATTTTTAGCTCACCATCAGATTTCAGCCACAGATAGCGCCAAAGCATTAAGCCTCGTCATGCTTTAATTATACACTGTATTCCCAATGGTGACCATGTTTGCATCCTTTCATTTACCCTGTAATATGGAGCAAGAACACTGTAGAACTGGACTTACATCCAGGTAACTTCTATTTCGCCTTGTCTCATGCCTGCAGTCAGCATGTTCATGTTCTTTTATGTACTGTAATGAAGAACTCGCCATTAGGGATGCATGATAGTATCGGCATGTCATCGGTATTGGCCAATATTGGCTTTAAAATTTACTATTAGAATTGGTCAACATGGTTTTTCTTATTTTGTACAATGAATGAATATTACATACATTGAAGAGCGTTCTATTTCATGTCTCTATCTGCTACTTGATCACTAAAATTAGACAGGGAAAAAAGTGGATATATTGATATCAGGATGAGTTATTGGCCAGTTGTTATATATCAGCATATCGGATATCAGCAAAAAAATCCAATTTCGTGCATCCCTACCCCTTATAGGAGATAACCTACCCATGGTATACTGTTGGCGGCTATGTGAAAATGCCTTAAAGCTAAACTGTTCAGTGTACAATTGTACGAATTAAGCCATGCTAGATGCTCTGTGAGGATGCACATAGACAGAGTGGCGCTTTGAGCTAAATGCTAACATCACAACGTATCCTCATACAATGGTTCGTATGATATCTCACAAATTTGCTCCCCACGAGTGACGTTACATATTTGACGTTGAGTTATGTATTTAATGTTAAGTCATGTACTGTAGGTTAGATTTAGGAGAGGAAACATAGTGACAACATACTGTAAAATGACTCAAGTCACTTGGTTTAACATGGCTCCAAGCCCCAGTCTCTTGAAGGAAAGTCTTGTGGTTTGTGACCCATCCACCACCCCAACCTGCCTCCTTACAGGGACTACTTTCCTCTTTACTCCCATCAGTGCATTGGACACGTGATGGCTGCCTTCCCAAATCCATGGGTCATACACAATTTACTGAGTCATAATCATGTGGGATATATACAAATTTCGGTGTGTTACTTTTTGTAGAAATACATACAAACAGTGCATGAGATCAGCCTGAACATTAGCACGCCAACAGGCTCACAATGATAAGATACTGTTTTTTAGCAGGTAATGTTTACTTCCCAATGACTTGCAACACCGTACAAAGCTCCCCTGCAGACTTTAACAGGGACCTATCATGTTTTTTTCTTATTCTGTCATTAATATGATTAATAAGGTAAATGTATGTAAAATAAATCCCTGTGAGCAAAACACCACAGTTCTGTTCTGAAAACTCTTTTTCTACTTTGGCTACAGGCTGATGTCAACACATTACAGATTTCTTTATATGGTCATGCTCCAGGCACACTACTGCAAGTAGCCTACACTGCTACATGTAGCTACATGCTAAAGTCAAGGAAACATATAATCCTGGTTGCTGGTGTTTTTTAATTTCTCCCCAATTTTGGGTCATATTTCTGCTGGAACATGTCCTGTTGTGAAGACTTTGGTTTAGAGGCTTTTATTTGGGATTTTTCACTGTAGAAGGAGCTGATATAATCCGTTATAGTGAGTGTTGCAATGACACACAGGTGTTCCAGCCATAGACCGTATAAAATAATGGAGTGAGAGATGGATCTGACAAAAAAGCCAAGGACATTATCTGCAAACACTGCGTCGCTCAAAGACACCCGCCCTTAAATATGCCTGACTTTAAGCCTTAATAAAATGTAAATGGGTGAGTTATATAAAAATTCACCCCCTGTAAATTTGTCAGGAAGGAGAAATTAGCTATAGAGACCAACCCCGTTTTTGTAAACATGTTTATTTGGCATTTTAACATGGTTGTCAGTGGGGACTGACTGGCTTCATGTGGGTGGTCAATGAACTGTAGTTTTTGGCACTTTGCACTGGCTTCATTTTTCAGCCTTGTTTTTTTAAAAATTAATACATGTAAAAATGTTCAACTAGAAACCATAAAATACAAATATGAACCTGAAAATAATTGTAATAGCTCCTCTTTAACTTCACTACATTTAGAGAAAGTATGTTTCAAGCCTTAAGTTGTACTTTTTCTAAATGTAATAACGTTTTAAAAGTAAATGGGAGCAAGACTGTTGTGAGTCTTTGAGAACGTGGACAAGAAAGATGTGTGTGTGTGTGTGTGTGTGTGTGTGTGTGTGTGTGTGTGTGTGTGTGTGTGTGTAGCAGTAAAGTACAGAGAGGCTGAATGTAAATGTCACAGTTTTGTACGTATCTGATCATAAACCAAAGTATTGTATAAATTAAAATGTTGTTGCTACAGGAAATGTTAGGGGTTCACAAAAGTTATTAAAACTCATCTTGAGGAGGGCATAAATGTCTGTACCAAATTTCACGGCAATCCATCCAATAGCTAAGGAGATATTTCACCGTGAGCCAAAATGGCTGGTCGACTGACCGACCAGCGGAATGATTGACGATGCCATCCCGAGAGTTATGCTGCTAGCATGGCTAAAAGACAGAGAATCATCATTCATACAGTCCTGGATAACAACTCAACCACTGACTACCATTATGAACAATTCCTAAGACCATTTATCCACATTTTTTCATTCATACTTTCTATTTATTTTATTTTTTATTGCATGTTTCCTCAGCCAGGAGCGCAATACGATCCAGGGTCTGTAAAGTTTAGATTTCAAAATGATGAAAAATAAGTGCATGAACAAAAAAGCCTGTGTGTGTGTGTGTGTGTGTGTATGTGTGTGTGTGTGTGTGTGATCATTGCAAAATAAGAGAATCTAACTTAGAAAAGCAGAGGTTCAGTAAATGGTCTGTATCCCTCCCTGACACTGATATCCTTCAGCAATGTAAAATAAATGGCTCCGGTAATGTCTATTCAACATTTCTCTTCCTCTCCCTCCTGCATTTTTACCAAGCCAGGAAAACCACATGCGCAGTCTATACGATCTAGCCCATATCTAAAGACAATACAGACTAGCCTTCCGACCGGAGCGCCAATAGGGCTTTTGAATGGCAGTCAAAAGAGATCATGTTTTGTATCCCATTTAGCGGTTTGGGAGAGGAAAGACGCTGGCGGAAATCAAAGAAGTGTCTTTGTGGAAACAAAGATCATCTGTCTCTCGTCTTTTCTCTTTTGACAGGAAAGAGAATGTCTGAGGGTTGTGATTAATGAAAGTATGGTGAGGGCACACTCAGTCAGGAAATGTGCATACACACACACACACACACACACACACACACACACATACACACGTACACACACACGCACACACACACGCAGTCAAACAGAGCCTGGGCACCTGGAGGAGGCATGGATATAATATCCATCATAGTGAGAAAAGATGACACATTTTGTGCAGTGAAACGTTAGCCCCCACCAGCCGGCTCAGCTGTGTGTCCTGGGGCATTTGTCTTTGGCAGGGACACACACACATACACACACACACACACACACACACACACACACACACACACACACACACACACACACACACTGAAGCTGGAGGAGCTTCAACTGTCATCAAACGTTGAGGATGGAATCTTAGTTAGTAAGAATAATGGTGTTATTATTACAGTGAGGTAATGGCAGATGGAGGAGCCAATGTCACACACATCCATAAACACACATGCCCACATACACACACATCACACACGATACACCTGTTCACATAGACACGGAGACACACACCCAAACACTTAAACAAAACAGACATACACACTCACCCTTACACCTATGCACACGTCTGCACTCAAACATAGAAACACACACAGAGTCTGTAATGGAAATATAGCTTTTTACTCCAGTTATGTGGAACTTCACATGACATCCAGAGTGGTGGCAACTGAGCGCGCTCACAACCACACACTGCCTGTCTCCAGTGTGAGGGTTTGGACAGCCGCTGTGCTCCCCTGCAGGAAGCAGAATTAAGTGTAAATGTGACAGACGCCGAGTTCCTCTCAACACTCTGTCATTACTCTCGACATTATTAGTGTTGATATTGGATGAATTCAAAGTTGCTGCGGAGCCGCAGATAATCACACTGGTTGAAATAAACCTCAGCGGGCGGAGCCACAGAACCACAGCCTGCTCTCCAGTTGGCCGGGCAGATGTGCTGTATGATCCATACAGGCAAGGCTGATTAAAAGAGAGGCAGCAGGTGTGATTCAAGCTGATGGTCAAACTCCAGTGAGACTAGACAGTAAGACTCAGAGGTGGGACCAAGTCATTGATTTACAAGTCACAAGTAAGTCTCGAGTCCTTGCAGTCAAGTCCCAGGTTAAGACAGGCAAGTCCTAAGTTAAGTTCTAAGTGAAACTGACAAGTCCTGAGTCAAGACAGGCAATTCCAAGGTTAAGTTCCAAGTAAAGCAAGTCCTGAGTCAAGCCCCAGGTCAAGACAGGCAAATCCTGGGTCAAGTCCCAGGTCAAGACTGACAAGAGCCAAGTCAAGTCCCTTGTCAAGACAGGCAAATCCTGGGTCAAGTCCACACTGACAAGTCCCACGTTGAGACAAGCAAGTACTGAATCAAGTACTTACTTGATTCAGTACTTGCTTGTCTCAACAAGCAAGTACTGAATCAAGCAAGTACTGAATCAAGTCCCAGGTCAAGACTGACAAGGCTTAAGTTAAGTCTTAAGTCAAGACAGGTCAAGCCAAAAGTCAAGACGGACAAGTCCCAAATCAAGTCCCATGTCAAGACAGATAAATTCTAAGTCAAGTCCCGAGTCTAACTGACAAGTCCCAAGTCAAGACAGGCCGAGTCAAGTTCTACATCAAACTGACCAATCAAGTCCCAGGGCAAGACAGACAAGTCCTTAGTCAAGTCCCAGGTCAAGACTGACAAGACCCAAGTCAAGTCCCTTGTCAAGACAGGCAAATTCTGGGTCAAGTCCCAGTAGGTCCCAAGTCAAGTCCCAAGTCAAATCCCAAGTAAAACTGATAAGTCCCAAGTCAAGACAGGCAACTCCTGAGTCAGCTCTTAGGTCAAGACTGATAAGTCCCAAGTCACACTGACAAGTCCCACATTGAAACAGGCAAGTACTGAATTAAGTCCCAGGTCAAGACGGTCAAGGCTTAAATTAAGTCCTAAGTCAAGACAGGCAAATCCTGAGTCAAGCCAAAAGCTGGACAAGTCCCAAGTCAATTCCCATGTCATGACAGATAAGTTCTACGTCATGTCCAGAGTCTAACTGACAAGTCCTAGGTCAAGACAGGCAAGTCCCGAGTCAAGTTCTACATCAAACTGACCAGTCAAGTCCCAGGTCCCTCAACGCAGTTTCCTAAACAAGTCATAATGCTCTCTTTATCAATTGTAATACAATTTTAACAACAGATTAATAATACAGTAAATTTACAAAAAGCATGAATGTTTTTAAAAATTGTGTTATTTGTTCACATAAGTGCGACATAATAAAAAAAATTAGCTGAGCTGACATTGCACTTTAATAGCATATAGCTGTATCAACCAGAACCACAACAGTGAATTTTGTATGTTTCTGTCTCGTCTTGTTGAGTTTACCTCATCTGGTGGTGGAAACATTTCTATAATTTTCTTCCAAAATTTGTAACACAATTTCTGTTAGACCACTCGTCCTTTAAGTGATATTGTATATTGTTGCATGTTTCAAATAAAAAGAGTTGATTCAGGAAATGAAGGGAAATGAACTGATTCTTGACTCACCTTTTAAATATTATATTTTTTAATCTTCAGGCTTGAGGGAAGGCATTAAATATTAAAAAGGCTGGAGTTTCAGTCAAGTCACAAGTCATTAATGTTAAAGTCCAAGTCGAGTTGCAAGACTTTTTTGATTTTGTCATGTTAAGTCTAAAATCATCAATTGGGTGATCTGAGTCTGACTTGAGTGCAACTACACTCAGATTTTAAAGAAAGAAATGCATGTAATATTTTATTAGCATAACTAATAACAATAATAATCTACCCTGGAACTAACAAAAGTGATTATATGGATTCCTGACAGGATTGGATTCCACCCATATGATCACTTTTAATGTTGTAGAGCTTCATTAGGCAGCGTTCTTTAACAGTATGTTTAGTTTCCTGTGAAGTGATTGTAGAAGTGATTGTCGTATTGGCCCTCGTCACTGAACCACATAGAACTCTGGTTCAGTCTGTGGATACACAATTACTGCAGCGGAGAGTCGTAATAATGACAAACATGCAGGCACATATGTTATTACAGTGCACATCCATACATCCACATGCAGACTTACAGACTAGAACACACACACTAGTAGAGTACATTTTAGCAATCTGATGGTCTGTCTGCTCCGGTAATAGCCAAGCAAACACAGACAGAAGTAGACTGATTCATCTCTATCGGAGGACACACACAATAAGATGTATTAAGTGTGCTGAACTTAAGGAACAGATGAAGAAACAAAAAGCCAACAACAGATTCCCTTGTCTCATACAGTTGTAGTAATGTGGAGGATAATTGTCAGCTGAAGAAATGCAGCTAAAGATTTGGTCTTGGAATAATTGCAAAGCCCACACACGCACATGTATTCTGTATATATATTAGGCTGAGACGCACTGATTCACTCTTGAGGCTGTGGGACATGAAGCACAATAACAAGTAGTCAAACTGTCACCAACTGAAGCTCTGCACTGCCATCTTCTGGCTCTGGACATACTGGGATAAGAAACTGCATAGGATGCATTTGGCTGAGTGTCCTTACAATCATTACAATCAGCAAATATCCAGAACAGGGAAAGCAAATGCACAAAGAGCAAATGATAGAATATTTAGTTGTTTACATCAAGGTACAGCAAAAGCACAGAAGCAACTATGTTGAATTTTAGAGCTGACTCTTTCCCTCTGTGACTTCTTCTGTACAAACATTGACATATCAATGGAAGGTTAAATCAGCACGCCGATAACTCATAGCAACCCTTTCTCCCAGAAATGACATCGACATACCACTAATTTGCAACGACACATAGGTTTGAGAGCAACATGCTCTAATGGCAAACAATTTACATTTTCTTTGTTGACTCTTTGAGAAGAGTATGATTTCTTTTCACTGATAATCTGTCCCATTTAGTTGGCTACTGTGTGGATGTAGTGTCAGTTTTTATATAATTTACCAACTACTTTGACGAGGAAATGATAATGAAAGTATCTTCCAATCTGCATAATTTTTGGACAGAGCATATGTTTACTGACCTCATATTTAATTTTCTTTCCAGCATCTGCACTTACAGTAATAAGAACTAAAGCATATGTTTCTACAGTTAGGTGTAGGCACTCACAGAACTTGGTTAGATAAGATTGTGGTTTTGCATAATACTGAAAAAGTCAAAAGTGACTTGAAGCTTTTAATCTGATACGGCAAACTTGTTAGAAAACAGGTGCTTATTAAACATTCATCAGTTACAGAGAAACATTATCCTTCATTTTGAGTTTTGTTTGTGTCCACATGATAAGTATGAGTCCAATATTCACTCTCTTTTGGCTCTGTTTTTGGTCTCCACCAACTCCTGAGAGAAATATCCGGTTCTTTAGTCGCTAAATGCTCAAATGCTGTAGGTTCACGAGTTAGTTGCCCACTTTTTCTACATTTTCACTGCATGATTTGGCATGACTCAGCTAAATTCAACTCACTCCTTGTAGCCTACCAGGTTCTTTTGTTACAACCTCAAAGTCCCCATCAACGTCATGTTTCCTTGTTTTCAGTTTTGTTAGTATTAACACTTATTTTGACACTTAACCTTGTCTCTCGGTTCAGGTACTTCACTTCCTGTCCCTGTGTGTTTCCCCCTGTGTGATTACGTGCCCCGCCCTGATTGGTTTCACCTGTCTGTCATGACTCCTCCTCCCTTGTGTATTTGCCTGGTCCACCTGCTGCCCTTTGTCTGTGCCAGTTCATCTGTGTAGTTTGGAGCACATATTCTAGCCATTTGTTCCTAGTGTTTTCTATTTTTTGATCAAATAACTTTTATTTTTGCATTCTGCGTAAGCCCCAAGCTTTTGGAAACTTTGTTGTAATTTTTTGGCCTGTTTTTCTGTTCACCGACCTTCATTAAAGTGTTTTTGAGTTCTGCTAGTGAGTCCTCTCTTTTGTTGGTACCAGTCTGATACTTTTCTCTACTTTTCACTGCAGGTTGTATCCATATCAGCAGGATTCTCAGCTGATCACCACAGTGACGGCACATGACAACCTCATCTTCAACATGACACTTGCTGAATCCTTTCATTCCAAACCAACTAAAGAAGTGCTTGAAGAAGTTCTGCGGGAACCAGTTTTGAAAATCTGGGTTCAATGAATAAAACAATTCTGGTAGCGCGGCTATTTAAAAATGGTGGGCCTGTGCAGGATGTCCTTTGCTGCATTGGTGCCAATTCTGTCTGAGTTTGCACCAAAAAAAGTATCAGGTGCTATCCAAAACTTTTGCAAATGGAAAACCAAAAAAGAGCGAGTTGAGTAGAGTCACGTTGTACAAAGTGAGTTTTTAGAGCTTTTTTTCTGAAAACAGCTGCCTGCTGTGGCCACAAATAACACTATGGGAGCGGTGAGAATGAACCAAAAAAGCAATGCTGTAAATCACGATTAAAAAAATACCTTGCACTGTGTATTGTCCAGGCAGCAATTACATTTCATTGGAAGCATATCTGGCAAAACAGATTAGTATATAACAGTAATTTCTGGGCACCTTTATAGTACTTAGGGAAGTAGAGAGCATTTCCCTAATTAGGTTGTTTTTTTGTTTTTTTTAAATGAGTCTGGATTTAAACCAACAACTGTCACATCATCATGTTGTGGTTATTCTCTGTGTCCTCTAAATGACTCTGCACATACATACACACTTCTGCCAACATACATTACAGACACACCGCTTCACTGATCTTTCAGCAGGTTTTTATATAACGGATCTCATCCAGGTTCCCTTCCATGGTTGTATTTATAGGGTCTGAGGTCAAGATTCATAAATGATTCACAACATGCTGAAAAGATTCTTTGTAGCATTAAATTTGCCAAAAGGAAAAGCAATGGGAGACAGTGCAACAGTTGGAGACAATTTGACCCATAGGTCAACATGCATTATGCACACACAGTCTTCTTCTATGCTTACATGCGTGCATCCATCCTTTATTCAAGCTCCAGTGCACATTGTAACAATCTGTACATGCTGTGCATCAAATCATCCATTCCAGGCGGTGATTGAAACAAGATGGACGCAGCGCTGGGTGGATGATTTGTAAAATACATGGCAACAAATTATTTACAGGGACCCTTACCACCCAAAAAAACATTCACAGTGAGAGGAGGTTGAGTTTTTACTGGGACAAAGGAGACTTTTATGAGATGTGATGGACAGACACACAGCTGAGATTTATGGCTCTGGTGTGGCCTGCTCGTCCAAAGGGATACATTAAGGGAAAGATGGGAGGGAGAGATAGATGAGGAGGAAGAGGAGAGGGTTGAGGAGAAGAAGAGGGGAAATAAAAGAGCAGAGGAAAAAGAGTTCTTTTCATCCACTGCAATCATCTTAATGTCAAATAAAAGAGCTGTGAGGAGTGGTCACAGTACATCCCTATGCAGACTGAGTTTTGAGTTTCATCTTTAGTTTGTCCTTGAGCACTGACGCCGCTGTTAGAACTGTGAAACACATCCCGCATATTACATTTCCACATTCTGCAGTTTGAGTTTATTGGACCCTTGTTCTTGATCCCTGTTACTCTGCAGATGATGACAAGGAATGTGACCGTCTATCAGTTTAAAGAGGAAGTGGGAAGCACACTGACTTTTGTGTGTCTGGAGCAGAGCTACTCTGAGGACACAGATGATCTTCCTGGTTGGTTAAACGTCAGCTGGTAAACAATAAATGGTGGAAACAACAGAGCCGCAGTTTTAGGTAGAAAATTACGCAGAAAATTTACTACTAACTGAAAGATGAATGCTAAACATTCGTTGATGCTGAATTTACAACATTATCAACACCAGTTTTACTGAAGAATACACATCCACTTTATGCAGAAAAAGTAGTACTGGATGGGAGGATATTTGAACCTTCAGGGTTATCAATACTACAGTTCGACATGAAATTGGCAGATACAAAGGCCTGGGTCTGTAAAAAAAGAGCCTGTAACCTTTGTGATGACAATTAGCATTCATTTGGAGTTGTGTTGATAATTTGCTTTGATTGAGTTTCTTTGTCAAAGCTAATTTTCTTTAGCTTGATATATTTAGTTTTGTGTATAATTTTGGTAACAGGACACTGGCAAACTATGTTTTTTTCTGAACCTAACCACATGCTTTTGTTGCCATATCTAATCATTTGACCTGTAGCATTTTATCTCTGTTTGTACTTCAGACCATCTTAACATTATCCTGAGTTAATAAATTAAATAAAAATCTGAAGAGAGACTGATTCCTGCCACCGTGTTCTAAGCACTGCATCCTGGTTAGTGTTCCTCCTCTTGTCTATCTGTCATCTATGTTTGATAAGGATAAGCACACACCAAACAGTTAAATAGAGCCAGAAATGAAAAGCCTTTTAGCAGCTTGAATATTTTAGAGGATATAAATCGGATAATGAAGCCTGGATTTTATGATGTGGTCACCACTTGACCGGAGTTCCTTCTTCGTTGGTTTCAAGCTTGCTAACAAAATATTGCTGATCTTTAGCTCCCGCCCGCTGAAATGATTTCTGTCTCTGGAGCAGCTGTGTGTAAAAGAACATTTTCTTAAAGTAAAACTTCAACCTGAGAGTGCTAATGGGGCCTGGGGGAGTGGTCTGGGATGGAGAACGGGGCCTTTGGGGGAAAAGAGGCAGGCTGATGGAGGGCAGGACTGAGAGCGTAGGGCTTGTAAAACTTGTCTGGGGCTGATGCGGTCTCGCTGTGTTTCACGGAGGCTGATGTTAACTGCTGCAGCGAGGTGGAGGGTCCGAGCCCAGTGTGTTTATCCTGGACAGGAAGGTAGCAGGGTGCACAGAGAGAGAAAGAGAGATGACTCTGGATGATCCAGGCTCTGACTGCAGATGGGTGGGCTTTACTGTACGTGTGGGAGTTGTGCTGACCGCATACGTTCATGTGGCGGATGCTCATGCCACCCAGCTGACAGAATGATTATTGCCTACACAATGTACTCACACATCCATAAGGGACTGTCATATAGGATGTAACTCCACTCCTGCACTGTAAAATCCATCATTTACAATGGCTTTTGCACTGCACATAAACACATTTTCTTTATCCATCTCTGCAGGATACAGACCTGCAGCTCAGCTCAGTTTTCCAGATACAACAGAACATGTGCAGGGACACTGGTAGAGGAGCCCTCTACAGTATAGTGTGGCATCTTCATATGTACAGCACATACAGTGTGCCTCCTCCTACTGTAAAACAACCATCCTGCCCTTGATTTATTTTCCCTTACTCAGTTTTCTCATGCATATCTGGGCGGTGCACTACATCAGGATACAAACCATAAAGTTGCAATGGAGCGTTTCATTCAACAGCACAGGACATTTGGTCCATTAACACAGCCGGTTCAATGTCCCCATGCAGGGTCAGCCTGTGTGGAGATTCCTGACCTCCTGCAGAGAATCAACTCTCTTATCTCACACTTGACTTGAAAAGTTTTACCAAGTTAGCCATTAGAGGCTGAGTGGTGTGAGAAGTGTGTGTGTGCTTAATTAATTGTCCTGGGAGAGTTGACTGTTGTTCTTAAAGGAGCAGTGTGTAGGATTTAGTAGCATCTAGCAGTG
Source organism: Epinephelus cyanopodus (assembly GCA_026686955.1). NCBI lineage: Eukaryota > Metazoa > Chordata > Actinopteri > Perciformes > Serranidae > Epinephelus > Epinephelus cyanopodus. Next base: position 24,257,152 of record CM048933.1, on the reverse strand, counting down.
ATGATTGCAGTTTGTAACCAGATAAAACTTTTCCCATGTGCCAAGCATGAACCCCTGCTTAGGATTCCTTCAATGTTCATTGTTCAGGAGGTTTTTACAGGGAGCCACAACAGCCCCTTTTACACTGCCAGATTTTCCATGAATGTTGGGCCGTTTTGCCGGCAAGCTGCGAGCGTTTAGACACACAGAGCCGGAATGGCAAGTTGATCCGAGGTGCCAAATTCTCTGCCTTGTAGGCTAGTCATATTGGCAGAACCCTTTTAGTTTAAACAGACTGAGGCGGCCTTCCACAGCGGGAGGGGCTGTTGAAGACTTGTGGGAGGAGCTGTTGATGACGCCACACGTGCGAGCCACTGGCAGTCGATAAACAGGAAACAGCTGATAGCAGGAATTAGCAAGCAGCTAGTAGCGAGAGGGAAACAAAAACCTGACAGACACTGTAAAGATAAGCAACTGGGGAGACAAGGAATTGCGCGCCCTCCTTGCCCTCACAAACGAAGAGGCCATTAACCATCAGATGACGGGGACAGTGAAGAACGGCCGACTTATGAGAGAATCGCTGAAGGACTGACCAGCCGCGGCTCCCCTCCGGGAGCGAATCTATGTTTCCCGGGTTCTATGTTCCCCACTTAACCCTGCAAAAAAGGTTCTATGTTTCCTCCTTTTTTTCATAGGGATGACCTCTTCCCTCCCACGTCACTGTTTACGTCACACGCTGAGCTACGCGTTTTGTTACTCTCTTCTGTTACCTCTCTTAAACAAACAGCCCCAGCAATTTAAATTGGTGAAAACAAAGCAGTTTCAAGTTAAAACGTCAGTGTTCCAACAGTGCTCGTCTTAGAGGGGCTGCTAACTACAGTGGTCAATGTAAAAACACAAATGGTCCTATGTAGAGCCAGGGTTTGATTTGTCCATTCAGCACTACTGTAAAAACATGGTAAATAGGCTTTTTTTTTTTTTTTTTTTTAAATTTATTTAACCTTTATTTAACCAGGTTAGTCCCGTTGAGATTAAGAATCTCTTTTTCAAGGGAGACCTGGCCAAGACGGGCAGCATGTTGCCCGTCTTGGCCAGGTCTGCACTTGTATCGCACTTTTCTAGTCTGCCGACCTTTTAACACTACATGTCACATTCACCTTTTTACACACTATCCATGGTGCCAAGTGCTACACAGCATCCATTCACACACACATTGAATAACCATCAGGAACAATTTGGGGTTCAGTGTCTTGCCCAAGGATGCTTCAACATACGGAGTGAAGGAGGTGGAGATCAAACTGCCAATCTTCTGACTGGTGGATGAGCCACTCCACCTCTGAGCCACAGCCAGCCCACATGGCAGTGCAACATGGTGGACTCTAAGTACAAGGACCTGCTCCCTGGGAAGATACAAATGGCTCATTCTAAGGTAACAAAAATAAGATGATTCTTATTTACAGGTGACAAGACAACACACTTATTATATCATATTCCATTTCTGCCATTATATTCCCCTAAATCCTAGTCAAGGAGCCTTTAAATCCAACTCTGTCCTACTTTGTGCATAGCATGTGCTTAATGGGAAAAAAAATATCAACCTATACCAAGCCATTGTTGCCCAGGAACAGTTCCATTAATTTATTAAGCAGAGTCAATTTCAGCATCAGTTTTTGGAATAAAACTCTTAGTTTGAAGAAAGGTATTTGCACATCCAACTGTCTCAGATGCAGGTGCGTTGGAAAATATCACTTGAGTCCTTGAATAGAAAATCCTGCACACCTGGAGAACCGAAATGTTAGTGTTACTAATTAATTGTGAAGCAGAGCAAGGGCAGTGTGAGGGATTTTCTGTTTAAAGACTCAAGAAATAAAACTCTTCAAATGTTAAAGCCACAGATTATACTGTAGACTGAACCACTGTTGTATGACAACAGTTGGCAACAGAAAGGAGAAACTGTCTTATCTGGCTTTAATTTATATGTTTTTTATTTATACATCTTACCATATGTGAAACAGTGGTAGGCTCTAGTCTTTGGCACTACTGAGCTCCTTCCCCTTATGTGAGCCTCGTTAAGGCTTACATCATTAAGTCGCACAATACCTCATCCCTCTGCTCTTATCATCACTGTAAAGGGATTCGGGGATATTAAAGTCCCATCACTCCTCTGTCTGTTACAAGTACCATTCCTCCCTCATTGTAAGTCCATAACCAAAATTCTTGGCCTTGAACTATGCAGAACATCGGGCCCTGGCCTAACCTCCACGGCAGGGAGACTGAGCCTCTTTCCTTTTGGCCGTTTGATCCTTTGCACAGATGGTTTTCTTCAAGAAAAGGTGCTGAGTGAGAGGTGAAAAACCAGGTTTATGGTATCAAAAGAACCCAAGAATACTGACCGCTTACGCTGTCCTGCCAAGAACGACTCGGGCTTAGGGGGGGAATGAGCAAACCAAAAGGCTCTGACTGAAGGTAAGGATATTAGTTGCTTTTTATTGAGACTGGAGCCATAATTGCATATAAAATGATTTTTATGCAGTTCACAAATTTTAGATTTTCTGAATGCTACTTGCCATGATGGTAGCAGCAGAAGCCTATCTGTAGTTTACATGTAGCAAATGGTTATAGTGTCCGTTTTCGTATATCCCTGTACTTTGTGTCTGGGAAGAACCACATTTTTTGGCTCTTGATCCTGGCTTTGGGCATCCGCCATACTCTCCACTGTGGCACAGACAGTCATGCCCTCTTGAAGGTGTATGGCGCCACAAAGGCATCCTTGCTTCTTGGCGGCCAGGTTTTCCATGAGATCCACAACAGTGACAGACCCTTTCAGGAACCCAAGACACTTGACCCAGCCAGAGCCAATAGGGATAATTTAGTTGCACCTGTAGATGTCCCCTAACTGGACAAGCAGGAGTGACCCCCCAACACCAGCAGAGCCAGGGCCCAGGGCATTTGTGAGGGGGGAACAGGCGTCCCAGGTCCCGTGCTCCAGTGGCAGAGAGGTTGTGCCAGCGCTGCCACAATTGTAGGATGCCAGGCTCATGAACCTACACTAGTGGGTTACCCTGTTGCCACTGATGCTGCTGGTGTCCACGCTCACACCAATTTGCCGGCCACTGTTTAACAGTGGATGACCAAAAAAACACAGACTCAAGGATTAGCTGCATCACTCTTTCTTTGCTTTTCCTAAACACACAATAGGCCCCTTCCTACTGGGTGTTTAGCAGAAAGGCAGTATGACTGGATTGTTGTGGAGAACCGTAAACATGCCATGCTTGGTGAAGAAACATCTCACCTTGAGGACTTGAGGGATGCCTGTGTTTGAGGTTAGGAGCACCACCTGCACCATCCTGGACACCAGCTGACAGATCATCTTGACCAGGTCGTCCATCCGGCTAAGGTAGGTCTTCGTTCTGTGTCTCGTGGTCTTCTCAAACTGAAGGTTGGGCAGGCCACAAATAGTGATGACACTATGACCTGAGGCAGAAGAGGACATGCAGATGTGGCAAGTCTGCATACAGCTGTAGGAGGGTCAGGGTCACAGACTCACACACTGTGGCCAGTGGGCCAGTTTCAGTATGTTCATTGCCTGGCCTTCCTTGCTGGAATGGAGATTCACAGCCTCAAACATCCCCAGCGCAGAGAGCTCAGAGCCGCGAAAGTTGCACCCATGTGTTGGGGTCTCTGGGTATGGGGAGCATGAAGCAACAGCCTTCAGAGTTTATCCAGGTCCTCAGCTTTTTCATGCCAAAACTTTGCAGTGTGAACATGGGCCACGTGAGGAGTAGTTTCCTCCCTGAAACAGGTCTCCAGTATGCAGAACATGAACTCTTGGTCCTGGGGAGGGATGTTTAAATTTGCCAGGTTGTGGAGGCTATTCTTTTGCATATTGGGCCTGGCCAGGACTTCTACTTGAACAGGTCCACGACAGTGTTCAGTGCTTCCACAACACTAGCCTGAACAAAGCTAACAGTGACCATCCTGGGGTCCAGGTTTTTTGCATGGCAAGGAATGAAGCGAACATCCAAGAAGTATCCCACATTCACATTCTCAGTGGTGTCCCTCTGAGGTTGTTTTTTTTTTTCATAAAACTAGGCTGCGCATGCAGTGAAAAGATGTAAATACTTTTACAATTGGTGCTACCTGACAAGAAAAAATTGAGAGAAGGGTTGTGACATTTGTTCTAGCCCAAGAGGTAGAAAACCTACAACTACCACAATGCACTTAATGCACTTGCCCAATAAATGCTTAATATGTAAGAGAGAGATTAAGTAATGCAAGTTTAGCCATTTAATCACAGAAAACAATATGGCAGCGAGCTGTTAACAAACAATCTCAAATTACAGTTAAATTATAATCTCTTTCAGCCTTTGTTTTTACAATACAGGAAACAGTATGGCACCCATTTCCTGTTTGCAAACGTTCATATTACAGCCAAACAGTGCGCTAAAATATGTTTCTGAAGATATTTTAGGTGAGAAATAGGCAATAGAGTAAGAGAATCTTGGTTTGTATTTGATCAGCACTGCCTAGTTGTGTGGTTTGATCTGAGTGGGGCTCTCTCTTGATCCGCTTCTAGACTCTTTGTGTTTGTGGTGGGGGTATACAAAAATGCAGAGATATAATCTGTAGGTTGAGCAACAGACCTAGAGCCAGCAAAAATCTCCAGATTTGAGCTGAGATTTGAGCAGGGAGATCTGGCCGGTGATAAGATGGAGGGAAGTTTACCACAGTTGATTTACACATACTGCCCACATTGTTATGATACAAAGCTGGTTGAAAATCGGCAGGGTATCCCTTTAATCCCACAAAGTTTAAGTGCCTCTTTAGTTTGTTCCAATTCATGAGAGAGAAACTTTCTTTGATCATGATGCCCAGTGTTACTGTACAACTCTCTGGTTTATGTGCGTTACACTGTACGACCTCGCCCTGATGACATAGAAGAGTGTAGGCTTATGTGCCGAGGCTGAGCCCCAGACAGCCCCGGCCCAATTTAACCCCTGCTAATGACTAATGTCTGTATACATTTATGTGGTGCAACCCATTTTATTTTAGTAATGCATAAATAGTCATAACTACCAGGGGTGTCGTTGTTAGGGGAAAAGTTTACCCAAGGCCCTAATGGGAGGGGGGGCCTCAAAAAGCCTGGCATGAAAAACTTGGTTTTGTTTGTACTTTTTTATTTCTAAGAATTAGTGTCATAACTAAATTCAAATTGGCTCAGTAAATCGGTCAAAAGACTGAACTTTGTATTAAAAAATGGTGGAAGCTTTCTGAGGCCCTTCTCACCCCTTAAAGGCCCAAAATGGTTTAGTCCGCCCCTGCACCAGGATTTATCTCCAAAGACAGCTAGACCTGAGTGATTGACTGCTTATGCTGCTAGAGCACCAACATACACGATCAATTCTTTCTCCAAGAGAGGAGGACCAAAAAAGAAAAGAAAGAAAACAAATTGACTTTGAATCAAAGGTGTTTGAGAGAGACATGGATCAAGAGAGGAAAGGTGGAGGGGGTGCTACGCCCCTGACAACTACACTTCGTTTTAACTTGCAAGCTCCAGGACTGCAGAATCTTTAGTTGTCCAACATACCTCTTGTTATGAACTGACACTTCTTTATCTTATTTTAACAACTGAGCAATCTTGCCTCCTAACAAGTCACATAGTTTGCAAGCTAAGAACATTAACAACTGAGGTAAATAAAATACATAAAAATGGGTTATCACAGGAATACATGGTAATTAATAAATGTGTGACAGGAGCATTCAGGGTAACAATTTCTTTTACTTGCAACAGAGACAATAATTATCGAATGTGATAAACTTGTCAGCTGATGTCACCAGATTCTGCTTTTCAAGTGTCTTGTGACCACGACGTGCCATCTATCAGCTTTAATTGGGGTGCTCAGCAGCCAGCAGAGAACTGTTGATGTAGAGTGTGGCCCGCAGATGTAAATGGGTGTAACCAAGTGTGAAAAAGGGTGTTACTGAGAAGGAGTATGAGACATATTTCAGTCACCTTTCCCAGGATAGGTGGATCCTGTCAATACATCTCTTAAAGTTCCACTGGGTGGAAATGAGTATTTATTTCAAAGAGACCAGGAAAGCTGTAAATCTCATCTAGTGAAGTAATCGCTGAACCATTGGCAGAAACCTTATCAGCCCCAGGCAGACATATCATGGTGATTTTATGCTATGGGGAAGTAAACACACGCCAAATTAACTATTTAATGATGTTTAAATACTGTATCTCTTTCTGCTGAGTTTTGACACGTGAAGTATCGGATTCCTGTCGTCAAAATGAGTAAATCTTTCACGATCCTTTCCACCTCATGAACCGCAGCCCAGGCTCCAGCTCGGGGCTCCGCGGTCCTCTCGTCAGGTTGTTTTGCTTTCCTGAAGCAGCGGAGATGTATGATGAGGATTTCCGCTGAAAGAGCTGTTGAATTTCCCCCTTGTGTGTTAGGCAGCTCTCCCCTGGGGCGACCTCCCACACTCAACAATGTTGACACGTTATGAGCTCGCCGTATAACTCTCCTATTTCCTTTGATACTCTCACTTTCCCTATAAGTGTAAGTGTGTGTGTGCAGATGTGAACACACACCCTCCGTCACCCTCTATCCATCTATTGGACGTATTGAACTCCTCTTTGACTCCCTTTCACTCAGTTACCTTTTCAGTCTCCTTTGCCTTTTTGACTTCCCTAGAATTTTGGAGTTCTTTGGCTGACTGCTCCCTTAAAATGTGCAATTACCATTGTTTTCATTTTTAAATATCGACCATCTTGGTCAGGATATAATTATAATTAGGATATCCTTTTCCACTTGCCAGTAATAAGTCACATTTGATGATTTCCCCTTCACATTTTAAGCAGAACTGGAGGACTTTTTCCAAGAGTTTGTGCCGCTGGATGCTTGGCGTTGCAGCCATGGTGATGGATTTGAGGCCCTTCTCAAAAACAACACAGCTTAACTTTAATCGTGGCAGTCCATTTTACACATTAGCACAATCAATTTAATTGGGGAAATTGCTGAGCGAGAGGTGACATCAAAGACGGAGGCCAAACGCATGCGATTGCCCGGCATCCATCGCTGCCTCTAGACGGGGGCCGTGCGTCACGGTGGCTGCAGTGGAAAATGTGAATCGTCCACAATGCCTTGTAATGCAGAGAGAGGTCTTTGAGGCCTGCCAAACTGCATCACTGTGCCCATTTGTCTGGGTGGTGTTTTTCATGTAACTTTGGGGGTCATGGAGCTCTAGCATGTGACTCAGGAGCAGAGATGTTTATCCGTATCCGTGTGTCAGAGGCGCTTTATGAACTTTTATGGTTTTAGGAGCCAGATTCTCGTATGTCACATTCTCCTTGCTTACATCAAGGTAAGGACGAGGTCAGACCAGACGATTCGTCGGAGTTCCAGTTACTGTATAATGCTGCCCTTTGTAAATGTGTACAATGCACAGTGCCATGTGCCACAGTATGTAGGTGGGAAATTGTCACACCCTGCATGTGCGTTTAAAGTTGAGTTTTTAGTGCAGACTGGAATAAAAGGTTAATTTTTATGTTTTTCTGAAAGCAGAACTGATCTTTAGCAAAAAATAACTGGTAAGGTTTAACCTTACAGCAGCAGTAGTTTTATTATATCATTTATCATAAGCAGATCATTTATATCATATCTGATATATACTTCATATTGTTCATAATACATTAACAGTGTGTTTTCCTGCCAAATTTGATTGTGGCTTGCGGAAAAAATAGACCAGATGCCAAAACTATCGCTGCAGATCTCAAGTTGGCCACAGAGCTCAGGGCCATTGCGCGCCTTGTGTAGACAGCCCCATTGCTCAACATAAGCGCCAAAAGAAAGCAGCAGTGCTCCACAGAAATTTGGCACACTTCATGGTGTTTCTGTGTACAGTGTGAACCCAGTAGTCAGTATAAATAATATTGACTAATGCAGCATTAAAAGAGCATATGCTACATTCAGAGAATATCTATTATTCAGAACCTTAGCCAGGATTGTTTGCTCACGGTTCTCAACAAGGAGGTAGCTTAGCCGGCTACTAGCAGCTAACAGTGCTAACAGCACAAGCAGTTACGCTTTCATGACAATAAGCAGTTACTACCATACAAGCACAGTTCAGAACAGTGGCCATTGGTTAGCCAGTGGGACACACACTGGGAGTCACAAGCACTGACATGCGTGCCTAGCTGGACCGTCTGCTGCAACAAAGAGCAGATAAGCTCAGATTGCAACACACACAGACTTCATTCTCTTCTCAGGACGCTATTGCTCCACTATAAAAGTTTAAGCTGCTTCACACGGCCGCCTGGAATCCATCCTGGCAACCACCTAGTGGCAAGAACATTACCCCAGAAACAAAGCTTTAAAAAGAGCAACTGCTGCTACCGTCCAGAGCTGCAAAGACAGGTGCTTTGGTGAACAATACTAGAAGTGCAAGCTAGCTTGTAGCTGTATACCGTAGTGAGAAAACAAAAATCACTGAAATTACCAGAGATAGAGAATATTTGGACAGTTTACCAGTCATCTGAAATTTGGTAGAAACGCTATCCCAGGCTCAGTTTCTCTCCTGGTTGTACTTATTGTTGCTAGCTTTGTTAACTCCAGGTATTCAGACACTAACAGTATTGGCTCAACCATCTTGTCTTCTTTCTGCTCCCTTGATGCTATTGATCGGCCAAAGCCCGGCAGCGACCACCAGAAGTTCAACACAGAGTTCATGAACTCTGTGCGGCAGACCAAAATCTGTGTTTGTTCACATGGGTGGTGTTCATACTGCCCCTGCTGCCATGTTGGAAATGTTTCCTCTCCGCCACCTTCCTTTCGTTGAAATGACTACTGTAGAGGTGGCATGTTACCATGCAGTGTTTGCGAAAGCCCCATTACATTGTAAACACTCGTTTGCTGCTAAAGCGGAACCAAGCACCACCAAAATTAAATATTCCAATATGTTATCTCCATGGAAATTTCAATGAATCTTTGTAAGCATGAGCAACTCTCTCTCAAAGCCAGAAACCAGAGAAGTAAGTCTCAAACAAGTGATGTCGCAGAGTATAAAGTCTGGAGATGCTCCAAAGACAATAAATGGGAGCCTGATTCTCTGGACCCACAGAATGTTTGTTTTCTTTTTTATACCCAAATGAGCTTTATTCTATCGTAGTGTCCTTAGTTCTGAAACAGTATCCCTATACTCAGGACATTCCCCTTGTTGCTCAGTGTCATCTAGACCATCCTAATTCATTGCCTGTGGAGCAGCTCTAGATTTTAGACCCTATGACATCACAAGTTTGAGTTTTAGGCATTTGAATTTGGGAGTGAGTTGATCATGTTTACATATATATTTGGACTGTCTTAGACCATGGGAATAACATGTATGAATTTTGAAAATATGCATAGGTCCCCTTTAATGCTCTGAATATCATAAACAGCTCCTTGAATGAGTAGAACAATTATACAAGCTGGATCACTGTTATATCTTCATAGTGAGAAATGAACTGAAGAGGTTAATACAGTATAAACATGAATGATGTCATCGTATCTGAATCGAAAGTAGCAGAGGCTGTGTTTTATTACGTGCATGGAAATTCAGAGAACTTTTCCCAGAAAAATGTGATAAAGTTACTTCTTAAAGGAGCCACATGATTGGCTGGGAACACTTGCCTCCAACACAGCTACCATGGTAACTTTTTCATAACTATAACAACAAAAGTCAACCAGCATATAAATGGTGCTTTCCTGTTTTTTACAAAAATCATGCTTTCTGTTATAGTCTGACACAACACTTGGCAAAGTTAACAATGGCTCAGTTCCAGCATTTTCATTTTTGTAAAGCACCAAAGAAAAAGTCCACGATAATACTCTGTTAGCACTTAATGAAATGTTCCCCAGTGTGTGCAGTCACGCACCTACGAGGTTGTAACAACACAATGCAAGTGCAAACAATCAAAGTTTGCATGGTTTGGATGCTGAATGCACGGTGAAGAGGGTCATCCACACCCTTCGATTTAAACTTTTTCCATGTATTAAACATGATGCAGGTCTTGCATACTGAATGCTTGGCTTACAGGAATTAAATTGCATTAATCCAAAAGTAAGAAAGGACTATTTCACTGTGGATTAAATGAGCTAAACCATATGTAGATGCTCCACATATGGTTGTATGTTCATTTATTTTACACAACTCATCATGCAACCTCAGCCAGCCCTTGGTTGAGATCACTCGAGCACAGCAGGAAGACAGCGATGTCAGCAGACAAGACCTGTGGAGGAAATCCATCTCCGCCTCATCTCTCACTCATCAGTCATCACCACGTGCAGTGACCTAAGCCGAGGCTGCAGAGGTCAAGACCACGCTGTCCATCTCTGTTACCCTGTTCATGAATAAACAGAGGCCAGTGTATGGGTGTGCGTGTCCGTCAGGGCGATTACACGCACGCAAAAACACACACAAGCGCTCACACAGCCTCGTGCCGACTCCACTGGCATAATTAGAAACATTTGGGATCATTTGCAAAGGGAACACGAGCTCTGATGGGATCCAGATGCACTACTGGGTTTCACCGAAATACAGGAACCCTTATTTACGAGGGGCCATTACTGGCTCCTCACCCAGGGAGGTGTGTGCGTGTGTGTGTGTGTGTGTGTGTGTGTGTGTGTGTGTGTGTGTGTGTGTGTGTGTGTGTGTGAGTGTGAGTGTATGTGCTGCTCACTTTGTCCAGATACGAAAGGAGTGTTTGTTGGTGGATCATCCATATTCAGGTCAGACTCAGTTTAATGGCTTTTGTTATTGTGTGATTGTGTATTCACTGTAGTTCTGAACACAAAATGTGAAACTCACTTGGGGGGACTCGGAAGCAGAGGCCAACACACAGCAAAGTTTAAATTCATTTTAATGATAGAGAAATGCAAGTCATTCCAAAGTCCAAGTCATTTCAAAATGTAACATATTCTCCGTATGTGTGGACTTTTCTTGTGTCTTCAATATTTCTATCAATAATTCTTCTACAGTTGATTTCAGTTTTTTCTTCAGTTGATGTTGACAAAATGCCTCTTTCTGATTTCCTGTGGAGGACAACAAAAATCACAGTTAGCATGACAAACTGTCAATTAAGAAATGAAACTCCGCAGCACTGATGATTACTAGTTGCAATACATAGAAGGCGGGTGTTATCACTTGTAGCACTATGCTGCCACCTTGTGGCTAGGAGATGAGGTGGTAATAATAGCTGACGCTTTTAGAGCAGTGGATAACATGAAGTTATGGACTGAACCAAACTGTTGAGTATTTTACCTAAAGTGTTGAATATGAGATCAAAAATGCTTAGGTTTGGATATATATGACTAATTTAATTTCAAAGATGGTTAGATTAAACTTTAGATGAGTTTGATTGTTGAGATCATGAAAAAATTTGATGTGGATAAAGTATGTGTGCCTCCACCTGTACATTTTGTATGATTGTATGAGGTATTGCAATGGAGCAACAAGGCATAACCCACCACAACAAGACCCAATCAAACAAAAGAATGACGTATTCATGAAAGTCAATGTCATATGTTTGGTTTATGTGAAAACCTGCAGGGCACTGACTCTTGATGGAACATAAGAAGGTCTGTTTTAGGAACGGCATTAGACCACAGACTGCAGAGAATTTCAAAATGTCACTCCTGTTTCAAAGTTCTGAGTCTGGCGTTTTGGCTTTCGTAATTGGAGTTTTGGAGCCAGAAGTGACCGTATTTGGACGAGAAGGTGGAACTGTGGAGGAGCGAGGGGTGGATCTGATCTGTTGGCAGACAGGCTGTCACTCAAAGGGGCCCGCCCTTATTTATGCAGAAGTTGAAGCCTCAACCAAATGTAAACAGGTAAGTTACATAATAATTCATCCCCATGGAGTTGTCCTGAATGAGGAAATTAGCCATAGAAACCAAAACCATTTTTGTTCCAGCCTGTAAACATGTTTACTTCTGCTGTGAAATTGGGCATTTTAACATGGGGGTCTACGCAGATTGACTCGCCTTTGGAGCCAGCCTCAAGTGGCCATTCAAAGAACTGCAGTTTTTTTCTTTATTTTTCAGCCCCTGAGTTGCCGCTTGCTTCAGACACCTCACCATCCACATAAATGAGTGTTCTGAAATACTGTAAAATCGTCATTTGGATGTTATAATAGCACAGACGGGGCTCATTACCAACACTTGGGCGGTGGATTGATACACTGCCGGGCGGCATCAGTTTGTACATGAAAATAAACGTTAATACCAAGTGTTTTACTGACAGTGTATTTTGAAAACGACTGTATGCATGTAACGAGCAGAAACTGCACACACCCTGTGAAAGCGGAAGTGTATTTTGAAAGACACAATGCATGTATTAAGTGTAAACTGACACAACATCCCAGAATGTCAACAACAGACGCAGGAGGACACCTAGCACGTCATATGTAGGCCCGAAAGTCAGCTGACGAAGCGGTGATATTTGACGAGTTGGGATGAGAATGCGTTGAATACCAAGGAAATACATTCTTCAAAATCTATGTGACTTATAAATTCTCCATGAAATCATCAACAATCAAACACAATCCAAAAGACACTTGTTTAATAATGTCAGTATGCACCCTTATTACCCATTTACCCATATTTTTTTTGACTTTTGCCTCCACAGGTCCATCCACATTTAGCCTCCAGCCATTCTGGTCTCCTTTTCTATTTCTTTAGTGTGCCTGGAAAACAGACGAGACAAAACTTTGCTATTAGAACTGACCTGAGTTATGGCTGAACTGGAGACAAAACCAACAGCAAGCAATAATTCAGATCCAAAAGTTGTGGTGTAGCACCATGTCATATTGTGTCATCATGTCACAGTTAGTTATATTATGTGTCTAATATGTGATATTAATGCTTGGCTGCAGTGTTTGAGGTGACTGAAAACAGTTCACCCCTCTGGACTAATGTACACCCATTAAACAGATTCTCTGTGACAATTACAAGAGATGAAAATCTGACATGACAGCCCTCAGTAAATAAACTCTACTGTCTGGTCATCAAGAACGTCACAACATGTTTTGTCGAGTCACATCTTGTCACACCGTGAAACATCACTGACCTTTCAGCAGTGTCAGAGTCCATCAATAACATCAGTTTAGTGCACTGATCACATCCCAATCGGTCAGTCTTTACTCGGTTTGCATTACCACTGTCGGACTGATCAGGAAACACAGTGTTGCTTCTGAACATCTCATGATGCTGGTGCAGTATGACACTGTGTCATCTCTCACGTGCCAGTAAAGTGATCAATGGAGGGAAGGATCCCTACAGAAAACACACAGATAGGTGAGGAAATTAGGTGCGTTTAAGTGTGTACATGCATATGTTAGACTGTACTTGTACATGCTACGTAGTGAGGACCAAAACAAATTTTAGCAACAGAGTGAGGACGTTTTAGCAAAGTGAGGATATTTTGGACAGTCCTCACTTTTTGAAAAGTGTGTGCGTGTGTGTGTGTGTGTGTGTGTGTGTGTGTGTGTGTGTGTACCTGGTGCAGGTCGACTGAGAGTCAGTCGAACCTCAGGTGGTGAAGTCTTGAACAGCTTTAGCACCCTCTACAGGCAGAGAAGAGAATTTTTAAATACCCCACTGCAAGTAAAAGTCCTAAAGTAACTTAAGTAAAAGTCTGGAGTATTATCAGCAAAATATACTTCAAATATCAAAAGTACATGAACTCATTGTGCAGTAAAATGTTTCCTGTCAGTGTTTTACTATTATATATGATGTTTTTGGATTAATATTACCACTGCATTCATGTGTATGTTAGATTTTAGTGTTGTAAAAGTGTAAAAAGTTTAGTGGTTATGCTAATTTTAACTCCTTTATATACTTTATAATTTACTTTATAGTTCACAATATAAGAAAAACAGCCCATTTTCAGCTCTGTGACAATTTCCAGCTGATTCCATAGAGTTTGTGAAGAGTTTATTTAGCTTAACACTTAATCTTTCAGTTTATGACAAGACTTAAAGATACATGGTTTTCACAGGGCAGGAGGCGGTCAGACAATGGGCAATATTTGCCTGTAGTGGAGTGGAAGTATTAAGTTAAATAAATGGAAATATTCAAGTTTAGTACAAATATCTCAAATTTGTACTTCAGTACTTGAGTAAATGTACTCAGCTACATTCCACCACTGACTGATGTTGTGTAGCATTTTAAAACGCACCATTTTCATGCCAAAGAACTAGAAAAAATGTACATGTAACAGTGTTTCCTTTATAATCTAATCCTCCTCAAAATAACATCTAGGTCATTAGATAATCCACAATAGTTAAAAGAAGAAATTACATTTTCAAATGTGTTGATATGTTGAATATGGTCAGAATGTTGAACAATAATTACATACACTCACACAAAAGTATTATATTTATCGCAGCAGACATTATGTTTGGCTCTGTTTACAGTCATGTGTCAAACTGACAAATCATCATGAAAATGATAATAGGTACATTAGATAAGACCAATTCCATTACATATGAGCAAATAAAGGATTACTAATGAAACTCATAAACACAAATGTCTAGACTTAATTTAAAATCTGCACATACTGGATATGACAGCTCCTTGAGTGACTGGCCATTGATGGCCAACAGCACGTCTCCCTCCTGGATCCTGCCACTCTGCTGAGCGGGCTGGCCGGAGAAAAGCTGCTTTATCCGGACCAGGCTGCCAAAGTCCCGAGTGGGCGGATCCAGCTCGCACATTATGAAACTGAAGCCTAGGCCGTTGGCACTCTTAGTTAGAGTCACTTCCTGGGTGTTGTCTGAAAGTTGGGTGGTGGGAGGACGGGTAAGGCAGTAATGGGATAATGACGAGGTGAAACACGATGTAGACGTATGAAAGTCAGATATTAAGGGGAATTGGAAGGAGGAGGTAAATGGGAGAAGAGGAGGGAAGGAAAGAGAAAAGATAAAGTTGATTATCTTTTCTTTTAGAATCTTTATTAGATGTATATCTTAATTAATTTTGCCTTGTCAAGGTTTAAACATAAAACTGAATATGCAAGAATCAAAGCGGAGTTGATATTTGGTGTCTAGTCTCAGACCTCGTCACTCTGCAAGGATGCAACAAATCTGGGACTGGGGAGTGATGATAATAACTTACCACAGGGAACATGAGTCTCAGAGTCTACAGGTGAATGCTATATGGTGGTAGGTGGGTCTGATGAAATGCTTATGCACAGCAGCAGTGGTCGCAAGTCACCTAGTTACAGCATTGTTTTGGGGAATGCAATCTAGCAACAGGCATGGCAAAGCTAAAGAGTGAGCAGAGCAATGATGGCTTAAGGCCTGTACACTTTTTGCTTTTATATGCAATTAATTCATGTTAATATAGTTTTTTCAACTGTTTTTTTCTTTTTTGTCCTCAGTACTTTCACACAGAATGCAAACAGTGCACAGCCAAAATGTCACAATTTGGGAGGGAACAAGGTTGAATTTCTAATTTTTCACATCACTAATAAAGACATCACCCAATCACATAGTGCAAAACAACAACTCGTAAGCTACATACGAAACAAGGCAGCAAACTTTATTATACCTTTCAACCTTATAAATTATAACATGCTGATAAGTGAGTTGTAGATGGATCGGTTAGCAGATTTTCAGCTGGGCTTATAAGGCTAGTTCTTTCTCCATTCTCCAGTCGTCCTGCTAAAATAAGATAAGCTAAGCTAACTAGCTGTACTAAAGACCTCTTTGAAGCCAATTTCACATAGTGGCCAAACCATAGAATTACAACTTCTGGATCACTAATGGTGAATCCTTTACAGGTGCGCATTTTACACTACAAAAGATATATGGTCAAATGCATCTCAGATCGGGGGCATCAGTAGCATAGTGGATAGTGCCGACACCCCATGTACAGAGGCATCGCCTCGATGCAGCGGCCGCAGGTTCGAATCGAGCTCACGGCCCTTTGCTGCATGTCTGTCCCCACTCTCTCTCTGTCTCCCCATTTCACTCTCTGTCCTGTCAATAAAGGCAAAAAGCCCATAAAAATAATCTTTTAAAAAAATGCATCTCAGATAACCTCTGCAAGAAGTTTGAGTGATTAGATCACAGTGCGTTTTGGTGGTTCTTTACGCCTGTATTTAGATCTGTTACCTTGTGATCAAGCCCCCAGAAAAAGCATCGCACTTTGAAGCCAATTTTACGTTGTGGCCCAATATTAAACATCCAGATTATAGATTTACAATGTAATAGAGATGTCTATAAATAAGATCACAACCCCCTCAAAATGACCCATTCATGATTGGGATTTGATCCATTCTGTACAATAACATTTCCAAAGTTTAGAAGAGTCTGATTAAGCATGATCAAATAATTTTATCCCCATTCAAGTTAGCAGAGAGCTAAACTGGAGGTAAGCTGCTTGTCTGCCGCAAGTCCCTAGTGCGCTTGCTCTAATGGCCCGACAAGGGGAAAAAAACTATACCAATTGTACCACTGAGTAGCTTTCACAGGAATGAACAGGGACCCTGCCTCTAATGCTGTATCCAGTTCTCTTTATGTATCTGTGGTTGTAGCCAGATATTTACCAGGGAAATATCAAAGTGGTGTCAATCTTTTCATGTCACTCTCAACGAAAACGAATAAATGTATTTCCAAAAATGTCGAATTCATCCTTGAGGTTTTTGTTCATCACATCTATTAAAAAATAGCTAAACAAAAATGTGCCAATTCAAAATATGTTCACAACAAACTTTCTTCATCACAGAATAATTATTTTGTCATAACAAGATATTTTGATTCGTTACATCAAGATATTAAAAAAAAATCACAGTCAAGATAATGAAATCATTACTTGCATGTCCTCTTCATCCTTCTGTAGACATGATGAAAGGCAACAGTAAAATCAATTATAAAACCATTTTGATAAAGAAAATATCAATTGATATATATTATTCAGTAACAGATACATGCATGTAGTTACAAAAGCAACAACAAAGACCTGTACAAAAATGGGTAGGAGGGGCATTTTAAGGGTTTAGATGTCAAATGGACATTGATTCATGAGTCTTTTTTAATGGTTGCCAAGATGATAAATTGTCTCTGTGCTATGTTAAAAGGTGTGATCTGCCTGTCTGTGTGAGAGTAAAGAGGAGAGGTGTGAAATGACATATATAGAAGGACAGGCCGAAGGATAAGGGAGGCCAGAGGGATAAGAAGGGGAAGGTCAGGGTCAGCAAGGAAGATCAGGATGTAGAGAAAAAAGTGTGTTAAAGTTCACCTTGAAGTAGCCAGGCTAACCTGGCCGGCTATTAATGCACAAAACAGCTTAGACACGGTCTCTCACGCTTTGTGATACAACATTCTGCTGTCACTCTGAGGGAACTGCAGATTGAGCTATTGGTAATAATTATGGGAAGTTTGCAAAAGCCCAAATGCTCCCTGCAAATAATTCTGAGCAGATCCCAGAAAGAGATCCTGGGTGTTCTTTTGTTGAGGCACTTCTATGTATTTTGTGCACTTAAGTTTAAATTCAATTCGTCTAAAGCTAAACTGAGTTTTCCTACCTTCAGTGACAAAGCTGTAGTCCCTGGACCGGTCAGAGATTGTGTTTGGACTCGTGCTGATGGACGAGCAGCTGTTGATCCTCAGCCGGCTCGTAGCAGGACTCATGCTCTGATTGGACCCACTGCTGTTGGTGTCTGCACTGAGAGAAACCCTGGGTAGGTTCATCGACACCCTCTCCAAAACTAAGGTTACCACCTAAAAAAGAGGAGGACAGACAAGAACGTGATCGGGAGGAATTCAAACAAGAGATATAAGCATTGCTAAGGAGAGGGAGTGGACCAGAAAAGGTCTCTGTTGGGAAGAATGGAAACAGACGGATGCAGCAGAATGGTATAAGAGATAAGTTTGAGCAATAAAGGAAACAGTCATGCTAGAGGCTCTGTAAAGCTTTGAGTTAAGTACTTACATCAGCATTCCAACATGCTTACAATGACAATGCAAACATATGTGGCAGGTATGTTTGTCAGCCATTTAGTTTCGCATGTTAGCATGCTAACATTTGAAAAATTGAATTTAGTGAATGCTGTGTCTCAATGGTCACCGTCATGCCTACGTAGTGGACACATGTCAAACTTGTAAAATGTTGACCGTCTAGCGTTACATGTGTATTTTTCACTACCACTACACTGTTGTCAGATATAAGCCACCATTTTATTTACTGTGTTAGGCCTAAATCTGTAATAATTTGGTACTGCAAACGATAACACAAATGCTAACATTAGCTTGCTAGCGGAGCATTTTATCATCAGACAATGACTTTACATATGTTGTGGCGTATACTATATGGCCTATCAGCTTAGTTAACATTTATTGTTTATTAATGTTCAACTGTCATCTTCAGTGTCGAAGATTTCAGTATTAGATTTGTTGTCAGTTGCTTGACAAGTTGTGGCCGCTATCATGAACTCAGTAACTCAGTAGTAACTACACTGGTGATGGAGCCGGTCACTATCACCTACAGACATTAATAGATATAGAAATGTTCCGTGAAAGTTTCTTCATATTCATTACAATCAGTAAGTAGATAAATAAATCAATATGGAAGAAGCAAACAAGCAGATGTAGCAGGCATATATTTTGTGTTGTATTATATTTTTACAATCGTTTCGTCAAATGCTGATAATGCTTGTCTGCTTGCAATTCACCAAGCAGAAGAAGAAAACTGTCTAATCTTGCAATTGTCATTTCCAGTAAGTGAGCCACGGCCATGGCTAACTTGAGGCAACACTACTGTGTCAAAATTTGGTATGGTATTTGGTATGGTACTAATGGAGTATCTAATTTGAACACTGCATCAAAGTACAGCTGGAACCAAAGTATTGGACAATTAAAAATCCGACTGATAAAAAGAGTACAGCTGAAGGGATCGCCAAAATGATTACAATTTATCCTGTTAGGACATAAACGTGTGTATCATATTTTGTGATCCAGTAGTTGTTATAAAATATCAACATCATGGTGGCACTAGTGGAAAAGTCGGGGCATCATTCGTCATGAGGATTCATTCTCTGCAAACCATGAAGGTGTGTACAACATTTTGTGCCAGGCCATCTTGTAGATAATGATAATCATCATCAGTGTATATGTCATCACTGGTCTCCGATGGTCCTCTCACACTAACATAATACAACATCAGTCACAAGTCATGCATTACCTCTCTTGTTTTACTCAGACACTCCACAGCCTGCTGGTAGGTGAAGCCCTGGAAGTTAATCCCATCCACCTCCAACACTCTGTCACCTGTAACAAAGAAAGTTTGGAACAAATAAACAAACAAATTGATTAGATTTCCCTCCTCTGCTTGTTTCAGCTCTTTACATTGCTGCATCAGATCCTTGTGTTGGGTTTTATTTCTGGATTTTAACATCATTCTTGCTGTACTGAAAGCATCAGCTAAATGCCAAAATACACACACACACACACACACACCAAATTTCCCAGTCTTAATGAGTGTTGAATATTAGTGACACGGTGTTAAACGGAGTGTTGTTTGTCCACTCGGGGAGCTGTTATGGCTCCAGGGAAAGATGCTCAAAAATAAATCTAAAGTGTTGAATTTAATTATTTGCTGTAGGCTCTCATTTCCTTCAGTCCAAAAAACAATTAAGATAACATAATATCTACCCTACATTGTTTATCTTCCTGTTTTTTTTAGTTACCAGCCGTGACAACGTTGTGACAGCTGGTATTGTTTTCACTTTGTGAGTGTGTGTGTGCCATCATGGTAAAATGTGGTCCTGGTGACACTTCCTGTAGCAAACACTCTCACAGAAGCTGTTGTGAGTATTTTGCCAATATATGTCTGTCTGTCTGATTTTTCAACACGACAGCATCACAACTGTGCAAGACGTTATCATGAAACTTTGCAGCTGTGTAGTTGAGCTCAAATTGAAGGCTGAGTTCAAAGATGGGTGTGGCCTTAGCAAAGGGGCTGGAAGTAGGGCGTTAGGCAGTGGGTAAGGGGCCACTGGTCCCTCCAATTTACGCCCCTGGCCCACATTCGTTCTAAGTTGCGAACTGCAGTGTTACGGATGGAGTGATCCCACCGCAAGATGGCCTTTAGTTACAGTTTCATCTGAGTGTAATGTGTAATATGCTTCTCATTATTGGTACTGTATGCCTGTAAGTTGCAATTGTTTTCCTTGGTCCACTGGAAAAATAACTGAGGTTTTATATGAACAACACATATATCTTTTTTTTAGAGGGATGGGTTATAAACATTCAGCTCAATGATTCTGTGCTCAGGATGTCTAACTGTCAAATTCAGAAAGTGCTAAGGACTTTGTGCTGAGGTGTTTGTAAGTCTGCGGCAAATCTGCAGATTTCTCATGTTGTAAGAACTCAATAAATGGTGACACTGGAGAAACTTCAAATGTCCGTAAGCAGGTCAAACATTATCAAATCAGTGAATACCTGAATGTATACGTCCGTCTCTCTCTGCAGCCCCTCCTGGAACAAGGCTTCTAATGTAGATTCCTCCATTACGAAGGTTAGTGTTGACACCACCCTGAAGGATTAATGATGAAACTTTCATTCAGGACATATCTCTGATAAACTGATGAGTAGGAGGGAAAAGAGTGTACAAAGACATAGTTTCACTTATGGTTGTTATTTTGCTATTTGTAGCCGCTCAGTTCATAGCTGCAGTCATCACTGTGAGTAAGGTCACGTGGACCAACGTCTCTCTGACCCGATTTACACTTGATTTTAAAATGCACCTTGGGTGATCTGATCGTGGGTGGACAGCTCTAAATACATGGGTCAAAAAACACCAAGATGCACTGTGATCTGATCACTCAAACCAACTGCTGAGGTGGTCTGGGGTGCATTTGACCATATGTGAACACTAATGCGCACTGATGTCTTCCTGACAAGGACTATGTCATCAATGCAAGACATGCTAGTTGTTTTGGTGAGAGCCAATAATGCTCTATAACTTGCCCATTTTACGATGAGTTGGACAAAGTGTTGTGTGATAATCCATTGTTTTGCCCTTTGGAGGGAGACGTGTTGGATTCTGCTTACAACAATATGTCCAGCTGTACCAAAACAACTGCCAATGTAACTGACAAGAATGTGGATGTTATAACTGAGCACAGGCTATTTGATCTTCTAGAGCAGTGGTTCCCAACTGGTCCAGTCACTGGGTCCAGATTCCCTCTAAGTCATTAGTTTGAGGTCCTACAGTTTAATGCATTCAGCATCATACTTGCATTTGGCCAAACCATTGAGTTAGTTTGCTGTCTCTATCAAGTAGTCACTCACTGTACAGCAGAAAATGGCACTTCAAAATAAAACGTCTGTGCTTGAAATTTACTGCACTTAAAAATAAAGTGTGATTTTTTTTACAAATTTGACTCATTTGCGGTCCATTCATAATGGGAACCACCAGTTGGGAACCACTGCTCTAGCGTAATGACGTACGTAGTAACAAAATCTGAACACAACTGTTCAGCTGGAGACAGCATAAGAGACACAGGTGTGAACAGTGAGGTGTCTCTTTTAAGACCAAGTGTAAACAAGGTCTCTGTAATCCTGTCAGATTTTAATCAGATTGCATAGAGCAGACTTGACCCACTACTAGAGATCTGTTGCTGCACTAATTACTCTGACCGACTGTTCATTCTTGATGTTTATATAGGAAAAACAAAGTTATACAGTGGCCCTGGTTCTCAATGCACTGCCACTTCAGATAACATATGCTAATACAAGGTAAGCAAAAGAAAAAACATCTTTCTCTGCAGCATTTTACATGTTATCCACATCAGTCCCTGGACATATACTGATATAACATTTAAGCCTCATACTTCTTCTCTACCATTCACAGCTGCTCTATATCTCTTTCAAAATATTTCATGAACTTACAGAGATGCTGATGCCCAGACTTCCTGATATCTTTCTGAGCTCCACGGTGATCTCCTCTGGCCTGTCCTGAAACCAACACAGACAGAAACAAATCACTTCAGTCCAGATTTGTACAGATACAAGTACAAAATCAGCATCACTACAAACAACATGTAGGAAGCACAGTTAACTGCTAACATTAATTCTGGCATCCTAAAAGTGGTCTTAAAGGTTAGAGATTTCTTATTGACCCTTTAAATGATTCTAAATAAAGATACTGCCACAAAAACACCAAACCATCACCAGGATTCTACCTGTGTACTGAGGATTCGTACTTCTCGGGGGACGTGTAGCCTGTTGCCGGTCTTCGGCGTCATCATGACCGGCATAATGTCATCCAAGCTGTAGTCTCCTGATCGACTGTCTGTCATCAGCGTAGTGTTGCACTCGTTATTCCTCAACACAGAAGAGCGCCCACTGTTTGGACTCAGGCCCACTGTGGATACAAACAACAACGTCAGTCCTCCATATAATAAAGTATAAGATTTTGTAAATGGTGCCAAGCTTTTAGACTTTCCAATAAGCACTTCTGACGGAGTATACAGGCCCCTAAGAAGCTAGAGCCAATAGTTAGTTAGCTTAGCTTAGTTTAGCACAAAGACGAACATAAGGGGGAAGAGCTAGTTGTCCATGTTTTTGTGCAGTTAAAAAAAAGAACAAAGAAAAAGAATAAGCTAATAAAATTTGGAGGTGTTTTCAGGTGTATTTAGTTTTCTTTAGATTGAGCCAGGGTAACTGTTTCAAGCAGTTTCTAGTTTTTACGCTAAGCCAAGTTAATGGCTGCTGTCAGAAATACAAGAGTGGTGTCAGTCTTCTCATATAGTCCTTGACAAGAAAGTAAATTTAAAGGCAGATGCTATTTGCACCCAGGTTTCTGTCGCCAACAATGCTATTTACACCTAGGGTGAAAATAGCCAATGTGGCTCTGTACACCCAGGTGCATATTCCTGAATGTCCTGGCACCGAAATATGACATTAACGCGAACAGGTCACAGTGTGCATTCAGCAGTTTTATACGTCCTAGCTAATTTCAACTCAAACAGGTCTTTCCTGTGTGAAAGTACCATGCTTAACCCACTCAAACACCACATCTTTCTACCGCTGTGGCCTGTGTCCCTCTTTATACTGCGTCACCTGACTCTCTGGCGGTACATTTCTGAGTTTATTTTTGTAAGTAAATCACTTTCATCTCAGAGAATATCTGAGACTGACTCGTATTAGCCCTAACCACCACCTCTTTGTCTTAATCCTAACCACTTCTGACCTTGACGTGTCAGTGTGACAAGTAAGCTATTAGCCAATCACCACACATTGGGATCAGAGACAGGTTGTAGGGGTCGATGTAAGTAGCCACATAGCTGCAGTGTGACTATTCTCCCCACTATTAAATCAAATGTGGAAACCCTGAATAACTCAATTTATTTATTTAATATAAGCAAAATCATTGTGACACATGCTGTTTTAATATTTAAAATGTAATGAAATGACATATGGACAGAACTCTGTCCTAACATGTACTGATATTACTGATAGAATATAATGTGTTAAACATCTGAAGCTTTATACTGTACGATGAGAGGTGGAGGATGGATGTGTTTACACCCTTGAGAGCAAGATGAGTCAACAAAAACTGACATTTTGGCACAAAGATAAACAAGTAGGATGATGATGTAAAAATACACCAACAGTTTGACTTGTTATTATATACAACAATAGAGCTACACAATGCATGCAGGGATGCATGCTGAAACCAGAAAAGGCACTATGCAGCACAAAGAAGAGAAAGGAAATCTCATTTTTACATGTTAGTTATTCAGAACAGGTGCATCAGTAGAACAGGCTAATGACTTAATCACCAACGTTACACGCACACATAGGAGGGCAAGGGTCAAAGCCCCAGTAACGTAACACACATACAGTACACACATACACACACACACAGCACCTTTTGGCTGTGAGATAATGAGCTGCACCTCCTCAGGGCTGCTCTGCATGACCTCCGCTGCCTCGCTGAAGGTGACGCCCTCCAGGCTGATGTGGTTCAGAGAGATCAGACGACCACCTGCAGGCAAAGGTCACATTGAAATAGTGCGGGTGTCCGGTAACAATGGAGTCTGAAGACCTCCCCACCACCTGTGAACTAATATGTGACCCCAAAAGTCTGTGACTGATTCCCACAGATACCTCCCATCCCCTCTCTGTCCTCCTTTGCACTTTCTGGCCACACATCCTCTGCATCCATTTTGTTAAAACAGAGGAGTAAAACATCTACCACCTGACAACTGGACATATATGAGGAGTCTGCACCAAATAGAGGTGTCCACCGTATGAATTAGAGGGGGTTTTAAGCGTGGAAACTGATTAATTGAAGAACTGGTGAGTGCAAAGTTTGCTTTCTAAATGAGAAAGCAAAGATCCGCAAACAGTCAAAAGTGGAACTTCAGCAATACACTGAACAGTGTTGCTGAGGAAGTAAAAATGTCCACATGATTCTCTACCTGGTCGGATGCGTCCATCCTTATCAGCAGGTCCACCAGGCACAATGGAAGCAACAAAGATGCCCAAGTCATAATGCCCCACAGTATCCTCTCCCACTATCACTACACCTGTATAAACACAAACCACAGTTGTGTCAGTTTGTTCACCACATACACTCAACCTCGGTGAATTTGCATGATATCATACTGAAATTAAAGGGGTGACATTAGAAAAAGCAATTGTTACATGGCATCCTAGGCATGTTGTAGTGGTAAAGACATAAAAAAAAAAAGCCTGCAATAGTTTAAAAAATCATTAAAAACTAGACTCCATCTTGTGATGGGATCACTCCAGCTGTGATACAGTGATCTGCAACTTAGACCCCAACTACATGCAGATATTGCAGATATTTTTATAAAATGGATATTTTACTCCATGTTTTGGCCTCTCGTCTACATGCAAACTGAGATTTTTTTTAAAAACACTGTCTAAGGTGTAGATTTTTTAAAAATGCAGTTGCTGTTCATCTGTTAGGACATGTCAGACAGAACGTTTGAGAAACAATGATGTAATCGAGCATGCCCAGTGTTGCATTGCAATGAGGATACACAAGAAATAACTAAAACAACGGTGGAAGACCAGTTTCTTTAACTTTTGTTGACTTAGTATTGCTGTAGCACTTCATGGATGAACGGAGCTGTCTGCTGCGCTCACTGTTTTTGCTCCACATTAGTGTCCTTAGAAACAACCATTTTTGATCAGGCCCAGTACAACCAGCAGAACATGACTGTCGATGAGAATGGAAGAAAAACCCAGGCGTGTCCAGAGCTCTGTCATCCTTACATCAAAGGGGAATCAACAGTGATGTGATCTCCAGTAGGTATTTTGAAAAAGGTAATGCTAGCCTGTGCAATTCACTACTGTTGTGATGAGGGGAGACTGCTGAGGACAGCTAATGCCAAGGAGTGTTTGGAGTTGTTTTGCATTATAATGTGGACAAAATTATCTTTTAAAAGAAAGGGTAAAAATATTCTTTTTGTCAAAAATATTTGTGTACATGTAGACAGAGTCTTAATAGAATGTTGACCCAGGGCGTAAAGTTAGGGAGCAAATGGCCCCTTCCCTACTTTCTACCCCCTACTTCCAGCGCCCGTGCTCAGACAACACCCATTTTCGCACATTTTCACCTTCATTGTAATCTTAACTACACACCTGTAAAGTTTCATGATTGTATTTTGCACATACAGACTCGCAAGGTGAAATCAATACCAGCCCCCCTGCTGCAGTCAGTAACATTGTTCTGTGTATTAAAGTGTGATCAGCTTACCCAGGCCAAGCTTTGGGTCTTTCTTTAAGGTAACACATATGACTTCTCTCTCTGACGACGACCCCAGTTTTGTTGGAGTCTCTGTAAGACAGAAAGCAGAATAACACATAAACCTTTACTTAAAAAGTAAACTTCCTAAATGATCCATCATTCATTCATATTTAATCAGAATCACACAGTGGTATAGCAGTGACATTTTCAAAGTGCATCATCCCACAACTATTATCAACATTGAATTATTCATGAAATAAAATCACATCAGTGAGGAAATAAGAAAATGTGATGACCACAAACAGTTCAGCTGCTGTCAACTTTTTTCTGACTTTTAACCCAAAGTACACCCAGTTCCTGTTGTCTCTCAGCTCCATGGGCAATAGAAGTTGCAGTGACTGTGTCCATGCTGTTGCTTGTTTGAAGACCATCAGTTAGAATGAGCAGTACACTTGGTCATACCTCTGGCTGCTGGGGAGGTAGACGGTGCCTCAGATCCGCTCCTTGGAGAACAGGCTGGGGAACGCATCCCAGTGCTGCTGCGCTGACTGCTAGAGCAGGTACTATAGAAAAAACAATGTGTTAATAGTGAGAGTGATTACATAATTCTATACTATGAGACCAGGAAGTGCTTTTTCTGATATTGTTTGTTTGAAATAAGCACAAGAACTAATATTAGCCTGAGCTGCCAGATGAATACGTACCTCTGCTCATGGAGGCGCTGCTGTTTGATGCGGGCCTCGATCTTGGCTGCGACATCATAACACAGCTTGTTTAGGGACTCATCCTGAGGTGTGGTCAAACCGCTGTCATCCTGTGGCGTCTCTGAACAGAAGGACTTGCGCCGGCTGCTCTGAGAGCGACACACTGCCGCATACTGCACGATGTTCTCCTCTGGAGGTAAATGCAAAGAAATATGGAGGAGTTAGGAGAGTTTTATCATTTCAGTAATGCCTTCTGAAGGTCCACAGAAAAGTGCAACAACTCTTGGTGAGTTCTACAATTCAAAAAGCCAGCTTTGGCTATCGTCATGGTGCAGTAACTGACCTGAGACCAGACTGTGGCTGAGCTGGCGAGAGTTCATCTCATTGTTGAATTTGTGTTGGGCTGAGCAGAGGTCACACAGATATTTGGCTATCTTTGATCTCTCTGTGATGAAGGTGTACTTCTTCTTGCTGCCCCGGCACTCTATTACAAATTTACGCCTCTGCAAAAACATGAAGGAAAGGTTTTTACACAGAAAAATAACAAAACATCACTACCAACCACATTTTTACTTTAGCAGCAGTCTTGCAACCCAACAGCTATTGGTCTGACAGCGAATCAGCCTCTAGGGGTACCAGTCAATACGTTGGGGGTTTGCATAAGAGATATCCAGATAATGGATCTGTGTGCCAGTCATTAGCCCTTTTTATACTGCCTCTTCAAGGTGGGAATTTCACACTGTTATGCCGCCTCCCTGTTCTGTATAAAAGGCACAATCGCAGAATGGAGAGACAGAGTTGTCTCGCCTTTAAGGCGGCATCGGAGGTAGAAACAGCCCCAAAATGATGTCTGTATGAAAGGGGCAGCCAGCAGGACAGGATCATGGGCGGCACAAGTGTGACGTTTGGCAATGTGTTATAAGTGTGACCCACTGTGGGAGATTTGAAAAGTAGCTGATGGCAGGTAGCGGCTAACTCAAAGAAGAAGAAAAACAGCCGAAAATGTCAGAGGTAGTGACAGTGCCAGAACAATGTCCATATAAATGGGACAGCTGGCAGGATGGGATCATGAGTGGCACAGGTATGGTGTTTTGACAACGTGTCATGCATGCGACCCAGCATAGGAGATTTCAAAGGTGGCTGATAGCAGTTAGCAGCTAACTCAAGGAAAAAGAACAGTGGCTGAAAATGGCTGCATAGTGGGAAATCAATGAGGCCCAGGAGCTCCTTATCCTCCAAGCAGAGGACGAGATAAGCCACCATATAAGATAGACAGTCAGTGATTGTTACCGCCATATTGATGCAATTGTTACTGTTTAGAAAGTGCTGCTAATGCGTTATATGTCACACTAGAGGCAGACATGTTACATGTTAAATGTCACACCCGTCATTCCTTTTATTCCTGGGATGCCGACATGCTGTCTAAAATAACACACAGGAGCTGCTCAATGCCACTGTTGTTTGGTTCTGTGTAAAAATACAAAGGCAGCATAAAGAAGGGAGTTTGTAGCAGCTCTATAGCAAAATCTCTGTGTAAAAACGGTGATCGATTACAGTTCAATTAGTAACTTGAAATGAAAAATATACATAGAGTCATGACACTTTATAATCAGATATCTGCATTAAATACAGATAAATTTAAAAAGACTAATAGCTAAATCTTCATCAGATGACAGTTGATTATTTCCAAGATTGCATTTCAGCCAATAAGTTCCACCTTTTTGCTCCCAAACTCAAAGCTCACTCAAACATGATTGGTCAATAGTTTCATGGACTACATGGACTGCAAACAAAAACCAGAATGCTTCCAATACCAAAGTCTTGTCCAGAGTCTTGTCTGTTGCCTACAGCTTCTACATTCATATGCAGCTACCTGTCTATAGAAACTGTTTTGGCAGCAATGTGAATTTCACATAGTACGAGGGAATGAGATGATAAAACAATCACTCCGCTCACATTAGAGGAGATCGTTGCTGTCTCTCTCCAGTAGAAAGTCTGACTGGTGGATCGGCAGCCATCTTTAACCTCGTACACGATGATTCCTTTGGCACAAACCCCGAGGATGATCTCTCCTTCTATGGGCTTTTTCTCACGCGTCACACGGTGGAACAACACGCCATATTCAGGCAACTGCTGACAAACCTAAAGGGACAAATG
Organism: Epinephelus cyanopodus; assembly: GCA_026686955.1. Taxonomy (NCBI): domain Eukaryota; kingdom Metazoa; phylum Chordata; class Actinopteri; order Perciformes; family Serranidae; genus Epinephelus; species Epinephelus cyanopodus. The sequence continues at coordinate 24,228,540 of CM048933.1, read as the reverse complement.
GAGACTGTGCTTCATATGATATTAACGGTAGTTATAGTTGTGCCACTAGTCTAGATCTTAATTTCCATTATCAAATTTGACTGTTTTGCCACCTTAAGGAACTCGAGTTCTGATTCGTCTGTGAGCATCTGAGTGTTGTTGGTGTGAAGTCGGAGCAGCTCCTCCTGAATGTAAGGCAAGGCACGTTTCTCCATCACGCTCTTGGAAACATACTGGTCAGGGCGGTAGTAGTTCCTACCGTACACCTTAACATAACAGAACAAAACCTTTTATTGCTAAAAATCTTAATTAAAGCATTATAATTACTTTCCAGTAATAATACCTTACCATTTACAATTGATATGACAATAAAACAATGCTATGACTTAGTTAAAAAATTCTATATGTGGCTACTTGTTGATGTATTCATTATAATTTTAAAAGGGCTCCTCTGAATTTATTGTAACATGTCTTATTGAAATTTGTGGTGCAAAACCTCAGGCATGCAGTCTCCACACTCTGTCTGCAGGGCCAGAGCTCCGAGGTACAGAGCAGTCTCCTCGTGGCAGGACAGTCTGTCCTCTAACAGATCTCTCCTAAGCTGGAGGTAATACTGGTGGCGGGTCTGTTTGTGCCTGATAAAGAAGACAACACACATTTCAAGAATTCAACTTTAAGAGACACATTTTATGGCTTTTATGTATTAACACAAGAAAGAAAAAAAACTTACAAAAGAGAAATATCATTGACGAAGAATTTGACCCTGAAGAAAAGGACAAAGGTGGTTGTAGGCACTTTCTTCCAGCTATCTGGAGCAACTTTGGAAATCTTGGTGTCATTGTCCACAAAGAAGAATTCATTATCTGACCAGAGAATAGAAAAAAGAACAAAGACTATGAGTTGACAGAAATAAAGTATAACCTCTTATCTATCTCTTATTTAAGCTTTTAGTGTGTGCATGTTTCCCCACATCAGCATGTTACATCACCTGAATAAATGGCCTCGGAATGCTCTAGTGCTCAAATAAAATGCTTCAAACATATTTTGTGTCAAAGCAGCCTAAACCTCTTTACCGTCAAAATAAGCAAGGCCAAAGTAGAAATGTTCCACCAGGTTGGAGTGAGCCACAATCATGTCAAAGACGTCCCCTCCTCTGGATTTCACCTCACACTTAACCAGGATGCTCTGACCGTTTGGCATCAGCACACTCAGCTCTCTCTGAGTGGTTGGAGATTTCCCTTTTTTGGACTGCAAGAAGGAGAAAATAATTTAGAGCACAGAATTAAATGAAAATAAACAATCAGACGGTTGGCGAATATGTTTGGGGTGACAAATTTCCCATACAGGTGCAGAGTAATGCTTTATTCTACATGTACAAAGGACAGTGTAAGTAATAGACAGATGCCCTTGAAGGTGTCCTTTATCACTTTTTAACAGCCGACATGGAGGTGTGAACTGTCTGAGGCCGTTAAAGAATGATAATGGACACCTCAAAGGGTGCTTGTACAATGGTTACTCACCAGAGAAATAAAACATAGAAATATTCATTCATATTTTTATGCTTTGTGCCGTCAAAATCCAAAGTTTTTCACAAGTCATAACTCAGTGCCCTTAGCAACACCTAAGGGTTTACCTAATACCTGGAACAATCCTTGCCACCCCATAAGGTTCTTAGGTAATGGAAATGTTATTCACTACCCCAGCTAACAGGACAAGCCTTAGATATGACCTAACAACAGGAGGTATTCTAGTCTATCCAGCTTTGGCCCAGCTATTGGCCAGAAAGCTACTGTTACGCTATCAAGATTCAAAGTCAATAACATTGCATACAGTTGAGAAACAGTGAATTTAATTTGACAGTAGCCAGTGCATTAATTTAGAACAGTGACAGTTTCACTGGAACTACTTAGTCGGTGTCCATTATCAGTTTTTAACGGACACCCTGCAGCCAATCAGAATCAAGTATTCACCCAAACCATAGTATAACAGGGATTAATTGACAACAGGGAAGCCAGAACCCCCCACGGAGTCCATCACTGCCTCATTATGGACACCTTGAAGGGCATTACGCACACTTATATACCATGGTAATTTGCCAAAGATAAAAAACAAGACCATCCATTTATATTTTCATGCTTTTGCAACTCTATATCATGAGGTTCTTATGCAATGGAAACATTCACTACTACAGCGAGCCAGAAAGCTAATGCTTGCAAGTGTCAAAGTCAATAACATTGTGTATGTTTGACAAACTGTAGATGCAATTTGACAGTATGTTTATCAATAAGACGAGATAGCTATCCAGCCATGTTATTGTCCTCAATCAATATCAAGTTTTTCACAATTGAATGATTAAATATTAGCTTGTTAACCTGTTGCAATGAATTAAGAATGAGACTTTGACTATGTTCCTGTTGCTATGGTTACTCATTTTATACTGACTCATACTATGAAGCCAGTGCATTAATATAAGTTTCATGAGGCAGACATTAGGCACGGATCTATGCAACTTACTGATGGCTACAAGACCAGGTGTGTTACTATAGACTGCTATATAAAGATGGACAACATGACAACTCACTAAAAGTGAAGCCGAAACATTCTGATCGCCCCCTGGTAGCTGTCTGCAGTATGGGTCATAAATCGAGCTCCCTCCATGTTAGCAGATTGGCTATGTGCTAAATTAAACACTCCAAGTACATGTCAAATAAACTTTTCCCAAATATGGTTTCTGTCATTTCAGGTAGTTCATCACCAGTGCAAGATGGCAGCATCCGGCTTCATATTTGTACAGTGGGGGTAAGTGGAAATGTGTCGTCCATCATACATACAGTTTATGGGTGTGACCCTTCAAACTACTTTAAACCCTCCCAATGACAGGATCTGATTTATTTTTTCAAGAACTCACCACGATGGATCCAGGCAGCTCCAAGACAACCAGCGGCTCATCTAACACTCTAATAAACTCAGGTCCCATGTCCTGCAACAGAGAATATGGCAAAACACAACATACTGTCAACTTGCCCCATCACAAGATATTATGTTTTCATTGTATTGTAACATAATGATACAATATTCTAGCCCACCTTCAATTTCTTGTCATTCAGACTCATTGTGGAATCAAACTGTGCGAGGGATCTTGAGTTGGAGTTTCTATTACCATCCATGTACGGACTACAGGGGCTGCGGTTCAGATGCTGCCAGCTGCCGTAACTCTCCCTGTGCCGACCTCCCGAGGGAACCCTGGAGGGAAAATGAGTTTTCCATTCTGTGTCTGATGGGAGGCGAGATCTGTCATTCATGACACCACCGCTCAGACATCACACGTCTCATTTTATTCTCCTCGGGGGATTTGTCTTCGAAGCACTGTCTTTGTCATTTTCCTCATTGTTTTTAACATTTAAGCAATATATCAAACTTTACTTGGGTTTGATTGAATTTGAAGTAAACAACATATGTTCTCACAGTGTTTTCTATGTGCTTGCACTTGTAAATGGGTTTGAAAACATCTGTTACAAGGTGTGTAAAATACGTTTGGACACAAACTTCATACCCTGTGGGCTCGCATGGATAACATGCTCCGGAGAACGTTCTAGAAATCTTCCTCCTTAGCGCCCATGTTGAGTTACTAATAGAACCTCCTGAAAAACAAATCGGTATACAATACTTACATTATGTCCACAGTACACTCTTACAGCTTTCACTTTTGACATGGTAAATGTAAAAAAACTTCTTTTGTTTTTTGCTTAGAGGTAGATGAGAATATTGACACCAACCTCATGTTTATACGCTAAATATGAAGCTACAACCAGCAGTTTCTTTCTCTTAGTGTAGCTTAAGTTAGATAATAGAAGGCAAGAACAGTCTGGCTCTTTTAAAAGATGAAGAAATTAACATGTCTAGCCAATACATAAATATGTATGATTTAGCAAGCTTGTGCTGGTAGTGGTAGGCTAGCCGTTTCCCCTGTGAAGCAACAGCAAGCAGCAGCCACTTATCTTATCATAGCTAATCTTAATTTAGCATGGCTTGGCTTACCTTATCTTAGCATAGCTTAGCTTAGCTTAGCTTAGTTTAACTTAGCTTGGCTTGGCTTAGCATAGCTTAGCTTAGCTTAGCTTAGCTTAGTTTAACTTAGCTTGGCTTGGCTTGGCTTAGCATAGCTTAGCTTAGCTTAGCATAGCTTATCTTAGTTTAACTTAGCATGGCTTGGCTTACCTTATCTTATCTTAGCATAGCTTATCTTAGCTTAGTTTAACTTAGCTTGGCTTGGCTTATCTTATCTTAGCATATCTAAGCTTAACTTAGCTTGGCTTGGCTTAGCTTATTTTAGCTTAACTCAGCTTGGTTTAGCATAGCTTATCTTAGCTTAGTATAACTTAGCTTGGCTTGGCTTATTTAGCATATCTTAGCTTAATTTAGCCTGGCTTGTCTTAGTTTATCTTAACTTAGCTTGGCTTGGCTTATCTTATTTTATCATAATTTAGCTTAGCTTAATTTATTTTAGCTTAGTTTAGCTTGATTTAGCTTATTTTATTCAAAAGCACATTCCCCGTGTAACTTACTGCCCTGTCAGTCCTGACTTGGTGCGGGTGATGGCAGGAAACATCAGACTGATAGTAAATAAGCAGATACACCGCACACAAGAGGGCCGAATTCAGGCTCAGGTTGAAGCTATAAGCAAATAGGTTGTTTGTAACATTTCAAATGAAGACTAAATCAAAAGAAGAAGCATTTCCAGCCCTCTTGTGTGCAGTGTATCTGCTTATTTAACTTAGCTTAGCTTTGCTTAGTGCAATGACTAGTAATGGGGAAACTGTTTGCATTGGTGCATCCAAAGATTTACAAAAAAAATCTGCCTTCCAGCATCTCTAAAGCTCACTAATTATTAGTGATATAAAAAAAAGTAAATTTGAAAAAGTAAATATAACGTCTTCATTATTATAAAGACATTATATTTTAGTATAAAAAAATGGAGGTGCTAAATTGTGGTTTATGAGGGATTATGTGCCTCACTGTTTCCTGTACAGATTAAACAAAGAAGGTATACAGTAATGTGATAATGAGATTTAGTGACGCTTGAGAGGCAGATAATTACCTTTGAACAGGGCCAGACGAGCTGTTTACCTTCTCTTCCAGTCTTGGCTCTGTCCATAAGCAGAGATGGGACCAGGCCATTGTTTTGCAACTCGCAAATAAGTCTCAAATCTTTGCACTCAAGTCCCAGGTCAAGACCGACAAGTCCCAAGTCCAAGATTTAGCAAGCAAAGGGAAATGAATTGATTCATGGTATGCTTTTCAATCTCTGGGCTGGGGGGAAAAGTATCAAATATTTTCAAGTTACAAGGCTCAAAGCAATTTAAAGTCATAGGTCATTGATGTTAAATAAGTCAAGTTGTGTTTAAAGTCATCAAATTTATGACTCCAATGTGACTTCAGACAAGTCATACACATTTGGGTTTTTGTATGCGTTTAAAAAACGAAATAGAAAATATATACTGATGAGCTGTGTTCATCTTTTTCACATTTGAACAGAGCCAGGCTAACTGTTTCCCCTGGCTTCCTGTCTTCATGCTGAGTTGACTCGCAGCTTATCGTAGCTTCATATTAAGTGTACAGAAACATCCAAGAGTGGTATCAATCTTAGCATCTAACTCTCTGCAAAGAAAAGCATGTAAGTCAATTCCATAAAATGTCAAACTATTGCTTTAAAGGATCAGTGTGTAGGATTTAGGGGGATATATTGGCAGAAATAGAATACTATATAATAAGTAGCCTATGTTTTCTTTGGTGTTTAATGGTTTGTAACGTGAAACTGCACTATTCAGAGTTTTTATCAGTTGAAATCACTGGGTCTGTTTGCTTAAGGAAGGGAAGAGACCTCTGTGGATAATTTGGCTCATGGTAAAAACTTCCTTATCGTCTGGTTTAGATAAAGGTGAGCATGCATTTACTTGAGAGAAAAGGGGTAAGCACACAGTAGCATGTTGAGTGTCAGCCGCCTGTCTCTGAGATGCCGAACAGCATCAGAAATGCACTGATTTGTCACGTGAAACTGCTTTATTCAGCGTTTTTAGCAATTTAAATTGTCTGGTCCTTTTGTTTCGGAAAGGATGACACCTCTGAGGTTAATTCAGTGCCTGATAAAAAACTTCCTGAACAATGAATACTGAAGGAATTCTAGCCAGGAGAAGTTTTGGCTGGTTGCAATCTGCAATATATCGCTAGATGCCACCAAATCCCCCTAAATCTTACACACACTTGTTATAAAAAGATAGCAGGCTGCTGTCTGCTTCAGTGACAGAAGAGCTCAGTTTCTTACTGTGTAATCTGTCCCTGATCATTTGACTGCGGTCTGTTAGCTGGGATCCATTTTCAGCCAAGGACATGTGATCAACCTGCAAAGACATCACTGTCCAGCTCAAGGAAACAAGCAGAGAGTTGGTGCTATCTGTAAACTCAACAAAAACAAAACTAAAACTACTTAAAACAAAACATGACTTCACTGAACCAGCTGAAACCAAACCAACATCCAATTGTGGTTCTAAGGGGGGATCAGTGCCTCCATAATATGTGTATTATTAATCTTTTTTGGAGAAACAAATCTATAGGTAATATGTAACAATTTTGTCCTCTAAAATCACGTGGCCTCAGTTTGCCCCCGCTCCTTTTGAAATGGTATAGAACACCATCCACTCATCCACCCACTCACTGAGAGTTCCTGTAGACATCTTCTACCAGCTGCCTGATGAACCGTTCAGCAGGAGGCAGCATCGAGGTCCTGCTGTGAAGTTCACAGGTCTCTAGCACAGTCAGCAGGTCGGTCCGCCTGACCACAATGTCCTCGCACATGCTCAGCAGCAAACCCTCCAGCTCTGCACTCAGCTGGACCGGCTGGGAGGAAACAGGTGACAGCAAAATGGATGAAGTACCAAGAAAATGCAAGAATGAGTTTGGGCAAGAGATAGAAAGGAGAGGGAAGTACCTGGTTTTGAGGTAGATGATAATCAACACACCAATAAAGAGTCATCCCCAGTGAGTACACAACCATCTGGGGACAGCAGGACAAGGAAATGATTGAGACATTCTGCTCATATAAAAACATTTCCTCTGACACCGATTTAATAGCCCATGCTTTAAAATGATTCCTCACAATTTCTGATTAAAAAGTTAAGAGTCACAAACAATCTTTGAATGATTCAAAGTCATGTTACATAGGCTTTTGATATTATTCCTGTCCAAACAAAGCAGTATACAATGATGGACACAATTTCGTTATATTTTGATATGGTTGTCAACCTTTTCAATATGTGTCCTCTTAAAACAAAGCAATTCCTCACAACCCATTTGAAGATTTAATATGTTCACCCTGTGAGCGTTTTATAAATGTCAAATGGGTTAATTTGAATAATTTTTAGAAGCCTGAACCCAGTTTTTCTCTAAAAATAGCCATGGTATACCAAGAAGAGATGTTTTTGATTCTTTCCTATCACATTCATCGTCTTATGACCCCTCAGATTTATCTTCCGACCCCTTGCTTTAGAACCACCTCTCTACATCATGATATTTTCTAGTATATGTCCTCACAAGTCTCCGAGTTCTCTAACCTTTTCGGCTGCAGTCCTGGTGGAGGCGGCGTGACCCTGCTGGACCTCCGGAGCTGTGAAGGAGGACACGTCTTCATATCGTGCACAGCTCTTAAAGGCCAGACTCCCACTGGCGGACAGCAGCACCGAGCCTGGGCTCAGCACATTGCACATGTTACCTGAACCTAAACGAAGAGCAGAGCACAAACTGGTGACATTTACCAACTCAGAGGGTTTCTCTGTCTTTCCATGTGGTATGCGGGTGAGCACGTTGTTCTGTTTAGATGCTCTTGAATGCTGCCTGAAAGAAGAGCACTGCGCACTGACACAGGTGGAATTGGGAGGAAATATGAACCAATGAGTGGTTACCTTTTTTGGAAATGTCCAGTAAGGCATCAGAGGTGGCGAGTAGCAGACACCAGACCTCATCCTCATCCAGTGGTGAACCCCGGGCCTCCAACACTTCTGCCAGGGTCACAAATGTACCCATCCTGCTGGGATACACATATACATATATATACATATATATTACATTGAGGGTTGTTGTTTTTGGAATAATATCTGTTTGAGGGTTAGTTCAGACTTTTGTCGTGGGGGTGAATGATGTCCATATCCATAGTTAATGCACTACCTACAGCCGATGTCAGTTGGGATGCCCCCAGTTTGGTGGAGCAGGCAGGAGTACGCCACAGAAGCTAACCAATATACTGCTGTATTTTTGGTGTCCGCTATATTTAGAAAATTTAGTACTCCATCCATCCATCCATTACAACTGCTTATCCAAAGCCCAGGTGCGGGGGCAGCAAGCTGAGCAAAGTAATCCAGACATCCCTCTCTCCAGCAACGCTTTTCAGATCCTCCTGAGGAATCCCAAGGCGTTCTCAGACCAGACGAGATATGTAATCCCTTGAGCGTGTTCTAGAATCTGTCACGGGGCATCCCGCCAGTTGGACGTGCCCCGAACACCTCTAAAGGGAGGCGCCCAGGAGGCATCATGATCAGATGCCAAAACCATCTCAACTGGCCCCTTTTGATGCAAAGGAGCAGCGGCTCCATCCCGAGCTCTCTGCGGATGTCCAAGCTCCTTACCCTACCTCTAAGGCTGAGCCCAGCCACCCTTCGGCATTTCACCACTTTACCTTGCCATCAGACAGCCCTCTCCAACAGGTAATTGAAGCCTGTAAGGTTTCTTCAAAGCCACTAGACTCCATTGACAAAAACCGTAATTTTACCTCACAGAACACGGGAGTTGCTGGTCTACCGCTGCCTCGATTGGTTAGTTAGTTAGTGTTATTGTGTGACTTCGATAAAGCCAAACTAATCTTTAACACACCAGACTCACAAGAACACAAGCAAACAAACCCATCGAGGCAGCGGTAGACCAGAAACTTGCGTATTCTGCAAGGTAAAATTACTGTTTTTGTCAATGGAGTCCGGCTTTGAGCATAGATAATGGCTTCAGTTCCTCATCAGAAAGGGCTGTCTGACAGAAAGGTAAAGCAGTGAAAGTATGGTGCACACTTAAACTGAAATATTTTTTTTTAAGCAGCTAGAATATGTTTTTGTTGCTGCCTCTGACCACAGCAGTGCATATGTGCCAGTCACCATCTTTTGTAGGTAATACACTGACTTTAGATAAGCACCTTATACAACCCCACTTAAAAAATCCGAACTATGCAACTGTTATATACCATGGTGCATAACAGGAGTAGCTGTGCTAAATGGGAAATGTTCGTGTCATTTCTTAAAAACCAGTCTGGATGACCTCACGGGCTGGAATCCCACTACTAAGTACATCAGACACAGTGAACGTTTCAAGGTCAGAGGTCAGAGTTTGAGACAGACAAGCTTAGGGTTTAGTGGAATTAGATCTAATAGGAAACAAATCCAACACTTCTGTTTATTGCTAAGAATACCTTAACTCTTTTCTATTGTAATAAAGAAACATGTAGTTTCACGTGTGAGGGTCCTAAGGACAGAGGGATGTCGTGTGCTGTAAAGCCCTGTGAGGCAAATTGTGATTTGTGATATTGGGCCTTTATAAATAAAGCTGATTGATTGAATTGACTGACATAAAGTCACACAGAACGGAAATCTCCAAGTTTTTGCTTTACCAAATTAGTCTGCAGTTTTAGTTTTCAAAGCTTGAAAGACACAGTAGTAGTTTTTTGTTTGTCAGATTAGATTCCATATACTGTAGTCTATTACTTTGGACCATTTCAGTCTGTTCAGTCAAGGCTGAAGGATTGTTTTACATCACAAACTCTTTCATAACTCTTTCATAATGGTGGACAGAAGATGGCAGGCAAAATGTAGGTGAGTGGTTCTCACTTCGAACATATTTGTCCCCTCAATGACAAAAAGACAACTTTTGACTCATTATTTTCTTGCAGCAGTCCACTGAGGTTTGTAGTATTCATTTGTTAAAACTAACAGTACCACAGACGTGAGAAAATGGCTACCGTGATAAACAGGTTTACATAACACTGAAGTATTAGCATGGCTCTCAGTAACTGCAGTAACCTGAGTTTTCATTCAGATTAACATGCGGATGTTGCTTTCAGGAAGCGTCTTATTATAATCATCTTATTCCCAGTGGTGGAGCTTCCTATAGGAAATATAGAGGGAGCATTAATGGGTGTGGTGGAGTGGAGTGCGATAGAGTAAGAGGAAATGAAAAGGCAAAAGGAGGCTAGGAGGAGGGAAGAAATTTGTAGGTGTAATGACTTCACGTCTTTATCTTAATCTAAATGATATTACTTTAATTGAATGTACAACTGCAGGGATTCCCGCTGTTTCGACACACTGCTTTGCAGCCATTTCACTCTGTAGCCTTTCTGACACACAAACAGAAATAAAACTCTGTCAGACACACGTCTGGTGACATGGGAGATTGCCGAGTAAACCAGCTCTGTTAATCAGGTTATGTGTACTTTCAATTCACCCAAGACAACCTGGGGTGAAGTGTCGACAGCAATTAGTGAATATCTTTTTCACAGCAGACATTTTCACTCGTCAAAGCAGGAGAAGCACAGGTGTTACTAATAACATTCATGATGACTCTGTTTTATTAAAGTGTCACCGTGAGTCATGACAGCGTGACAGCGAGCCAGTATGAGCAATACTAGGACCCTGACACTGAAGCAGCATCATTACTTTATTTACACCTTGTGCTTTTTCTACTGCAACATTTCAAAATATGTTGAGTGAAAATTATTTTTGATTAAATGCTTTCTAAAGTCACATTTTCATGGATATAGAAATACAAGTAATTATGACAAAATATTACAGTTAATTTGTCAAGAGAAAGATGGCTGATCACACAGGCTCTTTGCTTCTTACTTACTCTGTGTGAGTTTGATGCTTTGCACAGGAGCAACCGTAAACTCAGTCAGCCTCATTTAATTTCCTACATCTCAGATGGAGGTTGTGTCGCTACAGCAGCAGCATAAAGAATCATGTACCTCATGCTTAACAAGCATTGCTCTGCATACACACATTTCAGGCCTGCAGGTGGTTTGATGAGTGACCTTCATAGTAGAAACATTCGGACACATTATGCAGCCTACCTTATTTCATCTGGTATCTGAAATGATTCTTCTTAAGTTCCTTCAGACATCCGTCACTCTGGACCTAATCCTTCTTCCCCCTATGCATCCTCTGCTGCCATTGCACCCATCTCTCCCTCGTCCGAGTGCTCCTGTCTGTCATGGCAGCTTGTCACACTCCGTCATTTCCCCCCAGGACAGATCAATCGTCTCCACACAGAGGACACATCAGCTCCGTAACATCATTTGCTCCGCACTCACAACTAATGACGTGCTGTTTCTGTGTTTTGTGTTATTTTCGACTATTTTTAGACTGGGGGACTTAAGAACATAATTGGATTTGCAGGGCAAGCTACCGGCAGATGGGGCAGCAAAGGACCAGGCCGTTGTAGGCGGCACTGTGGTAATCTGATGTTTCAGCCACAACTAACACATTAATTGTCCCACTTTCTATTAGGGCCTTACATAGATTAAGTTGATTGGTCAATGCACATGGCTCGGCGAGTAAGCAGATGTCTTGGAAGATATGCTACAGGCTCACTCCCCCAGGGCTGAAAAAAGCATTCAAATTTTACTAAATAATAGTGAGAAAAAACAAACTGACCTATGTAAAATTACATAGAGCCATATTAAATGTCAAATGTGGACAGGTAACACCAGTAAAGGTGTTATTCTGAAAATTGTATTTAGATGTGGTGTAAAATGTAAAATATTTAAGGTCATATAGTTGAGTATAAGTAGGTCAGGTGTGGTCTAAGACTCTAAAGTCTTATTAATTGACACCCTCAAAGGTTACGGTAATGGGGGCCTCTAAAGGGTACTCTTCTTATTCCTATTTTTGCTGTTTTGTGTGCAACTACGACCCAGTTATTTGCAATATTTTCTCGTCCACATACTTGTAAACATATGAAATGCTGACCCACCACTTCATCCACAGCCACATCATCAAGAGGGGGCTTGTAACTTAGTCTGGATTTACGTCTCTGTCCTTTACAGCCCAGGAAACGATAAACACGCTGACGTGTGGAGGAAATGTGAAGGTTATACAGGCAGTGCACGTGACCTCCTGTCTTGAGCAGTAGCTGTCATAAGGGTCAGATCTGAGTGATTGAATTGATTGATTGACCTGATTAAATACACTCAATCTAGTATGCTAATCTGGGCGCTGAATTCTCACAAAATGGTGCCAGAAATCATCAGGAGGACAGCGCTGATTAAATGATTTATGTATGATTTGAAATTACTGACAAATCATGTTTTAGGGAGACATTGTACTCTATTATAAGCCTTGCTTTCTTAATGCATTGCATTTGGTTAGGTTTGGTCCAAATGTTTTTATGTAGAATCTAAATCTGAATGTAACTGGTAACTCTAGCTAGCTTTCATTTTTTTATACTTTATTAATCCCCCTGAGAGGAAATTCAATTTTTTCACTCTTGTCATTAACACACAGGTTTGAAAGACACACACACACAAACAGGACCTATACATGCACAAAGTGGAGAGATGTCAGAGTGAGGGGGCTGCCTTGGTCAGGCGCCCCAAGTGGTTGGGGGTTCAGTGCCTTGCTCAAGGGCACCTCGACAGTGCCCAGGAGGTGAACTGGCACCTCTCCAGCTACCAGTCCACGCTCCATATTTGGTCCGGACGGGGACTTGATGAGGCAAACCCCCGGGTTCCCAACCCAAGTCCCTATGGACTGAGCTACTAGCTAGTATGGTATACGGTATATACAGTGGCATAGAATTGAATTGCTTGGGTAATATATGCAGGAGCAGATTATCAAATAATGGGCCCCGGGGCACAGATATGCAAAACTGACACAAACCAGCTACAACAACAAAAAGGGCCACCACAGAGTCTGTGTCTTGCTCCTGTGTAGTGGAGGTGGTGGAGCCTTTTGCATGTCTGTGCCCAGGGGCCCATTGTTTCATAAGTCTGCCCATTAAGGTACTTGAAATACATAAAGATGCAATAAAATTCTAGATGATGCAGGAGCAGGAGTTCTTTTGCAGTGCTACTAGGCTTTTTAGAGGTTTCTTAACTCTGACATCAGATAAAATATAGAGTTGAGACTTAGATTTGATCACTGAAACAGATTTCTGAAATACAGTGGACACATGGCAAGGCAAGGCAAGGCAAGTTTATTTGTAGAGCACAATTCGTACACAAAGTAATTCAAAGTGCTTTACAGAAGAAGAAAATGCATTAAAATCACAATATAAAATAAAAACATAAATAATCATTATAAAATGAACTGTAAAAGAGAAGAGTGCAGATTAGATCCTTTCAGTCATATGCACAGTGAAATAGAGCTGTTTTGAGCCTAGATTTGAACATTGTCAGAGTAGAGGCCTGTCTCACATCTTCAGAAAGACTGTTACAGATTTTAGCTGCATAAAACTGGAACCCTGATTTCCCATGTTTAGTCCTGACTCTGGGCACCAGCAGGAGGCCGGTCCCTGAGGTCCTCAGAGTCCGCGATGGTTCATATGGCACTAACATGTCAGAGATGTAAGTGTAGAGACCTGAGCACAGGACTAATGTGCTCGTACTTCCTGGTTCTGGTCAGGACCCGAGCAGCAGCATTCTGGATGTACTGCAGCTGTCTTACGGCCCGTTTGGAGAGGCCAGTGAGCAGGCCGTTACAGTAGTCTAACCTACTAGAGACAAATGCATGGATAAGTCTCTCCAAGTCAGGTTTAGACACTATACCTTTGATTTTGGCAATGTTTTTTAAATGGTAAAAGGCTGCTGATGTTATTGATTTGATGTGGCTGTTAAAGTTCAAGTCTGAGTCCATTATTACCCCGAGATTTCTAACCTGATTTGTAGGTTTTAGAGAGAGAGACTGGAGGTGACTGCTGACACTTTCTCTTTGTTTCTGTGGACCAAATACGATGACTTCAGTCATGTATGAGCCAGTCAAGTTTGCCTTTGGATACTACTGTTATCTCAAGAGCTGAGTATTTCAGACAAATAAAAATGTCTGCAGTGTGAGAGGAAAAAGAGCATTTTAAGATCTTACATTATGATCAGGCTGAGACAAGAAGAGAGCTATTTCTCAGGAGAGGAATTAAAAAGTATCCCATAGGAAAATGGTCATAATCTCAGATTGATGTTATGCTGAGCTCAGTTATGTCTAGAGAGAAACAGTCTGGAAAGAGGAAAAGATATTATTTTGAATTTTCGTTTCCTCTTTACGAAAGCGTATTGCTGCCACAGCAGGAAAAAAAAATAATGGGTCAGTATTATGTTATAACATGAAAACTTTATTGTTAAGTTTTTCACATTATAACAAAACTAGTCCATATCACCCATTGGTAGCTTTGTCACCTTCTACCTATGCCAATCCTCAATGCCTATGTGCAGTTTCACATAGATTGACCACGTCAGTGAGTAGAAAAACGTGGGACAGACAGCATAACATACCATGACTTAGTTATACCAAAAATTACAAGAAAAAAACAAACATCTGGCCACAGGGGGAGCCACAGCGATCGGTTGCATTTTAGCCATTTTTAAGCATTTTTCTGTTGTTATAGCGCCACCCAGTCGCCAATTAGAGATAAATTTCTCCAGTCACCTTGAGACGTCCTGTTCTACATATCTACAAAGTTTAGTAAAAATTGATATGGCAGTTAGGCCTAGATAAGAAATTAGCTCTCTAGTGCCCCCATTTTGTTTGATGGGGTCAATAATGGAGGGGTCCCCTCAGATTATGTGTGGTCATATGCCTACAAAGTTGCGTGGTGATCTGTGAAACGTTTAGTGAGATGTTATACACCTTTATGTGATGAGCCACGCCCTCCGCAATATTCATTGCCTTATAGAAGCTCAGTTTTAGTAAGTTTTCCAACTTTTGCCAAGAGGGAACTTTAGATATTGGTCCCTAGATTATGTTCACTGTGTTTCATGCAGATCGGTCAAACTTCCTAGGAAGAGATTGATTTTAAGTGTTTGGTTTTTTTTAATTCAAAATGGCGGAAAATCTATATATTTTGTCATTATATAGTAAGATAGTAAGATATTTTCACGTTAAAACATGATAATTTATATTGTTAGGACATTAAAATTTCCACATTACAATGCAATATTTGGTTTCGGGAGGAGGTGCACCCATATACTCCGGTTGTGAATTGACACTTGGCTATTTACAATGAACAGGCATCAGCATGGCCCAAAACACAGATAACATGAAACTATATTGTTATAACATGAAACTTTTCACGTTTTACAATATAACTTATCAGGTTTTAACATAAAAACTATATTGTTATAACGTGAAAAACCTCTTGTTGGAACAATAAACCTTTCAGGCTATAACTGATCCATTATTTTTTTTGAGTAGACTACAGTTTTCTTTGGTTGCAGTAACTGTCAACAGTAAATGTCTGTGAGAAATGTACTGTCTAAATATTTATTCTAAATACTTTTTGTGTATTTATTTTATGTCAAATTATATGAATACACCTGTAAAATACCAGTACATTCACGTTGTGTGCGGTGTCATTTGAAAACGTTGCGAAATCGTCGCTTCCGCTTCCCGGAGCGGCTGCCGGGAACGCGCAGGCGGTCTTGAACGTCCCCCTGGTCCTCATTGTGCAGCCGAGGAAACATCGCAAGGTTTCGACGACGTTGGTATGAAATGGCAGAAACTGCTTGTGTCACGGAAGCACAAAGATTAGGTTACGTAGAAGCTACACATGTATTCTGCGATGATCCCGGCCTGCTAGTGTGAGGGAAACGGGAGTGTATCCGGAGGAAAAAGGGATTAAAGAGCTGTTTTTCTCCTTTAAAAAAAAAAGAGAAACGTCCGGGTTGTGTCTCCAGCAGGCAGCAACGGCGACTGCGGGTCGACACTGGTGGAATTAACCGGAGAGGGGTGAGCTCGACATATGGATTTTTATCTTCCTATCAGACATGTTTGACGTGTTATTTGTCAACAGTTGGGGGATGGGAGCAGACCAGTTCGGGTCACACACACGTTACTGTAAATAGGTGTTACTACAATGTACACGGTGACCACCACAGCAGGCAGGACAGGTCTGGCCTAACTGGGAAAAGGCAACCAGACTGAGTGCTACACTGGGAAGCACACTGCTGTAACCTACCCATGTCAGGGCTACACACACATTAGCACCGCTTCCACTGTAAACTGTGAGCTGTGGGTGGTGTTACCGGTCATGGGAGTAGCGAAAGGTTCAACTAAAGCGCTGTGACCTCCAGTGTGTGTGGTCACTGAAAGACGATAACATCCTCCATGTAAACAGAAATCACTTACTGACGCCTTTGAATACACCCTGTTTTCCGCTAACACTCATATGTACTGCTGTGATATGATCTTGCATGTTTCTGTTAGCCTGTAAGGTGCTCGGATCCTGCACTGTGAACTGAGCAGAGGTGGGTTTACTCTGGCTATTATGCTGTAGCAGCATCTCTGTTAATTCAATAACAACAGTGGGCAGATGGGATATCAATATGTGGCTATATGCATGGCTGCAGTCTGTCTGTTGATGTGGTCTGTATGTGATTTATGTGATGTGCTAATGGCCTCACTGACCTGCACGCTGAAAGGTGAGTGGGAATATTCTGCCTTGGCAAATGCATATCTATCTTATTGTTACACTGATCAATTGGTGAGCATGTCTTAACAGGAAAGTAGGATATCTTATCAAGCCAGGGGATCAGTTTTGCAATCCATCAAATTATCACTGATATTAATCTCTCAGTCTGGTTTATTAGAATAGTCTGATCAAAGGTAGGTTAGTCAGGTTGCAGCGTGTGTGTGTCTTGGGTGTTATGCTATCTATCTAACATGTTCCTGCAGTCACATTCAGGGTGATGTAGCTCCCGGACTGCACTGCACATTGCTAGCGAGGTTTTCTAAGCAACCTGCCAAGAGAACAGCAGTGGTCAGCCAAAAGCACCAAGAAATCTGATTCCTGCACCAAAAGCGAAAGGTTGCCCGCAGAGATGGGATCATGAGTGCTGGCTAACACATAACAAGCCCACATTCATATCCGAGAGTCCTATTGGTTGATGCTGACAGATTTGCGGCTTAATTGTATGTTAATATTATATCATTTTAATATTTCTCAACAGATGAATCACAGTGTTAACAGTATCAAGGTTGGCTTTTGATTTCTTAGCTCCTCTGTGCTAATATTACACAAACTGAGTGCCTTTTTGTTTCAAAACTCCATAAACAGGCCAGCTTATACTGCTCACAGGTGCATACCATAAATTGCCTTGGTTGGTGTAGTCAATATTTGATATGAAGACAGGCCACACTGTGGCATGTGCTGCTTGCTCCGCTCTAAGCTGACAGCCAAGACCAGCCGTGACAAAATAAAACAACAGCATGCAACAGTTCAAACAGTCATGGGTGAGTGCTAAGACAGTTTCCTTGAGAAGGAGTCACCACTCTCTCGTGTCTTTCCACACCTTTGGATCATGTTCAGATCCTCTTCTCCAAATGTGATATTTCATTAGTTGTTGTTTTTATCCTTGTGCAATGTACTTTGTGTACACCTCATGTAAGCCTGCTCAAATAAGGCTTGTTGTAAAGACTACAAGCACAATTTGGATATATAACAATAATAATTGTGCAGCTGAGCAACATGGCAGAAAAAAAATGCTGTCTTTTTTTCATAACAGTCCACATTTGTATACATAGCATCAATTTCAGTCACTAGTCCTGTTGTTAGAGGTTCCCTTAAGCTTTAAAAGATTTAGAAGCTAAAATATGATGAAGCATTGTCTGAGCTGAAAACAGAAAATCTGTTGGGAATAATCAATGTATAAAATGATCTACAGTAATGTCAGTCAGAAAAGATAGCACGTGTTGCATATCAGCACCATGTCTGTCTTTTGCCATTTAAAAAAAGCAACAGCATGTGTGAGTTGTTTATTAAGGGGGTGGAAAGCATATAGTAATGTTACTGTTTGTTATGGGGGTGTTTCTCTGAGTCTTGCTGCATGCTCCAGTGGATAGGTGTATTTGCTGGTGTTTGAGACTGCGTGCTTGCACTCCACGTGCTTCATTGGATAGAACTTTGTAAGGTATTGTCTCATCCACTGCATGGCCAAAGGGGGCTTTAAGTAGCTGAAGTGTGTGACATCTCCCATTGGTTTGTGACTTCCATTCTGAAGCCTGGAGTTTGGCATTTTGGCCAACATCATCTTGGATTTTTGGAGCCAAAGGTGACCATATTTGGACGAGAAGGTGGCGCTTACCTTTAGTCTAGCTGCTTGCTTGATTAGCATGGTGCATTTACATGTCGGTGAAGATTCTCAGTTATCCAGGTCGTGGTAATCACAAGTGTGTTATGGTCTGTACCTGGACTTGCTTGCGTTTCTTGAAGACGCTTTGCCTCTCAGACATTTCGCCTCTCAACTTGGATGAGAGGCGAAACATCTTTTAGAAATGCAAGCAAGTCTAGTTACCTACATTATAGCACATATGAGGTGCATTTACAGTCACAGTTAACAGTGATAATGCTAATGCAACTTTTTTGCCAGCGGAAAACAAGCTAAAATCCATTAAAACAAAATATACTAACTGGGAAAAAAATGTGACTTCTAAGAATGTCTTTTAGTACAACTAAACACTGAACGATACATTTTTAGGGGATCAGAATGTTATTAATTAACTTTCATGAAATTAAAATGCACTGAAATAGCGACAGCTATGCCTAATCTGGGGTTACGCCATGGTTACGTTGCCTAATCAGCGTTGTCGCCAGGTAGTGACTTGCCAACACACAGCATCCACCTGCCACTGAAAGTGCCCACGCCCTTGATCACGCATAACTTTACTAATGCCTTAATAGCTTTGCTTGTGGAGCCAGCCTCTGGTGGCCATTCGAAGAACTGCAGTTTTTGGCACTTCTGCATTGGCTTCGTTTTTCAACCTCTAGTGGTAGCAGGTTGGTGTTACCCTGCCACTGATGTGCTTTTACCTCACACAGAGGTAATGAGCTTGGTTGTTAGTACGTTGTCAACTAATGTAACTTATAGTATATTTACATATCAAATTTGTCATCAAGGACGTTTTCTGTAGTGATCAGCGTTCATATAGTCCAGCTGTAATTGAAAGGATTGCATTTTTTAATGTACAAGACAGAAAAATGTAATTTTTAGCATGTCTTTGATTGTTGCAGATCAGGAGAGATGCTTTTTTCACCTGATAGCAGATCACCTATGATGAGCCCAAATTCCCTGGCATGAGTGACTCTCCTCTAGTGGTCATAATTTCAGACCCTTATCACACAACAGCTGACTGCATGTCTGAATGTTGAATTTTGTTCCGAGTTTTTGTCTTTCAGCTTATCTTGTTTTCTTTTGCTTGTTTTATTTTTTTGTTTAGATGGTGGCAATTTGGTTGCTTAAAATATTCCTCATTGTTGTGTCGTCTTTTGTGATTAGCACATTACCTAAAATGGGGTTCAAACTGCAGGGAGTTTGAGCATAAATACCCCCAAATTGTCCCTCCAGACAGTCAGAAATGTGGCATAGTGCTTTATTGGTAGCAATGTTCGACACAGACTGTGCCCTTATGAGCTCTTATCAGCAGCCATTACTACGACTGAATGTGAGCGATTCAAAGATACAATCTATCTCCCAAATTGCAGGTGGAGCCACATAACTCGAACCACATTGATAAAAGAATCTGGACAGTGAAGTCGCTGCGTTCGGAGTGACAGGAGCAGACCTGTGATAGCAGATGAGAGACAGGTTGACTCCCAGGAGAGACAGTGTGATGGACAGCGGTGGGGAGAGAGACCAGTGTAAATCTGGGCAGGATTGCCAAGACGAATGTGTGTTCACCTCCACAGAAGCCATATCTGACACTTTCTGACACAGTTATCTGTTCTTTTCTGTCTGGTTGTCACAGATATTATTTTGTCACAGTCAGTGATTTACAATGGAAGGCGACAACTGTGTCAGCAGTGGTTGGTGGGAGAGCTGTGATAAAGCTGCAACTTTGATGTCTCAATGTGATTTTGATAAGGATTATCAAGAGATCTGAATGAACTTTGACCCTTGAAGGTGTCATGTGGCCAGACAGATGAAACGATTTGTTGGTTTGTCTTTTGCTTTGTTGTATCTCTGTGTAGAGATGCAGAACCCACTTATTTACTGAGCTAACATATTTCATTCATTCATTCTTTATGGCGTGCAGCCCTGGCTGTGTAAGTGTGTGATGGGAGGGGCACACACATGTGCAATTCTCTGCCTACTAGGCCTAACAGTTGAATTGGGTTGACAGCCTGACACACACTGTCATATCTCTCAGCCCCGTTTCCACATGCAGCCACAGATCCTCCTTTCTCACAGTCACCCTGATATGTGCTGCTCTGTTTTTCAAAACGGGAGAGAAAATCATGTCATGCCGTACGCTGAAGACTAACAGCAGCTCAGACATATTCTGCAGTGTTTAAATAGGCCTGGTAGAACATGATGTGAGTACATACTCTCTCTCCTATGCGGCTTATATTTGATTTACCGAATGACATTTTCTGAAAAGCACTATAGAAGTCGCTTACATATTATTTCTGGTCCCTTTGCATCCAGATACCACTGGCAAATGAAGTTGACATTTTTTTGCTGCTGGGTGGATCAGTGTAAAGATTGGATGATATGCAACATCAGACTGAATAACATGGAAATATAGAGATGAGAGACCATGATATATTAGGGTTGTTATAGCAGTCATATTCATGTAAATATATATTCCTGCAGCTTCGCCACAGTTGGGAAGTAAACACATGAACAGATTTTCCTTTTTAGGTCTAAATTAAGCCTAAAAAGATCCATTGTTGCACTCTGCATTTAGCCTACTGAAGAAAATTCCTTACTTCGGTGACCCCTAGTGGTGGTTTGAAACATCCTGTGGCTCACATTCTTACTGAGGAGCTAGCCTCACATAGCCAGACCTATCTCGCGCTGTGCCGAAGTTCGAGAAAGGTCTGGCTCAACCCATCAAATTCCACACTTAGGGAAGAAAAAATGCGCTCTGGGTTGTTTGTATTTCTTTAAACCAATCACAGTTATCTTGGGTGGCACTAAACCCAGGATGCAGCAACAGCACCTTTGCAAATCAGCGTCAGAAGAGAACTTGTTTCAGAGGAACATTTGCTCATGGGGAGGTGAGCCCTGGCATTAAAACGGCTAAATCCCTGCTGAAGAAAATGTGGCGTAAAACATAAAATTACTTTTTATCGCAGGGGTTTCTAGCTCAGGTTGTTGTTTCACGCACAGCGGTGTAACAAAGTGTTGAGATATGTTTGGCTATGCAAGACTAGTTTCATGTAGCAATGGGGATTTTTAAAACCGAAGCAGGTGTCCAATGACGTTACACCCACAGTATCACATCCTGTGAGCCGGACTGCTCAGGAGCTGCAAAAGCTGAACACAGTGAGACTCAAACATTTCCTTGCAATTTCTTTCTAGTTGCCTGCATGACACACATCAAACTAATCAGTTTACCAATGACACGGCTCGCCATTTTTCAAATTGCAGCCAGGGACAACAGGATAAAAGGCGTGCAGGCAGCATGTGAGGTGGTAGGTAAGGTGTTGAATCTCTATCAGGTGATAATCAAACAGCTGCAGGTGGTGGAGATACTTGAAACTGTTATTTCATCTTTTTACAGCTTGTCAGTTTTGCAAAGTCACTGAAGAGCCTTTTCATTTTGGATGCAGCCATGACAGGCTGTGTAAAATATCTTTTCATTAGTCTGTATTATTTACGATCTTGTTTGCACATGTGGTATTTTGTTACATGCCACACAGAGCCGTCATGTCACATTGGCTTACGTGCAGCCCGGTAGGTCACCGGGTAAAGTGCATACCGTTGAGGCTGAGTCTTTAGAACAGCGGCATGGGTTCGAGTCATGGCTGTGCCCTTTGCTGCGTGGCATCCTCTCTGCCTCCACTGTCTGTCTATCTTGTTGTCGATTGAGCAGAAATGTCTAAAAAATAATCCTAATAATAAGATGATTAAGTTGGCCTAAGCTCCATGTGCCAGTTTGTTTTCCAAATCAACTTGGGTGAAAGCCACGTCCCCCTTAGAATAGGGTTTCTCTCCATAGTTGGGGTTTGGGTTTGCCCATTTTCAAACCTACATTGTATCAGCCTATACAAACCAAGATTCTGTTACTGTATTACCTGTTTCTCGTCTAAAATGTCTGCAGAAATATATTTTAGTGTAATGTTTGGTTGTAATACGAGAATTTGTCAACAGGAAGTGAGCGCCATACTGTTTCCTGTATTGTAAAAAGCTGAAAAAACTAAGATGAAACTGTAGAACTAGACAGTGCCAATAAAATATCAACTATAGATGTCAGTTTGGGGTATTTTTGCTTTCAGTAGACACTCACCAGCAACTAACCTGTTAATTTTTGAAATACAAGTGGCCTTCCCTTTTATTCTGGCAGTCCATTGATCCCTGCTGGCCAGATGCTATTGTTAACTAGCTAGCAGTGCCATCACTGTTCCGCTGCAGAAACATTGTGCCCACCCTCCATTCTCCCTCCAGAGTAATCGTTAACTGTGCTAACTATGCAGTGCTGACACTGCTAACAGTGCCAACAGAGCTTACAGTGATACCAATGCTAAAGGAGTTTTGAGGCTTATAATAAATTTACTCACAGGGCAACCGAGGGGGAGACTGAGCTTGAGAACAATGTTTCTACAGCAATGCTGTTGGGATGGCGTTACTAGCAGTTATTGTTAAATGAGGACAGCGGATAGCTAGCTAGCTCCTACCAGTCCTGGATGGTGAACAGTGCAGTAAATAGAAGAGTAGCAAAATTAACCTACAGATCGACATGTAACAGCTCAACAATATACTTGGTAGTCAATTTGTCGACAGCTAACTGTAGGTGTGGGAATCTCTAGGCACCTCACGATTCGATTCAATTCCGATTCCGAGGGCAACGATTTCGATTCTAAAACGATTCTCAATTCTAAAATGAGCCAATAAGAAAATTTACACTAGATATTGAAAACAATATTGTAATAAAGCTGGGAATACATATCTAGTGCACACAAACTGTATTACTCACTGTGGTTGAGATGACTACACTTCACCGGTCCATCCTCCTCATCCACAAATCTCAACGGGACTCTCCTGTCCCTCGTCAACCTCCTCGACATTTCTCCTCCAGTATTTACAAAACTATAACTGACTATAACTATCTGTGAACTATAAAAACACAACCTAATGTAAAAAAAGACTAACGGAGGCAAAACTTCTAACTGTGGTGCAAACATGACGAAAACACGGCAAAAAACACTCAGAAACATGGCATGAAAAACACAAAAGCTCTCAAAAAACCACAAATATTATTATTTACAACACTAAATATTATTTACAAAGAAAACGCCACGAAAAACTCACCAAAACACAGCTAAATCACTCAAACTTGCACTCTCCTCGTCAGTTTCACTCTCCTCCTGCTGTGCTCACTTCCCTCCCCTCCTCCACATGTAATAACGTCTTTACCGTAATGTAAATCGTATATCACAGGCTCCGCTTCTCAGCTTTCAAAATCCGTTGGAATTATGTCAATAGCGCGAATGGTCGAGGAGTTACGGTAATTTGAAAAATAAATATAAAGATAAATCGATTATGAGTTTTCCACATCAATGCTTGCATCGCTCAAGACAGAATCTCGATGCATCTAAAAATCGATTTTTTTCCCCCGCCCCTAGTTAACTGTCACATCACTAAAATGATCCAAGATTCTATTACTGCGTTCATTGCTAATTTCTCGCCTTAAATGTTTTCAGAAACGTATTTTAACTTACTGTTTAACTGTTATTCAAAATTGCTTGTTACTAGCTGGCCGCTGTATTGTTTCCTGTGTCAAAATAGCCAAGCTTGTGTGACGTTACCCACCTGCAGGAGCTTTTTATGATCCAGTGTGGTGCAGTGCATTGTGATAGTTGTAGGCTTTCTACCTATTGAGCAAGAACAAATGTCACAGCCCCTTTGCTGTTTTCTCCAGTCGTGTTGCACCAGTTTAGATGTATTTACATCTTCTACTGCATAGACGGCCTTGTGTTATGAAAAGACCAGCTCTCCAGCAGTGAAATACTTCTTTAAGTGAATTTGTTTAGTAAGTTTTTCATTTTATTGAAGTGTCATGATATGTTTCTGCTTCTATACCTGCAAGTGTGAGTGTTTGCTCAAGTGTACGTTGTTTTTTTTTTTCCAAACATTCAGCAGTATGTCTCTTGCTGTAAGATAAAATAACTGAGCTCAGGTTCTTTTGTGAACCTTTGATTCATCCCTGTGGATCTGCACAGCGTGGCTTAGCTGCAGACTGTCGACAAGGTCCTCCAGCGGGAGAGGGAAGATTGTGTTGCAAGAGGCAGGAGAAAGGAGAGGAGACAAAGCTAGGAAGAAACAGAAGGGATTAAACACAAGTATAAGGGAGGAGGCACAGGGGAAGATGAGTAGCGTTTGAGTTCAATGTAAAGGTATCTTTTCTGGTGTATTGGTCTTTATTTTAGAGACTTTTGGGATTTGATTTGACTTCCAGTGTATCTAAAAACCTTCAGTAGTGAGACTACACCAACAAGTGCGTGTCAGACAACTGATGTGTTCATTGATCTCTGAACAGGGTTTTTAATTGATTTAGTCTGGGTCTTGACTTGATTTCTACCTTCCTCTGGTCAGATCTAGTCCTAACCTGGTCTCTGAATTTAGTCGGATGCAGTCAAGGTGGTCATGACTCCAGCCCTGCAAATATAAGAGATAGCAAAATGGAGGAAATGAGAGAACGTTTAAAGAGCCGGGTACCCGAGTAGGAAGATGATTGGAGAGGAGAGGAGAGGAGAGAAAGAAGAAGGCAAACCTCGTCAGCTAACAGATACTGAAAGGAAGAGGGGTGGGTTAGCGGTAGTCAGGGAAACCCAGAGGTCGGGTCATGGTCTGTGGAACTTACAGCTATCATCACAACGCCGACCCCCTCAGCACAACGTCCCAAATTCCACTAATGATTCGTCGTCTTCAGACGCAGCATGAAACCCAGCTTCCTCTGTGTCTCTCTGCCTGGATCATCACTCCATCGCACAGACCTTTGGGTTTTATATAGTAGTCATTATAGCTGATGAAGCGGCAGTAAGAGGAGATTTATACTGTACCACTGCACACATGAGCAGTATATCTGCACTTCAGTGGGGTTGGTTACTACTGGAGACTTGACAATTCTTTATTGAATAAATATAACTTGTTTGCATTTTAGAACTGTAGATAAGGGTGTTCACATTAATTACATGAGGTCTCCACATAATACCAACCCCAGGAGTGTTTAATTGAATTAACTGAGTGAAGTGGCGAGGTAATAAGCTGTTTCTAAGCCAGACTGCCTGCAGTGTGGGGGGGTTGATGGATGCATCTACAGTAGGAGCAGCTCCTTAAAGTGTCATTGGCTGTTTTTTTACTGGCTTAGATACTGGAGCATAGACTAATAATGGCCACTGTAAAGTCACCTATTGGTTTGTGTACTCATTTTTGAGGCCTTGAGTTTGGCATTTTGGCCGCTCCCATCTTGGCTTTGTGTAGCCAGAAATGTGACCTTATTTGGATGAGAGGGTGGAGCTAGCCCTTCCGCTAGCTGCTAGCCCGGTTAGCTGGTACATTTACAATACAGCTATGGTTAATAGTAGCCCCTTTTACACCGCCTCTTAAAGAGGTAA
The DNA here is from genome assembly GCA_026686955.1 of Epinephelus cyanopodus. Classification (NCBI taxonomy): domain Eukaryota; kingdom Metazoa; phylum Chordata; class Actinopteri; order Perciformes; family Serranidae; genus Epinephelus; species Epinephelus cyanopodus. Next base: position 24,202,713 of record CM048933.1, on the reverse strand, counting down.
ATTTGGTGCCATTATGCCGCTCCGTCATCCTGTATAAAAGGTACAACAGCGACAGATTTGTCTCACCTTTAAGCCAGCATCAGAGGTTGTAACAGTGCTGAAGCAACGTCCTTATAATGGGACAGTCGGCAGGACGGGGTCATGAGTGGCATGGGTATGATGTTTTGATGACGTGATATGCGTGTGATCCTCCGTGGGAGATTTTAAAAGTAGCTGATAGCAGTTAGCAGCTAACTCAAAGAAGAACAGTAGCCGAAGCCAATTTGGAAAACAGTAGGGCTGACCCAAAAAGTTCGAAGCTTCAAAGCTTCGAAGCTGTGTTTGATGGCATGGGAGTCGATTGTGGAAAAAAAAAATTCCAAGCTTCGGGTTTTTTTTTTTTCTTTCGTTTTTTTGGGAGGCCTTAAATGCAACACTAACCCCCACCAGTCCGATACTGACAACGAGTGCACGTAGAGGTGGCAGACATGTCCAAGAGGTCATCAGATGTGTGGTTGCACTTTAAAATATGCCCCAACAATCCCCAGAAAGCAGAGTGCCAGATTTGCCAGAAGCAATTGGCATATCACAACTCAACAACAAATTTGGGACATCACTTGAAAAATGTAAGTAGTAACTAGTAGGCCTAATATGCATTTTCTAGTTCCACCGGTCCGCTCTGACTCTGATGTCAGAGACACTTCTGATGCTCTGAGTTGCGCGACTTATCACTGACCATTAGTGTTTTTTCATTTGTGAATATTTTTATCTTAATTCTAGTGTTGGAAGAAACTACGTTTTTGCCATAATTTTTTTTTTCTGCTGTTAAATTAGGCATTTTAACAGTTAACCTTTGGGGATTGACTCGCCAGCCTCAAGTGGCCATTTGAGGGAGTGCAGTTTTCGGCACTCCTTCATGCCTTCACTGTTCAGCGCCGCAGGTTGGCTCTTATGCTGGAGTGATGGACAGAGTTTGACACTGCCACAATTAGAGACATTTGTTCCAAAATTCAATCATAATTCACTCCAAATTTACCCTTATAAAATGCTTGTTAGGAAAATGAATGATATTATCCCACACTGACAAGAATAGTGGTTCACCTGCATTTTCTGACAAAATTGACAAAGTCACATTTTTACCAATTGGAAAGCATACAGTATATAAAGAATGCCTTATCAGTGTTTTGGAAATCCCTGTTTAGTTTTGTGAGGATGTTTTGGCAGCTTGAAGAAAAGTGTGAAATCAGATGTTGAAAAGTGGTGAAAAAATGACAACCTCTCTTTCTCTTTACGCACTGCAGGTCTTGCGAGCTCCACTTGAATGCCCAGTCATAGCGTTCGTCCAAGGCTTCACCATGAACCGGAACAAGCGTGAAAAGGAGTACTACAGTATAGATGTGGGCGATTCAACTTTTATGGTTTTAAAGCGCTACCAGAACCTCAGACCCATCGGCTCCGGAGCACAGGGAATTGTCTGGTGAGTCAAAGGAAGAAATCCTAATATTTAAAAAGATGTCTTGATCTTTGAAATAGTATTTCAACAAAATAAACTGCACTTCATGGTCTTCATTGGTGGCTGGTGTTTTTTCCTAGTTAGGCAAACTCTGTGAGATGTGTTTGTAAGCCCTGGAAAAAAAAGTCTCACATGTCCAAAACAATCTTTAAAAATCTATTTATCAGTCAGAAAGGGGTGAAACTGCAGAAGTAAATGTTCCATATAGGAACTGTCAGTTGAGGGAACATTTGATGAAAGCTACTGATGCAGCGCTCAGACTTTGCCAGCTGCTGGCTTTGAAAGTTGATGAGATCAGACGTTGTGATATCAGCATAAGTTGCATACAACACAGAAATTGATGCATAATGTAGTATTTGTTGACAGTGCAGTGTGGTGTTGTGTTCCCTGTGGATTTCTGTAGAAGTGAAAGGAGTACAGGGAACGTGGATGCTGAAATAAATTTGAATCTGAACCCCAGGATCACCATGTGAGGATTAGCTCCTGTATGTAATGATATCATAGCACTTGTGCCATGATGGCATTGTTTACATATTCATCATTCCAGTGGATTGATTAGACGATCATTTTTATTTATTAATGGCCAAAATGGGACGTTCCAGATAATCCTGGTCCAGTTGTTGTAACATGAGCAAAGTAGGATGAACTCCTTTAAGTTCTTTGCTGTCATCGATCTTCTCTGGTCCTCATACCAGGTAGGGGATGCCCAGAAAGTGAGACACATAAGGATCAGTCAAGGCTTTTCGTTATGTGAGGAATTGCTGGTCAAATATCAGCATCCAACATGCTTCTCTTACGTCAGCTCCAACTGTGAGGGATCCTCAAGATTTTTGTTAAAAAGATATATAAATGTTTGTCGTGGAATCCCCACATTGTCACAGCTCCATCACATAGGGGAACTTACCAGCTTTCTATTGTAACAGTGTTATTAAACAGAAACATGTTGCGTGACCAGAAAAATTAAAAACCCCTGTACAGTAAAATACAGTGAAATACAACAACATTGTAATGTTGCAAGGTGTCTCTGATATTTTGTTCCTCCTAGGACTGTTTTTATACTGCGATATATAGCACATTCTCTACAGTACTGTAAATTGCCATAAAGCAGTATTGCTCATTGATTGCTCAGTGTAAAGGCCTTAACACACAAGGGACATTTTTTTGTGCCATAAAAATTGCACATCAATATAATTTTTAAAAAAACTGTAACCCTAACCGAGGGACGGCAACAACCAATTACATTGTGCAGAAAGGACATCACGTCACAACGTCATGACAACCTGTTGATCAATTATATTTCTCAGCACTCTATTATATGACAAAGGATACAAAAATGATAGAGCGAGAACTCAAGGACATCGTGTTGAGTAGCATCCACGGACAATTACATGGAGGCTCGGTAGTCCAAACCAAGATGGCACACTTTGTCATCCTTTCAACCTTGACAACAGCAGCACATACCACATCCACTCCCTCAGTTCTTGGCTCTCATAGTAAAGGTCCTAGACATAAACACTGTGTAAATGTTTACCAGAAAAGACTCAAAGTCACTCAGAGAAAATCTATTTGAAATTTTTATTGAACAAGCGTTGCGACTGTTGCAAATTCGCAACACTGCCGATATGAATAGTTTTGAGGCAAAAATATTTAAAGGTGAGCATTTTGTATTTTCATGTCATTTATTTGTCACACCCCACGGTGTGTAAAGGTCTTAAACAATATGGGAAAGTCTGATCTAAAGGCAGAAAGATTTCTAGCTAATGGTGCTTTTTATTGTCATACCGTCCAACTAGTTCTTTCACATACAGTGGGCATATAAATTGGACAGAATATTACGAGCACCCTCTGCTCAATATAATTCAGTTCGATACAACAACTCCATGAAGTAGAGCCTTAAAAGCCACAGAATTGAACAAACAAACATTTTAAAGCTACTAAAAATATTTTAGAATTAACAGCAGATCAAACGTGTATGTGAAAGGGATCAACTCGTCCCAGTTCAACAGCAAGTTACAAGACATGCTTACCACAGGCTACAGTTTGTACCTACCCCTAACTTAATGCAATATACAAGCACAATTGTCAGAACTTAGGGCGGAGACAGACAGAGACGAGTGCCGTGATGTGTGTTAAAAAGAGAGAGTGAAAGAGAGAGGGAAAGTGAAGGTGGACTGTTGCATGCATTGTTTCTGTAAGTTATTAATAACTTACTCTGAACCATTTTCTGACACATAATAGACTCAGCATAGACTGCTTCATCCTATTGCTGCAGTATGTCACCATCGCTTCAAACTGCTTATTTTGAATCCTAATTTTAAATATATTTTGATTTTTTTTTTAATTAATGCAAATTTGGCTGGGTGGTTTATAAAATATTTTTTCTGTTGCGTGACAAACACACATTTATTTTTGCTTTGCCTCAACTTTAATGCTGCTTTTAAATGTGTTTTTATTATGCAGTAACCATCACTGTTCTTTGGTACCACAGGGTGCCAGTGACAGTAACTGACAGTGTCAGACTGCAGCCTGAGAATAAACACAAAGAAACACACAAACTTAAAACAACACACAAACTTTAAACAACACACATTAGCTTTCTAGCAAATGTGTCATTCTTATTCAAAAGCATGGAAGCAGGTATTGTCCTGAACCTTGTCTTGTTGAACCAGCTACCAACAAACCAAAGGGTTAAAGTATCAGCGCGTGTGAAACATCCTCAGAGAAATGCGACTAAAAGAAAACATAGTTTGTTTTTTTATTCTTTTGACATATTATTTTTGACCAAGTTTTTGCTTTCATTTTCACTCCAGTTCCGCGTATGACCACAACTTGGAGAGGAACGTCGCCATCAAGAAGCTGAGCCGGCCGTTTCAGAATCAAACTCATGCGAAACGGGCCTACAGGGAACTGGTGCTAATGAAATGTGTCAACCACAAGAACGTAAGAGCTTGAGTTCCGTTCTTTTGAGCATGTTATTTTAATCTTTCTGTATGTCTGTTTTAACATTAGGGATGAGATGTGACACCTTTACTGTCTTATGTATAGGTGTGTGTCCTGTGGGGACAGGCTTATATCTGGGTTCAAAGGTTGTTTCAGAGCTTAAATCAGTCAAGATGCAATGTGATGAACAAGCATGTGGGAGCAGTGAATTTCCGATAGAACAGCGGACACTTGGATGAAGCAAAGCTTGCCCTGAGGACAGATCTGGAAAATGTAACTAAATCAGTTTGAACATCTTTTTTGTCCTCATGTGTCCTGAAATTGTGCTGTGTCAGGCTGCATTTCAAATTACAATACCTTGGTTGATTGACAGGTCATCTTGAAAACAGGAATCTTGTGGATTACCACAGCGCTCCTTCCTGCTACTGCTGTTCTATGTGGGGTTTTGAATCAGTGAATGTCCTGTTGTTCATTATTGAAACTCAGGCTGCTGCAGTCGGAGCCTCTCAGTTGTTCCTTGGTGGTTCAGGGATGCAGAGTTGATAATGGTGATGTCATTCATTTACAACCCTTCATTTTCCCTCCACACTCACAGATTAATAACTGTGCTTTTTATTTCGACAGATAATCGGCCTTTTAAATGTATTCACACCACAGAAGACACTGGAAGAATTCCAAGATGTGTGAGTATAACTGAGCCCAAATAACATCTGCTTGCTGCGTGTTCGTAAAATCAATACAGGATGTAGCATGCTGGGGGCTTAGATTACCTTTTCTGGCTTTGGGGGCTTGTGCAGCTCAGCTTGATCTCTGGTTAGTGTGTTATTCTACCTCACTATAACCACACAGTGCGGGGAGATGTGATTTACAGAAGACATAAATTTATAATCCCTCTAATTACCGTTAAACATGCACATGTTTAATGTTGAAGGTACATTCTACAAACTAGATCCAATCAGCTGATTAACAGGTGGGAATGTGTCATCTTAAAATAAATGTAAACACTGACTTAAGGAGAAGCTTTAGTATTTTTTTCAACCCTGACTTTATCTTCCTATGTTTTCGTGCTCAAGTGACTAATGGGAACTACGCTTGAAAAAATTGTTCAGTGCTGCAGCTGGCAGCCTCAAAACAGGCTGCAGTGTAACCACTGGTAACATATGACCCATATGTCTTGTTTTTGCCACTGACAGGTTCAGATTATCATTCTAAGTGTCTGACAACATTATGGAAAGGATCCCTACAGAGATAAATATTTTGTTGAAGAATAAGATCATTTTTCTTCACCCAGAAACAGCCCTGAACTTTAATTTTTAAAATCAAACCACAGCTGGTGATTGTTAGAAAGTGGAAAGATGAACCAAGACGATTTTTGTGAGTTTTGTATTGTTTCTGTCAACTTTGAATTAAGTGACTTTTACGTTAATTAATTGTTTTTTTTAAAATGAAGACTGGTGAGTTTAGCCTTAGAGTAGGAAGGTACTGATGCATTGAGCAGGTGACAGTTCACGGCCGTCTTCAAAACACACTTGTGTCACACACTCCAAAAGAAACTTGTTGAAACTCTAAACAATAATTTATTGTACAAAACGGGGGAAACAGATGTTGACAAAAACGGTTCCATAATTCATATTAAATTCAAAAGATAACAAAAAAAAACAGCTACAAGTTAGAAGGAATAGTGATAAAGTGGTAAAACTTGGCATTGATCCACAGCCTCAGATGGATGCGGAAGCTCAGTTGGTAGGCTTTTTTATTGATAACCTACATTTACCAACAACAAAAAGACTACATTTAGCACCAAAAAAATATGTTTAAAAATAAAAAAGTATATAAAAAACAAATATCGAATACCAAATTTTCATAACGAATACCTACCCATAGAAACGAATATTCGAATATCCAAATATTTGGGTACAGCCCTCCATACCATACTTACCCTTTAAGTCACAACAGACTGAAAATGGCTATATTTGAATATCAAGGGTCCATGACACAACTTTTCAACATACAAACTTCCAAATAATGGTTCTGGTGGATTGCAGCTTCCACAATCTGTCCCCTAAGCTTTATTTCTTTGTAAACTCCAGCCTCATAAATTCCACATTGGGTGGACACTGCCTTTAATAAGATGAAAACTGGGGTATATTTGGCAGCGTCCCCAATGTGTTTGGAAGTCGACAAGACGCCCATGTGAGTGGAAACTGGCTGTGGAATCGCAGAGAGGGGAATACTAAACTGAGATGTGGGGGAAGTGATGGTTTTGCGGAGTATGACGGGAACAAACATGATTAATGCCATCCTCTTGAAGCTCTGTGTGTGTGTGTGTGTGTGTGTGTGTGTGTGTGTGTGTGTGTGTGTGCGCGCGCGCGCACGCTTATGTGTCTGAGAGCTTGTGTGTGTGTCTGCAGCGTTGTGTCTGCCTGATTGGAGCTAAAAAGGAAACTGGACAAATCATAGCCAGAGGGCTGCGGGGCGAACACACAGTTAGAGGATGGAGGAGAACACTCCATTGCGCTGAGTGTTTGTGTACCTGAATGCAGGCTTGTATTACAGAGTGCATGACGGGGCATTCTACACATTTCTATCAAATGAAATATGGATATCAGCATATACATATGTGTGCATGTGTGCTTACACTTACCTGCATAAAAACATTCTGTGCCATATCCTTTTTCTGTTTCCTACATGTTGTATTAAAACATGGAATTTATCCAAATATCATCCAAGCAGAAGTCCTACTTTTTACAGAGCGAAGCTGCACGCTCTGTCACCAAGATGTTTCTCTGCGTATAAAAATCTGTCAGAAGTTCCTTACTCCATGTAGGAGGATTGTAGGGACTGATGATGTAAGAGCTGCCAGATAACATAACATCATCACTGTTTTGAGAGGGAGAACCATTACTGTCACTTCCTAAATGCCATGGGAAACAAGTGCTGCGTGGGTGAGATCAAAAAGTAGATTTTAAACTTGCTTATGCAGAGTTACGTGGCATTTAAGTTCAGGGCTATCTGGAGACTAATAAGTCAGGAAATTTTTCAATAACTCACCAGAAACTTTTAATTCTATGTTATTACATTTTTTTTTGTGTTTGAATAGTGTCACATTGTCACATAATTCATAAAAATAAGCTTCATATATATGAAATGTATGAAAAGTGAAAAAAACATGTTTTATGTTTTAACTTATGAAGTAAATATTGCTCACAGAATGTAATGGCCATAGAATAATGACATCATTGGCATTTAGATTGGTTCCCTATAAGCCTTTCCTCAGTTTAGTCTGCCACCAAGTACAATGTCCTGTGGAAGTAAAGGCTGGATTTACAGCACGGAGGAAGCGCCTCAGCCATAGACTGTATAAAAATAGGTTAATGGACGTAGCCACTGTGACGGTTTGTGGACACCCATTTTGCAGCCTCGAGTTGCATTTTGACTGTCCTCGTCTTGGATTTTGGAGCAGAAGTGGCCATATTTGGAAGGGAGGGTGAAGCTTACTCCATCGCTGACTGCTAGCTTGGTTAGCACAGTGCCTTTATGGTTTACTGTAATAATGGTAGTGCTAATTTTTGCTAGCCAAAAACAGGCTTATAACCATAAGAACAAAATGTACTTGCCAGAAAAGCTGAACATCTGATTCCTTAGAGGTTCTTTTAGCACAATTAACTTTCATGAACTTAAAACACATTGAAATAGCGATATCTACAGATCCTATATTCTGTGAATCTGGGGTTATGCCATGGTTGTGTTCCCTAACCAACGTTCTTTACATGGCAGCAACTCGTCAACATAAAACAGCCACCTGTCACTCAGTGCAGCCATGCCCTTTATTATGCATAACTTTACGTCTTAATAACATTTAAGTAGGTGAGCTATATGAAAATCATCCCCATACATTTGTTGTGAACGGAGCAATTAGCGACATCAAAACCTTTTTTGGTACCAGGCTGTAAACATGTTAAGTTTTGTTGTAAATTTGGGCATTTCAACATGGGTATCTGTGGGGATTGACTCGTTTTTGTAGCCAGTCTCAAGTGGCCTTTTAAGGAACTGCAGTTTTTGGCACTTAAAAGTTGTCGCTTGGTCATCCACTGCGCAACCAAAACATAAAGAGGATAGCACTTTTGTTTTCCCCTGTTGCTATTAGTAGCTATTCCCTGTTTCCAAAGAGCATCACAGCAGCAGAAATGGCAGACCATGGAACAACTGAAGTAACTGTGGAAAAAATGGTAGTTGTTAGGCTCTCAGGAAAATGGAAAGTGGTCCAGTTAACTTTGCTACCACAATAATAGCACTTGGAAATGCAAGGGTGGGGGGAAAAATTGAAAAATTGTCTGTGACGTAGGACTCTGTGTACATGTATGCCCGCCCGCCTGTCTGATTATTTTACCCTCTTGTTTCCCTGCAGGTATCTGGTGATGGAGCTGATGGATGCCAACCTCTGCCAGGTGATTCAGATGGAGCTGGACCACGAGAGGCTGTCCTACCTGCTCTACCAGATGCTGTGTGGAATCAAACACCTGCACGCTGCTGGCATCATACACAGGGTGAGGCACACCAATATACATGTCTACACATGAAACAGTTTGTGGAAATGTTAAACTGAAAGCACACACATGCAAGCTCAAACTGTTTTACAGCTGGAAATTAGCATTTTATGATTTAGCTGCTGCAGATATCTCTGGATCCGAAATACAGAGGTATTCGGTTGGAAGCTACTAGCCAGCAAAATATTATACATGGCAAAAGCCATCATATGCAAATCACATATATCAAGCTATTACAAGTTTAAAGTTGAGAGTTAAAGGAATAGTTCAACATTTGGGAAATACACTTATTTGTTTACTTGGCGGGGTGCAGAGACTTTCTGGAGTCTCTCTAAACTCATAGTGACAACCTGGCTCCAGGAAGTCCCTGCCCCCGGCCAAGAAATAGTCAAGCCCAAAACTCTCTCAAAACCACAACACGTCATTTTTACACTTCAGTTTTTGTATGGATTATGCAAAAGACATTTAGAGTCATATTTTAATCACACAAAAGCAACACAACTCTAGGGTACAGGAACTGTGTGGCTCCAAGTGCTAAAGGGCTGGGTGAAGGTAAATATCGATCAGAAGGTGTGGTTATTGACAAATATACACTCAGCCAGTCACATCACTGCCCTCGTTGCTCTGAAACAGTTGTGCCAATCACTGTGACGCATGATAAACACGGCAAAATGGAAACACTCCTCTCCAGGAAATCATGTTGTTGTTTGGATGATGCTGAGCAGCATAATGGCTCTGCACTCTGGGGCGGCACATCTCCAATCAGAGGTTGCAGATGTATCAGTGCACTTGCTTGTGCTGGTCATCAAGCTGCCTTAAAAAACAGGGCCCATAATGCATTAATAGATGATTCAATCCTGGTTGACGGATTTTGTAACTTCCTGACAGAACCTGGCTAACTGTCTCTAGTCTTTATGCTAAGCTAAGCTAACTGGCTGCCAGTGGTAGCTTCATATTTACTATACAGACATAAGCACAGTGTGATTTTTTTGTCTAAGGCGGAATTTCTACTCCTGCATTCAATCGATGCCGTGCCTACGGTATAAGCTCTGGATAGACGTAGAGCCTACTTCATAGCCTGACATGCACCGCCCCAGAAATGTAACTACACGTTGCGGCGATGTGGAAGCCTGTTTATTTTTGTATGCTGAAACCATCAGAAACTAACCTTTTATTTACTTTCATGTCACAGATAAGAAACAATAAATTGTGTTAGGGGTGTAACGATACTAGAAACTCACAATACGATATTATCACGATAAAGAGTCCACTATACAATATATATCATGATATTTATACAAGGGAAAAAAGAAACAATTTATTGTTAAAAATAGCTATTTTATTAAAAAATATTGCATGTACAGTGTACAGCATGTTATTTTTAACTTGTAAGCGTATCATAAAGTATCATAAACAAATCAACACAGTTGAACATGTGCTTTCATCAAATAGAAATAATGTAAACTCAAAAACACACAATCCTTCACTCAGAGAGAGAGAGAGAGAGAGAGAGAGGTGGGTAGAGATGTGTGTAGAAGAAAAACCAAAATAAATAAAGCCCAGCCATTTCCCTGGAAGTCATAGAAAAACTCAAAAACACACATTCACTCAGTTTGTTCACGCCAGGTTGACAATCTTGACATCAAGGAGACTCTAACACTCAGAACAGGAGATGAGGAGAGGAAAGCTCCGGTCCTGCGCTTTCATGTGATATGCGTGGCATTTCTGTGTGAGCCTGCATTTGTGAGTAATCCAGAGTAATGTGTGTGTGCAAAGCTGTATGAAAGCTTTGTTATACATCATTTTAGTGTAAATTTATCATTTTTTTTCGCTGTGAAAACATTGGACTACCGATAAGTGCTTGGTCTTGTCGGAAAGCTACGGTTTCACTGATTCGTGTGATATGCGTGACTTCTCGCTATGACAAATGGTCACGGAGAAAATCTCACAGAGAAGAACAATCAATCTCCTTACTTTGTTTGCCATTCTAGCATTTCTGTTCACTTGTTGTGTTTCCTCTGGTCACGCACGGACAGAGTTGTAGCCTGCAGGAGCCTGCTCTCACCTGCGCGCGCAGTTGCATGCAAAGATTTATGGGGAATGTAGTCGCACAGTCATATTACCGGCTCTGTAGGAGAACGCAGCTATATAACTACCGTGGCATTCCCACGACGGTATCGAGAATTTATCTTATCGCGACACCGCGAAATTCGATATATCGTTACATGCCTAAATTGAGTAGATAATAAAGCCTCCACAAAAATACCATTTAAGTCTTGTGTGTAATTTATCCTTCAGGGATTTATACTAAGGGATTTATCCTGCCTTCATATGAGAAGAGGATATCTCCACTCGTTGCTAGGCTAATTTATACCATGTAAAATGCCATAGACTTTTGCTAATAATGTTAGCATGTTATACTTGCTTGGAAAACATGTGTAGTATAAAACAGTTGTTTTGATTTTTTGTTTGAAAGTGAACCTTGTGAGTTGTACTGGAACCAAATTTTGTAACGTTACCTATGTTAAACATTGCTGTTGTCCCTGGTTTCTTATGAGAAGAGGAAAAGTTCACTAGCTGCTAGGCTAATTTGTACAATGTAAAATGTCATAGGCATGTGCCAATAACGTTAGCATGTTATATTTTCTTGGAAAACGTGTTTAGCATAAAGACAGTTGTTTTGACGGTGAACCTTGTGGGTTGTACTAGAACCAAATTTTGTGACATTACCTTTATTAAGTGTTGCTGTTGTCCCTGGCTTCATATGATTAGAGGAAAGTTCCACTAGCCTCTAGGCTAATTTATACAATGTAAAATGCCATAGGCTTGTGCTGAAACATTAGCATGTTGTATTTGTGGGCAAAATGTGTCTAGATAAAATCAAGTGCTTTGTCTGTGAATGCTGCGTTATATGTTATAGTGAAGCTGGTTTGTGTACTTGTGTTTGAAATTGTAGCTATTAAGCCATGGTTATGTGTTTTTTGATGCGTTTTGAATCAACTAAACTTTACAGTTTAGTTCACAGAAACTCTGCCAGTGACTAGTGTTTTGGAGGCGTAACTGCAGAGTCACACAGACACACCACCGCACAAGTATAAATGCTCACAACGGCGTAGACGATGTGCGTAGGCTCTCAGAGAGAAAAAGAAGAATGGTATTTCCAAAAATGTGGAGCTATTCCTTTGAAAATGTGAAAGTTGGCAGAATCTCTTTCTTTTCCATTTATTGACACTTTAGCAGCAGATAACAGACGAACATAAACAGGTTGTTAGGCAGCAGATTTTGATGTACAGGTTGCGGTAAAACACACACATGTATGCACTCAGTTCTCTTGTTTACTTTTCAAACAACAGACACAAATGACACACTCACACACCCTGAAGCACCAGCAGCCATATACAAAGGATCCCTCTTGTACGCACACACACACACACACACACACACACACACAGAGTCAATAACACACACACACACACACACTCTGACAGCACTCTGTCAATCACCCTCAGTGAAAGACGCAGTAGATTAGCAGAGCTCCTCTTGCTCTGCCAGCCAGAACTAATTGAGCCACAGGCGGAGCTAACCAGCGCCGCTCGCATCAGCACGCAAAGCTTTCATAAGGTGAACAGATGCAATATGAGTCATGGATCGCCAAAGATTCAGCTCTCTTGTTCTCATGGGCTTTGTCTCTGTGATGAGAGCTCTCCAGTCCCTTTTTAAGATGCTCAGAGTTGCTAAGCACTCCCTCTAGAATACATTTTCCCAACTATCAAGGCAGTAGAGCGCTATCGACCGTGCTTAAGCTCTGCTGCTTGATGTCTCATTGTCAAGAAGATTTTTTGTTTCGTACCTATAATGCATTAAGGATTTCCTGAAGTTCATTCTTTATTGTTTGCTACTGAGCTGCCCTCTGGACATTTTTGGACACTTTGATGCCAGGTGTTAAAGCAGTCTGTGTATAATTTCCAAACTAGAAGTGATCACAATATAAAGACAACAGTGACTGCTATGACACTCCAGACGAAGTATCCAATCTGTTGTAAATCATGCTGAATGCCAACCAGTCAACTCAAAACTGTCATGGCTGGCAAATGAGTTGTTGTAATAAATCAGCTGGCAGATGGCCGCCAGAAAATTATAGCCACAGGCACTGAGTCTTGTTGATGACATGACAACAATGTCAGTTTAGCTCGTCATGATTATTTTCAGAAGACGACAGAGACTTCCTCCTGCATGTCAACCATTTTACAAGCTCTTTGTTATTTAGCAGGGGAATTAATACACTTTGAAGGAGACTGTCAAAGACAATCAGAGTCACAAATCATTAGGGCTGGGCAGTATGGCCTATAAATAATATCGCAGTACTTTTATGCGTTACCACAAAACAGGATATAAACCTTGATATTTTGAAATTTCCTCTAAACTACTGTTGACTGCTAAAATACTAAACTACTGAGTAAACTACTGTTACAAATTCAAATACAGTACTTATAATAAAGTTGAAATACTGTTATAATAAAGTTAAATATAGTGCTGTAATAATAAAGTTAAACAAAATATTGTTATAATAAAGTTAAATATGGTGATGTAATAATAAAGTAAAACAAAACATTGTTATAATAAAGTTAAATATGTTGATGTAATAATAAATTTTAACAAAATATTGTTATAATAAAGGTAAATAAAGTACTGCTGTAAAAAAGTTAAATACAGTGCTGTTATAATAGTCAAATAAAGTACTGTTGTAATAAAGTTAAATAAAGTACTGTTATCATAAAGTTAAATACAGTACTGTCATAAAAAAGTTAAATACAGTGCTATTAAAATAGAGATAGATAAAGTACTTTTATAATGAAGTTAACTAAAGTACTGCTGTAAAAAAGTTAAATACAGTGCTATTACAATAGAGTTACATAAAGTACTGTTATAATAAAGTTAAATGAAGTACTGCAAATACCATTGTAATAAAGATAAATAAAGCACTTATAATAAAATTGAATAAAGTACTGCTGTAATAAAGTACTGTTATAACAAAGTAATACAGTGCTGATATGATAGAATTAACTAACGTGCTGTTATATGAAGTTAAATAAGGTACTATTATGTTAAGTTGAATTAGTACCTTCATAATAAAGTCAAATACAGTGCTGCTATAATGAAGGTAAATAAAACACTACTGTGATAAAGTTAAATAAAGTACTGTTATGATAAACTTAAAAGGAAAGGAAACAGGACCCAGTGTCCAAATACACCAACTACAGTGTTTTCCATATATAGAATTTATTAGATTTGTTCCCAAACAAAAAATATTTGTTGTATTTGTTATTTTTTTACTTTACAAAACACTGTTGTATTTGGCAAATGTGGAAATGAATGTCCCTAATTGAAGATGAAACTGACTGCAACACTGCTTTTCAGTTGACTTGGACCTCTGATCTAAATCAGACTTAATTCTCAGTGTTGTCTTTTCTGTGCAGGACCTGAAGCCCAGCAACATCGTGGTGAAGTCTGACTGCACACTGAAGATCCTGGACTTTGGCCTGGCCAGGACAGCTGCCACCGGCCTCCTCATGACGCCCTACGTGGTCACCCGCTACTACCGCGCCCCAGAAGTCATCCTGGGCATGGGCTACCAGGCCAATGGTGAGTGGAGGAAAGCAGCTTTTTGACAGCGACTGGCCAATAAGGAGCTCTTAAGCTGCTGCCTGGCCTGCTGCATGGCCCTCCCCCCTGGGATGTTTTCAACAGCACCTCCCAAACACACACACACACTTCCACACACACACTCCCTCTTCCTTTAAAGGTCACACTCAGGGGGAAGTTGGCATGTTGGGCATCGGTGCTTTGTGTGAAACTTCCTGTCTGGGGACTCCAGTTCCCAGCAGTGCTTTAGCATGCGTTTGATGTTTTATTAAGAGGTTGCCTGTCCTGAGCTCCGAACAGCCTGGCTAAAAACGCCAGTATGAATACAGGCACTTGTGCATGCTTCAGCAGTTTCACTCAGTGCTCCTGCAAGACAGTCTTAACGGAACGGTCTAACATTTTGAGAAATATGCCTTTTTTCCTCGTGTTGGTTTAGAAGATTGGTACCGCAGTTAGCTTTGGTTAGCATATAGACTGCCAGCAGGGGGAGACGGCTAGCCAGGCTCAGTCCAAGGGTAAAGAACTTCACTTACCAGCACCTCTAAAGCTCACAAATTAACACGTTATATTTTGTTTCATATTCAGAACAGAAAAAACAAAGTTGTAGTTTTACGGGGGTTATGTGTTGGACTAGGTCCTGGTTGAGTCCAGGAAATATATATGTGAATAAGTGAGCCCTGGTTGAGCTAGAGGGCAGATGATTTAGACTGAGCCGTGCTAGCCGTTTATCCCTGTTGCCAGTTTTTATGCTAAGCTAGGCTAGCTGTCATATATTCAGCATACAGACATGTAAGTGGTATCAACCTTTCCATTTAATTCTCGGCAAGAAAGCCAGCAAGCATATTTTCCAAAATTTTAAATTGTTCCTTTGATAGAGACAAGACTGGGGCTCCAGTAACCTAGCAGATAGGACTTTGAGGTATTTAGTCAGATGAATAACAGTCAGTTTGGCAAATTTTTGGTTTCTAGATATTAAAAGAACCCAGGGAATCACATGATGCCTCTGGTACTGGCATCATGAGGTGGACAAATAGCAACAATGCTCCCATTATGGCAAAACTTCAGGGTATCTTTGGTATTTGTCAACTTGGACGGCATTTTCCCATATTTGTGCCTAAGTTAACAATGGGAACACCAATTTTTTAATTTGGTCCAGTGTTGAGCAGGAGCGCAGCAGTTGACAGCTACGAAACAGTCTGCAATGTTATCTTGAGTCCAACAGGGCACTGTCAATGTACATCCACTAAAACTGCTAGTTTTTGCCACTGACAGGTTCAGCTTGTTATGAAAAGTGTTTCACAAAATTATGGAAAGGACCCTACAAAGAAGTAAAACATTTTCCTTTACCTTTTGATTGATCTGGTCTTTTTGTTATCGCCTTCAGAACGAGACCTCCGCTTTGAGCAAGACTTGGTTACACACACGTTAAGAAGGATATGAGAAACGTTTTATTTCTCTGTAGGGTCCTTTCCATTTTCTTGCCTGATGCTTATAAGAACCACCTAAGCCTGCCAGTGGCAAAAACAAGCACTTTCAGTGGATGTACTGTACATTGACGGTGCAGTATTGCCCCTGATTGGATTGAAGGATTGATTACACTGTTAGCTTCACGGCTGCCAGTTGCAGTGGTCTTACTGGACCAATTTCAAAAACTGTTGTTCCCATTTGTCACTAAGGCATAAAAACATGAGAAAAGGTGGTACAGGTTGAAAAATACCAAAGTTCCCCTTCAATACTAACGCTCTCTCATCCTTGGTCCTCTTGACCCAAAACACTGACCCTAATTTTTCCTGCTGACTTGTTGCTTTTTTTTTGCTTATTCTCTTCTCCCTCCTTTTATGCTGCACATATGTAGTGGATATTTGGGCTGTGGGCTGCATTATGGCAGAAATGGTTCGCCACAAAATCCTTTTTCCAGGAAGGGATTGTATCCTTGAGCTGCTTGCAGCAGTGTTTGGCATTTCTTATGAAAAAAAAACATAGCACACGGAACGTCTTTTCGTCTTTTCAAACCATGTCTCTTCATGAAATGGATCGCACAGAGATCATAACCCGAGAGCAACTATAGAGATTCTATTTCTCGGATTTGCCTGACACCTCGACTTGCATCCACCCACCTGCAGTTCCTACAGATAGACAAACTCACACGACTGCCTCCTCACTCACCTCAGCACTGTTGCTTCAAGCACCACGACAGTCACACGAAAAACCTGAAATAGAATTGAATAGTTTGCTCCTCCATTGCTAAGAACTAAACTGCATGAAATACCCTCCTGCATCCTCAATCTGCTCTTCGTGTCTTTGTTAATGCAGCAGTCACAGGTTTTGTCCCACAACATAATACTAAATAAATTGGTGTTGTGTTTTAGAAGTATTTGTGTGACTCTGGAATGGCAGTGTCGCACATGTGGGTGTGACAAAAGCTCCAAAATGATGATTTCTGGCCGTATAGATCAGAATGTTCCAGTTTAACCCAGCATGAAGTGCAGTGAGGATACTGAGGGTGTTAAAATGCATTTCTACAAAAACACATTTTCAGAAGACCTTGACAGTCAGTGTCTCACTTTAAAAGCCTCTGATTCACTATTCAGTGCATCTGAAGCTGAAATGATCTGGAACATATATTCTTGATTAGTAATACTGCTGCTCTTACAGAAATGTGCAGTATGTACAGTTAAAGCCAGCCAAAAAGAATCATAATATTTTCTCTAGCTATGTGGGATGCTGACCAGGTTTGAGTGCACCCAACTGCATGCAGTTCATTTTGTCTTGTATCACACACATCACCTGGCACCACATCATGTTTTGTTTTTTTATTTTCCCTTATGTTCTTATAAGTTTTTTATGTTGTGAGGGTTGTTTTCTGTTTGTTTTCCAGCCCTGCATGCTAATTTGGTGGTTGTCATTTCATTTTTCAGTTGATGTCTGGTCTGTTGGCTGCATCATGGCTGAAATGGTCCGGGGTAGTGTGTTGTTTCCAGGCACCGATCGTATCCTTAAGTTGAACCTTCATCCAATCCCCGAAATGCCGTCTCCTCTCTCATCCTTTGTCTGACATCTTGTTCGTGTCTTTCCACACAATGGGGAAAGCCTGCCGAGCTACTGCGCCTGTTTAATGACTGATTTAATGAATCATTGTATGCAGTGGTACTGTTAATTTCTTTCAGTGAGTGAGTGGACGAGGAAAAAACCTTTGTCATGGCCGTGATAGTCCTCGTAGCAGGTTAAGCAATGGTGTAATCAGTCACACTAATGACCAAGCACAATGACAGGGCTAGTTAATTACACCTGTGCTTTCCCTGCTATGACATGGATGGATTATATATATGTGTATGGAATTATATCCTGTAAATATTATGTGGGAGCCTCATGCAGCAGTTGTACTTGGTTTGCATACTTAACTGAAACTAATATGACCTTCTTTTTCTTTTTTTCTTAATACCTCCACACCTGGATAGTGGGCAGGTTGTCCGACCATCCTATTCTTGTGAACGTGATATCTCAAAAATAACTTGAGGTAATTTTTTTTTCAAATTTGGCAAAAAAATGTCAACGTGGACTAAACGATGAACTGATTAGATTTAGATGGTCAAAGGTCAAGGTTACTGTGACTTTGTCTGTCTCATTCTTGTGAATGTGATATCATAAGAACACCTTGAGGGATTTTTTTTTTCCATTTGGCGCAAACATTCACTTGAACTCAAAAATGAACTGATAAGATTTAGGTGGTTAAAAGGTCAAGGTCGCTGTGACCTTGGATCCATCTTACTCACGTGAATGCGATATCTCAAGAACTCTTCAGATTTGGCACAAACGTCCACTTGGAAAAAAGAATGTACAGATTAGAATTTGGTGGTCAAAGGTCAAGGTAAGTGTGACCTCTCAAAACATGTTTTGGGCCATAACTCAATAATTCATATGCTAATTACACAAATACACAATACTCAAATGTCTAATAGGATATAATGATTCTTATTAAGCAAAAAACAAACTGTGCTATCACTGATTTATTACTTCGCATTAAGAAGTTAGTAGTTGGTTAATCTTGTAATATGCTGGTTGACTTTGGTTTGCTGAGGTTTATGTAGCATTAGCTTTATTTTTTATGTTAACAGAGAGGTTACATTGACAGAGAAAGCAGCTAAACGAGAAAAAGAAGTTATTTGTTCTTCGAGCAAAATCCATTACAGTAGTATGTCATTTAACAAACTAATATGATGGAACATAACACTGTCCCATTTCAGGTTATTAGAAAGCATGAGATTATGAAAATATGTCATTGGGAAAATACTGTGACTGAAACTAATGAAACGGAGGCTAGCATGAGTAGAGGGGTGTAAGAATGAGTCCTAAAACCCAGAAATAAGTAAGCTTTTTTGCACTTTTACATCTCTCAAAAAGGCGGTTGCCAACAAGTGGGTAAATGAGACTACAAAATGCCATCTCACCGAACACGGCTTTACAGCCATGTTGTGGGGGCAATGATGAAGCTATGGGATTGTGTTGTGGTTCTTTTATAGCCTAACATTAGCTTTTTACCTGTGGCAATTGCATTTAAGATTCAATTCATAAAAGCGGGATTCATTTGTGAAAGATAATCTTGTTCAAGAAAACATTTGTTTGCCACAGAGCTTGCTTCCTGCAATAATCCAAAATCCAATTAGAAAAATCCCACTGGCTTTTCTTGTCAAGGATCCAGGACGATGCTAACTTCTGGGTTGGCCCACAAAAAAGCACTCGGCGCTGGCAGGACTGGATGAAAAATGGAAGCTTTAGGGTTACTAAGAACAATAATTGCAAGTGTTTGAAGTTTTCTGTATTTACAACTACTCCATGTCCTCCATGACCACCCAAATCATGTTACCTTGAGAGGCAGCTGGATTCATGAGATCAGGCGAAATTTAGATCACATGAGCCACAAGATCACGTGAGAATCCAGCCCTGATTTTACTCCACAATAGAAACAGTATTGCCAATATCTACTGGTGGACACATTTTTATCGTCACAAAGTATATACCGTTCCCTGTTGATCAGTACCTGAGCTGATGATCTATTTACAATGTTTCTGTGTTTTAGATTGTTATTATTGTCAATTATTATTGTTTCATTAAAGCCAAACTTTTCCATAATTTTAAAGAGAAAGGTCCACCCTACAGAATCGAATGCGTTTTTGGTATCTAGACGAGTTTGTTGATAATTTAGGGCTAAGTCTTCTAATAATTCTAATAATTCAGTCAGTAGTATACACTTGTTGGTTTATGATTTATCCTGTCTAACGTATCTTTCCCCACTTTTGGTTTGATGGATAAACTTGGGGCTCTCTATGAACGTTGTTTTTCATGTTCTGTCAGGACCCAAATAAATGGATCCACTGTTTTGCCTACCAGGGAAACACCTGTCAACAAGCACAACAAATTGCTTTTTAAAATGGCTTTAAAAAATCGGTTATGGCAGCAGGCTTTTCCTCCTTGTTGTTCATCCAGTGTTAACGATGAGCAAAGACGCGAACAAGGCATGTCTGTATGTGTCTGTCAGGTAGATCTGTACATTTTACATCTGTGTGTATGTGTGTTTTTGTCCTCAAGAAAAAAAAAGTTGCATATATATTTCCAGCATCTGGATCACTTGAGGTGAGCATCGTCTGTCTCACCTAACATAGTTTATGGTGTATGTACCCCACTTTGTCCAGCTTGGCTGATTTCCACAGGTTTGAATGGGACATAATTTTTTTCCTCAGAAGCCAAACTGCCAGTACTGAACAAGCTTTTCACCTAATTGTCTGAATATTTAAATTCTTTGTTTTGAGAAATTTGAGTTGAGTTCATCCAATAATACACTCTACAATATTGAGCCATCTCTTTATAGCAGTTTTCTACATCCTTTATCCCATGACAGCTTTGATATTGTATATTTCAGCAAAGTTGCAGCTACACGTGTATTTTAGGAACATATCCAGGCCAGAACAACGCAGTATGAGATGTAGCAGCTCCAGATGGCTCTCTTTTATTATTCATCAGTTCAAAATGTTACTCAAAATGACCCACCCTGACTCTGGAATGGCCGCTCCTTTCATCCAAACCCAGCCTGGTGCTTTTCTTAATACTGCAACCCTAAGATATCGACCAGTGGAATAAGGTGATCGAGCAGCTGGGAACACCGTCTCAGGAGTTCCTGATGAAGCTGAACCAGTCGGTGAGGACCTACGTGGAGAACAGGCCACGGTATGCGGGCTACAGCTTTGAGAAGCTCTTCCCTGATGTCCTGTTCCCTGCAGACTCTGAACACAACAAACTGAAAGGTAAAGATTCTGCCGTCTCTCTTAATACCCATGAAACCATCTCGTGAAGGCTTATTGAAGCACGCTAAAATTGGTGTGAGGTTGTAAATTTTGTTCCTGCTAAGAGATAAAACCATTTTGGAGCATAGTTCCTCTGTTACAGGTGCAGCAGTTGTCCAGCCTGAAGGGGAACCATTTGTAAAATGTAAATTGCTGTTTTATCACATGCCAGAAGGAGCCAGGAATAATGAGGCAATCAGAGTTTCCAGAGAGTTTTATCCCACAATATGCTCCAATTTTACTGCCTGAAATTTGAACAAAAGACTTTGTAAAGCTGGTTCTTTTTTGCTAATGTAGAATTTATCATGGGCGACATTTTAAATGGCTATTTTTGTAATTGAAAGAGTGATATAATGGTTCCATGGTGGCTCATCGAGTATGTATCCAATCACTTGCAAGCAGAAAGATGAACTTTTCCCCCATCACTTTCAGTGTATGTGCAACCGTATAAACATCTGCTGACAGCAAAGCCCAAGTGACAAATCAATTTTCAGCAGCTGCCTTAGATTAAGCACTTATTACAGAAGCTGACAGTTCAGGACCACGTTGTTTACTGTGAGGAGGAATTTACCTCAAGCATGTCTTCATGTGTAAATGGAGAGGAGCTGACAGGAACGCTCAAAGCGAGCGTCGTGGAGCTGTTTCAAGATGAGGCGAGGAGGAAAAAAATGTTTCTGTACTCATTAATTCATAGAGGATATGTGACAACAGTGTATTTCCCTGAAGTACTCCTGTTAAACTGCATGTATTAGATGTTCACATACGGCACACGGCTCTTGGATTGCCTGCGCTGACAAGGCTTTCACATAGAACATAATCAAGGTGGATGTCCTAACAGCCCAGATACTACAGAAAATGGAAGGTTTAAAGGCACCCTGTGTAGTGTTTGACCACTAGTTGCGCAATGGAGTAGTGTTTGTGTGAGTTGGACCCCGTTTATGTTTGTAACATGCAAAAGAAGGCAGTAGCATGTAAGATGTTCGCCAGGCTTTAAGAATGTACACAATGTGTTTTTGGCAAGAAAACACTGAATGTAAACATAACTGTTTGTTTACAAGAAAATTCCACAGGACATCTTTAGAAAGATCCCATCATTCTCTGATCCAACTCTTCTCCTGTGTCACTGATCCTGCATTTATTAAAAATCCTCTCCAGATATGTTTTATGACATATAAAAATATTGAGCTTGGAATAGATATTTGTGTCTGATGTTTTCCACCAAAAGTTAAATTATGTAGTTACTAGTGATGTCAACAGTTAACTGTTAATTGGTTCACCACCAAGAATATTTTTGAGTGGTTTACAAATGTCGGATTTTAAATTAATTATGGTACTTTTTACTTTACTGGGTTTTGCTCATGCAACGATTACTGTTAGTAACTCTGTCCCCACACAACAGTGTTGCTGTGAAAACACCGTGCCTACTTTCAAGTCTCCTCATAGGTCCCTTTACTGGGTAAGCAGCCCAATTTTGAGCCACAAACCCCTTTTATCATTGTTAGCTCTGTTAGCATCGTTTGCAATGTTGGCACAGCTAGTAGTGCTAACGTACTTAACAATACTTAAGGGGTTTTGCTGCTCAAAATGAAGCTGCTTACTCACCAGAGCACCCTGTGAGGAGATGGCCACCACGTTTCAGCAGCAGTCAGTGTTAATCATGAATGAGCAGTACCACTAGCTAGCTCCCATCCAACCTGGGTGTTCCACAGTGCAGAGCAGCCAAGGCTCACATCAGCTAACCAGTGGAGATGGGAGGGTGGCCAGCAAGCCCCCAGGAAAGCCGCTGAGCCTCGCAGCAAATTTTTTCTTAGTGGCCACTCGCGTTATTTCAGAAAAAAGAAAAAAAAATCCCCTGCAGCCCCCAAATAATTTTCCCCATAGGGCATCATTATAAAAGACATGTCTGTAAAACTGTTGAGCCATGGTGGTTTTATATTTGTAAAACTCGCGGGTGGGGTCAGAAGGACATATACTACTGCACATTTTCAGTGGGCTGTATACCGGAAGTAAACCTGGATGCTTGAAAACTCCATTGGAATAAATTGGCACCATCCTGGCATCCAGTATGTAGTTATTATTTAAGTGCAGTGGTCACTATGTTTTCCCATGCCAACACTGTTAGCTGTCTGTCTGTCAACAAAGCCAACAGAAAGTAAAACAAAAGGCAAGATATTTACAGCACAAAACATTAAAATTTCAAGACCCTTAATAGATAATGCTTTAAAATGCAGTGCTAAAGGTCACCAAGTCAATGGAGCACCAGATTACAGGAAAGGCCTCATGTATTTCACATCATTTTTCATTTTTATTTCTTAAAAATTAACTGGCTATAGTTACAGTTTAATGAGTTCTGGGCTATTTAAAGCAAAACTTACCAAATCTGACAATTCTCCCTCATTTAAAGTCCTCAATGTATATGCACTGGAGGTTTCAAGTCTCCATGACACACTAAATTGCATGCGGGATCACAAAGTCCTGCTTGTAGTTGAACTCAGAGAAACTTTCCCCCCTCAACAGATGAATGTTGAAACATCCCTCTAGTGCACATACATTATTCTGCACAGTGAAGCTGAAACAGCACAGTGAAGTAACAGTTATATCACACTTTTGAGTTCACTGCTCCAACATCTTGTTCCAGCAGAATATGCATCGCATCAGCAAGACGCTCTCAAGTGGAAGACATTTTAGAATCAAAATCTGGTCAGTTTAAAGGTTAATGTATCCTGTTTTCTTTTTTTCTGCCATAATTTCTTGTCAGCGAGCCAAGCTCGAGACCTACTATCCAAGATGCTGGTAATAGACGCTTCGAAGCGGATCTCAGTGGACGAGGCTCTCCAGCACCCTTATATCAACGTGTGGTACGACCCGACTGAAGTGGAGGCGGTAAGCAGTCTCTAATTATTGATGGTTTATTTATAGGTGGTTTTTTTCTAAGCATCTGAATATTTGTTTTCTCACTGACAGACAAATTCACAAACAATGGGTGGCAGCTGCAGACAGTACCAAGACTTGTACATGACTTGCATAAGCTATCTACCCTGAGGTCTAATTCATAAAAGATACTGCACTAATTATATTATGGCACAAACACACCCAAGAAGTTCTGAGTGCAATTTTCCCTTTTTGCATCTGATTGCAGTTATCCATGTGTCAAAGAATAAATGTTGCCTTTGCACCAAAACACAGACAAATGGCACACAGAAAAAGAAAGCTAAAATTTTCATACCTCAAGCTACAGGTCCTGACTGACGAGGTGCAGAGGCATTCCTCAAAATGATTCCTCGAAAGGAATTTAAACATGAGAGAGAAAACATGTATTTGGGATTTAATGCCCCAGTCTGTCAGTGCGCTTCAGTTGCCACCAACTCTCTAAAGACACTAATTATTTCACTGTAACTGTGCGTGGTTATTAGCGCTGATCGTTGTGAATGTGACTGTTATTGCAGTGAGGCTCATTTACATACAAATGGGCTAATTTTGCGCCAGATGTATCCACATTACCTCATTGAGCGTGCAAAAAGCACAGGAGCACCAAGACACTATTTGTTTTGCAGTGCAGGTACGGATGCATGTCACTCTTCGCAGGTGCTTTGAGAATTACACGGTTTCTTTTCGCTTTATTTGTGCAGGTTTATCGGCCAAGCAGTCCTTTTGTGAATTTGCCCCTAAAATTGTTTGTGCTCTGCATACAAAATGTGCTGTCTGTGCGTGTTTGGTGACAATCAACCACGCTCTCCTTGGAAACACAATGACTCAGCCAGTGCAAATTGATTTTGCCCTATGATCAGGCGGATTGGGAGATGAGGTGAATGGTTGCTTTCTTCCACTCCCCTCTCCCGTCTGGCATGAAAGGACTCTTCAGGACTGACGTCGCAGCCTTGAAAAGTGCAGATCTGTACACCGATTTTTTTTGCTGTGACACTGCATAAATGCATCAAATCTCCATTTGACTCTGGGGAGGACAGATAACTCTATTCCACAGCTGGCTTCGGGGAAGTTTATTCCAGCTCTGTGCGTGTTATAAATTTTAGGTTTTGGTGGGATTTTACTTGAAAAGATTTGTGGCCTCCAATGCAGAAAACTTAACATTACGTGTGTTTAACATGAGGAAGGTTTAATGCTGCAGTTTTCTATCTTGTGCCATCAATTAGCTGAGTCTGCAGCTGAGTTTCCCCTTCCTGTTTTGGTCCTCATTCACCTGCTGTGAAAGTGGAATGAAAACATGCATTAAGCTCACAGTGGTAACTGACTGAAAACCTCAGGCCTTGTAGTTAAACTTACTTAGAAAATGTCTTTGAAACTTAAAGGCTACAAGTTCTGTAAATGGCACTGTCAGTAATTATGTGTGACAGCAGGGTGGCTTGGTGGTTTGACAGCACTTTAATTTGACTCACATGAGTTTGGTCGCCATTAATAGCCAGCATGAGTCCATCAGTCTGACTGTAAAAACACTGGCTTAAAGTGTCAGGTAAATGTGTGCTCTGTGCACTGTTTGAGCCTGAATATCATTAACCTGAGTGTGATGTGTGTGGGGTTGTCGCTCTATGTTTAGAATGAGCATCTGTCAAACACCAAACATGTGCATCTGTCTTTTTCCAGCCACCACCCGCGATCACAGACAAGCAGCTGGATGAAAGAGAGCACACAGTGGAGGAGTGGAAAGGTAGGAAAAATCCTCTGTTTCTCCTCTCCTCTCCTCTCCTCTCCTCTCTGATAAGCTGTCATAAGTACTTAGCTTTTTGCAGTGTGTTGCATAAGGTCGGTCTATGTTCGTGCTTTGCAGCCTGTGGGACATTTAATCTTCTTTCTCCGACGCATGTTTTCATCTGTACGCTCTGAATTTATAAATACACTCATGTCTGATGCACAGTCCCACTTGTACACTGGGAATAACTGATGCACATGTCGCAAACATGTAGTCCTTGCTTCCTGTGGTGCTACTAATGATTTTCATTGTCAATTAATCTGATCTGTTGATTATTTCCTCAATTAATCAATCAGCTATTTGGCTCATAAAATGCCGGAAAATGGTGAAAAATGTCAATCAGTGTTTCCTAAAGCCCAAGATGACATCTTTAAATGTCTTGTTTTGTCCACAACCCAGAGATATTCAGTTTACTCTTGTACAGGAATAAGATAAAAGAAAATATTCACATTTTAGAAACTGAAATCAGAGAATTTTGACTTTAAAAAAATGAAACCAAATGGAATTATAAATTATCAAATTAGTAAAAAATTAATTTGATAGTTAACAATTTATCAGTTAACTGATTGACGAATTCACACAGCCTGAAATGTATATTAGATTACAGATCATCTGCATCCAAATCTTAACTCTCAAATTTACACCATTAGGTTTAAATCTGTGGTATTTTTTAATAGAATAATGTTGGATTGTTTAGCTGTGATGAAATACAAGTGCTGATTGAAGAAACAAAGGAAAATGAAAAAAATATTGTACAACTTAAATAAAAGAAATTAACATGGACACAGACCATGACTTGATTTCACGTGACTGATAGAAGTTTTGGGCCAAATAAATGAACTGGAATTATCATTTTTTTCAAGCTCTCTAAGATGTGCAAAACGGCTTAATATGAGACTAGCTGCAATTATTACTATATATCAGTAAATGGTAAATGGACTACCTGCTCTTCTTCTGAGCCACAGCGCCCCCCTAGTGGAAGGTATAGTGGAGCATCATCAGCATAAAAGAAATGGATGTTTTGCTTGCTAATAATGTAACCTAAATGCAGCATATAAATGGAAAGTGACAGCAGACCTGTGACTGACTGCTGGGCAACACCCCAGGAAAGTAAGGGTGCTGAGAATTTAAACATCCTCCTCCGCAGTGCAGACAGAGTGATAATGACGGCAGGAGATTCACACCTGGATCGTGACTCGTTGGTGTTTCCTCTTTTCACACACACTGCATCTTTCTCTCCTTCGAAATAGATTATCATGTAAATTGCCCGTTTATGTATTTTACCAGGTTAGATAAAAAGCATATTCAAGTAACAGCACATCACAATTATGGGAAATGACTGAAGAACAAATAAGGATTAGTACAGAACTCTACTGTAAGTCAGAAAATCTGTAAGGTGACGGGAGTGAATTACATACCGCTTCCTGCTCTCATTGTATATACTGTGCTGTAGTTAACAACTGTGTCTTGTTTGTTGCAGAGTTGATATACAAAGAAGTGTTGGACTGGGAAGAAAGGACAAAGAACGGTGTCATCAGGGGACAGTCAGCGTCCATAGGTTAGTTGGGTTTCTTGGGTGTGTGAGAGACTTTAAGAGGAACATGTTCAAGTGAGCGTGTTCCTCCTAAAGATCTGTAAATGATCCAGACTGTGCCCTTAATCTGTGTCCAAAGCCTGTTAAAACATCAGCAGTGCACTGGTACAGCTCTGCATATTATGTCGCAATAAGATTTCTGTGACAGAAAAGGTGTTTTCCACTCTTGAGCTCATCTTTATACTTACTTAACTTTGGTAATTCCTCTACCAGAATCTACCGTATGTGGACAGGAGAGTGACAAAACTAGCACACTTATTAGACGTTCTGTTGTGACCCCCCTTAGGTTTGGCATAAATCTACAAGTGACACAGGATTATTAAGCGGAATAACAACTGTAGCAAGTTAAAGTAGTGACTACTAATCCAGCATGTGGTGTGGCATTAGTACTGCTCTTTTTGAATGTTAGACACAAGTATTAGTCTAATATAGATTGCACAATAAACTGTCTCTGAGCTATTTAATTGTCAAACCAGTCCTCTAAGCCTGTTATTATTCTTTTTTTGTTATGTAAAAATGTTGCAAAAGCTGTTACACAACTTGAAATTACAGGGAAAATATGCGAGGCAGCAAGAGGTTCAGTGACATCACTTTCTGGCCTTTACAGATTTAATATAATTTCTCCTGCAGTCCTGAAATGTTCACATGATAATACGAATATGAAATTCGAAACTTCTCATAAATACAAGTGGAAACATAGGTTCACATGCAGAAAAGAAGGAGCATCATCTTGCTAGCACTACGCAGACTAATAAGCTTAAAGGGCATCTTGGGTATTTTCCAACCTGGACCCTATTTTCTCATGTTTTTTGTCCAACCTATGGAGATGAACAGTTTTGAAACTGGTCAGGTATTGAGCAAGACCGCTGCAGCCTGCAGCCATGAAACAGCCTGCAATGTAATTGTGGGGGCAATAGTGCAGCATAAATGTATGACCACTTTTAGTGTTTGTTGCCACTGATAGGTAGAGATTGATATAAGTGTTTGACAAAGAAATAAAACATTTTTCTTTCTTTCTTTAACAAGGAGAAGTCTTGGTAAAAGGTAAAGAAAAAATGTATTCATTAGTCAGACACTTGGATTAAGCATCTGAGACTGTCAGCCTGTCAACAAGCACTTTTAAGCCCCGTTTCCACCGAGCAGTATGGTACAGTTCAGTTTGGTATCCTTTTTTTTCCATTTCCACTGTCAAAAGCTGTGAATGGTACCAATTCCGCACCGTCCCCATTTTTGGACCCCCTCTGTTGGGGTACCTTACTCAATGCATGAGTTGACTATAGTTGACTAGTGTAATAATAAGTGGATCTTCAAGCATTTATATATATTCATTTGGACCGGGTTATGTGAACTGCATATACCCCACTTCTCACTCGGAGGGGAAAAAAACGCGTTGTGGCACGTTGTTCCTGTGAGCTCTGGCAACACTAAACCCCTGAGCTTGCCTGAGAAGGACTAAATGCATAACCCACTGCTTTTAAATATCCCATGGAGAGAGACACTCTCTGCAGCCTGTTTTATTTTGTTCTGAAAATGCTGGCATGCAGCCTTGTTCTGTGGACGATAAACAAGGTGCAGACTTTCATCTGTGTCACCGATAATGAGGAAATACAGTGAGTGCAGGACGGAGCAGTGAGTGACAACAACCCCACCCATAGTACTCTTTGTGGTGGAAACACTAGGGTCTAGGTACCATGTCTGAAGGATTATTTTTGGTTCCAAAGGTACCATACCGAAAGTGTTAGGTGGGTACGGGCTGTAGTGGATGTCGTAGTAGTTTTCCTGCAATAACTTGACTCACAAGACTTTTCCTTAAAGCAAGACTTAGCTAGACACAATAACAAACTGATCAGATCAGCGAACCATAAAGAAAAACATTTTATTTCTCTGTAGACTCTGTTATGTTTTCAGACACTTATAATAACTATCTGAGCCTGTCAGTGGCAAAAACAAGCACTTCTAGCCATCATAGATTTATGGTGTGATACTTCCTAGAAGGATTACATTGCAGCCTGTTTGATCTTGCTGCAGCCCTCTTTTTCAATACTGGACCAGTTTCAGAAAATGTTGCTCCCTTTGGTCACTTAGATACAAAAACACAGAGAAATATGGTGTAGGTTGAAAAATATACATAAGTTTCCCTCCAGCTACAGTCATACAAAGGTACTTCAGCAGCCAGTGCTGCGTGTTCACTTCTGATGGCTGACCACAAGGCTTCTTCTATGTCTCACAGCACAGGTGCAACAGTGAGCAGCAGCCCCCAGCAGCACCACCAGCACCACACCTCCATGTCCTCCTCCACCTCTGTCAATGATGCTCCTCCATGTCCACCGACCCATCCCTGACCGACACTGACAGCAGCCTGGAGATGGCCAGCGCCGCCGCTGCTGCTGCTACAGCCACCGGCCCCCTGGGCTGCTGCTACAGCAACCAGCCCCCTGGGCTGCTGCAGATGACTATCATCTACACCTCCTCCTGGTCCTGGTCCTGGTCCTGGGCTGGGCCTCGCCCCCTGGTCACATCCAAGACCACTAGCCCAACACTGGCTCCTGGCCCCGCCCCCTGCATTTGTCCCCCCTCCCACATCCTCTCTGTGCTTGTCTTCAGTAGTGTAGCGTTTAGCCAGCCAGCTGTTTGAGAAATATTTTGATTTCTGAAAGGACAGATCTTTTTTTTTTTTCTTTTTTATTAAAGTTATAGTCTTTTTTTAAATTAGGATTTCTTTTCGTTTGAGTCCTAGCTGTAATTTATTGTGGCATTTCTTAATTTTTCAGAAACCTAAGATGATGATAAGAGAATTTTTATGATTTCACTACGTTCCGGTTTGTATTAACCGACAGTGAGAATTTAAAGAAATATCTGTACAATGTTTTAATGTGATCTATTTTTCTGTTGAAAGTCATTTGTTTCACTTGTAAGCTACTGCTTTTACAATTTGCCATATAAATGTAGATTGAGTTTGTACAGATTTTATGGTAGATGTAGTTTTATCTTCGATACAAGTTTGCAGTGAGCCATTGAAACATAATTGAATTGACAGACGTATGGTCTTAGTACTCCCCTTATCTGTTTTATCTCCATAATATGGATATCGTTTTAAGTTCATAAGACATATCCATTGATTTGAACTGAGATCATTTAGATTTACTTGTAAAATTTCTTTTTCTTGTGAGTCACTACTACTTCCTACATTGTAAAATTTAATGAAAGCTTTATAATTTACTCATTCTTCACCTCCTGATCAGTCATGATAGGACTTCAAAATGATTTTCATACACCATCTGATTCATTTTACCTTCTGCATTTAAGCTATGGGATCGATAATGGCACAGTTAGTTTCCACAAGATAACTCGGAGCTCTTTGATGACTGTCTTCTGTAATTTTAAGTGCTTTAAAGTACCTCTTCTTGTCTGCAACAGGCTGTGTGACGTTATGGAACTGGATTGGTGGTATTGCTTCGGAGGACTGGATGCACGGAGCTCTTTCACGTTCTCCACTGGCTTGCTTTGACAGTGAGCTATTGCTAACAGTTCGGAATGTTTGTTGTCGTGCTTTGGGAGGTTTATCGAGACGTAGATGAGTTGCGTGAGGTCGTAAAATTGGTGACGGTGTAAGTAGAATGTTCTTCAGTCAAGTAGGGAATTGTGATTTTGAGAACGCTTGTGAACGTGTCGCTATTGGGTGTTTCGGAGGGGTAGTGATTCTGCAGCCTGATGGGAGAGTGTGAAAACATGTCAGCTTCCTTCTACCAGATCCT
Organism: Epinephelus cyanopodus; assembly: GCA_026686955.1. NCBI lineage: Eukaryota > Metazoa > Chordata > Actinopteri > Perciformes > Serranidae > Epinephelus > Epinephelus cyanopodus. The sequence continues at coordinate 24,171,699 of CM048933.1, read as the reverse complement.
GTTATTAGTAATGTACTTTTGTGAATTTGGAAAATTGCGAGTGATTTTTTTAAAAAGTTGGCCTAACACTTTGCGTACCAGACTTGCCTGCAGTTGTAAAAAAAAGAACCTAAAACTTAGCAGCACAAATAACCAGAGTCAAAAGAAAAACAAATTATTCTCGGTATGCAATAATAGTGCCCTTTTTTTGAGTTTTTTTATTTAGCATTGAAAGGAAAAGTGCCTGTTGTTTGTCATTCATTCCTGAGTACATGGGTATTCATTACGTGTAGGTTTTTATGGCATCTGGTTAACAACGGTAGTTTCCATATCAAACCAATAATGTATGATGGGGTTGTAGTTCTCACAAATGTATTGTATATTTTTCTACTTGTTTTGATTTTGACCCTCGAGCGGGAGACCGTCGTGTCTTGCAGGGTAAGAAGGTGATGATGTATACGTTGAGATGCTTAAGCACGTGTTTGAGTCATTTCAGAAGAAAAGGCAGTTTTACCAAGGTCTTTCATCAAAGTAAAAAGAAGTGTTTCTTTGCAGTGACAGCAACCGAAATATAGGTTATTAAGAGTTCTTTGGCTTTTCTTTGAGTACTAATTTAACGTGATGGTTGTAAGAGAGAAGAGCAAACAGGATGTTTTGAAATTCAACTACTGGATCAAACTAAATGAGGGAACTCTGCGGCTGCATTTTTGTCAGTATTTTGCGATGGTTTTGGATACTGTTTACTGTTGGAATTGCAGATTGATGTTTTAGTTACAAACACACATCTGAGAGGCAGAGCCAAACGACCACGGTGTTTCTTGCTAATTCATTTTTTTAAGTTCAAAGTAACACTTGTGGTACTAAGTGAAAAAGTGCTCTAACCATAGTAAGTCAATTTTTAAAAAAGCCATATTAGCTAAGAGCTATCCAGGCAAGTTGTGTAACTTTTTAAGATCATGAATATCATGGTCTTAATTGAAAAAACAAAGGAGTCCATGCTATTTTCAATGTTAACATTTGCTCAATTTATTGAGGTTTCATGCAGCCATTCTGCCTGCTTGAACTGTTTGCATAACTAAAATTATCTGCAAGAAGCAGAGTTGGGATGTATTGTACAGTAATGGATGATGAGCAGGTGTGGTGGATGTTGGCACAAACATCCCTGTGCAAGGATTGTTTAAACGTGTAACACAGCACTGTGTCTAGAACCTGTCCCAGTCTTTGATAAGGACGTTAAGCTCAAAGCAAAGTTGCAAACAAGGCTGTCTTTAGACTGTAGCATGACACACTGTGTGCTCCGTGCTGTGCTCTACTGCAGCAACTAGTTACCATCTGCCAGATATGTAAGGCTAAACACAGAAGTAACCATTTACTTAACGGCATGATTTTTCAGATACTGCAGCACTGTCTCCTTTATCAACTTCTGGACTTGCACCAGCTATTCGTAAATCCATTATTAAGTGTGTCATTCCTAAGTTCTTAGTAACAACTGGCTAGTTTCAACTAATGTTTTAGTAAATCGGGTTGCCCCATTAAAACTAAAAGTATGCTTTATCCAGTAAAAACCTCAACAATGGGTAAACTGGTTGTCATCTGATCATAATCAGTCAGCATCACAAACTGTAACATAACTTTCAAAATTGACTATTTTAATTGAAAAAAAAAACACAAACAAAAACAATATAGTAAATGTAACTGCCAGTCCTTTGTAAATGTAGATATGACTTTGTTTTATTTATATATGCATACATAGAGACGTATGTGTGTTTCTGAATTACTAATATCCATACATTTTTGAATAAGTAAGAAATGTCTCAATACACTACTAGCCTCAGTTTTATTTGGTCTTTCAGTTAACATTATTAGAATTTATTTTAAATTTTAAAAACTTCCCAGTTTATGTATTATTATACAGCAATTTATCAAGTGTATGGTAAGTTAAGCATATTGACCATGTAACATTACCGCTTTTACTCTTCAATCTAAATGGGTAATGAAATAGCAAGTGTTAGCGTTGCCACTAAGCTACGCAGCAGTTAACATTTAATATATCAGAAAACATGTGTTAGCTTCTTCACTGAGCTACAAAACAATTAACATTAAATATATCAACAAACAAGTGTTAGCTTCGTCACTGAGCTACAAAACAATTAACATTGAATATATCCGCAAGCAAGCGTTAGCTTTGTCACTGACTCTATGCAATAATTAACATTTAATAAATTAGCGAGCAAGTGTTAGCATCTTCTCTAAGCTACACAAAAGTTAATGTTAACACTTTAACATTAAATAAATTAGCAAACAAATGTTAGCTTTGGCACTGAGCTAAGCAACAGTTAATGTTTAATGAATTAGCAAGCAAGCGTTGGCTTCTTCACTGAGCTACACAAGTTAATGCTTAATAAATTAGCAAGCAAATGTTAGCTTAATCACTGAGCTACACAACAGTTAATGTTCAATAAATTAGCAAGCAAATGTTAGCTTTGGCACACTGAGCTACACAACAGTAAATATTTAATATATTACCAAGCAAACTGTAACTTTGACACTGATTTGAGTTACACAAGTTAACATTTGATATATTAACAAGCTAATAAAGGCTTTGTCAGTTAGCTGCACAACAGTTAACATTTAATATATCAGCAAGCTAATGTTAGCTCTACAAAAGAACTAGTTGATATGGTGCAACCCATTTTAATTTTGTGATGCGTATATATCAACTTTGTAAAAACTTAATGGTTAATAACTACAGTAAGTTTGAACTTACGAACAGCTGGTGCCACTGGCTCCCGCTCTCTTTTCTAGTCACCAGAGTTTTAAAGGAAAGGTTTGGCCAGTAAAGTGTATTGTCAGACAGTTGTTGTAGATTCCAACAGCAAAAAAATAAATTGTCCAGCAGTAAATGTACAGTAATGTTTTGACAAACAATGACTTAGACATCTGTGAGAAGGCAACGATGGCAGGGAAAATATCAGTGGTATGTATCCATGCGTCATATTAGCCCATTTGTTATATTAGCTAAAATAATCAATCAGAAAAAAATACGTTGTCTAAAGTGCTCTTAATTTTCGTAGCCCAACATTAGGGGCTTTAATTGGAGTATTTTGTTATATTTTTCTTCTTCTTCTTCTTAGGTTGTTGTTGCTTTTTTATAATTACCGCATCTCTCCAAACAATGTCATTCTGATTTAAGTCGGCTTTGATGAACTACCTCACGCTGAATTTCTGCCAGTTCTTGCATATACTTAGTCGCCTGCAGAATTAGCTATCGAAGACGTGTGAATAACAGATTCCATTATTTATTTATTTGAAAGTGTACTATTTGTCGGTTTCAACAGACTTCTAGTTTTGTACATTATGTATACTTCACCTAGAAGTAAGAGAATTGTTATATGTATTTTTTGTTCTTTTTTTTTTTCGGTTTGTTTTTTGTTTTTAAACTAAATGTGCAATACCTTCAGCAAACTGTGCTAGTAGTGTGTGATGGGCCTAGCCTTTGTTAGCTGTCTCCTGAAGGTAAAGAAAATGTTTGGTACTGTCAATCCATGTTTTCCTTTTTTATGAATAAGATCAATTTTTATTTCTGTGACTTGTTTATAGTCATGATGTTACGTAATCAGTCTTACCCGCCAAACTAATCTGTCGGCCAAGGCTTGATGCAGAGACGGGAAGTTCTTTGAGTCACAGCGCGGCCAACAGCTTTTGATTTGGAATGCGGTAAGGACAATAATGTTAATAAACACAAAAAAGATGAGTAAATACCTACAAGAAATCATTATATGTATGGTGCTGGTTTGTAATGTTTGCTAGTGAATCCAGCCATGCAAGTAGTTTTAAGAATTCCTGGATCTGCGCGTCCCAAAAACCGCAACCAACGAAGAAGTGCACTACTAGAATACATGCACTGGGATCTGATGATGCCACCTCTTAAGAAAAAAAAACATGTACTGCAAATAAAAGAAATACACTTTGATTTATGGTTGTATGTCCTCTTCTTTACAAGTTGCCAAACAATCATTGCCTTGCATACAATGTAATCAGTACAGTTATAGGTATACTTTGCTAGACTCATACGGAAGTTATCCCCCTCAGTCATCACTTATTACCCAGAAGTGTGTGGAGGTATAATTTTTTATTTTTATTTATTTTTATTTTTTCGAAACGTTTATGGTCATGAACCCCCCCCCCATAGCACTAAGGTGAGGTGTGGGCTTTATAAAAAGGTAGCAACCAGGTGCCGGCCCATAAGCAGCAAACATCCCAGACACACAGCACCACAAAAAATGCAAATACGGTGAGGCGAAACGCCAAACGTGTGAACCTGGGGTTGGCTTTTTGCTGGCAAGCGTGTTCCCAACCAGTTACTGACAATCCTGCATTGTATACCATTGAGTAGCATTTTGATGGCACCATTACAACCTGATGATTAAATTAAAAAACTGCTTCACTGAATTGGAACATTTAATTCTTGATCAGGATGATTAGAATGTACAGTGGTGGAAAAAAGTTTTCGGACACCCCATGCATTTGTGAAATATTGCATTAAGAATCACTCTTAGGTCTTCAAGTGCAATTTCTTTTAGTACAGTCACAGCCAAAATACTAAATAAATCCTAAAAAAGCCATCAAAAACTTAAAATTGATTGGTTCCATAAAAATACATAAGAAATTTTGAGTATTGGGTCATTTTGGTGCCGGTGATGAAGGTTGTTCTTTTTATTAAAAGGCACATTTTTTGTTGCCAAGCTTCGTGTCTACATAAAGCCAGCACATTTGAAAGTTCTTCAGACACAAAAATGGCTAAAACAAGGAACCTAACACAGGAAACACGCCTGAAGATAAAGATTCTCAGCCAGGAAGGGTACAGCTGCCGCCAGATAGCCAGGAAGTGCAGATGCAGTCCTTCAGCAGTTGGATACACTCTGCAGAAATACAGACGAACCAACAGCTTGGAAGACAAACCAAGATCTGGGCGTCCAAGAGTTTCTTCAGCAAGAAATGGCTGCATCCTGATCCGCATGTGCAGGCAAAACCGCCGAATGACATCACAGGAGCTTCAGCAGCAGTGGTCAAACCAAACTGGTGTCCAGTGTTCCACCTGCACTGTACGTGGCCGACTTTTAGATCATGGCTTAAGGTCTTACAAGGCTATCAAGAAGCCCCTGATCAATGAGAGACAGAGGTTAGCCCGGCGTCGTTGGGCCCAGGCACACAAGAACTGGACAGCCAGGAATTAGAAGAAGATTTTGTGGTCAGATGAGTCCAGTTTCCAGCTTTATCTTCCTCCTACTAATGTGAGGGTACGCAGAAGGCCAGACGAAGCATTATCTCCAGCATGTACAGTACCTACTGTCAAGCATGGTGGAGGCAGTATCATGGTTTGGGGATGCATGAGTGCTGCTGGTGTTGGTCATCTCACCGTCTGTGATGGCACATTGAACTCTACCAAGTATTGTACCATCTCGAAACCCACATGCTCCCTTCTGCGCGTGCACTTTTCCGTCGAGGTAAAAACTGGATGTTTCAACAAGATAATGCCCCGTGCCACACATCCAAGGCCAGTAGAACCTGGCTGCAGGAGCACAGTATCCAGGCCTTACAGTGGCCAGCTCAATCCCGGACATGAGCCCCATTGAAAATCTGTGGTGGATTATCAAAAGGTCTGTTTCAAAGCATAAACCAAAGAATTTAGAAGAATTAAAAGCAGTAAATCAAGAAGAATGGGACAAGATTACCCCTCAACAATGTGAAAGGCTCGTAGGGAACATGCCAGCCAGGATTAGAGCTCTACTACGTGCCAATGGCAGGACTACTAAATATTAGTTTGATGATGTGATGGTTTAATTATTTTTTGTTCAGTTTTGAACACATTCTCTGTTATTTGTTGACTTTGATACCGACAACGTTGAGAACTGACATATTGAAACTGTCAAGAATTCAGTTTTGTTAGTTTTTCTTGTAAACATTAAACAAAAAAATATAATTTGTATTTGTTTGTATCTGTCTAATGCAGCCACACCTTTTGAAACACAATAAAGATTTTTCCACAAATATTTCATGATAATATTTGAGATTGTGTAAAATTTTAAGGGTGTCCGAAAACTTTTTTCCACCACTGTATTGTGTATTAGTCTGCCGCTTTAAATAGTCCAGCTGAAAACTTGAATTAACATTTTTTGTTTAATTTTGCTAAAAGCTACAGTGCTCAACTTTTCAAAGAAATTCTTAGGTCTTTCAAAAAAAATTAGATTCTACATTAGTGACACAGTTTTATTGATCTGTCTTCAGTATGAACAAATGTGCCACACACTGAGCAGGGAAGTTGATTGCACCTGATTGCAAATACCTGGTGAATACAAATTAACACATATTTCATATTACTGTTGCACAACGTCCGTCCATCCGTCCATTTTCACCTGCTTATCCAGGGCCGGGTCGCGGGGGCAGCAGGCCAAGCAAAGCACCTCAGACATCCCCCTCCCCAGCAACCCTTTCCAGCTTTTCCTGGGGGACTTCAAGGCGTTCTCAGGCCAGATGAGATATGTATTCCCTCCAGTGTGTTCAGGGTCTGCCCCGGGGCCTCTGACCATTGGATCGTGCCTGGAACACCTCCAGGGAGAGGCACCCAGAAGGATCCTGATTAGATGCCCGAATAACCTCAACTGACCCCCTTTCAAGCGAAGGAGCAGTGGCTCTACTCCGAGCTCCCTCCCGATGTCCGAGCTCCTCACCCTATCTCTAAGGCTGAGCCCAGCCACCCACGGAGGGAACTCATTTTCGGCCGCTTGTATCCACCATCTCATTCTTTTGGTCACTACCAAGAGCTCATGACCACAGGTGAAGGTTGGGACGTAGATGGACCAGTAAATGAAGGGTTTGCCTTCCAGCTTAGCTCTCTCTTCACCATGATGGTTCGGCACAGCGCCTGCATCACTGCAGAAGCTGCACCAAACCACCGATCCATCTCGCATTCCATTCTACCCTTACCCGTGAGCAAGACCCCAAGATACTTGAAGTCTCTCACTTGAGGCAAGAACTGTCATGTCAAATTTCCCAGATATCTACTTAAAACAACTTTTTTTTCTTTGTCACCTTTATTCCCATACATGTCCATTCATTACAATAGTGGAAATCCATAATAAATAAGCACCATAGATAATCAGCAGAGCAGTAAGAAACATTTAGCCTTAGTCATGAGACACACATAAAGGGAAATAATTGCCCCTTGGAATCAGAGAACCTGCAATAAATTTGAACCATCGTATTGTGAACTGGAGGACAAGTACCTTTTAAACCTGTGCAATTAAAGAGGGTAATGTAATAAATTGGCTTGATGTTTATACATAAAATATAAAAAGAAAATACAGTCACATTGTCTAACCAAAAGCACACTTTCACTTGTAATTATACTGTCAGGCTCTTTAAGAAAAAACACTTCTGGACATTCTTCTGATTGGTGATAAGATGCTAAAAAAACCATTTTCATGTTCAACAACGGGACCACATGCAATTCTCACAAAAGAGATATCTGCAACTCTTCATTTTAGGAACACATAACCGTGTTCAATGGAGCAGAGCCATTAAACACATCACAGCTACCTGACGTGATGTAAGTCTGCGTGATGCATCCCATATTACATCACATGTCCAGCATTAAAGTAGGATGATTGGGGTCAGGGATGTGGGTTGAAGAGCTGGATGAACTGCACATCTTCAGTGACTATAATTTTTTTCCTGCTCTGGTAGTCGTTTACATTTCTTTTTTTTTCATAGGGCTGGTTTCATCAACAACATATTACATTCACTACAAGGATACATTCTTAATTCAAAACTTCCATTCAATTCACAATTCACTTTCACAAGAATTGGCACCTTCTAGGGAGATCAAGTTATTCAGCAGTTTGTTGCCATATTAAAAAATAATAATAATAAAAAAAAAAAAAAACAAAAAACAATGCAGCCACTGTGTGTACTATGGGCGAATATATTCACTACATCTCTGGACAAGCAAGCAACACTACATTTTTCCTATTTCAAAACACTTCCCTGAAGGCACAACCAGGAAATTCCATTGTTTCTTTGAGGGCAGTGTTCAGCTTCATGTGCCAAAATCAACATGGCTTCCAGGCAGGCCATTCTGATCTTTAGTGAGCGAACAGCTGAGGCGGTCCAGCTTTGGTATTAACTGTGTACTGTAAATGGCCTTCACCTACTGAGCCACGTGTCCTGTGTCCGAGGCAGCATGCGCTAAGTTGAAAATGCTTGAATAATTGTATTCATTGTCCCTGTTGCATTATCTGTACATTAAAGGTATATTGACATCTGTGAGGGTCGGAGTGAACCGAAGGCTGAGGCTTTGCCATCAAGTGGACATGGAAACCATGCGGATGGTGACGAGGTGTAGAGGCACTGGAAGGGCCTGAGGAAAAAGAAGGTACAGAGGCAGCTGTTGCAGAGGTTCCACCTATTACTGCTTCAGTTTTTTCTTGTCTTAAACCTGCGTCTATTACAATGTACAAATTTGATTCTACAGTAAAACACCCAGGGAAAAAAAGATGTCTGCAGCACAAATACAGGACAGGAGGATAAACGCAAGTGGGAGAACTTCTGCTAAAGCTACCGCTGTACAGTTTAACGGTCAGTTCACTCAGATTACTTAAAACATATTCTCTCAATTACACCTTGTGGCGTCTAGCCATGCAAGTAAGTATAGTTTGCACAGCTTTAAAAATAGCCAGGGTATGAGGTTTTTGCAACCAACTTTACAAAATGGAGGTGATTTGTATGTTGTTTATTGCAGCATTTAAAACAACATTTGAAAAATTTCCAATTCAGCAACATCTCTTTACAGAAAAAGTAAGCATGTTATTCTGGATATTTCACAGAACTCTTTTGTAACTTCAAAGCCCAGTTAAAAATAAAGCAGTTAGCATAGCTAGCCACCACTACAGGCATGTGAGGAAATATGGTGTTTTTTAATCTGATTGAACTGACCTTTAAGTTAAAGAAACACATTTATTTCCATTCTTGCTGAGAGTTAGATGGGAAGATTGATATCACTCTCATGACTGTAGCATAATTATGAAGGTACAGCAAGAAGCTGGTTAGCCTAGCTCAACACGGAGGTAGAAAACAGGGGGAGAGACCGTTTTTACATTTTGTTTTTGTACATATTAATCACTGACAGTATAAAAAAGATGGACGGCATGACAGCTCCCTAAAAATGAAGCCAAAACAACGCAATTGCCCCCTGGTGGTTGGCTGCAGTACAGGTTATAAACCCCGCCCCCTCCGTGTTAGCAAATGGGAAATGAGCCAAACTAAGCCGTATCATCTTTCTCCAAAGAATTTTTTTTTTTAGTTATTTTAGGTAGTTCTTACTTATAGGCGTAAGTACAAATGTTTGTTTTTCTATTTTTCTAAGAAGTTTGGTTTTAATTAGTCAAATGGGTGATAGGTGGGATCTCGACATGGCAGAGATCACTACTAAGCAGACTCTGGCTCCAAATGACATCACCAGCACAAGATGGCAGTGGCTATGTCTGGGATATTTTGGCTTCATTTTTGTGCAGTAAGAGTAAGTGGATACGATCATCCATCCATCCATGTTTGGAATGGGTACAGTTTCATTCCAACTGTAGAGCTGCGTGCAGTGTATTACTTCTCGCTCAGTGTCTCCTTGCCCTGCTGTCGCTCTCTCTCTGTTTATCATGACTCTGCTGCAGGAGTGTGAGCTCTGCACCAAAGAACAGTTGGTAAGAGTGCATCAGGGCAAACACACACACATACACATACACACACACAGTGACAGGGCTAACTGTTAGCATCACACAGCCAGGCTGACGTTACCTAATGGTTATCAACCAAACAGGCATTTCGGTGTCGTTTTGAGTATGTTGGGACTCTTAAACTGCTTGGTATCAGGTGTGAGCCACTGCTGCTGTGTTAGCTTGTGCTATAATAATAATTTAATAATTTAATCCAAGTTGTCGAAAATGGAAGTTCCATCAAATGCTCATCCCTATTGGTTAACAGATTTTCTCTATATTTAACTAGGCAAACCAGCTGCTGGTTGTAGCTTCATGTTAATCCTACAGTCATGAGAGTGGAATCAAACTTCTCATCCACCTTTCAACAAAAAGGCAAAGTGTATTTCCCAAATGTAGCACTGTTCCTTAAAGATAAATATCAGATATAGATAAATATCAGTCAACTGTCTGCATTATCATCAACATCTCTTATGAGTCATACAGTTTCAGCATGAAATCCATTCATGTCATGTCCTTAGTGGTTGAAGAAGTCAGTGCTCTCCAGTAAAGAGAATGTCAGAGAAGTTTCATTATGTTACACCAGTCACGTACAGGCACCTGAACTGTTAAAATACTGCCTTCACAAGACAAACCCTGGACTCATCACGGAGTGTGATCACAAGATCGCCGTCGTCTTAACGTTCCATTTCAAGCATGCGACAGAAACTCAAAAACACTCAGTGCTCAATGGAGATGATTCTGACGAGGACCACACAGTCAGTCCTCATTTCATATTTGCACCTTATTTTCCGCTGCCATCTCCATATTTCAGTTCCCTTTGAGTTTATCCTGACAGCACACGACTATGGCGGGTTCCTTTATTTCCTTGTTTTAATCTTCTTTTGAAGGAACGCCCTGATACACTGAGGCGGACGTGAGCCCTTGAGAAGACACCCAATATCCCAAAATACAAACCCTGACAGTTTTGGCCACAGACAGATGCCGTATCAAATGTCACTAGTCCTCGCACCCAGGGCCAGATCTCCCAGTGTGGAAAAGAAATCCTCCATCTCTTTCTCCAGCAGCCGATTGCGGTTCTCTGCATCCTCGCGCGCCCGCTCCGAGTTGCGTAGTTTGATCTCCAGCATGCGTTGCTTCTTCCTCTCCTGCTCCATCTCTTGTTCCAAACGCTCCATCTGTGCACACAGAGCAGCACTGGACTCCTCCAGTCTGAGGGGATGAAACACATCACAGACAAAAGGCAGAGGTCATTGACGTTCACCTTTACTGTTAGGCTACATTTAGAAATGCTTTGGTGTTATTAAGGCAAAACTTTAAGCCGCACTCTGCAAGTTGTTTTTCCCATAGAAATGCAACTATCTTGTAGGTCTTAAATTAAAATCACCATCACCTCTATTGATGTCTAAGCATTCAGGTAGCTTTGGTAATGTTTGGAGATATCTCAATTATCTTGGGAAGCTCACAGTAATAAGAGAACACAAAAGTCTTTGTACAATTTTCATTGGAAATACTTTCTACCTTTAAACAATTACAATGACAACTGTTCAAACTAAGGTTTGAGAGAGAAGGAAAAGGTTAATTGCGGTTAAGGACTGTTTGTAACTTACAACTTTCAAGTCAAATAATTTTTTAGGGACTGAAGAGGGACTTAAGGTTCTTTATTTTGACTTGTGGGAGAGGCGCACAATGTTAAATGGTTGTGTTTTGTATCTATTTTAAACACCCTCTGAACCCCAAAACCTACCAGCTAGTTTTAAAGGCATGTTTTCTTTTAAATTACCAAAATTACACCATTTATTAAAGCCAGGAACTGGGGGGAAAAAAAAAAAAAACCCAGAAAATATTGTTGGATAGTCAAATTTCCAACAGTCCTTGACCACATCATGTGAGGCAAACACCATCAGGCAAATCTAAGCTGAAAATAGTGATATTTTATCAAAATCACTTTATTTTGTTTATTTTTATTTACACTTTGCAAAAAAAAGTGTCCAAGATTTTGTTTTTCAACTTTTAACTCCTTTTTTAACTCACACGTTTTTAAAATCTGATCATGGCCACCGCGCTAAATTACTGATATTATTCAGGCTGCTGCAGTCAGTGTTGCATGTTACGGTTTATTAATACCGGCTGTGTGTGCTGTGTGTTTGATGTGTATTCTTATTAGATTTTGTTGGTTTTGTGTGGTAGGACTGGTGGCTGTCATGCACCCATATTCTGGATTTGCATTTTGCTGAGGAAATTAGCCGTTTGTTTTGATGATAACTCTAAATCCCTCTGTGCTGTTTGCTCATTGAATTGGCTCTAATATCTACATCTGGTATGAACATTAAAAAAATATGGTTATTGCGGAGGGAGGGTTGTACATTTTCCCCCAGTCGCTAAGGGAGGCTCAAGGAAAAATATTTGTAGCTCCGGAGAGAGTCACAGCTTACAGACTTCAATTTAACACAAAGCCTACGTTACAAACTGGGTGTGTGGAGTTTGAAAGCTGTGGGCGTCCACCAGGCAGGGAGGCTCTAATAAAAAGATGCTATTGAGTTGCACCTTGGGAATAACTGGATCTAGTGTTTTTGAGCTTGAAGGGAAGGGTCTAGCACATGATAGGGCTCAGTGACAAAAAGATAGCTGGTTTCTACTGTAGAGCAGAGTGGTTCCAGACCGGGGACAAACAAGCCCCATGAGAAAATCTACATACATGTGACTGAAAGTTTGGGAACCCCCAGACTTACTTTTGGATCCTGGCCTCGTATGAAGTCTTCTGTTTCCTCAACTCTTCCTTCAGTCCTTCCACCAGACAGCTCAGTGTTAGATGTGTCCCGTCCCCATCCTCGGACATAATGATGGATGGCATACCAGCCGCCATGGCCATGTTTCCATTCTCACTGCAGGCTGCGCTGCTACTGCACAGCTCCATGGCCTCACAACTGTCCTGCTCAGAGCTCGGGTCTGTCGTCATCCCTCCATCCCTTCCTCTGTCAGTCTCCCTCTGGCTCTCCATCCACTCCTCTTTTTCCCCACTGTCACCCCCTACTCCACAGTTCTGGTTTGGTGAGGGTTCACTTCCCGAGTCGGGGACGGAGATTTCGCAGGACGAAGTGGACCAAGGTGTGCTGGAGACGCTTGGGACGCTCCCCATGCTTGAGGAAGAGGTGACGTTGTCGTAGGTGGACAGTCTCTGTGAGGAGCCCGTGGAGTCACGATCACGGGCGGACCGCTCACCTGATGAGGTGCGCCGGTGTCCCCTCAAGGAGGACAAACCATTCATGAGCCAGTTACCTCCACCTCCACTCCCACCTCCACCCCCACCAGATGATACACTAGTCACATCAGCCGCAGAGCCGCCGCCGCCACCGCTGCTTTGCTTGCCTTGCGGCTGTGAACGAGGGGCAGAAGAGCTTTTGAAAGAGTATTTCCAGGAAGGTATGGACTTGGCTTGTTTACTCGGGCTAACCACCGTCTCGCCTTTCCCTGACGGAGACCCCAGTTTTGGTCCGGGGTTCAGGTTAGGGGTCTGGGTGGGAGTGACAGCTGCACACAGTTTGGCATCCAGCGATGAGGCACTGCTGTGCAGTTCTTGGTCAGGGTTGGACACCGGGCAGTTCTGGAGGTCTTCCTCTGAGATCCAGGCGCCCAGGCTGCGATGCTGGAGCTGATGACCCTGGACAGGGAGCTCTGTTTGGGGTGCAGTTGGTCCCTCCTGGTCCCTCCCTGAGTACAAGCGGTTGTGTTCCCTAATGAGGATTGTCATCAGGTGCTGGACCAGAGAGGTGCCTGTGGATCACAGACAGGAGATTAGTTTTTATCCTGCACATCCAGCAAGTTTGATACATACATTTACTGACAGTACAAGGTGTAATGTGACTTGTTTTAATGAACTTGTTGTGACTTTTACCATGAATGCAGTCATTTCGTCAGCGATCATCGGCCATACCTTCCATGATAGTGACTGGGTCCTCCATCTTGGGTCGAAGGATATTTGGTCCAAATACTGTGGCAAGGTTCTGGACACTCATCTTGTTCTCACTGGAGTGGGACTGGACCTCATCGAGGAATCTAAGCAGAGATAACAACGTTAGAAACGCACATCGTTCTTGAAAGCTGGTGACATTACCAGATAATATACTTACTTGCATATGTAGGTGAGGAGATTGTAGTTAGGTAGAGGTAGAGTGTTAACTTGCTTTCCCAGCTCCTGGACCCCCTGATAAAAGATTGAACAATTGTTAGACACACCCTCACATAGATAAATACACAAAGACAGAGTATACTGCACATACCTCCTCCTCGTCTTTGGCCAAAAGCTGTGCACAGGTTAAAAAGTCTTCATATTTGCAGAAGGGAATGACTGGTTCAGGCAGCTCTCGCAGGTACAGCTTCAGCAAGGATGCCACCGTGTGGACGTCTGTATTACTGCAATGGAATACAGAAAGAGGTGTCAACTGGACGTTCTGTCATTTACTTCTCAAAAAGCTGGATGTAATTCTCCTGTCTGTCCTACCTGTCAAACAGAGGCTTGTCCCCGCAGTCAAAGGCCTCCTGCAGCTCTTTGACCAGGTTGGCCTGTCCCGGCATGCGAAAGAGACCTTCCTCATCCAAACCTCTCTCCCTGATGAAGTCCACACACTGCTCCACCAGCAGGGGGGCCAGCCGGGGGCCAAACTTCCTCTCATACTGCACTGTGTCCTCTAAACGCTGGCCAAATATCCCTGGGGACAGATGGTGGAAACATACTTTGTTGTTTATGTCCATCAGGTCAGATGATGGTCATGGTCGTGATGATCAGACAAAGATGAGTTTTCAAAATAAAAGCCACAGGATGATAATTTAATTTTCAATAGTTTATTAGTTCAATAGTTCAAATCTTCAATCTAGTCCACTTTGAATTCTACTGCCCAAACTTTTATGTATATTTAACTTTTAAACAGGTCACTAAGTAAATATACTTTTTCTATGCATTTTTTTACAGAAACCTCAAAATGTCAAAATGTTATGATCTTTAAGGACATTAATGCTTGTATTTTTTCCTACTTTTTACACTTTTAAAAATACAAAGCATTTCCTCTTTCAGCCTTTTCAGTGAATTTCAATTCCCACCTTTAACAGTATTTCAGTTTAGCTTCCAGTTTTTCTCGCAATGTATTGCAGTTCTTCAACTTCTAACTCTGCAAGTTTCATATTTCAGCTTCCAGGTTTTTCAGCACTGCGGTGCATTTGCGCTTCAAGATTCCTGTATCTACAGCAATGCTTGCAATTTGTTTTTACCATTCAGCATTCACAAGCATTTTCTGCACTGTCATGTTTATTTATGCATCCACTGAGGGCATACATTAGTATTCGAGGCTGTTATGAAATTTGGAACAAAAAGAGATATCTTAAATTTATAGTTTGTATTTTAGGCATATTGTGAGCTTATTTGACCATGTAAGTTGTCTAATGTATCTTAATATGTTAAATTTTCATGCCAAGCAGCATCACTTTATCTCATCTTAAATCTTGAATGTGACAGTGTATCTGTATATTTTAGCCTATATTAAGGACCTCCAGTCACAATACTGTTTCACCATTACTTAATGCTGTAGAGACCCAATCTATTAAGATATTTGCATTATATAATGTATGACTTGGCACAGACTTTTAAGTAACCTTCAGTGGGCAAGGATATAAAAACTTGTGACTAAATCAGTATACACATAATCCTCATATCTGCCTAAAATTTGCCTGTTGGTCCAAAATAGTCTATTAAGAAATGGTTCAGTGATGCAAATGGGAAGAAAAATAAAGAAAAAGTCATTGTTGAAAGTATGCAATCGCACATTTGCCAAACTACTCCTTAAATTATCAAATGTCACTGTTATAAAACAAGAGTCTGTTCTTGCAGTGTTGGATAGATAAAAGTATCATCTTTGTTACTGATGTATTTGATAGTACTGGCCATTTATTAGGCTATGAAACCTTAAAGGTGAAAGCTTTTCCTATGACTTACAGAAAATTTAGATTTGTGCTTGAGGCCATTTCCACAGGTTTATGCCAGTTAATAAAAAACAAAACACATTTTTCCAAAATACACTTAGAATAGAATCTGTGTTACTTTTAAACGGGATAGAAATTAAAAATTCTAACTGTACCGATGAACATATAAGGCAATGTTTTTCTTCTAAATGAAAATCTTGCCAAGAGGGAAATCAGTGTGAAACTCACAAATATGCGGCATTGAATGATAAAAGGCAAAGTTTAAATTCTGTATTTCTAACAAAATTAGAGCGATACATGTTAAAGTGTTGAAATTTCTACCTCTCTAATGTAATGGTGTCAAGGTTTGTTGATTTAGCTGAAAAATGCAACAATGGTACATTTGTTTTATAGTTTTTCACATTATATTCACTCGGGGACATATATTCTTCATATACTTTTGGAAATACTGGTCACTGTGAAATCCAATGTCAAATATGTTTTTTTTTTAATTTGAAAGCAGTGTTAATTAATTGAATGTTATGACAAACCTCATGCTGTTGGGTAGATCTCCTATACATAAATCTATATTTGGAAAATCATCCCCCTGTTAAATAGTTTTTTGATAGATTTTTTTTTTTTTTAATCTAATGAAGTCTCTTGACCATGTGAATAACAATTTGTCTGCTACTACCCTTTTACATCATTGTTCAATTCAGTTTTCAATAAAGTTGAATTACATAAAAAAGTAATTGTTGTAAAAGACACAGCTGAACGTGTCTAAAATGCGCTGCAGTGCCTGGTTGTTACCTGCGGACAGGCTGCAGCAGTCGCAGCTGGCAGACAGCTCCCAGTAATCGTAGTAATTCACGGAGCAGGAGCTGCACAGCAGCAGGGCGCGTTTCTCATACATCCCAAAGCCACATTTCACCACGTTTATCCATTCCGGTTCAGGCATTTGACTCCACTGACGGATTAAACTCACATCTACTGAACTACCGGACGGCGGAGACGAGCTGCAGCTAAATAAGAAGGCGGATGTGTTCAGACGGACGGCAGCTGACGGGGGTCAGAGAGCTGTGACCGCGGTGCTGCTGTTAACGACGGGTCTATAAGTTGGCGACATGTCTATTCTGGACCGAGAGCCGAGAGACAGACAGCCAAACGCTGCGAATGCGAGAGGCAGGCTGGAAACATGAGCCGGCCTGTGTGAGGTAACCCGGCGGATAGCACCAAACTTTAGATATGAATGTTGCTGATTCTGATGCGTCCGCCCCCCTTTGAGAGAGAAATGTAGGCCATGACACCTGTCAACAGGGGTGTAGCTAGGATTTAGGGGCCCCACACCCACACCGCTGTCCCCCACCCCACCTCCACCTAAGCAACAACTGGACCATAAATAATAAAATTAACTCACCACAATTTATTTGTAAGTTTATTCAAGAAAACCCTGGTCAAACCAGTAGCAGTATTTAGGCCTACATAACTAATTCAATTTTGGCAACCATGGGGCAGAAGACGCTATCAGACACGTGCAGCCCTGAGAGGATCGCCATATAAAGTTGACATGCAACTGTTTGTTCTTCGTATGTGTATAGTTTGGATTCACAGCACTAGTATCCATTATTCTCAAAAATAAATACCAAATGTTTGAAAGAGCCGTATGACACATGCCATATGTGACTTGAATCACACCTTCAGGAATGGGTTGAAATTCTTTTTGATTGTGCCACAGAATTTTGTTTTATTTATCTTTAATAAATAGTTAGAAGAGACTGTGAGAATTTAGGTAATGTCTTCAGAACAGTGTTACACAGTATTTTTCAACCTTTATCTCATGTTTTTGTGTTTTCTGTTTACATGGAATCAGGCAGATGATAGATGGCAGATGGACAACACCGTCTCGACAGCACTAGAAAAACAAAATACAGTCCGACAGAATGGCCGGACAGCAAAATGAAATGCACGTGACAGTATGTTGAGATGGTGATGTTGTGTTATTTACAGATAATGAAAAGAAAGTTGAATATTATTCTTGTTTCTATTATTTATTGCAAGTTTCATGTTTTCTTGATGCATGAGGGAGCTACTGTACGTAACATCCAGATGTACATTTTGTCACAGAGAGCAGCAAAAAGTTGAAATATTTCAACTTCAGACGTCAGTCTGCCATTACCTTTGCTAGTATTCTGTGCTGGACTCACCTAATTTTACCATGCTGCTCTCAACCTCTAAAGTGACATTTAGTTTCTCGCTACCATCTTCCTGATTCCATGTGAACACAGCATATATTAAGTGACCAATGGGAACTACAATTTTTGAAACTGGTCCAGTATTGCACAAGAGGGCTGCAGTGGCGAAACAGGCTACAACGTATCAACTTGGGGCAGAAGTTTACTGTTAATTTACATCCATAAACAGTGCTTGTTTTTGCCACTGACGGGCTCAGGTCTGACAACATTATGGACAGGATCCCTACAGAGATAGACCTTTTTGTTGAAGACTCAGATCCTTTTTGTTAACTAGAAACAGCCCTAACATTGCCTACGCCAAACCCACCAGCGTTCATTTTTAAAAAAACAAAACAACAGTAGCAAACAGATCCTGTCAGTGGCAAAAACAAGCACTTTTAGTTGATGGTGCACTTATGCCCTGAGTTGTTGCATTGCAGCCTGTATTGTGGCTGCTGACTGGAACCTTCTTACTCAATAAAGGACTGATTTCAAAAATTATTCTTCCCATCAGTCACTCAGACACAAATCATAGGAAAATAAGGTCCAGACTGAAAAATACCAAAGTTACCTTTAAGTGTTGCTAAAGGTTGCTGGGTGCAAAACCCAATGCATAGCTCTGTGAATGTAATAGTAACGAGAAAAGCACTCAGAGAGCACAGACCTCCACCAAGTAAGTGATATTCCCTCCCTCTGCATCAGATTTTGCAGCCTGCATCACAATTAGGTTATTTGCGTCACTATCATTATTAGTTAGGTTATATATGCCATCACCAGACACTGTGGTGTATTTATTTCATTTTTATTTTGTACCAACACAGAATATAATGTTTTTTTGTATTTTTTCCAACACAGCACATTAAGTTCAACTTTAGAATTACAACAATATTCAGCAAGTAGAACAAGACGTGCTTTCCGGCCACCGGTCTTAATACAAAAAATATCAATATTCTTTTGTAACTTCTAATTTTGAGTTAAAATACCAAATATTTTAGTTGACACTTTTAGATATGAGAATCTACAGCCTTTCTCTACATTATGTAATTATCCTACATCAGTGTGGCCTAATAACCTCGTCCCCTCCAACAGAGCTTAAAGCTGCTTGATTACAAATGAAGTTTCAAATGAGAATAGTGATGTCATACACTGTATCACTGGTGTGTTATTCTACATTTATCCCCCTATTAATATCCTTTGTAACCCAACACCGTGCTGTTCAGCTGCTGCTTATGTCGCAGTTCACACCCAGACAGGCCTGGTTATATTTCTGGCCTCCCGTCAAGTACACTAGTTAGACAGGCTGACCAGAGCAGACAGGGTGAGAATTAACCACAGGCTCACTGCTGCGTGGAGAGGAGGAACAGACTGTGTGGGAGGCAGAGAAACTCAGTTTGACTGGATTAAAAATCATTCATGCACAGTACATCAATGCTCTGCTGATCCTTGTAGTTTATTACACCAAACCCAAACCAAACAGCACCTAACAGAAGCATCTGTTTTTTAATTTCTGCAGTAGTTTGACAGCAAACTGATCACATTTCCCCCGTCACGTACAGTGTACAGACACCAGGGTGAGAATTAACTGCAGGCCAAAGAAATGAGACACAGTAGGAGTAGGTGATACTTTGCATGTCTGGGCTCAAATGTGTAACTCATACAGTATAACATGGACAGACCACAGAGGTGGGCTGTCTTTTCCAATTTCGGGAACAATATCTTGTTTCAAGAAGTGTTGCAAGATCTCCGAAGCCTACAGGGCAGAAAGGAAATGAAGACTTCCTGTCTCAGGATAGTGCTTCTTCCAATGATTATTGGCTGTATGAGAGATTTGAATGTAAAAGAACAAGTAGTACGCTGTCCTTTCTGTAGCTCCACTCAATCAGTCTCGCTTGTGTGTTTTGGTGTGTCGTTATTTTAGGCTTCCCACAGCCCACATTTTGCTTTAGAGCAGCCTTGAGTTTTAATTGTCACCCATTCCCATGAGCCAGACTCGAGGATGGAAATGTTGTTGTGTTTCTAATCGTTTTTTCTTGTGTTCTGGTTCAAAAGGTTTGACTTTACCTCCTCCAAATGGCGCCCAGATGACCCGCCGTATGGCCTTGACCCAGTCATCCATGTCTGTCTGGGAGTTTGCCATGAGCAGGAAGGACTCATGGCTGATCGGCGCCCGGTCCTTCTCTCCTGTTCCACCTGGTGAGACAAATGAAGGAGAAAGGAGACAGAAATTAGGGGTGAGTACACCTGAGATTTCATATATTGATTTGCCAGAACACTGGCATTTATCAAAGAACTAATCGAGTGGTATGTTGATTAGCAGACACATGATCAAGTGTAGTTAAGTCATGTTTCAACAGCTTGAATAGTTTCCAAAATTTCCCAGGTCCTAGCTTCTACTATACAGTGAGCTTCAATGTCAAGTACCTATATTTATTTATTACCTTACTGTCTGGGACCTCATTGAAAGGGCAGCAGTATATTTGCACCCTCTAGCAGGTTTCCACTGTGGCAGATCATTTGGGTTTGTGCAAGCACTTGTGAACCAGCATGGTTTGGGCTGCCCAGGCTAGTGTTCAGACCTTGAGCGGGCAAGTATTTTTTTTTTTACAACAAGACATCAAATCATAAAAACACTATAAAGATGCAGTCCAGAGGGCCTGTAAATCAGATCAGCATATAATTCTGCAAGTTTTAAGATGCCATACTCACTTGTTACTCAGTTTGTGAGCTTTTAATATTCAAGACATATGAAAACTGAACTCAGAATCAAGAAGACATAGACACCATCCCACGTCTGCCATGAGAAAATTGTAAGGCTGCGATTTTACGGGATATGGTTGCTTTTGAGTAACATGAAGTGAGGGGTTAAAAAAATACATTTAAGGTTGTCTGCTCAGTATGTGTGTTTGTTCATGGTATGGTTGTGCATGCTTCAGGTGTATTGTTGTTTTGCTGGCAGTTAGGCAAGGATTGCATCAGGAACAGAAGGTTTTGAATGCCGCTGTTAATCAGTGCTTGTGTTTTAATGCAGTTTGCTATTTTGATTAATGGTGGTTAATCTAACAATCATATTAAAGGTGTCGGAGAAGCTACTTTGAGAGGTATCTATGCAGGCATCCACTTAGTTTATACTAAAGCAGCTGGATTACAGCAAAACTGGCCTAGGGAGAAATCTAGTTTGTTTAAATGAAACTAATCAGAAAAGGTAGTTCAATGTACTTAAAAAAAAAAATCAAATCAACAACTTGCATGCACTCTAAAAACTGATTCATGGAGTATGAGGATAATGCTTAAAATAAAGGGGTTTTCAGCATAAAAATGCATTTGTTACCTGAAAGTGTTTTAATCAGTTGACAACTTATTTTAAGAAGTTGGTCAAAAACAAAAGCATATTTGTCATTTTTGAGTAGGATGGAATTAAAATAACTAAGTTAGAATGTCTTCAATAAAACAATTTGACCCATAAACATCACCACAGTTTTTAGATAAATATTAAGTTGGTTCAACCTAATTATATCTTTAGAGGTCAAAGCAAATCATCAATCACTAATTGAATTTTGTCGGATTGTAAAAGACTCATAGGATTGACTCAATAATGCCAGAATTGGAACTACTTAAAAAATGCATGCAAATTGTTACCCTAATTTTTTTATGCCTGAACCAGTAGATTACTTTTTAGAGTGTGTGAAACAAAATTATAACACATTATAATCCAAAAAAGTCACATGGCAGCAAAAAATGTCACTTAACTGAGTTTATTGCAACAAGTGTCCACTTGTTTAGGGGCCATAAACCAAAGAATTAAATAAATACATAGATCCCCACAGTTCATGGGAACATGCAATGAAAGTCAGCTTTGTTTTGTATACAGTGTCTATCAGTCAGACACCTGCCTTCAGAAACTAGAGTCCAGGTGGGAGTACTGCACCAAGCAGGATTACTCAGATAGCCAGGTAACTTGGTATGTTTGTAGTTTTAGTAGTTAAATATAAAAATGGCAAAAAATGTGATTAAACTATTTGAATCACTGTGCAAATATGAATGCAGCTGAACTACTAGCAAGCTACTGTAAAATCACCACTTCTCAACAATGCATATTGGACCCAAGGTTTTGGCAACATTCAAGATTTTGTCAGGGAGATAATAACATCACAACGAAGGTGTGGATCTTGCATCGTCATCAGACAGGATAACGGCCCAATTCAATATTTATATTAATTCACCAGCTGATGCTTGAAGATAGTGCAAGAATGTTATTAGCTAATGCGTGAAAATGACTTTTAATGACGGTATAATAACTGATTTAGAAAAAATAAATCAGATGGGGTTGACATCAGATTAAATCCAATGTGCTGTAAAGGTTTCTCACCACTAGATGGCACAGTTG
The DNA here is from genome assembly GCA_026686955.1 of Epinephelus cyanopodus. NCBI lineage: Eukaryota > Metazoa > Chordata > Actinopteri > Perciformes > Serranidae > Epinephelus > Epinephelus cyanopodus. Next base: position 24,149,386 of record CM048933.1, on the reverse strand, counting down.
TCCTGTTATTCATTCTCTGTATTTCTATTCTAACCCTCCTGTAATTAAGACACCGGTTCACATTTCATTTAAGCACTTAGCTGCATGACACTGTGATCCACAGCAGCTTTTAAGAGAGTGCAGAGTCTCATTTCTCAAATTCATTCAACCTCCTAAACATTTGTGAGGTGTGCCACGAAAATAAACAGTGTGAAACATGACCAACTGCTACATAAAAAACACATTAACACCATAAACTGAAAATATATCTAAAAATCTTGACCCCACCATTTCCTGTGTTTAAACTCTTTTCTTCTGTCACACATGTAAATAACTTGGAGAATATGTTTCCCGTTTGCCTGAGCCATTAGTGTTGGATGGTGTTGTTGCCACAGTCACAGTCATTGTTGTCACAGTCATTTAGCTGCGAGGAGGGAATCCAAATATAAACAGTGGAGCCATAAAGCTAAGTGCCATTGTCACCCAGCTTTGCAAACTCACACTGTCATGATGAACAACACTGCGGTCTCTCTTCAGATGTGCTCCAGTGCCCTGGAAATAGTGAGGATAACTCGGCAGTTCATAGTGTGTGCATTAATATGTGCTGTAGAATCTAAATGAGACCTCCAGTTTGCCCTCAGGAAAAAAGAGGCCAATTAAAAGAGTGATTAAAACTACAGAGAGGACACTCAGACATTAAGGACCCTTGGCACATCCAATACTTCCTCTTCAATGAATCAGGCCCTGATAACACACACACGCAGAGCCACTTAAAATCAATCCCAGCATAGCCGACAGACACCAAAACTATTGGAACATCCAAGCCTGGCTGGATGAGGAGTACAAAGATCCCTGCTGGGGCCAATTAAGATAACTCTGACTGCAGGCACACATAAAACTGAGTTTCCCTCTCAGGGTCTCAGGATCAATCTGATTTCCACGTGGCGATCATCAGGCAGAGGTTGACATTTGAGCCTACAGGAAAGCCGAATGTTTACAGCGTGTGTGCCTTTTGAGTGCCTGACATTTAAGAACTGAAGCTATAATTCTTCACTATTATAGCCTCAGTTTTTAAATGTCAGGCTGTTCGCTGACGCTGGTGAATGGGAGATGAGGAGAGGGGAAAAAAAACAGGTAATTCTTACAGGGCTGAAATCCTTTCTGATGTCACGGTGTGAGCTTTTAAAGCAGTCAATATGGAGAGAGAGATATGTTTACTCAGCATGAGAAGAGTCAGGTGATGCAATGCACCTTTGAACATGTTGGATCGTCCTCAGTTCTTCAGCATCAGTCATCTCACGAGGGCAGTCTGGGTCCTTTTCTACTTTTTACTGTCGTCAATTAGCCGATTTAAATGCTACAATTTGGACTGGCTGTCACACTTGGTCGTCAACCTTGTCATTTTAAGAAATATGAAAGTGGTCTTGGTTGGCATTCAACAGCCATCAAGTTACTCGAAAAATGTAATTAACTGTCTACATATTGCCCATTAAAATACTAAGTACATATCTCAACAGTAAAAGTAATTAATTACATTACTTGTTACATTACTTTCACTAGCAACCAGCCTATATTTCAGAGGTGTTTACTGACCATCAACAGCTAGCTTAATGCTAGCTAGCCCTGCTAATTTCATGTAGCACTACAGTCATTCCGTTCTCATACACATCCACCAAAAACTATAAAACTAGATTTGTGATGTTTGCCAATGGCGAATAATGAACGTTAGCAAGCTAGCTAAGAACACCCAACATTGTAAATTAGCAAATTTTAGATTATCTTATTCGATCTTATCAAGATTATCTTCACAAATGATTTTGTCTTTTATGATTTTTTAAGCGGGGTGGCACGCTGGTGTGGTGGTTAGCACTGTTGCCTCACAGCAAGAGGGTTCCTGGTTCGATCGCGGGTATGGGATGCCCTCTGTGCAGAGTTTACATGTTCTCCCCGTATCAGCGTGGGTTTTCTCCGGGTGCTCCGGCTTCTTCCCACAGTCCAAAGACATGCAGGTTAACTGGTGACTCTAAATTGCCCGTAGGTGTAAATGTGAGTGTGATTGGTTGTCTGTCTCTATGTGTCAGCCCTACGATAGTCTGGCATCCTGTCCAGGGTGTACCCTGCCTCACGCCCAATGTCAGCTGGAATAGGCTCCAGCCCCCCGTGACCCCCAAGAGGATAAGCAGTTAGAAAATGGATGGATGGATGGATTTTTTAAGCCTAAATGCAATCACCAGAAGTAAAAAGCTAATAGTAGGCTAGAAACGAACTACACCTAGGTCGCATGACTTCAACATCACCACCAGAACAAGGCTGTAAAGTCATCGCGTGATGACTTTCTGTAGTTTCATTTGGCTACTTGTTTGCAACTGTGTTTTTTAACGATCCATAAAGGCTACAGAATTTATTAGTGGGGTATTGACTAACGTATTTTATGTTGTAGAACAAAAAGTCTCTTCAGCTCGTGTTAACCACAGACCTTTCAGATATCTAACTAAAAAACCCATTCAAAAAAATCCAGTGACTTCAAAACGAGGAAACTGGGAGTGCTAAAATACTAACTTCTGGTTCCTTTGTCTGGAAGTAAGTGGGTTTGTAGGACTAAAGTGTACTGCTGCTGTTATTCAGAGCACCACACTCTGGGAGCAGCAGAGCACACTCTGGGCTCTCTGTCTGGGGAGATGGAGCAGCAGAACGCCAAGCAGAGTGAATGTGTGGTTAACTTAATGGTTTGTTATTCGTGTAGAAATAGAACAATGATGCTTTTTCCGCAGAAATTTTCTAAAAGCAGTAGTTTAGCATAAAGTCACTATGACTTAGATGAGAAGATCAATGCCATTCTCATGTCGGTATGGTAAATATAGCCAGGAGACAGTTAGTTTAGCTCAATGTTAAGACTGGAAGCAGTTGGCCAATAAATGGTCCAGCATATAACCAACTTTTTGAACAGAACATACCAATGAGATAACATGTAACTTTAGAGCTGTTAGTGCTACTAAGGAAACCTTTCCCTTTTCATCTCTGGATCTGCAAGTTGCTGGAGTCACATGCTGAGAACAAATGTTTTTTTCTCTACAGTTTATCATTTAGCAGCTTTATGGAAGCACAGGTCTAAACCACACAGTAACCACTCTTCTGGCCTAGCAGAGGTCGTGCACTTCATACACTGTTTGGTGTGCTGGAGTGTCTTATGTCCCTCAGGCCACGTCCTCTATTAATAATGTGACTGATGATTGGGTGCTGTGAATGGGTTGGGGATTAACTTTATACGACCTCTGTGCTGCTTATTATTGGTATTATATATGAGAGAGAGAGAGAGAACAGACAGAGAGAGAGACTGGCAGAAAATTGTGTGTGTGTAGTTTCACAAGCATTGAGGACCAGTCAGTGCAGCCAACAGCAATATAGCGTCTGTGTATGAAAGAATTTAAACATCGTTGCTACTTTCTGTTGCCAGTTAAATGACAATCAATGTTTCAGGGTTTCCACTCAGCACCCACTTCAGACTATTGAATGCACACTGTTGTATGTAGCACTTAAATCCTCAAGCTCAAGAGTCACTATTACATTTTGTGATTATAGTGCTAAACGATTTGCAGAAAACAATAAGAAACAGTATGAAATCATAAAGAAAAATACCAATGGAAAATACAATATTGTCCAGACTACACCTGTACTCATGGAAAACCTCCCAGTGACTGCAATAAAACTACAACTTAACACATTACCATCCGCCTGGCCTTACAGCTGCTTTTCAGATCAGACCTCATGTTTTTTATCCAGCATGCACTGCTGTAGACACAACAAGCCCCCACCACAATATATCCACTGCAAGCGTGGCTGACACACAGTACAGCAGACACTGAACCTGACATACTGTATCAGTAACTGTGTGCAGCTGACCGGTCAGTCATGCAACTACAGCAACTTCAAAGAAAAGTAATTATTAGCTGCTTAGAGCGAATCTGTAAGTCACCAGATGATAGTAGGTTTGGTATCAGGATACTTCCTGCTTTGCTAATTAGATACAAATCGCAAAGTTGCAATACTTTTTTTTTCAGTTGTAAGTTGTTAAGTTGCCAGATTAATTCATCCACTTCTGCATTCAAACATTTCACAGAAATAGCTTGGTAACTACAAAACTTTGCACATAAAGTCAGTCTGCGTCTTGCTGATCCATAGAAAATTTAAAATAAATCATCCTATAAGAGTAGATTTTGTTCAATAGTCTCATTATATGATGATGTATCTTGCAGGAATAGAGCAGGAACAAGAGTCAGTACCTTTAATTCTACGCAAAAAAAGCCATGAAGAAGAGGTTGTATATCTGCATATTCCATCAGTCTCAAACTCATGCGTGCCATTTCACCCTCCCACTACACCGGTTTAAAATCTCCAGCATCTGTTTCCCGTTACCTTGGAGATGTTGTTTCTTCAGTCTGTCCGGCTTGCAGCACACCGGCCCCATGTCTGAGTGAGCTGGGACTGGCTCTGGCCTAAAGCTGCAGCATGAAGCGGCTTCTCCGTCACCACTGTGCCCGTTTGGAAGCAGATCAGTACGCAGGTAGCACTGACGGCCAGAACCTGCCAGTGAGGCATGCTCGATGCCAACGGACACAAAACCCGTCAAACGAGTCCCACTCCTTGCCCTTCACTCATTTATTCTGTCCATTCATTCACTCTTTTCTTCCCGTTCCTTTCATTCAGCAGTGTGGGCAGCAGGTCCGTTCCCTCAGCCCCCCTGGGGAGAAGCAAATCCCTGAGGAGGAGTGTAACAAGGCTCTCTCTCTCCCTCTGTCTCTCTCTGTTTGAGTGTGTGCGTGCAGTAGCAGGGAGATGGGCTGTCCTCGAATCTTTGCCAAACAAACTTGTATACACACACACACACACACACACACACACACACACACAGAGGGAAAGCAGACAATGCCAATCAACCTCTGTGAGACTCAGGCAGTGCAGACTTTGGATCCCTCCGGTAACAAAATCTGTTTTGCCACTTTCACTAACTGATATCTCTGACTCAAAGGTGATCCTGCTGATTACAGGGAGTGTGTTTGTGGCTCCATCCATTTCTTCAAAACGCCACATAAGCTAATAGAGTACAAGCACGTAGCTGAGTGCGCTTCAGATAAACTCTGTATTGCACACTGTACACTTCAGCTGTTTACTGAAAAACATTGGTCTTGAAAACTACAAAATGAGACATGGTATCAGCTTATTAAACATGGTTAAAGACAAGTGTACTCTCCAGGCTCCACTATCATCTGAACTGATTAACAAGCACAGAGACAACTTTCTAAATATTAACCAAACAGAGGCAGGAGCTGCCTGAGGTTGTTAAAGGCTCTTGTTGAATAATCAACAATCTACAACATACTGTAGACCAATATTTTGTTTGCCAGCCATCAGTGGAGGGTATAATATATCGGAGAGTATAACCATTTTCTCCATGGTAACCACCACACCACTGCCCACTATACCTGAATAAACAAAGAAATTCTGTATGTTTCACTTATAGAAATCCAACATTCAAGAAAAGCCATGACAGTCCTTCCCTCTCCCTTTGATTGAGAGGTAATCTCAGGGTCACTTAGTAACAAAGATGTAAGCTAATTAAATAGGGAATAGAAACCTTCGTAATACATATTCAGATTGTGTGTGTTAGCATCTCTTATTTAGTGATCTGCATTCTGCATCATAGTCCATGATGTCATGTTTGGTTTGGTGCAACATCTCCACCACCATCCTCAGTCTATACATTATACAGTGTGCACAAAGGTGTTGTATTAACAGCACTGTATGTTTATTATCCCTCTAACCCATATTTAAGGTGTGAGGTTGGGACCTACAGGAGTTGACAGTATGGCTGTCAGTGTTTGTATAGACTTTAAACTGGAGAGGTTAAGGCAGGCTGAAGGAAATTTGTTTTACCGATGAGGGGGGCCCTGTTCATTCTAATAAATGTAGCTTAAAAGCCAAGCATTTTGACTTCCCAGGTATAGAATTACCCGGATTTTCTATATTGTTGGGCCCACAGTGCAAGTACACTAGAGACTTTTGCCGGCCGAGTGGCTAATTTCTGGTTTAGCTCTCCACTCACCTTGTGATCTAATTTATTTGTGCAGCTCTACATACTTCTATAGGAAAGTCTTTTTGGGTCAGATGGCGTCAAGTTACAGACCCAGAAGTTGCAATAATGTAAAATTGGCCTCAAATCCAGGAGCTGTTCTTGTGGGCTTGTACCATTCTCATGTCTAGCCTGTTCTCTCTCCCAGCTCATCAAATGCTGCCACTTTGTCAGTAATGTTGACATCAGATACCGACGCACAGAGGCACCTTTTCGGCAGTATGATATGCACCAGGTGCATCAGTTTTAGATGCAGTGGACGATAATGCAACTTGACAAATACCAGCGCTTTGTTAGTGGATGCCAGCATCAGATGTGGACGCACAGAGACACCTTTCTTGGTGGTGTGATACGCAATCAATCAATCAATCAATCAATCAGTTTTATTTATAAAGCCCAATATCACAAATACAATTTGCCTCACAGGGCTTTACAGCATACGACATCCCTCTGTCCTTTAGACCCTCAACGCACTGGTCAGTGGCAGTTTGTAACGCCGCTGTCAACTTGCATCACTATGGACTTTCACCTGGGAGTTTGCAGGAGTTCGCTGTTTGTTTCCCCTGTGAATTTTACACCAAAGCATGATGGGAGTTTTTTTCTAAACCTAACCAGTTTTCTTGCCTCAACCTAAGGAAACAAACCAAAAACGAAGTGTTTTACCTATATTGTAAGTTTATTTTGAAAAGACTGTATGCATGTAATGAGCAGGAACTGTTCATTTTCAGTCAAAAGAGAGATGTATTTTGAAAAGACGCTAGGCTTGTAGCAAGTGTAAATTGACACAGCGCCCCAGAACATCCAAACCGAGGCAGGAGGGTACGTAGTGTGTCATATTTTGACATGTAGGTCCATTGACATAGCGGCAGTATTTGACGAGATGGGAAGAGAACATGTTCTGATGTCTGTATGGTAAACATGGAGCTGGAGCTAGCCAGCTTAGCTTAGTTAAGCACAAAGAGTGGAAGCAGGGAGGAACGCCAAGCCCACTATCAATATGCTAACATGTTCTCATCCCAAATCGTCACATATTGCTGCTTTATCAGTGGCTTTTCATGGCTGTATATTAAGTGCTAGGTATCCTTTTGCATCTGCTGTTGATGCTCCAGGATGCACTACCAAGCCAGGACGCCAACATAAGCACATGGTTAGTTCTTTGGTTAAAATCTTTGTTTGGCATTCAGGAAGTGAACACCAAGCTCCTGGGTGAAAGTCAGTGGTTTGTGGACCCATCCACCACCACCACTCCCACCACCCTAAATGGACTTTCCAGCTCCTTATATTACATCGTTACCGGCAACATTTCAGTATCAATTTTCTTATCTAACTCTCAGCCAGAAAGTGAAAAGTCTCTCCTAACATTCTTAAAAAAAGTGAGAATCTGAATTCATCGTATCTAACAGGAGAGTCTCAATGTGACATTTCCCTTTAACTTCTTCTGGATCCAAACCTGGTTACAAATCTGACCCAATGAGGATTAATGACATGGCCAACATACACAATTGTGTTCATGTCACAGAGGTCAAAGGGTAAAGGTTACAGTGACACTGTGGACTCTGCTGTGAATTTGTTGTTGCTTCTTGAGAAAATAGATTGTCTAAAGACAGAATAATCCTGTGTGTGTTTGTGCATGCATGGACAGGGTGCAAGTGTGTGGGCTGCCTTAAAGACTAGTCCACCATAATGAATTAGCAGAAGCCGTCACGTTTGCACAGGCAAGAGTGTGTTTTGTGTGTGTGTGTGTGTGTGTGTGCGCGCGCTGTTTTCCAGATGGCTTAATTGTTTCACACTACCACAACAGAGGGCTTATAGCCTTGAGTCAGCCGTTAAATACAAAGAATATTTTAAAATGCCCAGTTATTTGCACATTTCCTTCATGCCTCCAGGCTTTGAGACAAGCTCAATTCAGACTCTGGCACATGACTGTTGAATCGGCTTTGTTTGGGTGCACTGCTCGCTCTAGAGATAAAAAAAAGCATGGTGGGAGTCCAGTTTTTAATTGCTTGCACACTAAACTACTGCTGTTATTTCACTCAAATGCCAAAAGGAAATTACAAGGATAATAAGCAGGACGACTTTTGTGCTTCTTTTGCTTCCACTGAGCAACATTCAGAAAGATCTGTCTGCCAGCATAACTGCACTGTGCTGAATGTGCTCAAGCAGTACACATGTACAGGAGGCCTTTGCTGTTTTCCAATTTTGTGCCTCCTCGATCCTCGATCCTCCAGCTTGTGACCCGGAATTGATCTCCGCACTCCATCTTGAAGGATGTCTCAATTCCTATAATGCACCTGAAGGATCGAGGATGGAGAATCAAGGAGGCTGACCTGAGGAGCTATATGCGAGGATACACCAGTGTATCCTCTGCAAAAGTGTTTTTGGCTCCTGAAGTATGTACATATATGTAACTCTAATATCACTCTGTTTATGTATTACATTTCATACAGACATTCTTAAGGCTTCACACACTAAAATAAGGCTATATACTGTATGTTTCGGGATGTAGCCTATATTAGTGATGCGTGTATCAGCTCTCACGCCATCTGAATTTGCATGTGCACCACCCACCCGAATGAATTATTTTCTCTGATCTGGAGTCCCCCATCCACGGACAAATTTTTGTCCTGAATGATGACTTCACATTTCTCTAGATCAGTCACTTAGTATGCTTGTCTTTCCCATGATGCCAAGAGTCAGTTTATGAGAAACTATCTTCAATCTGCTTCTGTAAACATAGACAAGGCCTGAATTCGGCTTCTTGCTGTCTTGCTTGTATCTACCTCCTGCAACAGGGCTGTGTACTCCATATCTCCACAATAAACGTGACCAATGGATTTACCCTGTGGCTGGACACACACACACACACACACACACACACACACACACACACACATAGAGTCTGACAAAAACAAAGCCCATCAGTCAATGATATGACCCAGATGAACAGCCAAGGTCCCTGGGCTCCTTTGAAGGACAGGGCTTCTATTACAGTGGACAAAGGAGCGCTGAAAGTGAGAGAAAGCCAGCAGTTTCATTTCTGGGCCGGTCTGACCTCAAATTGAGGGTTTATCAGTCTGGGAGTTCTAATCTTTTATAAGTCTCGCCTCTCAGATGTGCAGTTTTCTACTATTTGTATGGCTGCAAGGGGGAAGCTGCTGTTCCAGGCATATATATGTTAGAAATTGATGGTGCCTGAACTTTTACTAAATCGTTTGCTGTTCTTAAAATGAATAATCTGTGATTCTGCTCTTAAGCTGCATGTTTTAAAAGCCTTGTATATATTTGTCTTGAAATACCAATAAATATAACTGAGTCAATATTCCAAATAAAAGTCCTCACGTATTCACTTATAACAGAGAAATATCAAAAACTCCATAATCATATATCAAACATTACGACTTTACTCAAACAACTGCAGAACACATGCACACACACTGTCAAACCTTTCTAGTGAAACAGTTTGTTTCTTAGAGTTTCTAGCAAGAAATGACAATTAACAAAAAGACTATCTTGCAAGGACATATGGACAGGAGAAGCTGAGGATCAAACCCTGTGAGATCCTGTGCTTTTTTTTAACCATTAAGAGTTGGACATGTACAAGGAATCATCAAAGAGCCCTTAACAACAGCTCTTCTCTCTCATCTGTGTGGCAGCTTTGTCATTGGCCAACAGCGAGGACTCACTATGGTCTTTACTTTCCTTTTAGGCGTGAATAGAAGCAGAGTAAGAACGGAAGGCATTTGTGTAAAAGAGCATCGGTGCTAGTTGAGCTCATTGCTGATTAGTGTTTTGCCAGAGCTGGCTGAGAGTTTCCAATAAGCCGCCGTCTCTCCGTTTGAAGCTGTAAAAATTGGCTGCGGTTGTGAGGAAAAGCTGCAGACATGACTGGACACCATAATGACTTTAAAAAATGAAGGGGAAGAACTGTCCTCTGCGAAGCATTACTTTTAACTCGACGTGAAGTCTAGAATCTCCATTCATTTCATACAACAGGAGTGAATAAAGCCTTCATCTCTCTAAGCCGATTACAGAGTGGAGAAAGGGCAGAGTAACTCATGTGGTTCTCCCCGAGGAACCAACAAATCTAATATGGTGTGAACAGAAGATGCAGTCAGCATCAAGTTAAGCAGCAGCTGTTTTCATCAGGTTAGAGTCAAAATTAAATGCATTAAATTAATCTTTCACCCTTATAGTATCTGCAAGATCTTGCATACATCTCTCATTTCTGCTGGCCTGCCTCCTTCTCTTCCTACCTGTCTCCTTGCATCTTTCCTTCACCTCACTACTCTCCTCTCTGGCTTCTTGCATTTCCATTTGCCCTTCCTTCCGTCCACTCATGTCTCTCAGGGTGCAGGCATGTCCGTAGAAACTCATCGGGGTTCACACCCCTCTGCTATGTTGACCGGCCATAAACAAAACACACACAGGTTCACAAGCCTGTCGGCCATTCTAAACACAGGCAGAGACCTCTGAGCAAACAATCCCGTAATGATACAGAGAGCCAGAAGGATGAACTGCACGACTGCTGAGCTCAGCTGCTGTCCTGCAGATTTGATTGCAGGACTTGATTGTGAGGTTAAACTTGGTTTTTAAATAGTGATGCCTTGAAAACATGACATCTACACACATAGAAATACACTTCAAGACACGTACAAGTGTTGTAGCAATTGAGTTCAAACTTGAAAGGCTACATGAGGTCAGCGGAACCAGATTGTTCAGCCGCAGGCAAAGCCTTCCACATGTTAGCGCGACATGTGAAGCATGACGGCTCACTAACAGTCCAGAGATCTACAGACACAGAGCAGATTGAAACAATGGAGAGGCCGTTGTATTTTCCATTTATTTTACGGTTCCCCTCACAGGAACTGACTACCACAGATGGTGATGTAATACTTGTACCTGACATGTCACCAGTGCTGAGGCCATGCAGTGTGAGATGAGACTGACCACTGCAGGAAGTAATCCTTGGCAAATAGTGCTCTCTGCTGTCTCAACACAGAATAGCAACTAGAGAATAAAGATGATTGTACTGTTTAACAACTGTTTAAATTCAGATCCCAGAACAGTGATATTGTGTATCTCTTTCTTTTTCAAAACTGGTTTGATTTTTATTTCAGCTTTGATGTGTTTTTTTAGACACTTTTATTGAGTAAATATTGCACTTTGTATCATGCTCTTCCTTAAAAGACACATTTTTGGGACATACTTTTTTTTTTTTAATAGCAGCTAGGGTACTTTTTTGGACCAAATATGGTGTCACCCATGTCCATTATTAGGCGCAATCTTGGCCTCCTATCAGTTCAGGAATGTGACTGGCCTGAAACCCTAAGACCATTTACCGGACTTATACATTTGCTGCTGCTATGTATTTGTATGTATATGACTGGTTGTCTTTTTTTTACCTCTACTAACTCAAAATCCTATCATACTGACTTTATAAATGTCCTTTGTAATATGTTGTATGATGATTATTGACAATGCTGGAAGGTCTTAGGTTTAACTAAGTTGATCTAGGGATACATTTACAACCACCATCTCCATATTAATATTCCATATCAGAAGTTGTCAAGTTCACATTTTACTGGTGTAAGAGCTGCACAATATATCAGGGTTTGTTTTGTTTTTTTTATTAAATCAATCAATTTAATCACAATATCACCTTGTGTGATAAAGACATCACCAAAAGAGTGTAATATTTCAGAGAGAGATTTTTTTTTAATTAGTCAAAAGAGAGTATTGGTAGAAAACTTATGGAGACAGATTTGTCTGTAATCTGTAAATATAAAAAATATATAAAAATATTTTGCAAATATAAAACATATCTGGAAATACACAATAAGCTTCCAAAAAATTAAAATACGTAGAATTTAGAGTCACAAATAAAAACTGGGGATTCACAAATATCTGTTTGAAGGTTGTTTTTCATTCAGTTATAAAATAATTTCATGTATTTTTTTTTTAATCTATTTGTAGAATTTGCACAACCATTTTATATTTGCCAAATAGTTTTTGAGTTAACAGATTTTATTTTTGTATTTGTGGAAGGTGTATATACACACCAATTGTCAGTCTTTTGACTTAAATAATATTAAGACAAATCTATTCCCATAAAAACTGCACTTTAAAATGTTACTATCCCTCTTTTTTATTGGTGCCATTTGTGTACAGTTCAATTAAAAATGTGTGAAATAATTAGTCAATTAATTTTGAAAATAATTTGTTGTATTTTAACGCTATACAGAACGCAGCACAAAGGCAGAACTGAACACACTTTAATATGTGTATCACAAGTAAAGTCATTATCGGCATATTCAACAACATTATGGCATATTTTCCACATATCGCGCAGCTCTGGCTTGAATTATTCATAATCTAATCAAACATGTACATAATGAGAATACAATATACGCTGACAGATGAAGAGGATGCATGCTCTGGGAACCAGAGAAGCAATTTGTAGTGAAGGATTTATAGTGAAGAAGTAAAGGTGGAGGAGGAGGAGGAAGAGGAGTTAGTGGATCTCACCTGGTACAATCTCAAAAAGGTGTCTTCCTGGTTCGTCTGGATTAGCTGTGAGCTCATTGACCTGGCAGCCCTGCAGAGGTATACAGCCCTGAAACAGACAGAGAGAGAGAGAGAGAGAGATAGAGAGAGAGAGAGAGAGACGTTCAGATCAGGCTTTTACTCTTTTTTGTTTTTAGCCTCTTTCCCTGTCCTTTTGTCCTTTGTCTCTTCTTTCTGTTCTTTTTTCACTTTATCATTCAGTTCTTCTTCTTTATCTTTTCTATTGAAATGGCAATATGAAAGAGTCCTGTTTCCATGTTTGATTTTACATGGTTTGTATTGACTTAAACTGAAAAAGATTTGTTCATTTACAGCTGCTTGATTTCATTTTCTCCCAGTTTATAGGTCACTAAGATTTCTTACCATCTGCTGAGCATGTGTGTTCAACATCTGTATCTGTAACAAATTTTATGAGCGGATCTGTGACTGAAAAGGTCAGTAAAATCATGATAAGATATTTTTTAGATGTTTAGCCTTGACTAAGTGTCCTTCCTGCATGCCTTCTGGCTTTTCTCCTTCCCTCCCCCTTCCTTCTTTCAGTCCTTCCCTCCCTCCTTCCTTCTTTCCTATCGCTACACTCTTAACCCCTCTAAAATTTTAAGCAGCTACTCCTGTGATTGAACAGGGACCCACACAGATTATCAGAATACATTATCCAGATCAATACCCATTTAGCCCGGAGAACTCGGGCCAAGTGAGCTGTGAAGAGGTGCCAGCGTCTGTGGGTCGCCCTCGTTAATCTGCACGCACGCTGGCATCCTCCATCAAACGGGGGAGAGGAGTCTTCCAGAGCGCCTCAACCAGAGGGCCGGGCTGTCGCCAACATTAGTCGCCATGGCAACAAATGGAAGGGGTGGGAGCTGTGGATGGATGGAGCACAGGGGCAGGGCAGGAACCGGAGGGGAGGGAGCGCTCCCAAGGGTGCTATGTGCTCGGAATAACACGAGTAGCTGGCCGGGGATGAATGAATAAGGAGGCAACACGTCACCCGAGAACCAAAATCACACAGTCAAGCAGTGTGAGGTGGAAATGTAGGATAGATAGCAGAGTTTGTTCTTTTCTAAGAAGGGCTCAGGTTCACAGCTGTGCCTGTGTGCATGAGCCTTTAACCAGATGTGGACACGCCCAGTTTATCCTGGTTTGCACATTAATGCCAATCATCATCCAGGACCAGAACCCAGACCCTCTTACACCCCAGTACCAAAGCTCACAAATATTGCACAGTGCATTTGGCATGTGCGTAGGCCTTAAATTGAGGCACATAACCTCCTCCCTTTAACACCTAGCCAAGCCTTTCAACAGCTGTATGCTCACATATAAACCTGTGCTGATGGATCAGTGGTGTGGTTGGTAGTTGATGAGGTGGGTGACTGAGGAGGATGTGGGTGCACTCTCCTATATGTTCAAATGGCTTTTTGGCTGATAGGTGGGTTTGGCTACTGTAAATGGCCAGAGAAAGGGGAGGATATACCACATATTCCTGTGTATACCCTCCAGTACGTCACTGCCGTTACTGGATCGCAGTCAAAGCAGCAGCAGTAAACCATCGACCAAACCTAACCACACCAGACTCAATGTTCAGAAGCACCACATGAGACAGCTAACTGCAGTGCTCATACTTTTTAATCAAATCCCCTTATCTTCTTAAGGCTGTCTATTGACCACAGAACTACATTTTACATTTTAGTTAATATCCCAAGTTTCTTGAAATACGGTGCAGTACATTGGCTCTGAATTTTATTGGAATTTTTCTTAAATCAAAATTCTAAATGTAACAGACAGAGTTGGAAATGTTACCCTTGGATTCGGTATGCTTTTTAGATCCATTCAGCTGTACAGAAAGTGATGTGTTTCTTGTTTCTAGCTTCTTTATAAAGAAAGAACTGGTTAAAGGGATAGTTCAGATTTTGTGAAGTGGGGCTGTATGAGGTATTTATAGTCAGTGTATTACCTACAGTAGATGTCAGTCAGCACGCCTTTAGTTTGCAGATAAGGCAGGGGTGCTATCATCGAGGCTAAGCTATGTATGTGGATGGGGACAATAGCAAAGCTTATTTTAGCCACCTAAAAAGAACCATTTTAAGTGCAAGTTATATTGAGAATATTTTTACCAGTTTACCCCTCAGACAGCAATTACAGATGGGTAACTGAAACGGTTATCTGTAAAAGTAATTTTACCTTGCAGAACATGGGAGCTGCTGGTCCACTGCTGCCTATTTGTGTTTTAAAGTGTTAGTTAGGATCCACCAAATTCACACAATAACACAAACTAACCAATCAGCGTGGTGGCAGAATGAGTCTGGTGGCTTTGAAGACAAAGTAAATGGATATACAAGCTTCAGTATACTCAAACTGATCCTGATTTTATTCAGGTGGACCTTTTTTTGTTGGCTAAAATACAGTATTTTACAGCTTCTGCCCCTGTCCACAGTAGGACAAATCTTATCTACCATGGCTATACTCTACCCCACTTCAATAAATCCCTTTAACATGAGCAGTTAGCCACCATTGCTGAACGAGAACAGTGAACCCCCAAAATAAAACCACATCAATTGAAGGGAGAAGATGTCAAAGGCCTGCCCATGCTGTTTGATTGACAGGTGGTCTTTGCGTCTTGACATCATTTTACCAGCATTTAGGCCCCGTATCCACCAAAGTGTTGTTTTCCCAGCTAAAAATGTCACATGCTCCTCAGGAAACACCCAGCTGGGAGTGTTTTAGAGCTCTTTGGAGGACCGTGTTTTTTCAGCTGAGACATTTTGGTTGCTTCTGGTTGCTATGATATGGAATATCTGCAGAAATAAACATGTCGGCATGAGGTACAGTATTTGCTTTGGCTGAGAGGAAGGCTGAAACAAAGACGGCCTCGGTCTGTATAGGTTCATGAGAGGAAACATATACTTAAGCAATATCACATCAGAGGTCATGCCTTGTATTGTTTATTAGCTCGGCTGTGGTTTGATCATAGACTCGAGGCAGCAGGCAGAGTGCGGAAGATGATCGCAGCCTTGCTGATATTCAGTACAACAGTACGACCTTGAGTGGGATATTGCTTTTATACAATAGTTCTATAAACAGCATTTATCAACAATAAAAAGTAGCAACAGGTTATTTTTTTCCCATTTATTTAATGATATATTTGGCTCCGACAACAAAAATAGTTTGGCAACTGGACCAGGATTGGACTGTTGCGTGATCTTCTGGTGTCACATGAGCATACCTGGATATTTACAGTGAAGTATTCAGGCTTATTTCAGTCCCTTTGGTACTTTCGGACCATTCAGTATTTAACTCAGATGGTATTTGTGGTAATATGTTTCATTTTGCAGTGCAAAGTTTTTTTACGACGACCCTTAATGTCAGCTAATAAACGATTAACGTAATTAAGGACTCAGTTAACCTGTAAATCGGAGTGATGCATGCATAGCTAAAAGTCCCAGTGCTGTTACACTATATATCAGCACTCACTGAAATCCACCTGACCAATCAAAATGCTCCGTCAAAACTAACTGTTGAATAAAGTATATTAACAGAATTCTCCTTCATTGTTGTTCAGCACTTGTACATGTAACGTGACAATTTGTTGTAGTGGTACATGTCCCTCTTCCACTGTGACTGAACGGCAGAAGTGACAGTGACAAGCGCAGCATTTTTACCCAAAGTTGACTATTTTTCAACTCTCAGTGCTCAGCAAAAAAAACCCTCAACTGGCCCAGCGTGAAAGCGTGGCACTCCCATTGCAAACCATTGAAAAAATAAGCTGGTGGAAGATGCAGGCAAAGCAACATGTCTCTCCGTTCAAAGAATTACAACCTATCCTGCGTTAAATGAATTGCAGCTTACGACTCATTTTGTATTCAAAGCACTAATGATCCCCTCCCCCTCCACCCACCACCACCACCACCACCACCTCCCATGTGTTTGTCTGTTGTCCGAAACAGAAATCGATTATCCGATAAGTGAAGTCCATTTGTTCTGCAGTGGATTTATCCCCACATGATGAAAAGGAGAAGAATAGATGCATAGAGGCTGCGTCTGTATTGCCTTCCCCTTGACCAATTATCACATCTTTTCATCTCGGTAGGGGGGGGTGGTTTTGTTCTGTTGCTGTGATTTGCCTACATACCCCCTCCTTACCCATCAACCCCCCCTCCCCACCACCACCACCACCACCACTCCCTGCCTCAAATTTCCTATCGATTAGAAGATGAGAGGGAAGGGGGGAAAAGGCCGGAGTGACACTTTCTCACACATCCTGTTCTCTGAGGGGGAGGATTTGTGTGTGTGTGTGTGTGTGTGTGTGTGCGCATAGATGTGCATTCATCTGAGTGTATATGTGTGTGTGCATTCAACCACGTGTATGACTTGAATCCACTGGGAGTTGCAAATCAATATAGGCTGGATGAGTATTGGCAAGCTCTTATTAAAGACAGTCTGTCAAAGCCTTCAGTCAGTTGTTCTCCACAGAGGAGAACACGTCATTCAGTGTGTGTATAGTGTATGTGTGTGTGTGCGCGTGCTGATGACAGTGATGGCAGACGGCTGCTGCCTACATTAAATAAACAGCAGTCACGCAGAGTGAAGACGGAAGAGATCAATAAAAGTGTCAGGATTTCAGCCAGGAATGTAAAGAGATGATTATTATGCTCTAAAGAGTGTGTGTGGTGTGTGTGTGTGTCACAGACCTGCCCCTTCTGTCTTTTGTTGTTAGATTACATCACCGCTTCATGTTCCGACTTTGTAAGCCTGTCAGCGAGGTTGACTGTCCATCTTTACATTGTTTGTGTGTGTGTGTGTGGTTGAGATCAGAACAGGCCAGACTACCGTTTTGCTTGTCTTCAGTCAGAATCATAATGGGAAAATGTGAGTCAGCCACAAAAGACGTCCCTCACCAAAGAAGCGCTGGGATCGATTAGGGATTTTACTGTGTAAATATTTTTATGATGGCGTTCTAATGGAGGAGGAAACCAGGCGTCCCACAATGCTCCCCTGTTTTGTACTAATGCACTTAGATGTCCTATGAGTGTGGTGAGTCATCATTGCCACTGTGTGTTTCCATTGTTCTCACAAATAAAACACATACTGTAGCATTGTTGTAGAGTTTACTTAACCTCCTGAGAGCTCTGGTTTGGTATGCATATTTAATTCCTTCTAGCTATTTGGGATAAGTAGGATCTGATGAGTATAAAAAGTAAGCATTGTCTCTAAACAGTAAGTAGTTTTATTGTTTTTTGTAAATGATGTCCACACACTGGGACAATGGATTTAATAAAGTATAAAACAGATTTGTTTCATTTCCTGAACACTGTTGTGCAAAACCAAAATTACAAACTATGGAACATGTGTTGAGTGTTTTACAGCTCTGTGGGTTTGAGGTCAGTGTTCAAGTCTGAAACAACTGTGCAAAGACAAATTATGCAACATACCTAAAAGCCATGATTTGTTTGTTTTGTAGTTCTGTATGAATTGTATTGAAGTCCTTCAAACACCAAAACATCTGATCAAGTCATGTCCCTTGTCCACTTTTATGTTGTACTGTAGAATGACTTGGCATTTTTCATTTTTTATATACTTTTTTTTATATACTTATATTAATCCTCGCAGGGAAATTCAATTTTTTCACTCTGTTGTCAATTACACACAGGTCCAAACACACACATGCACAAACAGGACCTATACATGCACTAAGTGGAGAGATGTCAGAGTGGGGCTGCCCATGACAGGCACTCTGAGCGGTTGGGGGGTTTGGTGCCTTGCTCAAGGGCACCTCGGCAGTGCCCAGGAGGTGAACTGGCACCTCTCCAGCTACCAGTCCACACTCCATATTTTGGTCCGGACAGGGACTTGAATAGGCGAGCTGAGCTACTGCTGCCCATTTTCACAAGTGCACTGTGCATGTGACTAGTGGCTGTGGCTTTTGCTCCCACTACATGGCACATTAGTGTCCATGAATAATAACAACAGATTCAAGTTAAGCAGAATGAAGTATAGGTGCATAAAGCCCAGATTGATGTTTGACTGGCACCTTTTTAATTACATCATCTCATTACGGCTTCCTCTGCACTGGCACCTGGCCAGAGAATTTGCACTACCCACCGCTTGTCTCGATGAACCAACATCGTTTTCGTTTTTTTTTTAACTTGTTACAGTCTCTGTTGCTGAACTTAAACTACTGTTTTTTGTTCATTTTTAGGTGTTCTCCACAAATTTAGTTTTGCTCTTCTATCACTGTTGGACAGTGGAAGAAGAAATGAATGGGGCACAACCACAGATTTTTTTATCGCAAGCATTTTTCTTCCTGTCCAGGCCTCGTCAACGCCTTTGTTTCCAACAATGCAACTTGACTGCCAACAGTTGGGTCAGAGAGGTGTGCTCTCTCTGCTGTAAGGCTGTCCACGAAGGCACGCAGAAGGGCGGAGAGTTGCCCACCTTAGGCTTTCTGCATATGCCTGGAAAAGGCAGAGGTCCCAGTACAGAGCCATACCCCCAAATACAACACTGCAAATGGAAATTAAGATTTCTTTGACTAAAGTGGTCCTGACTGAAATGTAATCATGGAATTCTTCTCCCGCAGGAGAGAAAGATAATTGGAGAACATAATTACCCTTCATATTGGAGATTAATCAGATAAAATTATTATTGAATTTCCACTTCCTGCTCCTGTCTTTTGCAGCCTTACATTAACACGAACACTGTCCAACTCGTTATCCTGTAAAATTCCGTCAGTCCTCCAGAGAGTGGAAAACGGCACCAGGGGGGCAAAGATAAAACACTTCCATTTAATTGTGTAAATATAATCACACAAGCCAAATAACAGTGTATTCCCATGTGTGCAGACATGGCCGCAGTGTTACCTGTGGTTTGGTTTCTTCCTCGTCTTTGTAGAAGAAGAGCTGGTCTGAGCGCAGCACGAACCAGCGGAGCTGCCAGTTCTTCATGATGCTGCGCTGCTTCTTCAGCCAGCCAGCTTTCAGCGCCCCCTCCTGCAGGCTGGGGGAGGCCGGCCGGCACGAGCCCCGCGACACCTCACCCATCACCATGCTCTTGGACCTGGCTGCAAACACACATGCACACAGAAAGCATTTTCATTCAGTGTACACACACGCAGGCAGAAAGCGAGGGGTTAGGAGGGTCAAAGGGGGATTGATTGGGTCGTTCTGCTGGCAGTTTTTTTTTTTCCATTTCTTTGGCTCGTGTCTTTTCATTTTCTCCCTAATAGAGGCTTGTGTTATCCCTTATTGTGTATGCTGTATGCACACACATGCTCTACCGGGCTCTTCAGCTATAAACACACACAACCTTCTGCCCCCAGCTGAGACGCCTTTAGATGAAGGGGAATGGGTCTGAAGAGACACAGCAGGTGCAAATAATAACAGAATGCAGATAACATGGAGACGGAGGGGGAATACACATATACACACACGCATGCACACACACATACATAGACATAGCCTCAGGTGACAGGGATCCCCCCTTCCATTTCATAGGTCCTTGGGAGAGACTTATTGTGAGTTGCTGCAGCCCAGTAGAATAGCAGCGGCTTTTGAGCTGAGATAATAGGACCACATGGGACAGAATGACTGGCTGACTGAATCGTTCTCAGCAAACGTGTGTAACCTGAGCTCAGTCAAGGACAGGTTTAAAAGGGAAAGGATGGCAGCTTTATTGCTGTGTCTTAACGTGACAGCAGGTTTGTCCTCAGTGGGCTGCTCACGTTGTCCTCGTGTGACATCAGCTGCAGAAAAAATAGATTTAAGAGTGCGTCGTGTGTCATTTTTAACAATAGTTAATAATAATACAACATCAGCTGACACTTGAGCGTGACTTGTGTAAACCTAAAGACCTTTGCCAGATATACTGTTTGCCTCAGTGTTGTATTTTTCATTATGATCCACCAGGTGACCACACGACCGAGAAGACAGATAGAACATGTGATTAAAAAGGGAAGCATCAGTGTAAAGCACGTGTCATGAGTTGAGGCTAAAATGTTACTTGACAAAGTGAGCAAAGATTTCGTGGTCTTATACAGATGAGAAAAGGCCACAGCTTTAAGGCTAGAGCTATATTCTGGTCAGGCAAACAAGGCCCTGCTGATGATAATGTATAATTTATAGAAATCAATTGTGCAGACATCCTCCCTGCTGCTGTGCGTTTTCACACACACACACACACACACACACACACACACACACACACACACACACACACACACACACACAGAAATGATCAATGTTAGATGGCACAGAGGGAAGGAAGGGACGGATGAATGGGGAGGGGGAAGAAAATCAATGTTTATTCTTTTTTATTGTCTCATTTCTTTCCAGCATATACAGCCTAAAGGACGGGGCTCACGTCATTTTTATGTCACGTCACAGACCTTCCTGGCAGCTGGTAGAGCCTGTTGATCCTCAGAGATTTGCTGAATGATGGATGGACTGATTATTTCCTGAAAAGGTGTAGATTTTTTGTTGGATTTTCACATATGACACCTTTATTTTTGTGTGAATGGCCTGAGAAACATGATATCAATATATAACAATATATCAGTATGTCAGGTGAAAATTGTCACTTGGTTCTCTATGAAATAAACAATGATATAGAAAAAAGAAAAAAAATATATACTCAAAATGTGTGTTAGTAACAGCTGTATTTTATACCTTGGTCCCAGTCATACAGTGCTGGTTAGAATTATGCTAACTCCTCACATCACATAAAAAACTATCAGTTAGCATCCGACATCAATATGACGTCAGACAGATGTCGGACTCTTAATATCTGACGCGTTAAATTTTGGTTGGAATGAAAATTGGTTTAACAAGATTTAAAATGTCTAACATCGGAATTCCACGTTGTGTGGACATCAACACTGTGACATTTTGCAGATGTTGGGTTTCTGTCTTCATACCTTATGACTAAATGTCGTTATTGTAGGTCAAGATGAGGTTGGCATGAGACATTTGGAAGACATTCGATTGTGGTTACTAAACAACACAACTTAAAAGCAACAAAATGTCATCTGTAGTACGTGTTGACAACCTAAATTCAACCAAATATCAGCATCTAATGATGTTGGTGGCGAGCTGGGTACAGTGGTAGCTTTATTTAAACAGAGAGTGTAGCTAGTTTACTCATTTGTTAGCCAATTTGTTGTGGCTCAGAAGGTAGAAGCGTTGTCCACTAATCAAAAGATCAGCGCTCTGATTCCTGGCTCCTCCAGTCTGCATGTCAAAGTACCGTTGAGCAAGATACTGAACCCCAGAGTGCTCCTGCTGGCTGTTCCATCAGTGTATGACTGTGTTAAAAACTGGGTAGCAGGTTGCACTTTGTACGGTAGCCTCGGCCACCAGTGTATGAATGTGTGTGTGAATGGGGGAATGTGACTTGCAGTGTAAAAAGTGTTTAGAGTGGTTGCTATACAAGTGCAGGTCCAACAGCTAATTATGTAGTTTGCTAGATATATTACCCTAAAGTAATAGTACATGTTTTTCAGGTAACTTTGAGTCCAGTATTTATTCTTGTAGCTCTGTTTTTGGTCGCTACCAACTCCTAAGGGAAATATCTGGCTCTATAGCAACAAAAGGCTCCACAATGTTCCGAGCTAACAACCAACTTTAGCTCTCTTCTGTTTGGTGCTGGGCAGGCAGGGTACAATAGGTTTATCAGAAGTTTTTACTGCCGAGTGCTGCGACTGGAAACATGATGGAAGCAGTGAGAGTGAATCAAGACAGTGAAGTGGCAGATGTTAAAACCAAAACAGTTAGCTTAAAGTTGCTAAAATGCTCCGTAGAACTGAGGGGTGGGTAAAAAATCCATGGTGGTTCACTATTATGACCAACACCTTTAACATTACACATCATTCAATACATTGTCGATATAAAAATATAGATGAATGCAGCTTTAAAGTGTCACCTTGAATTTCCACAGATCAAGTAGACCCTAGTATGCTTTTTATCAGATTTCCTATAATGTGATTTTGTGTATTATCAGGTCTATATTGCTTTAATGTCTGGTTGTTCAGTTTGGTTCCATGGAAACATTACTTTTCCATTTTGTATTTCTCCATAATTTACTGTAGATATCGTGCACAGTGGATTAATCCAGGTTTTCATTGTTTGTTGACCTAATAGATTTAACTGTCTTTTAGTCTTTTCCCTACACCCTGTATCCATGTTTTAACAGCCAGAATTTCTTCCCTTTCATTTTGTTGCCCTCTCCTGCTTTCTCCTACACCTTGGCTTTCCTCATTTATCCATCTTGCGTTAATTCCCGTGTTTTCCAGCTCAGTATTTTCTCCCACCCTGTCCCGTCTCCCTCCATTTCTCTTACTTTGATTCGCTCTGATTCTTTTCTCCCTCCTTACGTTCAGCACTGCTGGTCCTGTTGAATCAAAGCTCTGTTATTACTGGGAGCGCTCAGGGCACATGCAACACACACACACACACACACATACAGACACACACAAAAGAGGATCCTTGTTCTCATCACCGGCACCTCATTTGAGTCGTTTTTATGGAATAAATTAGTCCTTGGATTAGAAGCACATTTCCATTAGCTATTTTTAAAATATAATCATTTCCATTAATTCTGAGGACAATGTTAATAATTTATGCATAGCAAAGCAGTCTTAATTACTTTTTGCCAATGGGTAATGCTTTATAATGGTTTTATTTCTGCCTGTTAGCCTAAAATACTGCATGTTGAAATAAAAAACACTAACAAAGCTCTACGATTTACATTTTCAAGCCGCTGTTGTTTTTTTCAACGTACCGATCATATGAGCTATGATCACGAGTATTACTAATACATTAATTGTACATATGAATTCTGTAATATCTAACTACAACATGCCTTTGCTAGTGCTTGGACTCCAGTTTCAATGAACTGCACAATTCTTGGTTTTCCAAGGGTTTCCCAGGTCCTGCATCTTTAAAGGTCCAGTGTGTAAGAATTAGGGTGATTTATTGACATCTATTGGTGAGGACTGCAGATTGCAACCACACTAAACTTCTCCTGGTTAGAATTCCTTCAGTGATATTTGCTCAGGAGGTTTTTAAAAGGAGACAAGTTATCCGCAGAGGTCTCTTCCTCTCTAAAACAAATGGACCAGGTAATTAAAACTGGTCAAAACACTGAATAAAGCAGCGTCACGTTACAAATCAGTGTTCCTCCTACGCTGTTTGCCCAGCACCTACAATATGTGCTCACCTTTTTTCGCTGGTAACTTAAAAAAATTGGCGTCTTCTCCGAGCTCACCAATGGGCTGCTAACTGCAATGGCCAATGCAATAACATAAATGGCCCTACAGTAGCTAGAGCCTTTGTTTGGTTTGTCTATTCTTGGCTACTGTAGAAATATGGCGATGCAACGTGGTGATGAGGACCTGCTCCCTATGTACATATAGATGGTTCATTCTAAGGTAACACAACAGTTCTTATTTTCAGGTGATTATACACTAAAGAAAACATACTTATTATATTCCCTTTCTGCTAACATTCTCCTAAATCCTACACACTGGACCTTTAAGATGAATTTAGAATTTAAACATTGTACATCTTCATCCCACTGCTGTGAGGACACTAAACATGCACAGATTTGTAGTGTAAATATCAAGGACGCACACGGTCTCACAGCAGTGTGAACCCAACCTCAAAACTCTGACTGGGTGTCCTTACTCTTTCCATCATATTGCCAGCTAAAAATGGCACTCACCTTCCCCGTCCTCCTTGACCCCTCTGTTTTTCCTCACCACATCACATCCCTCATGTCTTTCCATCAGTCCTCACCCTGCCAGTGTTAGCATAAAAGAGCACCACTGTTTAACACATCAGCTGTCTGGATCACGGACTGAGTGGAACATACACTGGCCGATGATTCACGCCTGAGTCACAACAACTGATTTTTGAGTGTGCGTGTGTGTATGTGTGTGTGTGTGTGTGTGTGTGTGTGTGTGTGTGTGTGTGTGTGTGTGTGTGTGTGTGTGTGCGCGCCAGGCTCGACTACCCACTGCGCCAATTTGGACCTTCTGCTCAGAGTGATTCAGACCTTCCTTGGCTTGGGTGGAGCTGCTCTGTGGTCACTTCTACAACTATCAACTACGACGCTGAAAAGAGGCTGTTTTACTGTAAAAGCGCGTTTTGTGCATAATCACTGCAATTCACCGAAACAGAGAGCGCAATTGTGGCTCATTCATTTACAGTAGATGGTAGTTAGGGAAGGGCTGAGCTAAATAATAGGGGCTTGATCTCATGCCTGACTCTGTGTGCAGATGTACAGTATGCCCACGTTTGTTGATCATGGCGTACCCCAGTGATAATTTATGTAAATTGGTTGGCGTCTCATGTGATTTCAGGGTCGTGGATGAATAATTCTGAGTATGGAGCTGAATATCCAGGAACACCAGATGGGCTGGCGACTCATTCGGACATGAGCTCATACATGATATCATGAACGTGTTGGTGTGAAGGGGGTATGATAAGCAGACTGAAATCTATAGAACTATGTAGAATATTATAAAGTTTGAACTCAATATTTGCAACAATGCAACATTTTTAATTGAATTATCTTGTTATCAGTGGATTCACTCATGATTTCAACTTTGGTGAACTTCGACATACAAATTTGGGCTGTTTACCTATAGCTGGCCATCTTGATTCATGGGGTTAGTGGATAACACTTAAAATAAATAGGTTTTTCCAGCATAAAAAAAATTACGTTTGTTTCATTAACATGTTTTAGTTTGCAACTTATTTGTAGGAGTTGATCAAATTCTAAAACAATTTTTCACATTTTTCAGTTGGATGGAATAATCAAAAAAGAAAGTTAGAGTATCTTTGATAAAATGTCTTGCTCCTTAAATTTTAACACAACTTTCGGATAAATATTGGTTCAACGTAAGTTTTTCAAGGTCAAACAAATCATGTTGGTTTTACTAAACTTATTGAGTTTGTCGGATTATTGAACCAGTGTGTAATTTTTTAGAGTGCAACCAAAGCTATTAGCATATTCAGGCAGTACTCAGGGAAAATGTTTTGTAATCTGGGTAAACTAACCCATTAAAAAGGCTGCATTAAGCAACTACCTGAGATATTTTAGATACTGCTAATTTGTCTGAATGTAATATGGTTAGCAATGTTCATGCTTGTTCTGTCACAGGCAGATGAGGAGTCTAAATATTGAAATTCAGACAGTCCCCTAAGGCACTCAGTGCAGGTAATGTTACAAAGTGAGCAAATGGTTGTCTCAAAACACAAGTAGTGTAGCACATGAAGAGACATTATGCTCCATTCACACACACACACACACACACATACACACTGTAGGACTCTATGATGTCACTTAATGCAGTTCGGAGTCGTGTATTTATCATCAGCAGGAAATGGATGTATGGCTCTTGTGCTCATAGAGGAGCCCATCCATTAGCATGGCGAGGCGGGTATTCCACTCTAACTGCACAATACTACACTGATGGTTATATGACATACACACACATGTACACACAAGTTTTCACACAGGGCATGTTGGAGGAATTCAATTTCATTAATCTGGTTGTGTGTAGTGATTTATGGCTTATGGAAAACACCAAAGAGAGTTACAGGTGCATCAGTGCACGGCTTCCAGTTACTGTAGCCTATCACTGTTGATTAATGTGTTAACCGTGTGTGTGTGTGTGTGTGTGTGTGTGTGTGTGTGTGTGTGTGTGTGTGTGTGGCAGCCTTCCTTGACAGGCTGGAGGTGTGGCCAATAATATACAGCCTGTATGTGAAAACTGCAGTGGAGCGGAAATGATCTGCATCAGTGGGGGTGCGCCTATCTGTGCATTTCTGTGCATGTTACTATCTCCACATGCTCATTACCTGAGTGTGTCAGGGTGTGAATGTTTTATCCATGCAGCACATTCTTGTTGCTCACAGTATCTAGTCGTAAGGGTGTTCATTCATACGCCTCAGAAAGGCAGGGTGTCAGGGTGTTGCTACAATGCAGGACTTTGATCACAAAACCATGGTAACGCAGATCAAAAAGACGCAGCCAGAGAAAGAAGCAGCTGATATGTGGGCAATTAAAGCTGCTACTACATTTCTGGTGCCAGCCAAAGAAAACTGCTCCCAGAGCCCTATTACAGCTTTAATATGTCACTGGTTGTAGCAGTTACTGAAGCACAGCAGTCAGGTTTTTCTTTTATGGAGCAAATATTGTTGATGAAGTGATTCCTAGTCTGCAGAATTCTTCTGCTGCCTTGAAGCAAATTAGCTTTTTACTTGCACAAGCATTTCCAAAGGAAGGGTAATATTTTAATTAGAGCTCAGGGGCAGATCCAAATAATCAGTTGGGTAAATATGTTTGCAATAGTTCCACATTTTGGCAAATAAACTTAATTGCTTTCTTGGTTTGATGAGGAAACTGATACCACTCATGTCATGTCTTTATGCTAAATATGAAGCTCGAGCTAGCGGAAGATTAATTTAGATTAGCATAAAGACAGGGAGCCGGGGGAAACAGCCAGCTTAGCTAAGTAAAAGAAAAAATTCTGCCTTAAACTAAAACTTGTTGATTTTACAGTTAAATGTTTGTAGTTAATTAACAAAAAAGATAAAATGTGTTCATTTTTGAGCAAAAAGTGCCTCTAGCTTCTGGTCTTTATGCTAAGCTAAGGGTTTTTAGCTTCATTTTTAGAGCATAGACATGAGAATCTCGTCAACTAAATCTGCAAGAAAGTGTTTCCCAAAATGTTAAATTAGTCTTTAAAAGTGGAACTCAGTGAATAAAGAAGCAAGAGGGGCAGAGGACGACATAATGAAACCTAGTTAGCGTGTCACAATGTAGCCATTTAATCTAACCACAGATAAAAGACAAGCTAACCTCACAAAGTATATGCTTATATGCAGTATATCATGTCTACACATCTCCACTAAGTCTGACTGTACAGAAAAAATGAAGCCAAAATATCCTGGCTACAACCGCTGCCATCTTGTGTTAATGACATCAATTGGAGCCAGTCTGTAGCGGTAGCAGTAGCAATCTACACAGTATCAAATTCTCACCCATACACCCATCCAACCTATTACAAGCAGTGCCTTTGATCACGACAACACCGATTGGCACACATAGCTGTCAATAATGATGTGAGATCCCACTTTTTATAACATCAAATAACAAGTAAAGCCAAATTTATTAGAGAACTAAAGATCTGAACACACAGCAGCGAGATAAGAACCACCTTAAATGATGGAAACCATCTTTGGGAAAAATTTAGTTGACACGTACTTTGATCTTTTAGTTTAGCCAACTGACAAGCCCCCAGGAACATCAGCTGGCTTTGAAGCCAACTTGACATAGTGGCAAAACGTGAAATTACAAATTGCGGGATCTTCACATGATACCGTTGGGCCCAAAAAGCCCTTTATAGAGACATTTACATTGGGAAAGAAACAGAGTAAATCCGTGGATACTTTTTTTTGAGCGTCACAACCTCTGCATAATGACTCGTTTCATTGGGATTTAATCCATTCAGTCAGGTAGCATTTTAAGTCTAGAAGAGCAGCACAATTAAATCATTTTATCCATGTTCAAATTAGCAGAGGGTTAAATATATCGTAAATATCGTATGACCTTTCGTAAACACGGAATCAGTGTTTTAGGAGCCCAAATACGCCAACTTTTGAAACAGGGTCCCAGAGTGAAAAAATCTGAAGACGCCACCTTCGCATTTCCATATTTAGGCTACAACACAGTATGCCTTTTTTCTGAAGCGATGACGCCATTACCCCACCTTTCCCTTAACCTGCATGCGCTAGGCGTAATGGCAGGACTCCCAGTCAATCTTCTCCTGCAGTTTTTAGTTCTGTAATCAGGTGTGACCCTAAGAAGCAGCTCTACCTCGTCGTCAGTCCATACAAAGTGGGCGCCTCTGGCATTTGTATTTTCTGCCATCTTCTTCTTCGTGTTTGAGTTTTATGCGCATGCTCCATTTCTTATTCTCTGTTTCTGGTGTACTTTGTGGTAGCGTTGCAGCACCACTTACAGGCCTTCCATATATACTACAGCGTTTTCAGTGGCTTCATGTTTACATACACATATCTTGAGACGATTCCGTGTCTATGGAAAACTTTTAAAAAACGAAATCGGTTCTGTCTTCGTGTGGCTATGGCCTAAATATGTAATGTTCCTCATACCTAAGCTAGGTTGTCAACTGACCTTCCAACATAATGAATGTCGCAGCCACAAATGATCGATAAAAAAAAAGTCAGTGCCATTTATTTTATTGATTCATATTTTGCGTGTCCTCTTTGACATTCCACTTTGCCAGCGAGACCGAGTTCAGCCATGTTAAATGTCAAAATGCTCACTGGTTAATGTTGTGTTCCTTTCTTGACCTGCTTTAACCTCAGCTGAGTATCTACTACACCACTACATCTGTCACATACCCGTTTATTCATGGGCTCCATACAACAAATGTGATGCTGTCAGCAGTGAAGCACCAATTTGCTGAAGGCATGCAGAGAATGCTTCTCATGCTGGATCGTAGGGTCATTTTAATCTCTTCAATTTTTACCGTCTTAACGGAAACGCAGCAAGGGTGAGCGGCATTTCCAACACCTTAACTGCAAATAGACAGTTGTGTTTTGCCTTTTTAATTATCTTCTGCGTATTTGGTTTTCTGTAAATGCCCATGAAACGTCCAAATGTACTTAATGTCAATCATGTTCGTTATAAGTATTTGACGCAGCCTAAACGTGATGTAATTAATTAAGTGCTACTTTACAAGATGTACACAGTGAATCACATCAAGCCAGTTGAATCTGTTCTTAATATGCAAATACAGATTTAATCCACTTTGCTACCAATTTCACGCCGCTCCAGCGAGGAGGATTTACACATCACTCTGCCATTCTTGGGAACTATTCATTTCATCTTAATCAGATCCAGCTGTGTAATTGCAGTGGAGATTAGTGCCAAGGAAGGAAGGAAGGAAGGAAGGACACACACTCGCATACATGGACATATTAATAAATCCATCCACGCACACACACATACACTGTACATGAGTGTGAGCACGCATGCACACAGCAGCACTGGCAGCAGCTGACGGCAGCCTGATAGCGCTGAGCGTTGCAGTGATGAAACTAGAGATGCTGCACGCTCCTCTTAATAGAATTCACACTGGCAGCATCGGCCAGCTGTAGTAGAATGATAATGTATGCCGGAGCTTTTCTGAGCTTTCCAGAGCTGCGGCTTCATTCAGAAATATGTGACCCAAGCAGGGGAATAGAGGGAGAGGAGAAAAAGTCTTTCTGCCTACATATTCTTGTTTAACATCAAAATTATGAGAGATAAAGCACTTTTTAAAATGCAGTGTATTTGTATAAGTGCATGTCAGACATCACTGATACAAGCTCTGATCTGACAAAGTGTCATCATAGTCTCTGTTAGATATGACCTGATGTGTCACTACAGAGTTCTGGATGAATGAGCATCTAATGCAGATGTGAAGGCAAACAAACAGAGTCCTACCTCTCCTGGTCTGTCTGATCTTTGGGCTCAGCATGGCTGTCATCGCTCGTCCACGCACTCTCCTCTCGGCATGTTCGTGTACATCCAAGCACCCCACCCCTTGTCTCTCCCTCTGCCTCTCTGTGTCTCAGCCTCTCTCCTCCTCTTCTCTCTCTGACCTTCTGCAGTGCGGCCGGCAGCTAGGGGGTTGGGTGAACAGGGGAGGGGAGGAGAATGGAAAGAGAAGGGGGTGGTGAACGAGGAGGAGCAACTACCCCTCTTTTTTTCCTTGCGCACACGCCCAGTGGCCTCCACCCCTCCCTGTTACATTATTCATAGCAGTACATCCGCCTGGGGTTGATGGAGGAGGAGGTTTTTGGGGTGGGTCTCCCAAACAGATGCCTGGTTCTAAGTGTTGTTATTTCCAGCAATGACTGCTTTTCCATAAAGATCTGTGTGTTTATAAGGGGGCGTATTGGAGGAGAGGCAGGTGTCTCCTCCTTCTGCACCTAATTAAGATGTAGAGGTCCTCAGCTTGTCTCCACCTCCTTCCATTAATCACTCATTTCTCCCCATCCTTCCTTTGCTTTCTCTCATTTTCTTCCTGCCTCTCTCTGTATCTCGCTTGTGCTATCTCCTTTTTTTATCTTTTCCTTCCCTTCTCCACCCATCTCTCTCACCACAGCTCCCTTCTAATTCTACTGCACATCCATCAATCTCTCCTCTCTTGTCTTTTCCTCTTAATTACTTTCCTTCACCATTTTTGTCTTCGCCACTCTCAGCTGTCTAAGAACGATGTTACTGTCAATTCAAAGTTAGACGTGGGAAATTCCCAGCTCGTACATTAGGTCGTAATTACGTCCTCCAGGCATTCCAGTGGCACAACTCAGGAAAACCAGGAGAGAAAAAATACCGTTCCCCCTCTATCAGACAATGTCATGTCGCCTCGAGCTACACTGGCCTGTAATTGACACAAGAAAGTGTGTAGGAGTGTGGTGTTGTGGTAGCAAGCGAGATCTGCAGCCAAGAGGAAAAATGTCACCACTGTTGATTTTGGCACCAGATTTTGATTTGGTTGCAGTTCAAAAATGTGTATCATAGTATCTTAGGTATCTTTTATTTTTTTGCAGTAAAATTTAAGTCTTGCCTTTGTTGTGCATTTTAAATTTGTTATCATGGACACAGTGATGTTCCCTTGGCAAACATTTACTTCAGAGAACAATTTAGATAGCCGACAGTCTATTTTAATTAGGCAGCAAACTCTGGGCCTGTGAAAGAAAACCACCACAGAAGTGCCAAAAACTGCACTTCCCCAAATGGCCACTTGAGGGTGTCTTTCGGGTCAATTCCCATAAACACCATGACCACAGGAATAGTGCCGGACTTTGAGGGCAATTTTACACAGTGGCCAAAAGTGGAATAACACGCTCCAGGTCCGTCATGTGATGCTATGGGGCCCAAAAAGACTTTTCCCACAGACTAACATTTCGAAAGAGAAGTCTGTAAATCAGTGAATACGTTTATTTGTTTTTGTTTTTTGAGCATCAAAACACACATGAAATTAGTCTTTTACTATCTGGATTTGATCCACTTGTTCCAATAACATTTCAAAAGTCTAGAAGAGCTGCATAATTTAATCACTTTTATCCCCTTGTAAGTTAGCTGAGTGCTAATAGGGAAGTTAGCTGCTCAGGCACCATACGTCTCTAGTGCACCTGCTCTTTGGGCCCATGATGCAGAAGATCCACATAGTTTCATAATCAGGAATTTTTTAGACACCCATGTTAAAATGCCTAACTTTCCAACAGAAATAAACATGTTTGAAGCCTGGTAAAAATGTTTTTGTCTTCATAGCTAATTTCCTTTAACCATACTTGCGGCAATTTTTGTGTAACACCCCCATTTACATTGTATTAAGGCTTAAAGTTATGCATAATTAAGGGCATGGCTGTTGTGAGTGACAGCTTCACAGTTTCAATGAAATCTGGTCACCTCTAGCTCCAAAAATCCATGATGGCAACGGCCAAAATGCCAAACTCAAGTGTTTAAAGGTGGGTCCATAAAGAAATGGGTAAGGTCTGTGATAATAATCCTGAACTCAAGATAGAAACACAGATGATAGCCAACAGAAAGCAAAGTTTTAATCACATCCACAGCTTTTTATAATGATTAGCATTAGCTTACCTTTTTGATGAATGTTAGCATGTTGGGCAGCACTGTTTGTCCAAACTGTTTTGTCGCCTGTTCTTGTCTCATTTTCAGTAGGCCTGCAGACTTATTTAGTCCATGTTGCTCTGCAAAGTCAAATATATTTTGTTTTTTACCACATTCAATTTACTATGCCATAGAAACGAGGTAAAACCAAACAACAGTGCAGTAAACCACAGCTGGCCTTACTTAAGGCTAATTTACTGACTTTTTCCTGCTTATTTCCTGTAACTGAAAATCAATTTGTATGCTCCAACATCTTAGTGATTGAGTTTGTTATACCACATAAATAAATCTTGCCATGATGGTAAAATAAGTAGACAGATAAATTAGTCCCGCTAAAAGCTAAGTAGCCTAGATTGTCCATTCCAAACAAGGTTGACTTTATCTCACAGTGTTTTTTTTTTGGGTGTAGTTATTCTAAAAATCCACTAAATTAAGGTTTTACAACCTATAGCTACATAATGGTTGTTACACACTTTGGTTTAAAACTTAAATTCCTCTTCTCTTAGTTTTAATGCGTCTGTAGTCAATGCTGTCTGCCATTAGCTGTTGTTTTTTTTTTGCTTCAAAAACCAGTATGTTTCGCCAACGTTAATCACGTTGTACAATGTGTGACTCCATGATTCATTCAGGTTGTTGACCCAGACCTTGTATGAATTAGTTCATCTATTCATTCGTCCATCTTTCACTATTTAATTGACTAGTTTGTATTTGTTGACCAAAACACTCATAGGCTAAATATAGTTCTCATTTTCAGTGGTTATCAGCTTTGTCTCATTTTCCATGTTAAAAAAATGTCAACAAATATTTTACAACAGTCTTTGTAAGCAATATTAACTTTGAATATAAACTTTAAATGTCACCATGCAAATCCTGGAATAATAAAGCTTCTAGCTGTAGCAAACCAGCAACTTATTTGAAAACCTAGGAATTTTTAACAACTGGATAAAAAGCGTGAAATGTTACCACACCACCTCTACTGGTTTAGATCTTTACAAAAAGTAAACAACAAGAAGCATTTGTTCAGTTTTTAAATCAGTCAGTGGGTTGGATAGGCTTGACTTTTCTGTGTGACATTCTGCTTTGAAGTGGCTGTTTCTGTATCTGATGTAGAAATTTCCTGCCCTCCTCCTTCTCTGGAAGGCAGCATCAGACCTGTCGTTGTTGTTAGCAGCTGTGCTACAGCAGCCGGACTTCCCTCCTCCTCTAGTGTACAGAGGATAATAGCCTTAAGTCCTGCACTGCAATTGAATCAGAGCTGGCCTCACGTCAACCACAGCTGCTCTTATTACAGAGCAAAGAGGGAGAGAGACGCAGAGGGGGTGGAGGAATCAGTGTCTGTGCCTGTGTGTGTGTGTGTGTGTGTGTGTGTGTGTGTGTGTGTGTGTGTGTGTGTGTGTGTGTGCCCACACGTAACATACATGCACATGCACACACATGCTAACAAGCTATTAAAATGGAACAGTAAATGCAAAAATAATTCTACCACGCGCGCGCGCACACACACACACACACACACAGAGTGAACCAAAATGGAGCCAAAATGACGCTGACAGAAACAGAGATGGGGTCACACAAGCTGAAATGAAAAGTGAGTGAAAGAGGACACACACACACACACACACACGCACACACACACGCACACACACACACACACTGACAAGAAACCAATATGAAGCAGAGCGAGGGAGGAGTGATACACACATACAAATACACCATGAAGCCAAAAATGAGACAGCAATAAAAGCCCTCAGTGCCAGTGTTTGGTTTAAGACTGGGGTTGGGTGAAAGCGATGTGGCCACACCATGCTGGGTGTGGCTCTGGATGTTGTTTTCCTCTGAATATATCACCCACATCATCCTCAGATTGTTCTGTTATCACCAGAACGAGATGTTGGACAAAAAAGGGAAGAGACAGGAGAGTGAGAAGAGGAGGAAACATGAACATTTGAAGCCACACAGCGAGATGAGTGGCAGTGTTGCAAACCACCCAGTGTTCAACCATAGCTTTTCTGTTTTTGTTTAGCCATAACCACCGGGCTGCTGTCTGTGTACACTTCACTGGCACTGTAACCCTGGTATAAACAAGTTCCACGCATATTTCAGGGCACCACATTTGCTGATTGCAGGCGCAGTAGTGTTGGCGCCCATGTGAGCAAAAAGTTGGTTTGTGAAACATTTTGCATCCATATTAATCACGTCTTTGAAATATAAATATGTTTTCACAGGGTTTAGTGTGAGCAGTGAACGTCTAACCTCTCCTGTCCTCAACAGATTGCCATTCTCAAGCGCCTGCAGTTCCAACATCCAGGCAAGCGTAAAATTGTAAGCTGTGAATGTAGCAGGTTTCACGTTGGTTAAAAACTGACAGCATGAGAGAAATTATTTTTAGACTTGCAGTTTTTCTGTTTCTCTTAGAACTCCTGAGATCCTGCCTCAGATGCCCTTCACAGAGACCATAGATATGTGGTTTAGTAGCCTTACATTAGCCTGGTGGTTGCCCTCTCTGTGACATGCCCACATGTTGTTACTTTGTCGGCCGGTTGACCATCTGCTCAGTCAGAGACTAGGAAACACCTACTAATTCCACAAGCAGAGGAAAAGTCAATAGCTTTGAAGGCTCAGGATATGGTCACTCATACCTCTTCTCCAGCTCTAGTTCTTTGAAACCTTGGTGCTTTCTAGCAAACCAGCCTGAGTTTCCACCATTTTAAGCAGAACCATTGTATTTGAGGATGTGACATCAATGGAGGGCATTGCACAATACACTATGCAGGTAAACAGTAGCAGGAAGATGGAAGATCGCATTGAATACCTTCAAACTTGTGTTTTCTTATTACAGATATTGTCTTTTATCCAAAATAAGCATGGGCCAACTATTAATAAGACCACTGCATGCTCTTGGTTTCTAATATTTCTTGCCAGACTTTTCCATTGATGCCTTCTTCTTGCACTCTTTCCAACCTTTAGAATATCACACCCGAACTTATGTTGCCGTGGTTCACACTTCAGGTTAAGAAAAATCTGCAAATTGGATTGAAGCTGAGAACCAACTTTTCAGGTTCCAAACCAATGTGTTTTTGGTGGAAATGCTCCGAATGGGTCAAAATTAGGTGCACAAATAGCAACAGAACCTATTTCATGTGTAGAGAAAAGGGGTATGAGTCATATCCATCCATCCATCCATCCATCCATCCCATATTTAGGATCAATGATCTGTCTTCTAATTTTGTAGACCCCTGAGAACTCAAAGGTATACTATGCAGGAATTGTTGGCCATTGTTTCGAAGCTTTCCTCTTGGGTGCATGGTCTGGCACCTGGTCACTACCTTTTTTTTTTTAAATATAAAATCCTGATTTCACCTACACCTGGTCATAAAATATGAAAAAATAGGCAGATAGCACACTTCTAGACTTCTAGCCAGACGTCAGGCTGCTCACATGAGACAGCAAAACCAAGGAATAGTTTTGGACTCTGTAATGTTGTAACTGTGTCCTTGAGTGAAGAAACCAAAAGGCTCCACCATCAGTTGACTTGACATCATATTCCAGGCACGTACATTAGCAGATAGCAAATAATAGTCATAATCCTTCACTTATCTTTAAAGAACATCGCATCAGTATCTTAATCATCTTAAATGGGATCTCTGGACATTCAGGGCTGAGCAGAAGGTTGTCCTGTCAGTCTTAGTTTGTTCATCAGCCAATGTGAGACTGACAGTTATTAACAGGATCACCTTAAATGATATCTGATATCTTCAGCGTTAATTGTCAGAGGTGATCAGCAGGTTGTCATTATTAGGCTGCTGTGAGTAGACAACTACATAGCCGCCAATACTAAATGTAATCTGATGGACGGAAACATGTTGGCACCAACCATGGGCAGATTATAAAACATTGGGCCCCTTGGTACAGACATGCAGAAGGCCCTATCAATTTTCCTACCTAATAGTCACACAGACTTTATTGTTGTTTAGCCTCTTTTTGTTGTTGTTGTTGTGCATATCTTTGTAGTTGTAACGCAGCTGTCTGTTGGTTTGTGTCTCTTTGTAGTCATTTTGAGTCTCTGTGGTCATTTTGAGTCTCTTTGTAGTTGTTTATGCCTCTTTGTGGGTCTCTTTGTGTCTCTGCAAGTGTTTTGCTTCTCTTTATAGTTGTTTCAAGTCTGTTAGAGTCATGACATTTGGAGTCTCTTCCAGGTCAGTCCATGTCCCCTCAGGTGGCATTTTGCAGGGGAAGGCCAGTGGGAACCCCTGGCACTTTGGGCCCAATGGCTAAATGAGACCACAGAGCATCTTCAGGTCGGCCACGGTTTTATAGCCGCACTGTGGGGATGACGTTAAGACATGCAAGTGTGGTTTAGTTTGTCTATAGCCCAACGTTAGCTTTTTGCTTCTGGTGGTTGCATTTACGCTTCAAAAATTGTAAAAGTGATATTAATTTGTGAAGATTGTCTTGCTGAACAAAACATGTAAGTATCATAAACATTTGTTTACAGAGCGTGTTTTCAGCAATAGTCCAAAATTCAATGGAAAAATCCCATTGGCTTTTTGACGAGGGAACCAGGGCAATGCTAACCTTCGTCTCTGCCTCCATAAAAACGTCATCCCTGGGGCACTGTATTTGGGAACCAATGGAACAGCAGTGGAAAAAAAAATAGGAGAGCAAGAGCTCATCAATTGTTTTCTTGATGTCACCGAGTCCTACTGGACTAAATGACCTGGGTCAAAGGGTCAAAATACAGTCACTAATCTACAGAGGAGCAGAAGTGCGCAAATTCCCCTGTAGTGAATTAATTGTGCTGCCCCATGCTGCTCTGCTGCTGCTCCACAACACAGGCACAGTTTACAAAAATGTACCAGTCAGGAGTCAATGATAAAAGTCTGTCTATTGAATAAACTTCAGTTAGCACCTATTAGCAAGCCAGCTAGCTCGGAAAGCATGGTCCCGCTGCAGCAGTAGTATTCAACATGCCATCACATGGTCATTGTTCGGCAAACTGTAGAACAGCAAGACCCTTTGCACAGACATGGAACATGTTTAGCATGCGATGTTGAAAACGTTGCTATTGATGTTTCTGTTATCAATAATTGTGCTTTTCCTTCCCCTGTCACCTCTGAGGTCAAATAATGTCACTGAGGATGAACTGTGCCTGGAATGCTAACAAGTCCTCAAAATCCACAGTGTTTAGAAAACCTTGTAAAATATTAATGCTGAGGTTGATTAAAATTTCATATTGGTGGGGATGGGTGGCTGCTGAAGGTGTGACTGTTGACTTAGCATTACTTATTGATCGCCACCGACTGGCTGTGACGGGCCACCAGTCAGTCACCAAGAACTCTATTTATATTAACTGTGCCTCTCTCAATATTTACATTGAGATAAGATTTTATTCCCATATACTATTGGGCGGTGGGACACTGTATAGCCTTAGATAAGGTAATTTTGTCAATCAGAGATTATTCCATACCATTATACCGATACATGATGATAACTAGATTAACTTTGAATTAGTGTGATAAAGTCTCTAGGTTTATAAAGTCCACAAAAACGACTTTACAGTAACAAGAGTAAATGTATTTTTTTTACCTCCAGCCCTGTATCCAAGTCTTTCTTAATTATTTCCCTTATATTCTGTTAAATATTTGATCTGGTAACCTGCCCTACTTGCAGTAACAGAATAATGTGTACATGTCAGAATGCTAAACGAAGAAAGGCTTTTGTACCTACATTGTGATCTTGAACCATGCGGGGAATTTGAAATATAATGTGGCTGATGTGCAAGGTAAAACACTGCAGCAGCAACACTGATCAAAGTGTTTCACACATTCTGCTCATTAAAACCCTCTCTGTCTAATAAGTAACAGTCCAGTGGCAGAAGCTCTCGTTTCACATCCTTTAATTAGACGACAGAAAATTAAATTGGTGCTCATTAAGAGAAAAGTGTGACTGACTAAAGAGACACACAGAAGAGAGATGTGTTCCCATGAGGTCTGTCTGTCTGTCTGCCTTTATGTCTGTCTGTCTGTCTCTCTCTAACCTGCTCTCTGCCCCCATTACCCTCCCTCACTACTCTGTCACTGACAATTAGCACAGGGCCATGACTTCATCCACTAATGGTTATGAGAGGGGCTGACAGGACAGCAGACTGTAGCGTATGCAATATGGATGGAAGCCTTCTGCCTGTCTGACTGTGTTTCTGTCTCTTTGTCTAAGTTGTCTTACTCAGTCCTTTTTTCATATTAGAGTTGTTGCACATAAGCATTTTTCAGGAGACGAGCAGCTCTGACAGTAAAATAAAATTACTTAGGAAGCTAGTAATAAAATTCTATAGAGAGACGAAGCCCTGATGTCAAATCCAGACTTGCTGCTGTTCCACTAGCTTCTAGCCATTAGCTGGTACCTCTAATGCAATCCATCACTGGTTTTTGTTTTAAAAAGCCTTTGACTTTACTGAGACAGTGAAACGTGTTTTTGTGGTTTTCTATCCACATTTTAAGAAGATAACTACAGCACTTACTATTTAAGATGGAACCAGTGGCGATACTAAGTTAAACATCAGTTTATTTGTTTGAGCTCCCATGAATTGTTCCCAGCACAGCAGAGGGCTTAATATATGTCACTGTAATTGTTTTGTGCTTATCCATGTTATCAACCTATGCTCTATTCTAAAGTTTGTTTGTTTTTTGTTTTTTACTCTTTAGTCGCAATTTTTCCCGTCTAAAGAGCAACAACATTTGGCTCTTGCTCTCCATCAACTCAGTCTCCGGAGTAAATGTTGGTATTGTATGTTTCTGCAAACCATATGTAACATTTGTATATTATTATGTAGCAGACATGTTGAAACTTATCATTTCAACAATGCTTTGGGTAGGGTGTCCTTATGTTTAGGCATAACATCACTTGGTTGTGGTGAGAAAAAAGTCATGCTTTGGCTTAAAATGCCAACTTTAGGTGCAACAATTTCCGCTAGAAATGCAGCAATGGCTAACCAACAAACACCTGCTCTTGCCCTTATTGCTGGTGGCAACACAGCAGTAGCTTGTTAAAAACCACGATCTCCACTGGAAATCCAGCAATGGCTTCAAAAATAACACTCACATTTGGTGGAACGCCACTGGAAACACAGCAATGTCTTGCTAAAAAAAAAAAAAAAAAAAAACACTTGGTGGTACAGTCACTGTTGGAAACACAGCGATGTGTTGCTAAAAAACACCTGATATTGACTGTACAGTCACCGTTGGAAACAGTGGAGTCTTGCTAAAAAAATACGCTTTTGGTGGTACAGTCACCGCTGGAAACACAGCGATGTGTTGCTAAAAAACACCCGCTTTTGATGATACAGTCACCGTCGGAAACACAGCAATGTGTTGCTAAAAAACACCTGCTTTTGATCATACAGTCACCGCTGGAAACACAGCGATGTGTTGCTAAAAAAACACCCGCTTTTGATGATACAGTCACCGTCGGAAACACAGCAATGTGTTGCTAAAAAACACCTGCTTTTGATCATACAGTCACTGCTGGAAACACAGCGATGGGTTGCTAAAAAACACCTGCTTTTGATCATACAGTCACCGTTAGAAACACAGCGATGTGTTGCTAAAAAACACCTGCTTTTGGTGGTACCGGCATCGCTGGAAACACAGTGAAGTCTTGCTAAAAAAACAAAAAC
The DNA here is from genome assembly GCA_026686955.1 of Epinephelus cyanopodus. Taxonomy (NCBI): domain Eukaryota; kingdom Metazoa; phylum Chordata; class Actinopteri; order Perciformes; family Serranidae; genus Epinephelus; species Epinephelus cyanopodus. The sequence continues at coordinate 24,109,343 of CM048933.1, read as the reverse complement.
AATCTCCACTGGAAATCCAGCAATGGATTCTAAAAATCACTTACTTTTGATGGCAAAGTCACTGCTGGAAATTCTGTGATGGCTCACTAAAAAACACCCACTTTAACAGGGATTGCCAAAAAAACACTCACTTTCGGTGGCACGATAGCCGCTGGGAAAGTAGTGATGTGTCGTGAAAAGACAGGTGTTGTTTGTTGATCTTGTACAGTAGTCTGCAGCTTGTCAGCTGTCTCACTCAGGTGTCATGCCGTCCACCACCCTCTCCACCTGACAGACTTAGCTTACATACATGTAATCACAACTACGTCACTTGAGAAATGTCAGTATGATATATATGAAACATACAAATATAACTTATATGTGGTTTGCAGAACATTTTCCTCTGGTGCCTGGGCTGCCATTCACATGCTCTGTAAAGCTGGAGACATTTAGTCCGTGACTGTCTTGGGTTTGTGGGGAATAGTGTTTATTAAAGCCAGCTAAAAACAGAAATATTAAATTAATAAGAATATTCTTCTTTTTTCCACTTAATTTGTGATTCCTGTCTAGAAATATTGGATTAAATTGTGTGACATACTGGTGAACAAGTTTTTTTCAAGGCTGGATATTAAAGCTGCAACAATTAATTTTAATTTAATTAGATGTATTCACACACATGCACTCACGATATCACTGGATATCTGTTATGTGATGCAACTGAATCATCAAAATCACCTATAGCTGTCTCTGAATTAATGTTGCCATTATTTAATTTTACATTAAATGACATAAGTGGTCCCTTTGTTGCATAAAAATGTCAGTGGTGGCAGAAGCTTTAGCTAATGGAAAGCTCCACAATGCATTTTTAAGCTTCTGGTTTCATTTCTTATAATGTAACAAAGTCCAATTGCCCTCTCTGTCTGCCAATAAAGGAGCCAGGACCTTGCAATCCAAATTAATTAGATTCTATTTGTGGCCACATTGCTTTGCCTCCGCAGCAATTCTGTTCCATTCATTCTGCCTGCCTGTATGTGTTCGGGTGATTGATGTACAGAGCGAGCGAGAGGAAGGGGAGACTGATGGAATGGCTGAGGAAAAAAAGCAGGGTGAAACAAAAAGACAGCACATCTATATGTGTGTCCATGTGTGCGAATTGATTTTCAATAGCACAGACAGAGTCCGTGTGTCCGGGAGCGTTGCCCAAAGAGCATTAGACTGTTCAGCTGTAACGGGCCTCCAGCTGTAGCTGCAACCAAGCGATCATCAACCCAAAAATACCCAAAAAACAGATAAAAAGGTGTCAGTACACAAGGCTTTTACTTCTGGTTGTTGGGAGAGGATGAATAAGTGAGTTAAAACCCTTTTTGCTCCTGTCGGCAGCAATGAATGGCTTTGATTGAGCAACATTTTTTTCTTTATTTCAAATGTTGGAGCTGTCAGTCCTGCTGTCTTTCCCTCATGCTTTACAGAAACATTGCTCTCACTATACGGCTGAGTCAATACCAAGCTGCTCGTCTCTTAATGACTCTATCTGCTGAAATCTTAATCCAGCCCACTCAGCACTCTTCAGCTCAGCAATGTGGTAAAAACTGGATGACGTGAGCCTCTGAGGTTCTTCACTGTTTTCAGATTGCATTGATTGTTTTTAAGGACGTAGTGAGGACACCGAGAATGGGGTGAGAATGACGATTGATCTTCATCTGGTAATAAGATAGAGAAGAATAAACAGAGCGCAGAGCTAGGGCCTTTATCTTGTTGAAGCAATGTCTTCTAAGACAACAGCTGTGTTGCATGGTAATTTTTGAGGTATAATGGAAGCCACTTGGCTCTTAGCAAGAAGAGGCAGGCAGGTGTTTGTGAAGGTGCCCTTGGTGAGAGAATAGCATGTCCTGAAAATTGACTCATTATGTGGAAGTAGAGGACTATTCTCTTAAGTGTGAATCTAAACAGAGATGACTCTTTTTTTTTATATCAACACAGTCATGCGTAGGACAAACTGTTAAACCTTCGAAGGTTGTTGAGTATTGGCAGACCATCTATGGACAACAGAGCAGGTAACACAAGCAGCTTATATTTTGTGTAAAATGTTGTGTAGAAAGTGTGTACAAGATTTGAAATAATGAACAGAACCATGTGTCTGCTTAGCTGGAGCAGCAGCCTCTTTCTCAGTGTGATTGCAGTGTAATTTTAGATGTATTTCAGGGTTTCAAACGCCCATATTTAAACATGAAAACTAGAATTACCTCCTCGCGATTGTATACCTCCGCCAACCAGTCAAGTTACGGTTTACGTCCATGTCTGTCCACACTCATATGTAGACATGACATTTGACAATGTTGCAAATTTGGATGTTGCTGCAGAAAAGCCACATATTCAAAACATGGAGGCTTCACACACGTCTCCAACCCAACAGCACAGATCTATACAATCAGCACAGCTTCAAGGTGAACACCCAAGATTAGTGTCACCAGTTCAGTATCTGACCAATTCTGTTATGGCATTAAATAATAACAAGAAAAGTGTTTTTGCAGAACATTATGATGTCACAGTGAAGCTGACCCTTGACCTTTTGGATACAAAATGTCATCACTTCATCATTTTATCTTATTAGAAATTTGTGTGAAATTTTGTCAGAATTATTATTATTGATCTATGGCCAAAACCATGTTTCGTGAGGTCACCATCAGTTTCTGCTCAGTTCATCCTTGAGTCCAAGTGGATATTTGTGCCAAATTTGAGGAACTTCTCAAGGCATTCTTGAGATATTGTGCTCATGAGAATAAGAAAGATGTACAGACATATGTCAGGATGAACAGACAGAAAACCAGTGTTGCGAACACATGTAATTTAGTAGTTTAACTACATTTTGCAGTAGCTTTCTGGTTGTTCAACTACATTCATATTTGCATAGTCATTCAAGTAGTTCAATAACTTTTTTTGTCAATTTTAATAAGTTGTTTACTACTGAAACTCCAAACAATTTGGGCCATAAAAGGATTTTTTTTACATTTTTATTTGACCATTGCTTTTGTTTTTTTAACCCACTTTTACCACTATTAGCCATAAGTACTGGTTACTGCTTTGAACATATGTTTAGAGAAGGTGTTGCATGCTATTGTAGAAGTTATCTGGCTGACTGAGTTATCCTGCTTGGTGTGACTGTCTGACCAATGGAATTTTGAATTTGAAAAGCTGGCATTCCTGAAATATTCCCATGAATACTGGGGTATTATACCTTTTTTTTGTTCATGATCTGTGAATAAGTGACACTTGACAGGCGTTTTTTTGGCTGGCATGTGACTTTTTTTATTTTGGTATAATCCTGTACCACACGTACATTGTCAGTTTGGTCAATTATTTTACAAAATAGTTCAAACTACCTTTTCTAAGTAGCTTTACTCAAACAAACTAGCTGCTGTGACCAAGTCTGTATCTTCATGTTCTACAGTGAAGATTACATGTGATGTTCAGAAAGCAGCACTGCCTTATTTCAACACCTTTCAAATAAACACATAAGCATCCATGGTATTGCCTACAGTAATGTCCTGATAGACTACTTTTAATTAAATTAAAGCTAATTTAACATAGTTTATTGTTAGAACATTCAGAATCAATGACAGGAAGGCGCTGTTTGATGAACATGCTGATGCTCAGTGAGTATTTGTGGCCTTAGTCTTTGCTGCCCTCTAGGCCAAAGATATTGTTAACACATGTAGCACAGAACAGTACAGTGCAGTCACAACCTGCATGTTGTTCACAATTATACAGCTGTCATCAATGATCACAGTTTTCTTTATGCTGCTTTAGAACTGTATTTTTACACTTGTTTACCTGAAAAATCAAGTGAAACCAGATTAGGTTTCTGTCATCAAAGAGGATATGAATCTAATTCATTTTAACAATGTTACCCTTTGCTTTGAAAATCGTGACCTTTTAGTTATAAATGCAGTTTGAATAGAAAACACAAGTTATAAAAGTGATGACTGTCTTTGACTAGAATGCATTATGGATACCAGCTCCACAAAAGTCAGTTTGTAACTATTCATAACAGCAGACTGTGCTGTAGTACTGTGAAGGTGCAAAAAGGAATAATACTTAAGTAATCAAACATTTATATACATGTATTTTTAAGTGAAATCAATCTCTGCATCTCCCTGTCATCCTGAGTCATCAAATTGGGTAGTCCCAATCTTTGTTTCCTTTCTCCACCTTCTTCCTCTCAGTTCGGCACCTCTTCCGGCAGTCCTCACACAGGAAGCTCTCCTTGACCAGGTAAAGTTTCTCTGTTAGCATGAGTGACTCATGGCCCGGTGCCTTCTCAGTGAGGATGGGGTTCCTGTCCAGGTTGACCCACTCCAGCTTTTTCAGCCTCGAAAGGCAGCCGGGGACACGGGTTAATCGGTTGTCAGAGAGGCCGAGGTGACGGAGCTCCTTCAGAGCGCCGATGGCGGAGGGAAGAGTTTCCAGCTGGTTGAGACCCAGGTTGAGGGTGTGGAGTTTCTTCAGCAGGCGGAGCTCTCTGGGGAGGCTCGTCAGACGGTTGTTACACAGGTTCAAAACCAGCAGGTTCTGGAGACGGCCAATAGTCTCGGGGAGCTGCTCCAAGCTGCAATAAAAACATTGACACATTCTGTGATACACAGCATAATGCCAAACACCAGTGATAACTGTTTCCTGGAGTTTGGGGTCTACTTTTTCTTTAATTTTTGCTTCATGCTCTTTTGTTTTAGTATGTTTATCAGATACAGGGGCGTCCAATCAGACACTTATCCATTACCAACTGGGCAAACTAAGCAACTCTCCCAGGGCACCAGACCCTCAGGGGGATGAAGGCTCACCATGGGATGTTTGTGGTAATATTATATAAACAGAAAGCACAGAGGTAGATCATTCTGTGGCCCCATCCTGTACAGGGGCCATGAGTTAAAGTATAGATTAAAACATTAATTAATTCACTTTATCTTGTGCTTATACTGTATGCCACATATTTCTAATAGAATATATGTTTACAAACTAATAAATATCTAATATATACACGGACAAAGTGTGGGAGAAACAGGGTCATTAGGACCCTAGAGGGTTATTTCAGAATCGCACAAAGCATGCAGTGGCACATAAACACGTAACATACAAAAGTAAAAAGGAACTATCACTGGACCATCAAAGGACCAGGATGACTTTCAGTACTCAATATAGGTCAACCTTCAAAACCGCCAGATCCTACGCTTCCCACAATGCAACTTAGAACCTTTCCTGCATACAACACCCATGTAGTTTAAAGTCACAGCCATAGTGGGCAGCACAAGCTCTTGGTATCCAAGCTCAAGTCGACATTACATCCATGACATCATAGAGCCACGCAGTGTATGAAACAGCTGTTTTGTGTCACTCGGTTAAGAAAGGAGTATGGTCATATGAACCAAAGATGCTTCTTGGAGCATTTGTTTTCTGTCATACTCACATAGTTGCTGTGCAGATCCAAAACCTGGATGCTGATGAAACTTTCAATAAAGTCGGGGACCCTTCTGATGAGGTTCCTGCTCAGGTCCAGTTCATCCACATTACACAGCTGCTGGATGCACTTCGGCACCACAGCAACCTCCTTAAAACTGAGATTCAGACGATGTCTACCGTCCAGCGTCAACTCCAGGCAGTTCATAACAACTTTCAGGGTGATGGTTTTACTTTTACCCTGTTTGGTTTTCTTTCCTTTGGCCATCCTGCTGCACAGAGACACGGGACAAGCAATGTTTTGATTTAAACACATTTCTTGCAAATAATTTCATGATCAAGAAACTCTTACCAGCTTTAACGAGTCTGTCTTCTTAGATCCAGCACACTGAATGCAACGGCAACTATAGCGTCACTTGACCTATTGATCTCTTTCTTCAGCCTAAAAGTTACACTCTACATCAAGATGCCACAGTTGTTGTAGTCAGACAAGGAAAGCGCTGACATGTGCAGACTCACTTGGCCTCAGGAGGGATTTGTTTTCTTTAGTTCCCAGGCAACTGCTGTTTGCTCTCAGGAGACTTTATGGCTGTGAGCCGCTCCAGCAGGACACTTCATTCTTTGAGTGAGTACATTTGGAGGAAATTTTTTAGAACAGTATGCTAACTGTTTCTAGGATTATCCCTTTTAAAAAATAATAAATTTGCATAGATCTTTATACTTGCTGTTGCTTAGGCAACAGCTTTGGTCCCTTTTTGTGTCAGCTTGCATTAATCCAACAGGAAATACCATTTAAAGTGTTTTGATGTCAAGTCTGAAACGGAGTAAACCAGTGACACTGAAAATCATTTTTTCAAAACAAGGAAATTTATGTCCATATTTTTACATACAAATGTACTGTAAAGCTTGATGCCTTCACTACCACAGGGTGGTAATTGGTTAGCAAATCAGCTGTGAATGTTTGACAAAGAAACCAAAAGCTACTTGAGAGAGGAGCTGCTGGGGACAGAACCTCAGGAGGAACCACCACCAGTCTTGCCTGAGCTAATAGTCAAATTTTGTCGTCTTGTTCTTGGTTTTCTCAACTAAGCTTTTGATAACGTCAGTAATGTCAGAGGAGGAAAAAGATTTCCTACAGCAAAACCATGCGGAAGGTGCAGAGCATCACCCTTAAGCCTGGAAGCTGCCTACAGAAGTCCATGGTTGGCTTCTCAGCTTGGGATGCTTTCTTTGGAATCCAATCGTTCATTTTGACCTTCGTATTAATAAGTTCCCTTTGTTCATCTTAACAGGTAAGAGTATAATGTCTTAACACGTCAAATGGACATTAAGACAACAGAATTGCCCTGTTAAGTACATTTCTGAAGTCTTAAGACATTTAAAACATTACAGTTTCAATGCCATTGGTTGGCATCAACATAACTGTTACCCACCGCTTTTTGATGTGGCGACTGCGTTGGACTCTACTATGCCCACATTGTGGTCATGTGGACTCTTGTTAGTGGGTACATTTTGGCTACGTACCTACCCTGTTATCTACGCAACTGAAATTTAAATTATATAAAAAATATTCATAAACACAAATGTGGTGTTTTACACAGGAAAACCAAGCTTGGTATCCACCTTAGTCCTAGCCCCAAAGAAACCTTGCGTGAATTAAGGGCACAGCTTCCAGTGCTGAACTGGAACCAGCATTTTCCTATGCTAGCAGTACTTGACGGTACACAGAATATGCTACTCCTTTTTTCTGGAGACATTTGGAAATAAAACATGTAGAACACACCACGTGTTACACCTCAAAGCATTAGTTGTTTATCTCTTTAACCAAGTGTGTTAGCGATTAGCCTGCATTGCTCTGTTCGCATATTGTGAAATTTAACAGAGCCTGAGCTAGCTTACGGGAAACATCTACTCCTTCAAAAAAAAGATTAATGATTTGTTACGACTCATGAACAGACAGCCCCCATGAAACCTTGCGTGAATTAAGGGCATGGCATGGTATTTGGTTAAACTTTCTGAGCTGTGACTCAAATGTTCCTTTTTCTTTCTTCACATTGTTTACCAAAAATAAATGTTGAGAGGTTAAGTTCACCTGACATTCCTTCCCTCCTCCCCCTGATGAAACTGACAATGTTTCACTTGTAACGTTAATTGTCAACCAGGCACATGCACTAACAGGCCCCGGGTGGTGTGTAAGCACCTGTCATTTTGCCCTCTGTCTAGATAAGTGCCCAAATAACTCTCACTTATTCTAACCCTAACCTACACAAAACAAATGTGCAAATGTTTTTTCAACTCTCTAGAAATTGTTATTGTTACTTCTTTGATCATCTTTCATAGAATATTAAAGGGTTAGAAAATTACATACACTGAGCCTACAGCTGTGAGTTCAGGAGAGATTGTTTTACAGATGTCAGAGAGGATGTAGGCTGAAAATCAAAAGAAATCAAGAGGAGACCAAATCAATAGGTTCCAGGCCGGCAGATAAAGAAACAAGGATGAGATCATTAAAGAGTGACTGGGATGTTTACGTTTTGATTTGCAGAGAGCTGTACCTTATGATGTGCATTAGCAAATCAGCTGTCAATGTTTGACAAAGGACCTAAAACTATTTGAGAGAGGAGCCGCTGGGTTGTCAGTAGCGTAGTGGCTAGTGGTGGCGCCCCATGTGTAGAGGTGATGCTTCACTGCAGCGGTCGCAGGTTCAACTCTGGCTTGCAACCCTTTGCTGCATGTCAACCCCCACTCTCTCTCTCTCTCACACCCCATTTCACTCTGTCCTGTTCATTAAAGGCAAAAAGCCCAAAAACTAATCTTTAAAACAAAAAAAGAGAGAGAGAGAGAGGAGCCGCTGAGGACAGAACCTCAGGGAGAACCACCACCAGCCTTGTCTGAGCTATTTTACAGTCAGATTTTGGCTTCTTGTTCTTGGTTTTCTCGACTAAGCTTTTGACCGAATCAGTTATGTCAGGGGAGGAAAACATTTTGTCCCACAACGAACCCAGCAAATCTAGCCGATTTAATTTTGAAATGATTAAATGTAATTTTCGCCATTGCAGATGGCATGCGGTATGATATTCAATCATGTATGGAGAGTCAACAGTAATTAAAATATGTTTATCTCCATTTTTTGGACATGGTCTCTACATAGCCATATAATTGATGACGTCTACACTTTGGCTATGGTTAGACGTCTACCAGATTTTCACTGACAGCCCAAAGTCAGCCATGATTTAGCCTAGACGTCAGGTCTTCAGGTAGATGGCTATTAGACGTTTTTTAAACCAAAAATTGCTTGCTGGGAAGCCATGCAGAAGGCAGGCGACCCCAAACGCTTTCCTCTAATCCCAATCAGAGGAGCTTGATTGCCACCAACTGGGACTCTATCTGGGCTTTCCGTCCTGACCCCTCAGACCTCCTCATCACCACCTACTCCGCAGCAGGTACTTCAGTTCAGGTCTAAGTAGATAATCAGATTTGGATGGGACATATTTTGCATCATATGTATTTTACTGAAGTTGAGTTTGTGTTTGCACAGTTATACATTTCAGAGCATGTGACAATTGATCAGCACCACATCTCATGGTATGTGTTACTTTTCTATATGAGCCTATGTAGTTTTCACACAGCCCCGGTGGTAAAATGTACAGTACAGGTATGCCTGTAAAACAATATCACTGGTTTTGGGAGGGTTGGTTTGAGGAGTAAGTCATTAATTTTCAGAAACAAAATACCAACAATAATCTAACTTCCACATTCTCTTCCCCTCTCTCCGTCTCTCTCACGCAGCAAGCAGCTTTTTTATCAGCGGTGCTGCACTCAGGCTTTCTGTTACTCGGCTTTTGCCCTGGAAAATCTGTTGAAGCCCAGACATATTTAAATTTCTGTGCTCATGATGTCTGGTAAAAAATATTTTCCTCTGCAATTAGGTAGCCTGAGTCTGTGTCCTAACAACAAGTGCCTCTCTGTCCAAGCTGAATTTGTTAAATATGCACTTCAATCTCATGTGAACAAAGCCCTGTACTTGTCAGCTTTGTGCTTATGGAAACACACCACATATGATATCTGCTGTGCGCTTAAGACATAATCACTTAAAAGATGGTCCAGTAGACTTGCTGTCCTTCTATGTTTGTAGCCTATTTTTTAAACAGAAACACATTTTATATTTAGATATTTACTGGGAATGACATGCAGCCAACAGCAAGTTCAATCAGTCAAACTTATAAAGTTGGTCATTATTAGTTTGGTCATTGCCAGCTCTGGTTTGCAGGTTTGTGGTTGGGTTTGGGTCAGTGATTAATGCTTACGGGTTGGGCTGGACAGACTGGTTCTCATAACAGGCTGGGTAAACAAGCTTTTAAAAAAAAACCCTGACCCACAAATGACTACGTATGTACATGATGTAGAGCTACATACTTAATGTAAGGTTAAAGTAGAGTTATGTAAAGTAAAGTAGGTTTGGTTTATGAAAAGAAACATGGTGAAGACATAGGTTTAAATAACTTAAAGTTCCCTTGGTTTCATATAGGACACTATCACCGGTCTGCTGGGGAAATCATTGCATGGATTTTAGGTCTTCATACTACTTCCATCTTTACTCCTGTTAGCACACTGGTCACATGGTCGCAGCCTTCCTGATTATGAGGGTTTTACAAGAAGTATTCTTTCAAGGTGGTCATTTCTGTAAAACTGTCATATAGCAGAAAATTATGGGACCTGAGTCAATGTCTTGCTTATTGTGTTGTGGGTGTGAGATGGGATTTCTCCTCAAACTGATGAGATTCAATACAAAACTGTTGAGATTCAGTACATGGAAAGTATGCTTTCATTTAACTCAGTGTTCGTTTGTATTTTTTTCGACAAAAGGGATCACCTGGGTCCAAGAAATAGTGGACCTGCTTCTCCACAATGGAGATGCTGAGGCCTGCAAACGAGCCCCCACACCTGAGCGCAGTCCTTTCCTAGAGATCTGCTTCCCACCACCCGTCCCCTCAGGTGTGTATTTAGGTGGTTATGTCTGTATGTTTGATTGTGTTTAGAGTTTTCATTAAGTCAATCTTTAAGTGCACTTTGTGTCAAGCAGCTTTGCTAAAACATAAGTTTAGTCAGGACAATTTAAGTCAAAGAAAACTTTATGTCCATTTGCAGTATTATATTTGGAGGTAGAGCTCCGTTTTTGGGCCTCTCTGCCTTGCCAAGGCCTATGCAGAAGGCCTCTTTCATGCAACTACCTATCTGCCCTTCTGCATGTCTACATGGGAAGTCTAAGGCAGACAGAGTACACCTCTCCACCCTTCCACGCGCTTATGTGGAAAGCCTTAAGGAAGAGAAATTACACCTCTCTGCCCTTCCACATGCAAACAAGGGAAGCATTAGGCAGAGAAAGCAAGCATCCCTGCCCTTTCATGAACCTACATGGAAAGTTGGGATATGAGCTGAGCTTGACACTGTGTCCTGCCTGAACTAACGCTATGCTCAATTTCCAATTTCCAAACAGGGCTAGATCCTCCCAATAGGTTACAAGACACAGGTGTGTGTGCGTGTATGTGTCAACTTTTTCATATTTTTTCAAGTATCCTTTTCCCTGAACTTATGTTTCAGGTCTTGATCTTCTGAAAAACATGGATCCTCCAATAATTATCAAGACACATCTTCCTGTTTAGTTGGTGCCTCTTGGATTTTGGGAAAACAAGTGCAAGGTAAGACCCAAACTTTCAGATTCAACTGAGAACAAATCCTGCACAGTGTCAATACTCAATACCTAATAGATCAGGAACAGAATATCCACAAGTGTGGATCACATATTGTTGCATATTGTTACAATGAAATTTTAACTATTTCATTTTAATTTTATAAATATCAGGGCGAATCTCATCTATGGTTTTATTTTTTGAGTTAAATGTCAGTATATTATGTTTTCTAGTCCTCCCCTGCATGGTGCCCATGTATTAGTCTATGAATAGTTTAAAAAAAGACAAATCATAATTCTACCATCAGGCCTTTTCCACTTAAACGTTACTTTAACAATTCAATCACATTTTTCTTAGCTAGGGACCTTTACGTTCGTTATGGCTAATGTTATGTTGAGCAACCGTAGTTGAGAGAAGACATGCTAGCTGTTAGCCCAATGCTTTTTAGCTTCACAGTTTTTTAAAAGGCACCAAAATGAGACTCCCAGATAACTGTTCTTTTATAACTCACATTTTCTAATATGCTTGTCATGGTATTTACGATAAAGGACAGGCCTGACATTGACATATGACGCTACTGATGTGCTAACATTACGTAGATCTCATGTAATTTCGCAGCTCATCACCGATCTTCCAGCTTGCTAGCCAGCTAGCTTATTTGCTAACCTGTGTGTTTTGTACTCCTTGGAAAAGTGTTAGTGTCTGTCACTGACTGAGATGCTTGGCGAGGTTGTTCAAGGGGCCCTACACATGAACTCGGTTTATCTCAGGGCACATCTGTTGCAGCCTGAAAAACAGGTGCTCGGGAATACGTGCAAGCCGTGACGATGGCGCTCTGCCATTTGAGGGAGCCTGCTACACATCTACATAAAGTGTTTCCTCTCTTGCACAAAACTGTTTCGTAGCACCTTTTGTACTGTGGGTTCACCATCAGCATTAGCACTGTAGTGTTAAACAAAGTACTGCAATCCCACAGTCGACTTCAGCAGCCCATTTTGTAAACCAAGTAGAAAGCATGGAGGTATTGTGTCTGAAGATGACATCTTTTTGTCAGTGCATTGCTATTGTCTTTGTATTAACGGGGATGAATGCACAGCCGCACCTTCCTAGTACTGCTACCTAGTGGTAAACATTTCATCCTCTCAACATGAGACACAATTTACAAATGTTGGGAAATGTCAGGACTGAATCGTTTTAAAGTATCTACGTTTCGGAATATCTTGCAACACTGCCCCCTACTGTTCAACAATACATGATTTTAGTGACAATGATTTAAGAGCTTGCATCTCAATGCAAATATAGCCTATACTGATCGTTAATAAATCGAACACTTCTGCATTTTCTCTCTTTACAGGTGAAGTAGGTGATTGGAGAAACCATTTCACATCGGAGCAATTAAAGACATTTGAGGAAGACTATGAAAAGCAAATGAAGGAATTCAACATACCATTCAGGACTCTCATCTAACAGATTGGGTTTTTCAAACTGATGCAGAAACGATGAGTTGCT